>JAINUG010000070.1:2324661-3054661 GCA_029706075.1 Aldrovandia affinis
GTCATTGCTAAAGAAGCTGGCTGTTCACAGAGTGCTGTATCCAAGCATATTCATAGAAAGTTGAGTGGAAGGAAAAAGTGGTAGGAAAAGGTGCAACAGGGATAACCGCAGCCTTGAGAGGATTGTCAAGCAAAGCCCATTCAAGAATTTGGGGGAGCTTCACAAGGAGTGGACTGAGGCTGGAGTCAGTGCATCAAGAGCCACCCGCACAGACGTATCCAGGACATGGGCTACAACTGTCACATTCCTCGTGTCAAGCCACTCCTGAACCAGAGATGGAAGCATCTTACCTGGGCTAAGGAGAAAAAGAACTGGACTGTTGCTCAGTGGTCCAAAGTCCTCTTTTCGGATGAAAGTAAATTTAGCATTTAATTTGGAAATCAAGGATCCAGAGTCTGGAGGAAGAGTGGACAGGCACAAAATCCAAGTTGCTTGAAGTCCAGTGTGAAGTTTCCACAGTCAGTGATGATTTGGGGTGCCATGTCATCTGCTGGTGTTGGTCCACTGTGTTTTCTCAAGTCCAAAGTCAACGCAGCCGTCTACCAGGAAATTTTGGAGCACTTCATGCTTCCTTCTGCTGACAAGCTTTATGTAGATGCTGATTTCATTTTCCAGCAGGACTTGGCACCTGCCCACACTGCCAAACGTACCAATACCTGGTTTAATGACCATGGTATTACTGTGCTTGATTGGCCAGCAAACTCACCTGACCTGAACCCAATAGAGAATCTATGGGGTATTGTCAGGAGGAAGATGAGAGACACCAGACCCAACAATGCAGATGAGCTGAAGGCCGCTATCAAAGCAGCCTGGGCTTCCATAACACCTCAGCAGTGCCACAGGCTGATCGCCTCCATGCCACGCCGCATTGATGCAGTAATTCATGCAAAAGGAGCCCCGACCAAGTATTGAGTGCATATACATGAACATACTTTTCAGAAGGCCGACATTTCTTTTCTTTTTTAAAAATAAATTTATTTCAGATTTTTTCCCGTTTTTTCTCCCAATTTGGTTGCCAATTAAACCCTCTATTTATTTCAATTCCCCACCCCCACGAGTCACACATTCCTGGCCGATTGTTCCCGCCTCTTCCGAGATGGGAATTCTTCCATGGACGCCTGAACCGTCTCCTCGACGGACTCGTGCTGGCTCTCCCTCCCCCCTCCCCCAGAGGCGGACAGCCAAATGCCGCCACCGATCGGGCTGACGACCAGGGCCGGTAGAGACGCAGGTTTCGATCCGCGTCCCTGACGGGCAGCACACACCACTCTGAAGCATGGTGCGTTAGACCGCTACGCCATTCGCCAGCCCCTGAAGGCCGACATTTCTGTATTCAAAATATTTTTTTTATTGGTCTTATGTAATATTCTAATTTTCTGAGATGCTGAATTTGGGGTTTTCATTAGCTCTACGCCATAATCATCAAAATTAAAAGAAATAAAGGCTTGAAATATTTCACTCTGTGTGTAATGAATATATATAATATGACTTTCACTTTTTGAATTGAATTACTGAAATAAATTAACTTTTCCACGATATTGTAATTTATTGAGATGCACCTGTATATCGTATTGTATATTTGAAAATGTATATTTTAATTGCATGAAAATGAAAATGACAATACTATACTTTGCCTGTGTGGTAATGCAGTGGTTATCCAAATCAAATCAAATCAAATCAAATTTATTTGTACAGTGCTTTTCACAAATGCATTGTCACAAAACGTTTAACAGACGGGAACCCAGGCCGAGACCCCCCAAAAGCAAGCCTAAGGCAACAGTGGCAAAGAAAAACTCCCTTGATAGGGAGAAACCTTGGGAGGAACCAGACTAAAAGGGGGGGAGCCCATCCTCTTCTGGCCGGCACAAGGTGTGTCCAAAAAAGACCGTATCATGGTCAGTCCAAGAAGCAAACATTCCCCATAGGTCTCCCTGTTAGTTTTCGTGCCAGGAATCTCAAATTAGTTTGCAGACAGTTTGGTCAACACGAAAACATTAATTTAGAATCTTAAACAGTATTTTAGTCCAAAAACGACTGAAGTAAACATATTTACTATATTACTGATGATTTAACACAAATGTTGCTCACCTGATAAATACAACCCTAACATGATCTCAAACAAGCCGGTTTAGCCAGCTGTGCTTCCGGGTGACATGAATAAAACATCATCCTGGTGTGGATTAATCCTAAATGGATAGCAATACCGTTGCGCATGTGTTGGGGTACTGGTGGAGGTTGCAGTTAAAGGAAACATTTAACATTTAAACATTTTTGTTTCCTTTGGGGTAAAGACATGGGGTAAATCCAAATTCCGCAGTGAAAGGGTTAAAAAAAGAAGAAAAAAAGGCAATTATATGAAATGCTTGTAACTGTTGGATATGTGCTGTATAATACAAACAAAAGAGGGTGTTCATAGATCTATGGTGGTGGGGATTAATTGTGATGATTTCTTCATAGATCAAAGACAGTGGAGCGAACCTGGCCATTTGTCAGTGGGGTTTTGATGACGAGGCAAACCATTTGCTGCTACAGAACGAGCTGCCTGCTATCCGCTGGGTTGGAGGGCCTGAGATCGAGGTGAGAAAGATACGGGTGTGGAAAGCTTGTAGGAGTTGCACTTATGGTCTCCCAACTTTCTATACATATATACATATATTATTTATTTATTTTTATTTCCGATTTTACCCCGTTTTTCTCCAAATTTATGGTAGCCAATTACGCCCGCTGTGCTTAGTTCAATCCCCTCCCTCGTAGTTCGCTGCTGTAGCCCTGTGACCGGCAGTGACAAAGGCGAAGCATTGCCTCCTTCGAGACAGCACTTGCCGAGCTGTCGACCATAACTCCGGTACCCCAGAACCACTCCTGTGCGCAGCGAACTGTGTCGGCTTCCCTCCCCCCTCCCTGGGGCGGACAGCCAATTGCCGCTCCGGTGGTACTCCCGGCCAGAGCCGACTCTGGCACAACAGGGAATCGAACCCCGGTCGCTGTGGCCAGCGTCGGACGTTGAAACCACTAGACCACGGGGGAGGCCAAACTTTATATTTTTAAAAGTTATTTTTTCCTCTTTTCCCAATTTTACAGTTACGCAAACGGTTATATTTGACTATCTTTACCATAACTCATAAGTTAATAAATCACTGAAATCAAAATGCCCAGGGATTTAAAAAATGGTTAAGATTTCAAATGGTTAAGAGATCCTGAATTGAAATGGTACTGTTGAGGAATCTTACATTTGACACATAACTCATGAGTTAATAGATCGCTGATGCAGGGATTTCAAATGGTTAAGAGATCCTGTGAAATGGCTGGGGAACCCTGCAAGTTGTTCCGTGACGTAACATAACTTAATAACGCCCTGTCCTTTCCAGCTGATTGCCATAGCAACTGGCGGGCGCATTGTCCCCAGGTTCAGCGAGTTGACCCCGGAGAAGTTGGGATCTGCTGGCATTGTGAAGGAAATATGTTTCGGCACCACCAAGGACAAGATGCTGGTTATTGAGGAGTGCAAGAACTCGAGGGCTGTGACCATCTTCATCAGGGGAGGGAACAAAATGGTAAGGGGCTTATTCAATCTTTTAAATGTATTGTGAGATGCTTTTGGTCAATGCTTTTGGCCCCTTTTAGTCAGGCCAAAAGCATATCCGTCCAGATTTTGTGGTTTTACAGCCCTATTTGTCAGTTGATGCAGGTTATCAACATGGTTATTGAAAAAAATACATGATATGAAAAAGTGAACATGTACTGTATTATACACCGTAGTAGTAATAGCCTCTATAAAATGAGTGGTAGAACTCTATGCTATACTCCATTGTTATAACTAGCTGTTTTGAACTAATCACAGAGCTTTGCTGTGGAGAGAAAAGCCTTTTGGTTGGTTAATGAGTCAGATTGACAGTGCAGAGTCCATTTCATTATAGGGTTCCAGAAGTCTTGCTCTCCGATCACTGATAAACTGAAGTTAGTGAGTTAGTAGTTCATTGTTAGTTGGTTAGCTAGTAGTTGGTGTCCTCTGCAGATAATTAGTTGTTGAACACATGTGCATGGACATGGCAGATGTCATTTGCTGATATTAGCTGGCAGGGCTTACAAGTAGTTTTTTTTTGCATTGTTTCCTCCGTCAGATCATTGAGGAGGCAAAACGTGCACTTCATGATGCCGTGTGTGTCATCCGCAACCTGGTGCGGGATAACCGCATCGTGTACGGGGGCGGAGCCTCAGAGATATCCTGCGCTCTGGCAGTCAACCAGGCTGCAGACAAGGTAATGGTACAAAGCTTACATTTTCCCAGCATGCACTGGTAATATTAAAGGAATAATACTACATTCACAAAAGGTCAAAAACATGCTGCCATCTTTTGAGTCTCCCTCCATTGGCAGGTGTCACCTTTCTCAAGTGTGGTAGCTTAATTTTTTATATTGTAACAATGCCTCTTCAACCTTCATTCATTTCTCTATGATCTTGGCTGCAACTACACAGCCCTTAAAATGGTAGTCACTCACTCAGAGCAAGTGGGATCCCAGAAATTGATGGCTGAAAGGTACTACAGTGTTACCATACTGCTTCAGTGTTACCTTGAAAATCCTCGATTTAGTAAAAATAAATAAATCATGGACTTGAGAATTGAAAATTTAAAATTTAAAATTATTATTTATTTGTTTATTGTCGGGGACATGGCAAAAACATTGTTACAATGTTAAAAAGAACAGGCATCAGATGCATTGCATGAAATGTTTATAGCCAAAGACTAATTTCCCAAACCTATCCACATATTACCAATAAATTACAAGGGGGTTTATCAAAAATATAATGACAAACAAAACAAAATACATGCACAAACATTTTGTAATTTGGGGGAGTGGGACTTGAATTGTCGGTGTAGGAAAGTGAGTAGGAAGCCTGTCAGCAGTGAGGTGTCTGCCCACAGAGGTTGTGCTGCATGGTGTGACATGAAGGTTTCCTACTCTACAGTGCCCCTCTCTGGAGCAGTATGCCATGCGGGCCTTCGCCGACGCCCTGGAGATAATCCCCATGGCGCTGGCAGAGAACAGTGGCCTCAACCCCATCCAGACCATGACCGAGGTCAGGGCCAAGCAGGTGAAGGAGAGCAACTCCGCGCTGGGGATTGACTGCTTGCATCTGGGCACAAACGGTAAGCGATAAACAGTCCTGTTTGCCTGGTCTTGTTCCAAGTTCAAGATTGAGTAGTTTCCTTGAGTTTATAAGGCTTAATTTGCAACACTGACTTATTTTTTTATAAATATTTAAGTATTCAACGATGGGTATAGTTTTTGTTTTTTATTTTGTATTTACTCGAGGAACTGAGTAATATTTTAGTATAATATTATATATATAGTTTGATATCATATATCATATAATATTTTATACATGTTTTTATTATTTGATATTTATAGCTTTTGTAACGTGCATTATAATGGCTAAATGGTGTGGTTTGCTTCTCACTGGTTGGCCCTTTGCTTAGCACACACCTTTCTCCAGGAATTACAATTTGCATACATTAAATGTAGATGTTTTTGTTGATCATCTTTTTGAGCACCTGTACTTACATTTACCCTTTATTACTTTCTTTCTGTCAATTTCCTCTTGACTTTGTTGCTGCTAATAGGAGCATTTGTTTTCTTGCTAAGCATTTTGTCAATTAATTGAAAACAGCACCATGTTTGAAAGCGCTATAATTTAAAATATATATATATTATTATGACAAAGTTCTCTAGCCACTACTTTACGGCTGCACATTACATTACATTACAGGCATTTAGCAGACGCTCTTAGCCAGAGCGACTTACAGTTGATATTTATTTAAATACAATCTATTTATACAGCTGGATATTCAGGTTAAAAACCTTGCTTGCTGCCCCATCTGCAATTGAACCTGCAATTCCATTCTAACATTATTCCAACATGTTTTTGTCCAGATATGAAACAGCAGCACGTGATCGAGACTCTGATTGGGAAGAAGCAGCAGATTCTCCTCGCGACCCAGGTGGTGAAGATGATCCTGAAGATCGATGACATCAGAAGCCCCGGGAGTCGGAGGACTGATGCGTCAAATTGTCTGCAGTCTGACAGAGGGGGTGTAGTTTAAAAGCCCTCAACATTGTGTTTTATCCAGACTTAAATGCAGTTATTTATTGTTTTGTACCACAAATATGGTCCTTGGACTTGTAAACGTAGAGTTCACAAATAAACTTTTGTTCTGTCAAGATGTATCTGGATTGTTGCGTTTAATCTTGCATTCCTCTTGGTTATGGAAATTTGGACAAAGTACGATTTCATAAAATGTTTATTCAAAAGTCAACTGTTTTATTTTTCACATGGTTCGAATTTTGAAGTGGAGCAAGCAAGTCAGGTAAAAGCAACATAATACATAACATGATACAATACTGATATAACCCAATTAAGGTAGCATGAATGTTTGAAGTGTGTTACTTGGCAAAGCCCTGAAATGAATGTGTTGTATGTTTTGGTTATCTAGCCCCACCTCTGGCTTATGGTGCGCATAATCATTGCATATTCATATTCAATGGTCTAGACCAGGGGTGCACATAAGTGGTACGCCAGTACGCATTCGCCATGATGGACTGATCAAACTTAAAGCCACGTATGTTTCAAAAGTTTGTCGTCTTGCTTGTTACGCAATTAACGTTTGAGGACGCGAATGCGAGCCGGCGTACCACTTATGTGCACCCCTGGCCTAGACGCTACATTGTAAGAATAGACTCTGAAACAAGCTTCAGAAATATTTCGGAGTAGGTGTAGTTAAGCTATTGAAACGCAAAAACAAAATGCAAAACATTAAAAATCATGCATGCCTTTATGTTAAGCTGGTCCTACCAATGTTGTCTATTATTAATGCTATGCATTTTATATTATTTTGGTACATTTTGATTCTTATCTACTTTCAGGGGCGTAGCTGGCATATAAACGCTGTGGCGTGATTTCAATTGTACCAGCGTTCTGCACTGTCTGTATTGTTGGTGTACAGTTAAAACGTGCTGAATCGCATGGCACAAACGTTATGTAGCCAAAAGGCACCGCTGGGATTCGAACCCAGGATCTCCTGTTTACTAGACAGGCGCTTTAACCAACTAAGCCACGGCGCCGCTATTTTAAACGTAAATTTTTGGCATTCAATAGTCAATCAGAATTCACACTAATACTTAATTTTTCTCTTAAACTTGAAATAGTTAATGGCTACAGAGGTATGACCTCACAATTATCTGAGTAACCAATTAAATGGGAGCCTAAATCCATTCTATAAACGGGTCTTATCTTCTGAAGCAGATGCGTTATGCACCCCTAGCAAAGCATAGCTAACGTTAACGAGTCAACATCCGTAATAGATCTCTGTGCACGGGATAAATTCAGACCTAATGTCTGTCTCTACATTATCAGACATATTTTGTTTACATAATGGTCTGCGTTTGATTTAGGACGTAGTAAACTGATATTGAATCCGTGAACAGAGCTAGAAGCTTAGTGAGTTTATCCAAAATCATAAACAGGACATATTTATTGTTTATCCGCCGAACGCCAACCAATCCATAAATCATAAAACCAGCCCATTTTTTTATTCGCTTTTAAAACTAAAACAAGCTAGCCAGCTGTTTAGCCAGAGGCTAAAATAAGTGCTCAAGAAAATGTCCCAGTCTCTTTAGAATGACGTGAGAGAGAACCAATTAAAACCGACCATCAACCAGCCAAATTTGTTTGACTTCCGAGGTAATATTGAATCATTCCAGGCCGCGTGGTCGTCACCCCATAGATATATATGCGCTCGTCCCGATCTTACCGACACGGAATCCATTTTTAAGGGTCATAACTCATAACTTTTTTCAGTATTTTGCTATGTATAGCATGTTGATGTACATGTTTGCATAAAATGCCCATGCACCGTTTAAAGATCGGGATAATGATTTCAAACATTTTATAGACACATGCCTCTTTGTTCTGACGCATGCCTTATAGTCTGGCCCCTCTTCAACTGAATCAGCTCGTTATTATTATTATTATTAATAATAATAATAGGACAACAAGGCCGACCATGTGAGGGGCACTTTACCCAGATATCTTTTTCAGTGAGAACCTCTCGCTCTTCATTTTTTGAACAGTTCCCGCGTAGGCTACTTGCAACAGCCATACATTCACATATAAGCTCAAAATCTGTCTCAAAGGAAACCAATGTTGTCACATAATATAACTTTTTTGTGGGCCGTTTTATCCCAATATAATTTTGCACAATTCCCCTTCTTCCGTATAATTGTAATAGTTGTATTGCTATGCAGTATGTGTCTTAATTTGTATTCTGTTTCTGCAATTTGTGTTGATTTAATTATTGCATGTATTTTTCTATTTCTATAATTATATCTGTCCTAACCTGCCCAGGGAGGACAGATGGAAATGAGCTGCTCTACTAAATCTGGCACCTTACATTCATTGACGTGGATATGTTGATTAGTGGCACTGTCCCTGAAAACTAAAAGTTCCAAAAATATAGCTAAATAAATAAATGCATATACAATTATATTTTTAATCTAATTTGAAACCATGTTTTTTGTTCAGTCTTTTTTGAAGGACTATTTCATAGCAGTGATATAAAATCCGCAAAAAAATCTGTTTGGAAAACATTTGTATTGCGCTTTTATTTTGAAACTATTTACCGTAAACGCCACCGGAAGTTGAATAATGGGATCCCTTGCCTAACGTTACTGCAACAGTGCACCTCTCTACGGCTTTCATTTAGGTTGAGAACGAGCTGATGGACGTGGTTGGAGTGTGCTAGTTGGCCAGTCACGTAACGAAATATGTTTCAAATTGAGTAATTATCTAGATATTATCCCCACACCTTGGGGTAATCGTCGAGAAAATAGACTTTACGGTGACAGGTAGTGCATGCAACAGAACGTGTGTTCTAACGGAATACCAGTTAGGATAAATGTTTATTTACGTTTAGCTACCTAGCTAACTAACAGCTCAGTCCCTTTCCATAGAGGGTGTATTGATGTGTTGACTGTAACGTTAGCTACTAGCTAGTTACGACAGCGCGTCACCATTCAAGATGGACACCGCGGAGGAAGGTAGCGTAACAAAATCCACATTTTATTCTGAAGTATACATTGGTTGTCAGCAGCTAGCTAGCTATGGTCTGATCAACACCTGACTGAAGTGTCAAAGGTCTTGAATAAGCTAAGTAACGGTGGATTGCTAGTACTACTAGCTGGGTTTGCTTTGACTGCAATATAGGATGCAGTCAAGCTTGTAATACCATGTAATAGCAATAGCTAACTTGCTGGAAAAAAATCAATTTTCTGGTGATAACAATATCAGCTGGATAAAAGTGTTGCATATTAATTAGATTAGCTAGCTTGCTATTTAGGGTTTGCGTTCTTAATTATTAGTATTATCTGTTGGTATTGTAACGTTGTACATTAATTTAGCTGACGTTACCTAATCGGGATCATGCTAATTGATTAGCTATATTCGCTATTTTACGTTAATTGTAGAATTCATGTATTTTGCCAACTACTCGGTAAGACTGTATGGGAACGCACCTAATGTAGCTTGTTAACGTTAACTGACTAAATTTGCACGTGTCGGGGAGGACTAACTGACAACAAGAAGTCGCACAGCCACACTTGTGACAGTCAGTTCAGCTAACGTTAGGTTACTAACGTTCAATCATAAGTGTTTTTTTATTGCAAGAAAACAACACATAACAGAGGAACAATATAATCAACACAAACACCACAAAGACAGCCAGAGAGATTAAATGAAATGAATACTAGGACATGCGCATTAAATCACATTTTGACAGACGCTGAAAACATTTATTTGGCATAATACTTTTCAAGGCTTTCAGAGATGTTATGTCATTTTCTAAGTTGAGAAACGTTAGACACATATGAAGTAATACCGTTTACACACATTTTACCTCTTTTTATTATCTTTTGCACTCTGTTTATGGGGTGTTGTCATTTTTGTAACTTTTTCTATTCAGCTCCTTTTTTGCTATAATTGAATACCCTTTGTTGTAGCTGTGTGGGAGGTGTCTGTAACAGGTGACATGTTGTCCTTGTCACTCATCTTGAGGAAAAACTGCAAAATGATTACCTGATCCCATAAAAAGGCGATCAAGCTAAGAAGCAATTGATGGCTATGTTCTGTGCTGTGGAGGGGGGGTGGCTAATTCATGTCCTTATTTCTTTCAGCTGATATATGCAGGGTGTGTCGGTCGGAGGGAACCCCAGACAAGCCCCTCTACCACCCCTGTGTCTGCACTGGCAGCATAAAATTCATCCACCAAGAATGGTATGTTCTAAAAGAGCTCTAAAAGAGAAGGCTCTACCACCAGCTGTGCTTTTCAAAATTCTAGGGAGTAATAGATGGCCAGCTTCTTGTGAACGAAGCAGTCGTGTTGGCTTATAAGGGGCAATCATTTCGGTCAGATATATAGATGCAAAAGTTAGCAACAGTACTTTATAATCAGCCCGATATTTAACAGGAAGCCAATGTAGTGATGCTAACACAGGAGTAATGTGCTCATACTTCTTGGATCTAGTCAAAATATGTGCCGCTGTATTCTGTACTAGTTGATGACTCTTTAGAGAGCTACTAGAGGAGCCAGATAATAAGGCATTACAATAGTCTAGCCTCGATGCGACAAAAGCATGCATCAAGGTTGTTGCATCCTCTAATGGCAGAATGTGCCTAATTTGAGCTATGTTTCTTAGGTGAAAGAAGGCTACTCTGGAAGTGTTTTTAATATGAGTGTCAAATGTAAGATCCTGATCAATAATAAAACCAAGGTTCTTGACCGTTAGACTTGATGCAACTATGCAATCACCTGCATTTAACTGCAGATCCAACTTGTTCCTTAATTTTTTGGGGCCCAAAACCATCATCTCTGTTTTATCTGAATTCAAAAGCAGGAAATTTACTGTCATCCAATTCTTTATATCAGAGATACAAACCTCTAACTGAGTGAGTTGAAGTATTTCACCTAGTTTCATTGATATGTACAGCTGTGTATCATCTGCATAGCAATGGAAATTCACACCATGTTTACAAATAACATTACCGAGTGGTAGCAAGTATAATGAGAACAGTAATGGGCCCAGCACTGAGCCTTGTGGAATACCATATTTAACCTGAGAGTAGTCAGAACTCTTGATCTAATTGCACAAATTGAACCCAGTCTGATAAGTATGATATAAACCATGAGAGTGCTCGTCCATGCAAACCAACCAGGTTTTCTAGCCTGTAAAGGAGAATCTGGTGGTCAATAGTGTCAAAAGCAGGCCTCCCGCGTGGTCCAGTGGTTAACAATCCACATTTAAGATATATAGGGCTGACCCCATTTAGTCGACTGGTCGATTGTTTGGTCGAGCAGTCGCGCGAAATAAAAAAAAATAAAATAAAATAAATAATCCACGCAGCATGAGACACCTAGATTCGCACCACAGTTCGGCGCGCTTGTCAGTATAATAATCAATTCTGGACGCTGCGGGTATGGCAGTGACAGTCCTTCACTCTTAAGATAGCTAGGCCTATATATGTTCTCTTTAAATTATATTAGGCAGTTAAGGTAATAGTAATGTTGTGAATAATTCTGCAAAACTAATAAAAGTAACATTTTATAATAAATGTGTTTTGCTAATTGTATGGTTTATGTATTTATAACTAACATGCGTAACACCCCCTTTCATGTAGTCTATATTGTATCCTTTTAGGCACGCGAATGTACATTTTACATTTTTACATTTAAGAGCGACTTACAAGATGTGCATTAATACATGGTAGGAACAATCATAGATCGCGCGAGAGATCAGTGCAGTATACAGCGATAGACATCATTGCAGGAAGCTGCGTACCATACCTGGAACACTGGGAAGGAAAAGGTTCGTAAAATTTGTATTATTATTCTTATTATTTTTGTGTATGCGCGCCCCCTCATTTTAATTGTAGCCTAAGATTTGCCTACAGTTAAGATTAGTGATATAGGCATACTTTAATTACTCATTTCGATATAACCTAAGAACATAATGTCAAATAAAAAATCTGGAGTATGGCAGCATTTCGTTTTAGTCGCGGACGATCCAAAAAAAGTGGAATGTAACTTTGCAAGCGTGTTTTCCAAGGCAGGGCTTATCGTTAATAAAACGAGGAGCAGCCTTTTGCCAAAAAATGTGGACAAGCTAGTGTTCCTGTGCCATAACATGAAACGACTGGGGAAGTAGGATGGTCCCCGACGCGAGTAAGTTATTTTCGATAGGCTATATCCACTTTATGTATAAGACATTAGGCTATGTGTGATCATTCATTTGTTAGCCTATTTTTTTGCAAAAGATATTTTAAATCCCAATGAGACCAACCTGGTTAATTAAATAAAACATAGCCTACGCATTAGCATGTGTTATGTTTGTGGTCAAATAAAAGCATCAGCCTACTATGTGGCCATACCGCAACTTCACAAGCGCAACGGCAGAATCTTTCAGGTAATCTTGAACTCCGGCTTCATAAAGTTATTAGCCTATTGTTACTCATTTGTGTCATTCACTTAACAAAGTTATAAAACACGAGACAAGCGCAGTGTGCATATAGTTGTATTTATTCAAACAAATAGGGTGTGTCATATAGAAAAAACTTTTTTCGACCAATCGAAAAAAACGGACGGCTGTTGGTCGACTAAGATTTGTTTTAGTCGGGGACAGCCCTAAAGATATGTCTTATTACAGGCAACACTTACAGCAGGCTGAGAGGTTTTAATATAAATAAGATTATGTACACAAATGCCATGACAGCCAGTGTGCTCAGATAGCTTTTTATTTCTAACACCATTTCCCCCACACGGCCGACATTTTCTTTGCTTGACAGTGTCAACAAAAACAGCACCACACGGCAATAACCAAATTTTACACCGTTATCGTAATTTGAATGATCAACCGCAGCAAATTTACAAACATTGATGATTGTGGTTAGGCTATAACATTGTTGCTTGGAGGATTCTCCTGCATTCGTTTTGGCCTTTTTCCAACCAACACACAACACAGCCAATCACAGCCAGCCTTGAAGACTTGAAGTTTAGTCCCTAAGAAAGGCTGCACGTCAGCTGCGTGGAGTTAATTTGACTTGTTATAAACGTGAGAAAAAAATCTGTATCAAAAGAAATAATTGACAACAACAAAACATTTTAAAAATTATTTCTTAAAATTAGCATCCCTAATCGTAACCAAAGTATTTGGTCAACATCATGCTAATTATTTTTGACCATATCACCCAGTTCTTGTGCAAGACTGCATGGAGTGCCAGAATGCTTGTGATAGCTAGTCAATTGCAGCATTGTCAGAGGAGCAAATTAGGGGTGGTTCAGTCAGTTTAGCCTGTAAATAATAGATGCTGCCGTTCCATTCAAGCTGAACATTTAGACCAGATTGATGCAATACAAACTGATGGATAATTATTGGTCACTGCCATTGGTAAATTTTATTTTATCAGCCAATAAGACGATTGCAGTCAACAAGGCAAATATCAGCTGATACCGATAGTCCACCGATAATAGATGCACCCCTACAGTCGACAGCTTGGCAAATTCCGTCTTGGTGGAGGCAGCGGCAAGCACGTAGTACGAGAGGGAGATAGTTGAATTAGAAGAGGGTCCAACTGGCCACCAAATTGTGGAAAAATTGTTACAAATGTAAACTAAGTCGCTCTGAATAAGAGCATCTGATAAATGCTTGTAATGTAATGTAGATGGGGCAAGTGGTTACTCTCAACTTAAAACAAGATGGTGTCGGCTGTGTTGCTGAGAATAAAATCGTTTTTTTAATGAGTGACTTGATTTGCAGAAGAAGTGATTTATTGACAGTCAAAGCTATGCTCAAAGGCACACATCACTTCAGCTCTATGGGTCATTGAGTGGAACGCCCCTCAGGGGGTTCAAAGCCTGGCTTGACAGAGTGTCAAAATGAACTATGAACAGTGGGCAAAATGACACACCTAGACGTTCTCGGCATCAAACATTCTGTGGAAGGCATCAGTCTCGGCAGGGTAATCGGGCCGATTAACAGCCATGCCTAGCAGCAGGGCAGCCACCTGTCTGATATTTTCGAATTGTACATGTGTGCTTAAAACTGCTCTGCTCTCTTAGTAGGTTGATGGAACACAGAAGCTGAATGCCATTTGAGAGAGAACCCAGAGTAGCGAAAGTCTGTGTGTGCGCGTAGTGAATGCTTAGTGTTGTGCTGAAAGATGGTTTGATTTACTTTATTATTTTAGTTTATTATTTGTGGCTGGAACCCACGAGGGGGACGGCTGAAGACCTTTTTCTTCTTTATTTCATTTGTCTGTCTCGCTCTCTCTCTCCCCGTGTGAGGGAGAACAATAAAATCTGGTTCGCAGACCGATAACTCCATTTAACACATTCTTATTTTCTTTTTATTTATTTGTCAAAATTAAGGAGAAACTGCAAAGCTATAAGCTTGTATAGCTTCCCAAAGTTTTTTCTAAAGTGATCTTGAAGAAAGGGTGCATTGTATGTGCATATTTTTACTTCTCCCTACGAGAAAACAGAGAGCGTAAGTGTACAGTGTTGCCTTTGGGGAGGGTATTTTGTTTTGTTGCAGCACTGCCCATGTGGAGTGTACTCACCCTCTTTCCCTCTGTGTGTTTTACAGCTTGGTTCAGTGGCTGAAACACAGCAGGAAAGAATACTGTGAATTATGCAAGCATAGATTTGCTTTCATGCCAAGTAAGTATTGCTGTCCGTGTAATCTATAACATTGGTTGCTATGCATTTTGTACCACAATGGCCCATGTGCCTGGTTTGAATTCGTACACTAGCTACGTTGTTGATGAGGGGGGAAAAAAGGATTGTATAAAGACCTTATGTGATGTCAGATCATATGACTGTTACCCAACACATGTTTTCTCATAGTAATTTATTTGGGAGGTATGTGGACTTGCTGTACAGTTCAGGTTGTTCTGGAAGACATTGAGGAAGTTTTTCCACTCTGTTTGAGACTCGGCTGATAACAGGTTTAAAGGGAACCACGTTGAGGTTTCTGCACGCATTGTCTCTTAGTCAGGGAAGTGTTTCTCTGACAGATACTATCATGAGTCTGTGTGTGAAACATGCCAAGACTGTTGTATTATATCAGATTTACCTATCCTTATGATTGTGTTTTTCTGAACAAAAAAATTTAATTACTCCTTTTTTTCTCAATTTGGGAGCCCACAGGCAGCAAACATGTTCTAGCACAATAGCCAATATGGCAAGCTAGCTAGCATGACTAGGTGGCTACCTCAATTGTAGTGGGAGAAAATGTACTTCAGTAGGATGTAATGTGGTAACTTTAATTGAAATTGTCTGACAGGACTGTTCAGGGACAGATTACAATTGCAGCAAACACACTGTTAATGTATACCACTCTACGTGAAATGCTCTCATTTGCAGAGATATGTCGACACATTTCGAGTTATTTTGATTTATTTGGCAGATACTCTTGTCCAGAACACATTGTAATTCTGTCACGGGAAGATCCATTAAATAATTGTATATCACAGGATAAACAAGAACAAGCAGTTCTGTGCACACAGTGCAGAACGGCTTGTAACACAGCAAATGAGCATCGAGCTGAAAATGCAGGCATACAGCAGTAAGTGTCTAAGGACACAAATTCTAGGTTGTCTCAGCTGTTTTCATGTGTCTTTCAGAGTAACACATTGTTGCCATGCTTTAAAATAACTGGCAGCTTAAGGGGTCTATCCTCAAATGTGTTCGTCTCTCTGCAGTGGTAGATTGATGGGTCCTTGTGGTCTTCGAATAGTTTATGTAATCGCTAGGACCCTGCAGCAGTTTTCCGGTGGAACTGGTTCTTATGTTTATGGGCATGCAGCCTGATTAAACACCATGGCTATCATAGGGGGAGATTTATACATCTTGAAATTCTACTGTCTAAAAACATTCAAAGAATTTCTACAAAATTGTGTTTAGTATATGCTTATAGAGGTAACTGCCAAAATAAATGAAACACTTTGAAAGGTTCTGGCGGCTTTGTTATTGTGTTGGGTGCATTTTACTGGTATGGGTTTAGGCTCACTCAACCCCTGAGATTGCAAGATAAACGCTAATAACTTAGGCCTGGTTCATGGACGAGTGGAAGGTGTGCTTCCAGTTGATACGGCTGTTTTCCTCTCCCTCCCAGTTTACTCTCCAGACATGCCTTCCCGGCTCCCAGTCCAGGACATATTCGCCGGACTGGTGACGAGCATCGGCACGGCCATCCGATATTGGTTTCACTACACACTGGTGGCCTTTGCCTGGCTGGGAGTGGTGCCTCTCACTGCCTGTAAGTATATAAGAACGTAAGCACACGTAATGACGAGAACTGGCCGTTTAGCCCATCTACAGCCTAGAGAATATCCAGTACTGCATCTACTGTACTGCACTGATAACACATGATAGCCCCACCAATTTTAGGGTGCACAAATAATTGTTGTTTGCTTTGTTAATGTCCCTCCTCTCTCATTCGGACAGGTCGAATCTACAAGTGTTTGTTTACTGGCTCCGTGAGCTCTCTCCTAACTCTGCCTCTGGATATGCTGTCTACGTAAGTATCGCTGGCCCTGTCTTAGTATGAGTCTGACCTTCTGTACTTTGTGTGTTGTGAGAAAGTGCCTTTGTTCTACAAGGTACCTAAGGATCGGTGATGTTAAATAACACTACTTCTCAAGTGAACATAAATTATTCATATGTTAACAAGGTTAATAGGCTGTATAGTACTCTGGCAGGTTTATAGTACACATTTAATCTGGTGACCCTTTGTCAGTGACAAACAGGAAGTGTGGGAAATTTATGGATAAATCAGGAATTTGTCTAGGAAAGAAAATGGTTAGTCTGCATTTGAAGCTTCAAAAAGAAGGACATAATGACAGGGAGTACATACAGAAAGGGGAAAAACTGAAATAATGTTATTGTTTTAATAAGACAAAGGATAATATATGATCCATTCTTTGAAATACTAAACTCTTGACACAAATGTACAAATTAGACATTGTTGCAATTACAACAGAAACAACTGCGATTGTTCTGCGATTACTTATAGTGGATAAATCAACAAAGATCTGCCATTTAGCTTAATTGATATTTGAAAGAATGTTAGCATACCTAAAATACATAAACATATTTAATATAATGAAATATTCAATATTTGTTAGCTGGTGTACCACTTTGAGGCACGGCAGTAAGGATAAAGGTGATCGAATTAAGGAATGAATGAAGGAATGAAAAAAACAAATAGATTAGTCCATTACAGATGTGAAAAGACAGAAGTTATTCTAGTCCTGTTCATAGCTCCAAGGAAGCGACTATTTTGCCATATTGTATCTCACCCACCCGTTTATGACCTTGTTTCCATGCGCTGCTTCATTTCTGCTGAATGTAATGGGCTTCATTTATTTATTTTAAAAAAACATTTAAAAAATCCTATGATACAGCAGTCGCTCTTTTGGACCTGAGTCAAAGTATCTCACACATTTCTCCCAAGATTTCCTATTTTTGACGGGAAATATTCAAGTTTTTAAAGGCCCAACATTAACGGAATCCTAACCTCCTACAGCGCGCCCAACAGATCCACCCCTCTCCCCACACACACAATGTCCCACAATGTTGGCCCAGGTCTGCAAACTGGGGAACAGGTACGGATGGCATGAGTGAACAGTAGCTCATCTGTGCTTTCTCTGTTCCAGAGAGAACTTGCTGGCCGACTGCCTGCAGGGCTGCTTTGTGGTGACGTGCACCCTGTGCGCCTTCATCAGCCTGGTGTGGCTGCGGGAGCAGATCGTCCATGGCGGCGCCCCTCAGTGGCTGGAACAGAACCTGCAGCAGCCTGCCAATGCAGCCGGCCAGGCCGACGAGGTAGCCTGGTCTCTCTCACAGACATGTGAACACACACATGTGAGCTCAGTCTAGCTATTGTCAGCGCTTTCTGCTGTATATATTTTTCATTTCAATATTTTTCATTCGTTGAAAGGTTTTTTTTTCTTTTTCTTTTCTCCCTTCTTTCTCCTGTCTAGTTCATATATATCTCAGCACAGGCATATACCTGCATGCACATGGTCATATATATACACACACACACACACACACACACACACACACACACACACACACACACACACAGAGCATGTCTCTGGGGTGAGATGTAAGGAGTGTGAGAGTGACAGCGACTCTCTGTCTGTCTCAGGTCCCTGTTGCTGAGGGTGGGGGAGGTGAGAACCAGCCCCCTCCGCCGCCTGCTGACCCCCCCGCAGAGAACGAGCCGGCCGAGGCCCCCAACGTCCAGCCAGACCCTGAGGACGTGGATGTGGAGGCGGAGAATGAGGAAGAGGACGACGCGGGTGTCGAAGATGCAGCGGAGGGAAACAATGGGGGGCAAGGTAGTGGCAGTCTGGAGAGCACTACGGCCACTCGTGGATCCTGGAGACAACCTCTGAAGTCTCATTTTGTTACAAAGATTTTTGGGATCCAAGATCATGAGGACAACTGGCTTTGTCCAGTAGACAGTGATGGTGTTGGTACTAGCTGAACACAGTATTGATGGTGTTGGTATTGGTGGACACACAGTGCTGATGGTGTTGGTACTAGCTCAATAGCACACAGTGCTGATGGTGTTGGTACTAGCTGAACACACAGTGTTGATGGTGTTGGTACTAGCTCAATAGCACTGGTGTTCTTGTGTATGGCAGTAGGAGGCAGGAGTGACGTGCTGTCTTTGTCTCCGTAGAAGACATGAACTGGAACGCACTGGAATGGGATCGGGCTGCAGAAGAACTCACATGGGAGAGGGTGATCATTATTATTAGCATTAGCATTATTACTATGATTAGCATTATTATTATTATTAATTACTAATGGAATGTCATATAACATACATTTTAGATCATCATTTGCCACTATGAATACAAATTCATAGTTTACAATGCATTTTACATAATGCATTTAAAGATTGTAAAGATTTTAAAGAAAATAATCTTATTTAAAAATAAATAAAAAAAATATATTTTTTTTTTACAGATGCTTGGACTCGACGGCTCCTTGGTTTTCCTGGTGTGTATATTTTTCCTAGACTCCCATTGCAATAATAAGTTCAATATTGCGGACCTTGCTTGGCAATAGCAGTTAAAACCAAGGTTTATGAGCTTGAATCACAGATGGAAGTGTGCAGCGATAGTCCAGATCCATATGCAATAAATATTTGAAATAAGCCCTTTATAAAAAGATGTGACCTGTTTCTTCTCTGTTACAGGAGCACGTGTTCTGGGTTGTCTCACTCAATACGCTTTTTATTTTGCTCTTTGGTACGTATGGATTACATTTTTTATTTATTTTTAGTATTTTTGAATGCTTCTCTACCCCCATTTTTCTCCCAATTTTGCAGTGGAGCCAACCACATGCGCCCCTCCAAAATGTGATGTAACATATAAACATAATGTAACATTTAGCCATTCAGCAGACCCTTTTTCGACTTACCGTAATGAATGCATGCACAATGCCAGAGCCCAGGGATCGAACCCAGGCTGCAGTAGGCAACCTGCACTTAGGACAAGTGCCTTTACCCGGGAGCTATACTTGATTACTGTAAATGTGCTTTGTAAACTCATTACTAAGTGGAATACACTGTTTGTTATTTTGCAGCTTTCTGTCCCTATCATATTGGACATTTCTCTGTCCTGGGGTTCGGCTTTGAAGAATATGTAAGTACAGACAGATATTTCTTGTCTGTGTGTCTGTGTCTGTGTCTCTGTCTGTATACAGTAGGCTCCATTTTTATTCATACCCTTGATAAAGATGAACAAAAGAGATAGTATAAAATATGTACTATGAGGTATAGTATATTTTATGCTCAAAACATTCAGAAAATTATATTATTTAATAATAAATCATTGGTACAAAGCACAATCTAATGGTTCAGAAATGTATTTATTTTTCTCAGGAAAATCAAGAATCACAAATATTCACACTGTTATCAGTACTTTGTGGTTCCTCCATTGCCCATTATAACAGCAAGTAGTCACCTTCTGTAATGTCGTACGAGCTTATGAAACTTCTTGGGGGGGATCCTCAACCATTCCTCCATGCAGAATTGTTCCAGTTCAATTGAATTGAATTGAACATTGGATTTATATAGCGCCTTTCAAGGCACCCAAAGCGCTCTACAAAGAGAATGACAGGGGAAATTCACCTCAACCACCACCAATCCTTCAGATTCTTGGGTTGACGTTTGTGGACTGTTTTTTTGTAGTTCAAACCACAAATGTTCAATTGGATTCAGATCTGGAGACTAACATGGCCACGTCAGGACATTGATATTGTGCTTTGTCAACCATTTCTTAGTTTCTTTGGATGCATGTTTGGGATTGTTGTCTTGTTGGAAGGTCCATCTGTGGCCAAGGTGTAGCTTCCTGGCAGAGGGAGCAATGTTTTTGGACAAAATGTCTTGGTACATGCTGGAGTTCATGGTTCCATCTAAGGGCCCCAGGGTCTATGGATGCAAAACAACCCCAGAGCATTAAAGATCCACCACCATGTTTCACCGTAGGCATAAGGTGCTTTTCAACATTACTTGCATTCTTTGGATGCCATGTCCAAAAAGCTTGATTTGGCCACAAGACACGAATTCCAATTGTTCCAATTGTAGTTCAGATGTAGTTTGACAAATTCAAGATGCCTTTTTCAATTAATTGTCTTCAAAAGAGGCTTCCTTCCTGCAACTCTGCCATAAGGCCATTGTCATGTAAGCATTGTCGAATGGTAGCTTTAGACACCTTGTAACCCAAACATGCCAGGTTGTTTTGGAGATCTTGAACTGTGCCCCTTGGACTTTGTTTTGCCTCTCGAGCTCACTACATGTCAGGGCAAGATAGACTTGCGTCCTCTACCTGGCAGGTTAGCCACTGTTGGTGCTAACCACCTTTGTCTGATGCTTTCAGGGAGTTCTTTGCCTTTCACCATGATGATGGCTGACCACAGTATTTCAAATACGTGTCCCCTCCTTTTTATACCCAAGGGAAACAGTAAACCATTGTAGGCCGCTGTATAGTTCCATAACCTTCCAATTAACTTCAAATAAGTTGTATATTTATGAAGATTAGTTTTTGTTGGGTTAAATTTAAAAGAGTTGTTATGGGTATGAATAATTGTGATCTGGATGTTTTCTGGAAAAAAATATTAATAAAACAAAATATGTTTTTCTGAACAACTGGATTAGTAATGTAGGTTTGGAATTTTCTGAATGTTTTCAGCATAAAATATACCTCATTACATAATTTTATATGATCTCTTTTCTTCATCTTTTAAGGGGGTGAATAAAAACGGGGCCTACTGTATGTTGTGTGTGTGTGTGTGTGTGTGTATGTTTGATTAATATAATTATAATTCATTATTTTGTCCTTTTTAGGTGCAAGCCTCTCATTTTGAGGGCCTGATCACAACCATGGTGGGCTACGTCCTCCTAGCCCTGGCGCTCATACTGTGTCACGTATCCTTCCACACGGCTCTTTTACCTGTTGAAACAGGACCCACACCTGGCTATATCACCTCCAGGGTCGGAGTACCACTTTCCTTTTTGGCTGCTGTCCTGCATGAGAGGAGTCATCCATTAATTGTTATTAAACATTCTGGAGTCTCTGAGCAGCTAAAAACCTCTGACTATTACCTCAGAGAGAGGGGAGAATGGTGGTGACCATGTCAGATGACACATAGGAGAAGGAAAATAATAATAGATTTTCTGGCACTTCTCACCCAGCGGTGATATGGTTTATGGTGATTTATGTGTATAAACACATTGTGACAGATTGTATCCCAGCTGGGTACACTGCATGCTCTTTTACACTCGTATGCTTCTGTAATGGGGTACAGCCTTCACCTGGTCTAATTATTTGAGAATTAAAATGATTAGAAAAGCAAGCAATTTTTTCCTCTGCAGGTCAATGTCAAATTCTTCACTGCAGTGATGGGACTGAATGTGTCTCTATAAATGGTACGGGGCACCTGGGGCAGTTTTCAGAGTAAATTGGACGTTGATTTACATTGCAGTCCTCATTAGACATATGCACCTACAGTCATGGCCAAAAATATTGGCACCCTTGCACATTTTTCTAAAAACTCACAATTTTCTCTAAAATAAGTAGAAATTTACAAAAGTATTTGGTCTCCACAATTCTGTATTTCACTGTTAATAGTACAAAAACTTGGCATTGACAAAATTATTGCCACCCTAGATGTAATATTTGGTAGCACAGCCTTTGGAGAAAATAACTGCAATCAAGCGCTTCCTATAGCCATTAATGAGATTCCTACACATCTCTACTGGCAGTTTGACGCACTCCTCTTTTACAAACTGCTCCAGTTCTCTCAGATTTGAAGGGTGCCTTCGACAGCAAACTGCTGTTTTCCGATCTCTCCACCAGTGTTCAATGGGATTTCGATTTGGACTCATTGCTGGCCACTTCAGAACAGTCCAGCATTTTGTTTTGAACCATTCCTGTGTGCCTTTTGAAGTCCTGCTGGAAGACCCATGACTTTTGACGAAGACATAGATTTTTGACACTCGGTTGAACATTGCACTCCAAAATGGCTTGGTAATCTCCTGATTTCATGCAGATTCAAGGCACCCAGTGCCAGAGACAGCAAAGCAACACCAAAACATCAGTGAACCACCTCCATGTTTAGAATATATTATTGAATATTCTTTATTTTTCCATGTTGCACAAGGTAATTGTAATTTGCTTCTTCACATATCTCTCCTAAGAGAGGTCATATTGCAGGGCCAGCCATAGTACAGCGCCCCTGGAGCAGTTTAGGGGTTCAGTGCCTTGCTCAAGGGCACTTCGGCAGTGCCCCAGGAAGTGAACTAGCAACCCTCCATTTTGCAGTTCATTGTTTTTTAATTTGGCCTTCCTGGGATTAGAACCAGCGACCCTCCGCTTGCCAGCTCATGTCATTAACCACTGAGCCACTGCTGCCCCCAAGACTCACAGTTTGACTGTTGGGACAGTGTTTTTTTGAAGGCTTAATTTTGTTTTCTGTAAATATAGAGTTGATGTGATTTACCAAAAAGCTCTTCATTTGGTCTCATCTGTCCACAGGACATTCTCCCAGAAGGATTTTGGCTTGTTCAGGTGTGTTTTGTCAAACTCCAGCCAGGTTTTGGGATCCTCCTGGGTCTCCTACCATAGAACCCCCTTTCATTGAGTTGGCGACGGATGGTGCAAGTTGAAACTGTTGTACCTTGTGTCTGAAGGTCAGCTTGAATCCGTTTTGCAGTTGTCCAAGGTTCTTTTTCCACCATTCCAACAATCGCTGCAATCTTTGATCAACTTTTCTTTTGTGGCCACATCCAGGGAGGTTGGCTATAGTGCCATAGGCCTTAAACTTCTTGATAACATTGCGCAAGGTGGACACAGGAAGATGGACTTGTAGCCTTGAGATTGTCCGCTTAGCTACTATCTTCTGTCTGAGCTCCTTAGACAATTCTCTGCTTTTCTTTCTTTTCTCCATGTTCAGTGTGGTACACCCAGTGACACAAAACAGTAGAATGAGTACTTTTTTTCCATTCAAACTTGTTGAATGAGTGATTATTAGATTGCAGGCAACTGTGACTCACCACAGGTGAGTTCAATTACTAATTAAAGGAGAATCACCTGCTTGAAATCCAATTATGCCTTACAACTTCTAGAAGGTGCCAATAATTTTGTCCAGGCTATTTTAGGATATCTGTGGAATAACCTAAGATTCAGTATTTTTTTATTTTTTTGCAAGGGTGCCAATATTTTAAGCCACGACTGTAGCTACCTGCAAATTGGAAATGTTTGTCGTCAAATGGAGTTGATCGGAATTTGAGCATGAATGCCAGGGAAGGTGTAACATCCTCAGCCTCACTGACCAAATGTGTAAGTGCTTGGTATGTCCAACCAGTCATTCTCTGGGTTTTGTTTTCACAGAAAAGGGAAGTAATGTTCACTAAATATGTTAATCTCAGGCCTCCAACCCAACTCTTTGGCAGAGGACCCCCACCTTGATAATACTGCAAACTGTACAACACCCACTACAGCATGCAATGCAATGCAATCTGATTCAGTTCAATAACTTTATTGTTCCTAAAGGTACATTTGTTTTGCAGGCATGTTAAAAGACACATAGAACATTTAAGATGATGCAGTGGCTATTTAACACACTAGTATATGGAAGCACGTATAAAACAGGACATCATCCACTATGGATTTCTACCAATCATTTTGTATGATGTAAATATGTAATAAATTACAAAAATCTGACCTTTTTCGAAACCAAAAAATCTGAAGGCTCTAAAATTGCAAAATTTTCTGAAATGTAGAAATATAAACAAAAAGGACAACATTTTTCTGAGGATATCCTGGAACACTGTTGTGGATCCTAGTTTAGAGACCCCCCTCCCCTCCTAAAGGACATTGTTAACGTGCCCCATGTTGTTCCTTAACGAAGATTCCCAGGGACTTGCAGCATTACTGAGGTTCCAAAGATCCCGGAGATTATTGGGAGTCTGCTACATTGTTGTAAAGGTAAATTATTTCATTTAACAATTTAACTCCCTCTATGAATGGGTATAATTAAAATTTATTTTTTTAGCAGGGACCATAATTACTCTGAGTGGTAATGATGAATAACATCTTAGTTTTCTGATGCTTTGTATCTGGATGCTTAAACGACATCTAAATCCACCATTTTGTATTTTTCCATTTTGTTTCCACTTTCTTGGATTGCATTAACCCAGGATGAAACTTAAACGACAATGTCTTAAATACAACACGTTATTTTTTATATGATATGAAAATGATTTATTTTTATTTCCTGGGTCAGGTTTCCTTACTGGTTGTCGTGGAGATAGGAGTCTTCCCCCTCATCTGTGGATGGTGGCTTGATATTTGTTCCCTGGTGAGTGTCACTGAACTCTGATTGGTCGAGCCAGAAATGTGCAGTTTACAATGGAGACTATAGAGTTGATATACACAGGAGTTTAGCAGGAGAACTAGTAGAAACGGCTTCTCTTTATTTTGGTTGCACAGACATACCGACAACTTGTTTCTTTCACGGAAAACTTCCAGCAGACTCCGGTGCCAGTCTAGACCAACATTCAGTTTTAATGAAAGCCTATTCAGACCTAATTAATTGAGCACAGATTGGATGAAAACCATCCAACATTAGCATACAGAGTGATTTGGCAGGACTAAGGAAAAATTGTACTGGGACATTTTAAATGCACATGCCATGTGGAAGGTTCCACCAGTGTGAAAAGTAATACTGTGTAATGCGATAGCATATCATTTTATTGTTTGTTTGTTTCTAGGAGATGTTTGATGCCTCTCTAAAGGATAGGGAGCTCAGTTTTCAGTCTGCCCCGGGCACCACCATGTTTCTGCACTGGCTCGTGGGAATGGTCTACGTCTTCTACTTTGCATCTTTCATACTCCTACTACGAGAGGTAGGACACACCCCCTGCATCTAACCTGAAACTGTTGGAGGGATGCTTGTTTTCCACAAGAATTTCCATCATTTGGTGTTTTGTTGATGGTGATGGAAAACGCTCTCAGGCACCGCTCAAGAATTTCCCCTAAGTGTTCAATTGGGTTGCGATCTAGTGGCATGGCATATGGCCATGGCATATGGTTTGCATCATTTTCATGCTGATCAAACCATTCAGTGACCTCGTGCCTTGTGGAAGCCTTAATTCACTCAAGTGTTGCCTTTATTGCCTGAATATATAGGCATCATTATGTATTCTTATGTTCTTATATATATGCCATTTAGCAGACACTCTTATCAAAGCGACTTACAGTAGTGAATGCATACATTTTTCAGTATATGTGGTCCCCAGTGGGAATTGAACCCACAACCTAAGCGTTGCCAATGTCGTGTTCTATCTACTGAGCCACACAGAACCACGTGTACGTTGAGATATGTGTTCATTCTACTTAGATTGTCTCAATGCATAACTCTTCTCTTACATTTTGACTGACAAATTCTTCATCGCTGTACACAGCTCACAGATTTTGCAGAAGTAAAAGGTAAAATGTTGTGTGAGAGCAAAATGTTAACATTAGCTGAAATCCTTCACTTGGTTGTTCAGCTAAACATGTAAGATTACCAAAAGTGTGGAAAACAGTGATTGAATGTGAGTGATTGATCAAATGGGGAAACTCGTCATTTCTGAATGTGCGGTCAGTTGAGGTTTCGGACGGCGGTGGAGCTGACCTGTTTTTACCCTGTGCTGTAGGTACTGAGGCCCGGGGTGCTGTGGTTTCTACGAAACCTAAACGATCCCGATTTTAACCCGGTCCAGGAAATGATCCATCTGCCGATATACAGGCATTTGAGACGGTTTATTTTATCAGTGGTACGTCTGACCTTCCCCCTGCTCCTGCATCGTACTGTAACGCCTTACATCTGCCCCTGAACAAAAGGAAAGATCTGACTCTTACTCTGTGCCCCTCCTGTTCCAGGTGGTGTTTGGCTCTATTGTGCTCTTAATGCTGTGGCTTCCTATTAGGATAATCAAGCTGATCTTACCCAGCTTTCTACCTTACAACGTCATGCTGTACAGGTACAGTCACTCACCTGTCATTCCTGGCTGTTTGGGTGCTTCTCAAACATGTGATGTGCTGTTCGTGCCTTTGAACCCTTATTGTCGCTTCAGTCACTGACTCCTCTAATTTAGTCATGGCGCATCTTCAAATTGTATCCAGTTGTCAGGTGATTCAGTTGTGTGAAAGTGGAAAGCATTATCTGTGTTTTAAATGGGAGAGAACTCGCCTGCTGTCACCTTTATAAGGCAGCGATGTCTGAAAATGATCTACCTGATTTTGCCAAGTAAGGAATGTTCCTGTTCCTAAAACCAATCGAACAACGGATGGATTTTTGATATCGTCAACATTTTTACCACTCAAGTTTTTCAGAATGCCATGTATCACTTAAGCAAGATAATGATTTGTTAGTTTTGACATTTCATTTATAACTAATTAAATGATCTGTAAGTGTAGTCTGTAGTATTAAGAATATTAAGGATCAAGTTAGCTAACAAGCTGTGTATGTGCAGTTGGCAACTAGTTATGTTGGTGATGTCAAAAAGCTGTCCCGTGTTTGATTGGTTGGGTGGGTTGTTGGTGAAAATGGCAAAAAAGTAAAAAGGGGCGGGACCACCTGATTGATGGTGATTGGTTGTATAGGTTTGATAAGTGTTCCGTTAGCTATTCACCTGAAAATGGTTATGAAAGTGAAAGTGAATGAGACTAGCTGGTGATTGGTTGCGTACGTGTGACAATGTGGTGCTCATTGGCTGCCGATGTATGCTGTTTCCCTTTTAGCGACGCCCCTGTGAGCGAGCTGTCTCTGGAGCTGCTACTGCTGCAGGTGGTTCTGCCTGCCCTGCTGGAGCAGGGGACACACACGCCAATGGCTCAAAGGGCTGGTGCGGGCATGGACCGTAACCGCGGGTTACCTGCTGTGAGTGACCTGCCAATCATTACAGTTCATATTGGATCAGGTGCATCTTGTGTCCGCTATATGCAAGTCTGCAAGTTGCTATTAATTCAATGTGTGATGGAAGGTGAAGCCCAAGATAAATTCACATTCCAGGTCTACGTTAAGGTGGACAATAAAGTCATTATTCTATTCTGTCAAAGAAGAATGACCAAAAGAAAAGGTAAAAAAACAAGGCATTTGGGCACACTTGAAAACATTTAAAAGCCTTTATTCTCAAGTTGGCTACCGCCGACGCGTGTCAGAAAGCTGCCTTCCTCAGGGTGTGCTCATATTCTATTCTGTGCCAGCGGGTCTGTAAGTCATAATGTTTAAGGACATCATTCACATAAATATGCAATTCAGGGTTCCCACGCATTATGGAAAAACCTTTAAAATGATTCTGTCATGGAAATTGATGAAAAAGCTCTGTCATGGAAATGTAATGGAAATATCTTATTCCATGTAATGCAAAATGTCTCTTCCCCTACCACCATTGTTGCTACTTGCCATGGTTGTCTCTCTCTCTCTCTCACACACACACACACACACACACACACACACACACACACACACACACACACACACACACACACGCAATGAGATGTGTATTTTCACTGGCAACAAAACGTGCAAAGGTTATGACAGTAAAGTCAATTTTTGCGTCAGTCGCAAACAAATATGCAATTTAAAACCTTACATTTGTCATGGAAATGTCATGGAAAATGGAAATTTGAATTGAGTGGGAACGCTGGTATTTGTAATGATAAAGAATAGTCCACTAAGGCGTGGGTTTAAAGGCCAGAGTTCTGCACTGATCCTCACCCACCAGCGGCCCAGACTGAGATCTGGCGGTGCCCTCCCCACAGAGATCTCCACTCCTACCTGCTGGGAGACCAGGAGGAGAGCGACAACAACGGCCATCAGCCGGCCAACCACAACGCCCAGGCCCGTAACAACAACAACGCTGCGCCCGCTGCAGGGGAGGGGCTTCACGCCGCCCATCAGGCCATCCTCCAACAGGGCGGGCCTGTGGGCTTCCAGCCCTATCTCCGACCAATGAGGTTCCCCTTCAGGGTGAGTGACCTATGTGTGCCCGACGTGTGTCCCGACTGCCCCTGGTGGGACTCACGAACCGGCTTTCCTGTCTGGCTCGCCGCCTCTATGGCCGGCTTCATTAAATAGCTGTAGACCAGTGATTGGTGAATGAGGTATCATTACACTAAGGCTACGTTTACACCGTCTGATAAAAGTGACCCAGTTCCGATTTTTTGCTCACGTGTGGCACATATCAGATATGTATTATGAACGTGTAAACAGGAAAAATGGTGATATTTTCAGATCCATTTTGGGCCACATTCATATGTGGAAATAAATCAGATGGGAATCTGATATCTGCCAATGTGACTGTCATCTAAACGCACAGATCGGAATTTCCCTGTCATTGCGATTCGCACGTAATTCAAAAAGCGACACTTTTTCACATGTGAATGACGTTTAACATTTCACATGCACAACCAGAATTGAAAGAAGAAGTAAAATCATGGAGTACGAAGGCTCAGGCCAGTGGATGAATACTGAGGTTACGTGCCTTTTAAGGCTGTGGGGCGAAGAGTCAGTACAGGCCAAAATCCAAGGGATGTATCGCAACAAAACCGTTTTTTAAGAGATTTCAACCGCATAAATCCTACATACTGCGTCTTTAAATATAATGTTTAAAAATATTAAACTGAAAATGTTATTTACATTTGCCAGCGTTACATTTTTATATATATCTATATGTACAGTATGGCTGTGTCGGCGTGGGTTGCTGTTCACTTCGGTATTGGTAACCAAACCCTCATGTACGCATGTGAGTTGTTTCAAGTGTAAACCGTGTAAACGCAGGTATCAGATATGGGTCACTTAAAACTAGATGTAAACAGGTGGTCAAAAAAATTGGATATTGGCAAAAAATTGGAACTGGGCATCAAGGCCTGCAGTGTAAACGTAGCCTAAATATGGGTGAAGTACCAGTACCTCACCAAATTGATCCATTCATTGTGTTTTGTTGAGCAAAACCTTTTGATTGGTTCAGACGAGTCAAGTGATTGACAGCTAATTGTAGCTCCACCCATTTTTTGTGTCATGACACTTCATTCTCCCATCACTACTCCAAATGTTGTAGATGGTTGTCATGGTTTAAAGGGATTGCACTCCCACTAAATAGATTGATTCGTGATTGAATTTTTTTTTTGTGCTGGATTTGATTGCGTATAGCTTGTATGTATTGTTTGTTTTTTATTTGGTAGATTGTGCTGCTGATAGGGTTCATGTGCGTGACCCTCCTATTGGCCAGCCTGGTTTGCCTCACGTTGCCAGGTGAGTTCCACAGCTGCCTTTACCTCATTTCCTTGCTGACGGTCCGTATTTGGGTATACGTGCATTCTGATCTTTCTCCCCTCCCCTCCTCTCCTCTTCCCCTGGTTTTTGAGCAGTGTTCACTGGCCGCTGGCTGATGTCCTTCTGGACCGGCAGCGCCAAGATTCACGAGTTGTACACAGCGGCTTGCGGCCTGTACGTGTGCTGGCTGTCCATCCGCGCCATCACTGTGATGTTGGCCTGGATGCCCCAGGGTCGCAGGGTCATCCTACTCAAGGTCCAGGAGTGGACCCTCATGGTAACGTACACTGCTGTCCCAGTGCAGAGATTAGAGTTATAGTGTGGTTACACGCGAGTTAGTTACAATCTGGTGTTATGTTAACACTGGAGTGTCGTAGAGTAGGGGTTCTCCCAGACCAGAAAATATTTCCCATTTTAAAAATGTTTTGTTTATATTTCCATATTTCTTAAATGGCTAAATTAGTATGAATTTTCTGATAAAGTTTGGGAAGTTTACCAGGTTTTTAATGCAGATAAATTATTTTAACAATTTTATCATTTGGATAAGATGAGCAGTCATCATTATGTGTTTCAAAGCCTGCTTCTCATCTCTGCACCTGTTCATGTGGTAGTGTGGTGTAGAGGGGTTGAAACCTGGCCTTGCTAATAGTAGTTGTATAATAATAATAATAATCATTGGACATACAGGTAACATGCAAAGTAAAGGTAACACTTGGGTAAATGAAGGATCATTTAGATGGGTGCAATACCGCAAGTGTTCGTCAGGGGGTGCCACAGCTGGTATCGATGGATAGGCGCGGCTCTCTCCTCTCCAACGATTACCACCTCTCCCAGCCTGGGCCAGGGCCATTTGAGTGTCCCCCTGGGTGTCCAAAATGTTATTCTGGCAGTTACCTCTATTTGGTGGTATTATGACCATCAGATTCCAGTCTGTGTTCTAGGCAGTTCTGTGCTGTTGCGGGTGGCAGAGCTGCTGTAAATACAGATTAGACAAAGTTTTTAACACATGCCACAGTGTGTCCTCGGGTGCCTGCTCATGTGACTTGCATAGCTCTCGACTGAAGTAGGGGATACATGCAATCATAATACACTGAAAACAAAAAATGGAAAATGACTTTCACATGTGAGCTAATCTGCTGGTGAAAAGCCCCATTTGCTGTAATCTCTAATCCTGGTTTGGTGTGTGTGCTGCATTTATGTTTTGCATCATGTAATTTTAACAACAGTACAATAGGCTGTGCTGTGAGGCCATATGCTGAATTCAGGCTTTAAAGTTAGTTTAAAGTCTAGAGTTTGTTGTGTTGTGTTTTAGAGGAAGACGCTGATCGTTGGGATCTTGTTGTGTTTTAGATCGTGAGGACACTGATCGTTGGGATCTTGTTTTGTTTTCGATGAGGACACTGATTGTGGGGATCTTGTTGTGTTTTAGATTGTGAAGACGCTGATCGTTGCTGTGATGCTGGCGGGTGTGATCCCACTGCTGCTGGGCCTGTTGTTTGATCTGGTCATCGTGGCTCCTCTGCGAGTCCCCCTGGATCAAACACCCCTCTTTTACCCCTGGCAGGTGTGTATTACCGACTCCCTCTCACCCCCCACGACGGCTGTCACATTATATTGCAATATCGAATCAAATTTTTTATCTGTATTCTATACCGGTTTCAAAGATAAATGTGGAGATTCAGTATGACCTTTTTTTTTTTTTTTTTTTTTATTTTTCTTTTTTTTTATAAACGTGTGCCCATAATTTAACTGAGTGGCGTCTGAAATTACTGCCAGTGCAATACACATTTTTATCTTTGCTCATTTCTCTTTGAGATGTTATTTTATGTTTATGACAGTGCTGTTTGTCTTCATATTTTGCATTGTGCACAAGTAAATTCTACCATGGGAAAGATTATCTCCATTGTCAAAGCACAGGGGTACGCAGTTATCACTTTAAAGTAGGCAAAATAATACATAACTTGTTGTATTTGGACCCGAGCCAATAAAAGTTAGCTCGAGCACTTCTAGAATCTTTCATGGAAATTTTATGGGAAATATTGACACGATTTTTAAACAAACAAGGCATATTTCAATACCATTCTAACTAATCGACATGGTTTTTCTCTGAATATCGAACAGGATTTTTAAAGTTTTTTGGTAAAGTGATCCCCACACCCCCTTTTCCCAATAAACCCCTAATCTTAGAACAATGTGTTGTTGTGTGCACATGTCCTAACAAACAAAGAGAATAGTTCTTCATTTGTACCATTGATTGGGTAGAATCATTACATTTTAGGCATTTAGCAGACGCTCTTATCCAGAGCGATTTACAAGATGTGCATTAATACATGGTAGGAACAATCAAAAGTTAGCGCACAAGATCAGTGCAGTAATACAGCGATATACATTGTTGTAGGCAGCTGCATATCATACCTGTAACACTGGGAAGGAAAAGGTTAGTCATTTATTTTAATTTTTTTTATTAAATGAGAAGGCAGGGATGCATATACAAGAAGTGTTGAGCAAGTCGGCAGTGGTGATGACAATAGGCTAGATGTACAGAATTCGGTGGTAGTGGAGTCTGAAAAGGTGGGTTTTGAGTCTCTTGCGGAAGATCGCAAGTGATTCCGCAGTCCTGACCGATTGCGGAAGGTCATTCCACCACCGAGGGGTCAGGACAGAGAAGAGGCGAGACCACGAGGAGCGGCTGCCAGGCGCCCGGAGGGATGGGACAGTCAGTTTGCTAGAGGAGGCTGAGCGGAGGGGTCTGGCTGAGGTGTAGGGTGTGATGAGTGTCTGGAGGTAAGGGGGAGCAGCTCCTCTAGCCTGAAAGGCAAGAACCAGTGATTTGAATCTGATACGTGCTGCGATGGGGAGCCAGTGCAGAGAGGAGAGTAGAGGGGTGACGTGGGTGAACTTTGATTGATTGATTGATTGATTGAATCCCTAATGTGATTTAGGACTGGGCTCTGGGAGTTCTCCATGCTAAGATCATCGCTGCTATAACACTGATGGGCCCACAGTGGTGGCTGAAGACTGTTATCGAGCAGGTATGTTTATCTCTTCCTCCTACAGGGGGTTCAATAGGGGGTGTTCACATTGACATTTTGGCAAACACTTCTTCCATTGTTAACAGTGAGAGTAGAGCGTTGACGGACGAATAGAGACCAGCGCCATGTTAAAACAACGCTCTGTTTTTCTACTAAAAAACGTAACCTTTTGACGGAGGGCCCTCTGATGTAGGTAATGTGTCAGTGAATAGTAGACGATTTAGAGCGAGCCGGACCTGAAATTCAGTGGGTAGGACGTAGCTACCTACGTAGCTTAATGGCGAACCGCGAAACCCACCTACATTAAAGCAGAAACGCATACCTGTGCATCGATCTGACGCATACCCTAATTTCAGTGTGAACAACCCCTTAGTGTGCCATAATTGTGAATGGGCTGACTGCATGCTCCTGGGTTACTGTATAGTGCGCCTTCTCGTCCCGGTTAAAACCCAATTGACCTGATATTCCTGCTGTGCACATGATCTGTTTCTGTGCATAAATGAGCTTAATGTACCTTTTTACAACCGCTTCTGTTCTGTCTCCCAGGTGTACGCCAATGGGATCCGCAACATTGACCTGCATTTCATAATCTGCAAGCTGGCGGCTCCCGTAATGGTCATGCTCCTCCTGTCCCTCTGTGTGCCCTACGTCATCGCCGGGGGTGTGGTCCCTGTCGTAGGTACGGCTCTTACCCCCCACTCACCGCTCCAGGATCCACTATTGGCACCTGAAACATCTGGAGCCAGCTGCCTCAGCTGGGTGTATGTCTGGTTTAAATGTTAAAAGTCCAGCTTAAAGCTCAGTTCTACACTGTACAGTAGTTTTTATTCACACCCTTGATAAAGATGAACAAAAGAGGTCGTATAAAATAAACTATATAAGTAGTATGCTTTATTTTATGCTCACAAAATGCGGAAAAGGGAGTTATTTGCCTTTCACCATGATGATGGCTGACCACAGTATTTCAAACATGTGTTCCCTCCGTTTTATACCCTAGGGAAACAGGAAACCATTGTAGGCCTTTGATTTTCAAACAGTTACCTGAAACTGAGAAGTTGACTCTGTTTTCCCCATCACTGCTACTACTGTAGGAGTGTCGAGAGTCTGCCTATCTTTGTGTCTCAGAATGAGAGAGTGTGTGAGTGTGTGTGTGTGTGTGCGTGCGTGTGTATAAAGACAGAGGGGATACAGTAGGTCTCACAGCGCTGTCACCCTGCAGGCGTCACAGTGGAGATGCAGAACCTGGTGCATCGGCGGATATACCCCTTCCTGCTGATGGTGGTGGTGCTCATGGGAATCCTCACCTTCCAGCTCCGGCAGTTCAAGCGCCTCTACGAGCACATAAAGAATGACAAGTGAGTCCCCACGCCCACCTGCCTCACCTCCACCCACCCTCCACGTCTACATCAGCACCATGCCCATTCACTCAGGACCCTGTGTGATTCCGCTCACACATTACACGTCCTCCGCACGCTGCAGCGCGGTTGGCCCGATGTGGCCTACAGCTAAATAATCTGCCACAGTGCCGGATGCTTCCATAAGTTGGGAATCGTTGATCATAAGTATTAATTCGAGATTTGAGTGCATTTTTTAGTCGTCGTTCACCGGATAATTGTGTGCTTTGACTGGCTCTACACGGATGTGATGCTAGGCACATATAACCCAAAGATCCTTATTCCCTATTTAAGTTTCCCTTTCCCTTTACTGAAGAAGTATACAGTGCACAACTGTGACAAAAATCTGAACACTTTCTCTCTCTCTTCTCTCTCCTCCTATCTCTCTCTCTCTCTCTCTCTCTCTCTCTCTCTCTCTCTCTCTCTCTCCTCCTCTCTTCCTCTTCCTCTATCTCTCATTTCCTCCAACCTCTAGGTACCTTGTCGGACAGAGACTTGTAAACTACGAACGCAAGGCGGCTAAATCCAGCCCCGTGCCCCCTGCCAGCTCCCCCTAAGCACAGACCCAGCCGGCTCACACATCACACCCGTTTCTTACCCTGCTTTAGAGCGTGGGCCCAGCACTGTACATGTGTAAATATACAGAAGTGAAATTACACTTCAACAAAACTTGGATTTAAAAAATGTGCGTTGTAAATCTTTAAAAAGAAAAAAAAAAAGATGTATATTAATTTATTAAATCTAGTTGCCACTTTACCTGGTGGAGTCCTGTTGCTTTGTTGTGGAAAACCCTGAGGAGGCCTGATCCTCAGACTTCCTGCGACATTGGGTGCTGTCCTCAGCTGTGAAGGGCAGCAGGATGGTTGTTGCCGTTTTTAATGTATGTATTTCTGAAGGGGTAGAATTGAAGCCTAGAGACAAATCTGTTGATTAAAAAAAGAAGAACAAAAAACAGGGATTGCAAAGCATCCTGAGGTGTAAGTACATTCACGGCTATATTATTCACACACTAGTTTGATCAAAAACTGAAAAATAATGTCAATTTCAGAGTTATAAAAAAGGCCCTTTTCAGGGAACAAGGGTTTTAACGTGAGTTAACAGTCACTCTATGCAAGTCGCCGACTCTGGATCCGGCAAAAGAGCCCCAGACCATCACGCTTCCTCCTCCTGACAGTTGGTGTCACACACTGAGGAACCATCCTTTCACCTACTCAACAGCCTACAAAAGATTTCAAATTTTGATTCATCGGTCCATAAGACCTTCTTCCAGTCTGCAGTAGTCCACTGGTGGTACTTCATGGCCCAGGCAAACCTCTTTTTATTATTTTGCCATCTAAGCAATGGCTTTCTTACTGCCACTCGACCTGTCAAATCTCTTCACAGTTGAATTTGAGACTTCCTTACTTAGACCAGCTGTGCTTGAAGCTGTTGTCCTGTGAGCTGTTAAAATTCCGGTTACCTAACCATTACACTACACTGCCGCCTTTTTGGTAACCTAAACTTTTTTTAATTTTTAATATTTTTAATATGAAGCTTCTGGCAGTTTACCGCATACCTTTGTACCATTTCAGGTTATTCACTGGACTTGAACTGCTTAAATTTCAGTAAAAACTGGAAAATGGGGGTGTTCTAAAACTTTTGACCGGTAGTATATATACACTGCCCATCCAAAAAAGAAGTCACACACTCGTTGGACCGCCTTTAGCTTTGATTACAGCATGCATTCGCCGTGGCATCGTTTCGATAAGCTTCTGCAATGTCACAACATTTATTTCCATCCAGAGTTGCATACATTTTTCGCCAAGATCTTGTTTTGATGATGGGAGAGTCGGACTGCTGCGCAAAGTCTTCTCCAACACATCCCAAAGATTCTCAATGGGGTTAAGGTCTGGACTCTGTGGTGGCCAATCCATGTGTGAAAATGATGTCTCATGCTCCCTGAACTACTCTTTCACAATTTGAGCACGATGAATCGTGGCATTGTCATCTTGAAATATGCCCGTGCCATCAAGGAAGAAAAAATCCATTGATGGAAAAACCTGGTCATTCAGTATATTCAGGTAGTCAGCTGACCTCATTCTTTGGGTACATAACATTGCTGAACCTAGACCTGACCAACTGCAGCAACCCCAGATCATGACACTGCCCCCACAGGCTTGTACGGTAGGCACTAGGCATGATGGGTCCATCACTTCTTCCGCCTCTCTTCTTACCCTGATGCGCCCATCACTCTGGAACAGGGTAAATCTGGACTCATCAGACCACATGACCTTCTTCCATTGCTCCAGAGTCCAATCTTTATGCTCCCTAGCAAATTGAAACCTTTTTTCCGATTAGCCTGTGGTTTTCTTAAGGCTACACAGCTGTTTAGTCCCAATCCCTTGAGTTCCCTTCGCATTGTGTGTGTGGAAATGCTCTTACTTTCACTATTAAACATAGCCGTGAGTTGATTTTTTACGATATGATTTCACCACACGTTTAAGTGATCACCATCACGATCATTCAAGATTTTTTTCCGACCACATTTCTTCCTCAAAGATGATGGTTCACCACTATCCTTCCAGGTTTTAATAATGCGTTGGACAGTTCTTAACCCAATTTTAGTAGTTTCAGCATTCTCCTTAGTTGTTTTCTTTGCTTGATGCAGGCCAATAATTTGACCCTTCTGAAACAGATTAACATATTTTCCACGACCACAGGATATGTCTTCCAACATGGTTGTTTAAGAAATGAGAAGCTACTCACTGCATCAGTTAGGGTTAAATAACTTGTTGCCAACTAAAACAATTACTGCAGTAATTATCCAATGGCTCTTACCTATTTGCTTAGTTAAATCCAGGTGGTGACTTTTTTTTTGGCCAGGCAGTGTATATGCACAGACTGTGTGTGTATTACTGTGTGTGTGCAGAATCTGCAGCATGCGTACAGTGTGTATGTACATTTGTGTGTTTGTGTATGTATGTGTGTTTGTGTGTGTGTGTGTGTGTGTGTGTGTGTGTGTGTGTGTGTGTGTGCACGTGCTTGCGGCTCTATTCCAGAGTCTCCTTCAGAAGACATCATCCTCCATCTGAAGGTGTGTGTGTTGCCTTGGTTCTGTGAAATTCTGTATAATGTTAGATGGGGGGAGCTCAGTGGCAGTCAATACAAAGTTCTTGCAGGTAAATCTGTGCAGCAGGACAGAATGTTGGAAAGGTGTGCCTGTATTTTGTGCCGTTTTGAATGCACAGCGTTGAAATTCTCTATCTCCAGCTGGTGAAAGGTGAGTTTACCCTGTTCCAGTCCAGGTGTCCATGCCAATTCTCTTCATTTTGGTCATACAGCAAAGACCGAGCTTTACTCAGGCCACGGTTCAGTCTGGCCCCTGCTGCTCATGGCCTTAGGAATCTGCAGAACATGACACCCGCATCACATGGTCGTCCGGTGGTCTCCCTTTCAGCAAAACCTTTATTATTCCACGAGACAATTATCTTATAGTATAATGGCACTTGTGCGATTAACAGGGTATCATTGTTTTCCATCAAAGTACATACATTAAATACGGTTAATAAACTAGGAACTGAAACTGGTAAAGTTTCAATTCCGTTTCGTAGAAACAATTATAGAATCTGATGCGAATGTTTCAACGATGCTGCAAATTAAACTCCCAACTGGAACAAACTAGGCCATTATGAAAGCAACTGGTGATATTTGACTTGGCCTACAATTTATTCACCTTACGTGACGCAGTCATGCACCTATTCACTTCAAGCAGATACCGGAAACATTTTAAGGGACGCGTGTGTACTGGTTTATGAGAAAATCCTCTTGCATAGTTCAAATCCTGTGTGTTTTGATATAGGGACTGAACCGCCAAGGTTGAAATGACCACTGGTAGCAGTTTTTGATGTCTCTGTTTTACTATGATATGTTCTGAAAAGCTTCTCGAAGTAATTCTACATTGGTGTAATGAATGGACGAAGTCCTGGATTACACTATGCCGGTAACCAACTCTGCGGAGATTGGAGCGTTTCCTGTCTGCTGCTTTCTGTCGTTCGTTTATCTCCCACAGAAAAGCAGCCTCACAAGCAAGCAGAGTTAGCGGGGATTCAACGAGACGGGACGATGTCGACCACTACGGAATAAATCAAGTTAATAAACGGGGAGAGTTACATTTTACATTTACATTACAGGTTTGGCTCATTTTAAGATATGCCTTTGAAGATTGGATTCCGCAGCGTGACGAGTTCAGGTACGGGATGTATGTTAATTTGAGCTCGAGTGGTTGTTTTTGATCTTCAGGGGGAAATACTATTTAATGCTAGATCAAAGTCACACTGGTTAAGAGAAAAAAATGGATCAGTCTTTTGAAGTATTTCTTTCCGGTGATTTCGTAAAATTAGTATATTTTGTCGACTCCCTGGTTAAATAAAGGATAAATAAAAAAGTAGTAGAAATATGGTGGCAGGGAGGTCTTTTCTGAACTGCGACTGGCGTTGTAGGAATTCGTCATTTACAAACTTTTTTATTGCATATTTGGAAATGCTAGTGGTGTTCCCCTTCCCTTCCACTTAGAGGCAGTGTAGAGCTTCAAATGAGCCGGACCCGTTTTAGATTACGTAGCTAGTCCATAGGGTAAAACGTAATTTACGACATTTTAGGTACAAGTGCATCGCAGGAAAAGAGCAACGTAATGTGACTTATTTCACCTTAAAGCTAGGACATTAACCATGTGTTTCGCATACAGAAATAAATAAAGAAAAACACGACATTTTCCCATCGTTTTTAATTTTCGTCTTAATTTGGCGTCATATTTCTTGTACCATCTCATTGCTGCAACAACGTTTGTAAGTGATGCAGAGCACAGGCTACCACGTGCATCATCGTGGAGCCAGACAGCTTGTTTTCACCCCGCTATCCACCAACTAAGCTGCGCGGGCAGCATCTTCTTGTGGAGTAGCTCTTGTGTGTTTAGACAGTGAATACTCTGAGCTACAGAAACTCTCTTTCCCTAGGTGGCGCTATGACACGTTATACTCTCCTCTGGTGGTTCTAGCCGCCGGTAGCATAGTCAGGATTCAACTCCGGTTTGCCCGGATTTGACTTAAATCCATCGTTTGTACAGGTGTAAGTCAGTTCTTAGATGAAATATGGCTCTGAAACGTACCCTGGGGCTGTATGTATAATGGTTCTCAGAGCATGAGTGCTGATCTAGGATCAGTTTAGCCTTTTATCTCATAATGGATAAGGTTGGGATACGGGCAGGTATCCCACTTCTACTCTGAGATGCTTTCTCCATACGGGCCACCAGACCCAGAGTCCTGTCTTCCTGATTAACACGCTTTAGGGTTCCATCACCAGTCACCACAGGCTTGGAGATTTGAGCTGTCCTCTCATTTCCGTTTTCTCTCCAGGCGGTGAGAACATCTTTGTTCGAACACCAGTTGTCAGCTGTCACGGCCATATTGTGTGGAGGGTGCCATGAATGTGACATGTATTTGCGCTGCCCACAGATGGGCACAGCGGAGCCAGTATAGCATTGGAGGTCCTGGAGCATTTAACGGTGGCTATGCCACAATGAGGCGGCACGGTGGTGCAGTGGATAGCGCTGTCGCCTCACAGCAAGAAGGTCTCGGGTTCGAATCCAGGCCAGGGGCCTTTCTGTGCGGAGTTTGCATGTTCTCCCCGTGTCCGCGTGGGTTTCCTCCGGGTACTCCTGTTTCTTCCCACAGTCCAAAGACATGCACGTTAGGCTAATTGGAGAGTCTAAATTGCCCGTAGGTATGAGTGTGTGAGTGAATGGTGTGTGTGCCCTGCGATGGATTGGCGACCTGTCCAGGGTGTATTCCTGCCTCTCGCCTGGAACGCATGCTGGGATAGGCTCCAGCCCCCCCCCGCGACCCTGATCAGGAATAAGCGGCTTAGATAATGGATGGATGGATGGATGGATGGATGGATGGATGGATGGATATGCCACAATGTCCTTTTTATGCCACTTTGCACAATTCACATCGAATGATTAAAATCATCAAAAGAGATCGGATTCAGTTAATTTATTCTTGAGTATAAGGGAGAGGAAATGGAGATCGAGGGAGATTGTTCTCAATTTTGAGCCAACTTTTAAAAAATTATAATTAAAAATGTCAAAAGTGCATAAAGGTTAACGAGGGTAATGCTATGGAAGCGGATGCAATTAAATAAGGAATCCGCTGCTGATGGGCGCTCCTTAGTTAAATTGCCACACTTGTTCAATTATAACTGGAAAAGAGCTTCAGGGGCGCTGGGTGGCTCGTCCTATTAAGACACTGCGATACTGGGTGTGGATACGCCCCTTGGTTTAATTCAGACTTTTCCAGTGCTTCAGTAGTACCCACAGGGTGACAACTGTGTTTTGTCACACAACAGTGATCCCCCTCTGGTAGATCAGATGCCTGCAGTCTGCCTGCAATGCCCCCCACCCAGGGCCATGCACAGACATTTTGGGGGGCAGGGGCTCAAGCAAAAAAAAAAAAAAAAAAAAAGGGCACTCACCCCACCAACACGCACTATTCCCATCCCGATGTTGCCACACCACTACCATCCATAATAATATAATATATGCCATTTAGCAGACGCTTTTATCCAAAGCGACTTACAGTAAGTAGTGAATGCATACATTTTTCAGTATATGTGACCTCAGTGGGGATTGAACCCACAACCTAAGCATTGCTAACGCCATGCTCTATCAACTGAGCCACAGAGAACCACATAACCACACACTGTTCATAACATAGGACTGTTTAAATTCTACTGAAACATATTATTCCATGAAGAAACCACAGATTTGATGTAGTAATGCAAGTCAGTCAGTGTTCAGTTGTTTAGACCAATTCAGTCACATTAGATAAGTGGTTTCTTTGAGAAAGAACCTGAGACCTGTTTTACCTTTCATTATAAGTAATGATAAGATTCTAGATCAGCAGTTCTACTCTGACATGCTTGATACATAAGCCCCCTGAATTTGGGGTTTCAAAACTTCCTTCTGTTTTCATGTTCTGTATCATTTTGTTACACTGCATATATTTTATAAATGAGACATATGGTACAACTACTGAACTACAGTTTGATTTTAGTAACATGTTTTGAGCATCACACTGAGAGGAAAAGGAACCACAGTATTTTGTTATATATTCAAAAATGCATGCATGCACGCACGCACGCACACACACGCTACTTAAACACACTCATATATTTGTTACATATATGCATATGGCTGAAAAACTGATCCAGGGTCAGGGAGGTGAGAAGTATTTTGCCTTTCATTGGAGACAGATGTATTTGCCTCTTCTAGCAGTGTTTATGCTGCTTCTTATTTCCCAATCAAAATGGATTGATTGATTGAAAGTTTTATTTTAACAGGGAAACACACATGCCCAAACAATAATACACTTTTAAACATCACATTTTTAGAAAACTGGCTATAAAGAAAAGGGGATGACTACACTAAACTAGCAAAACTATGCAAAATGTAACTACCTGCTTCAGAAATTAATTGCATATTTGTAAATTGTCCTGCATGACAGAGATAACGTCGTTTTAATGATAATTAGACTAGCTTACTTGCTCGCGAGTACCGAGGCTAGTAATGACAAAATTACAGCGTGAAGGTGGCAAGTCCTACTGACCTACTTCATCGTTTTTTTTAACGGATATACAACATAAAAAGTAAGTAAGTGTTGTTTAATCGTGGTTTCATAATTAAAACAGTGCCTACCTGAGTGATATCATTCACCGTAACCGAGTTGGAGAGTGGAGTACTTTTTAAATTGATAAGGTGTATTTTTTCATGGATACTACTATACATTTCCCTCTTTATATTTGATAGAATTTCAATAACAAATAAAGAAAAAATTCAATACAATTAACACCAGCCAAAAAAAGGGCACTTTTTGCCTCTGAGGGCAAAAGGGCAGGGGTTCAAGCCCCCCTTGGACCATATCTGTGCACATGCCTGACCCCACCCCTTACAAATACACGACTACCCCCCACCCCCGCCCACCACCTACTGACATGTCAATCTACCCCCCCAAATATATATATACACCAAAAAACTGAAATTGGTCTATCAACAGGTTTAACCATTGAGACATTGTGAGTTAATCTCTGCTCTTCCAGTTAAGTAGTATTGTTGGGTAGAGAGGTTTGAGATATTTGCTCCTCGAATGCAGTGCCCACACAGCTCAGCTGTTGGATTGTGGAGGGATGAGAAACATAGGAGGAGGTTATATCTCATGCTTGTTTGCACTCCACTCGGACGACGTTGCAGCGATAAGATGGGCCAACAAATACAATTCGGCATTCCAAACTTGGGGAACAAAATTGTTTAAAGGTATGTTTTTCTGCCTCCCCTGTTTCAAACCAATACGCATTGTGTTACGCCATGTTTGGCAGTGATGACCATTGCATTCCAGATAGGGTGCAGAATGACTTCTCTTTTGATTTGATTGATTATTACTCTGAAGGAATTTTTCATTGTTTGGTCTGAATGTGAAAGCATTCTACTTTTGAAGAAGATCGTGAGTTGAGTTTTAGTGGCCAATTTCTATCAAGCCAAGTGGAACAAAACTGTCTCTGGATACCAGTCCATGTTTTTAGCTGTAAGTGGTTGCAAGCAAACACTTTAATCCAGTTTCGTAAGAATGAACAGTCTGTTGAGTTGTCAGAGGAAGGAAGAGGAAATGAGGCCTGGTGATTTCAATTTTCCTGGCTGTCAGGTTTTGAACAGAAAATAGGTGAGCTAAGAATGTCTGTCTATCCCTCCACTGGAACCAGTCTGACTCATTATAATCCTTTCCCACTGTAGAGCTGAACCAGGCTGGCTCATCAGAGCCCTTACCCACTGTAGAGCTGAACCAGACTGGTTCATTATGTAGTGTTGGGGAAAAGGGGAATTAATACTTATCTAAATACTAATCTTATTGGATCTATTAAGATCTAAGCAGTTTGAGATCTTATTTTGTCATTTTAAGATCAATTTTTTAAAAATGTTTTTGAATGCCCTTTTTCATTGCACAAAAAAAACCAAGAACCTGAATATCTGGTACTTTTTTGGCATTAGAAAACGGGAACTTTTCCATTCGCCATGGTTCCAGTTGAGCATAGTTCTTGTTGTTAAGAACTTTTTGGTGCCTGTTAAAGATGTGGTACTTACCATATCAAACAGGACCTCGAGGGCAGGACTAACAGTACTGTTTATCGCTGATTGGTTACGCACTTTCGTCACTCAAGCGACTGACTGTGAGGGGGAAGAAGCATTGTTGTTAGCATTTGTTGAAGTAGGAATATCAGCATCAATTTCTACATCAATGTAGAAAAACATGGGACCATGAAATAAGTGCAGTTCTCATTCAAAGTAAAGTGTAGCCTAATGTTGTTACAGAAGCACAGTGTCTATTTTTATGCGATTATGTTCCAGTTAAACTACAGGGCAGTTCTGGCAAGTAGATTTCTGGTCAGGAAGAGGGCAACATTTTTTAACATTTAATCCTGCTATAGCTTGCTATCAAGTAATACATTTTTTCATATGGCAGCTTAATGTATCAAGTGATATGTTTTTTCATATGGCAGCTTAACCAGAATGAAGCTAAAAATCGTTCCTTTGCGTTGCTGATGTTTGCTCCAAACAGGGAGCTAAGGGTGAAGCTAGCAATATTGCAGACCATTGATTACTCAAGTGCAATCGTCACAGAATCGTCACACTTAATCTCCATTAACAACCGCCATTTTTAAATATCACAATACCGGGAGAAGATTGTGTTCCACAACAAGAAGAAGAAACATGGAAAGTTCAGTTTGGTCTGTTCTTGAGGTGCAAGCCCTTGGTCGGAAGACGATATTCAATGAGATCTTGAGTCCAGCATTTGCAATGAGAAGGTCTATCAAGTCATATCGCAGTGTTTGCTGGATATGGGGATCCAGCGGTCTGTGTCCCCTGCTGAATAATAATAATAGTAATAATAATAATAGATTGAGGTGAGTTTCCCCCCTTCACTGTAAAGTCAACCCACCAGGGTCTAGCACAAGAGCAATTTTGTGCCAGAACGCTCACCAAACATCAACTGAGGTGGAGAGGGAGGGAATCATCAAGCCAATTAAACTGTGGGATAATAAGGGCTGACTTGAAATGGCTATGATACCCTGCCCCCTGCTGGCAGTATCTTTCTACAATAGAGAATGTAACAGCTGGAAAAGTAGCCTTTTTGGAATGGCACATCTAACCAAGTGTTGCATAGCTGAAAATAAGTGTTCTGGTCAGTATGTGAGCCAGGCCTAACTGAGCTGGAAGATTCTGCAGCTAGTTAGCAGTGACTTACCAAGATGCAGAGGAAATGCACTGTATGTCCTCATACTGTCCCACGTTCGCCATGGCCTTCAGAGTGCAAACAATGCTATTTAGCCAACCTTTTTTTATTATTATTTGTTTAAGATTTTTTCTCAAATTTTCTCCCAATTTGGGAGCCAATTGTACCTATTTCTAATTCAGCTAGCCCTTCCCTCAAACTACGAGCTCACCGCTGCAACCCTGGGACCGGCAGTGACAAGGGCACCAAACCGCATCTCTGGAGACGGAATTCGACCATAACTCTGATACACACCGAGTCACTTTGTGTGCAGCGAGATCCTTCCGGCTTCCCTCCCCTTCCCTCTGGGGCGGACAGCCAACTGCCACCCCCGAACAGGGCTCCCGGCCAGAGCCGGGCTGGCGCAGCTGGGGATCGAACTTCCACTGCAGGCGAGTGCCTTTACTGTTACGCCACCCAGGGGCCCTATTTAGCTAACCTTTAACTATAACCTTTCTCTTCTTTTAATACATGACACAGCAGGTTATTAATATTTACTCTTCCAAGTTCATCACACAGGAATGGTGTGTCTTGAGAGACTGGGAGGAGAGTTGGAGAGGGAGAGAGAGAGGGCAAGAAAGAAAGGGAGAGAGAGAAAAGGGAAGCTCATCACTGACAACTGAACCTTCCAAAGCAGGTTTTGGCCAAAGGCCAAATACAGTTGAGCTTGTTTTTTTCCAGGGGCAGCTCAGCAAAAGTGTGGGTATTTTCAGCTTTTTCTCCCATCCTCATGTATAGGAAATCAATTTGGCATGGCAACGCGTTCCACCACGACCGATTCCACATACGGGTTTGCTTTTGAGTTGTTTTTTAGTTCACTTTCCATCACCTAAAGCCCAAAGCAATGTGGGCTAAAACTCTCCTTGGGAAATCTGCTACCAGAGATTTCATTTTCTCAGTCTTGTGTATTCTCCTTATTCTACTCAAATCATTGTTTTCCTTGTATTTAACTGGTCTGTTCTGTGGGGGTGTGTTCAGTAAAAACTAAAATATAAATGGCATGCTTTGCAGTCACCATTCAACAAGCATTATCCAAATGAAGCTTGAAATTCATTTGGAGTTTTTGTGGAAAAAGCAGAGCAGCATTGGATGATGAGCTCACGGGAAAGCATTTAGTTCGCTGTACGGAGCACATGCGGTGTGATTTGGTAGAGAACCAGGCCACGGCAACCCAGCAATTGCTTCACGCAAGGTATTTTTCAAGTCCCTTTCAAACTATCTCTCGAATGCCAATCTCTTGGGGTAAGTGATTGTAGCTCAGACAGTATAATTCTGAGGACTCCAATGGCTAGGAATCAAAATGCCAACGTTCCATTTAATTGAGGGGTTTTAATGTAATGGCAACAACACCAACTCAGTCACAATAGAGGGAAAGCTCTCTTCGTCATGGTACAAGAGATGCCTCATCACCGTTTGGGCTCTGGACTGAAAATAATGCGAGAAAGATATCGTCTGACACCCCCCCACCACCACACACACTCCTCCCCCACACCCATAGCAACAGGAGGCAGAGGATAAAATAATCTAGACTTGGATGACATGTAATTAGATTGAAACAGAATTAGAAATATTACACCCTAAGGGTCATTCACAGGATATCAGACAGATATTACTGCAGTCTTTCAGGAGAGGAGTTGCCGTGGGACAATCACAAATTAAATCCTGCTGGGCTTTCTAAATGTCCGTACAGACTGCCAGAAGAGAAATACCAGCAACCAAAAGAGGTGACCCAGACCCAAACTTCCAATTTCCTGAACTTTTTCACTAGCTGCATTATTAAGTTTCCATTTCCACAAATGGATTATATCAGTAGCATGTGCAGATATCAAAACATTAAATTGTGCTGATTATTATGCTATCGGGTTAGCTATTGGTGGGGTACAGGTATTGGTGAATCTCTCCACACCCTCATAGGCTCTGGCTTATGTTGGGGATCAGACTCTTGGCAGTTTTGACTCTCCATTGCTCCACTGGCCATGAGACAGCTCAGTGGGCTCACCCCCACCGAGGTCCAGTTTGCGACACAGATAGACTCCAGGTTGGGTGGCTCAATGTTGGTGCATGGCTTTTGGATCTGAGACTGTTTTTGTTTTCTGAGATCAGTGACGTCACATTCTGCTTCAATACATGATAATGCATCCGTCTCGTTCTGCCACGTTACTCTACCACAGGTGACAATTGAAAATGCTCATCCTGAATTGGTTCAGTAGCTATTCACCTGTAGAACTGGATATAAGCTATTAATTACAGGGCCATGTAAATCACCCCAGATAAGGGCATGGGCAAAGTCTTCACTGGGGAATTGTAATGTAATCCTCGAGCGACATGCTGTTTTGCTTCTGTAAGAATACCTTACAACTGCACAAATTGGTTGTCGAATGTGTAGAATAATCGCACAGAAAATAAGGAACACAGAAAAAAGAATAGCAGAACGTACATGGCAGCGTTCACACTGTGCAAATGACAATGTGGTTTTAAAATGATGCAACTGTAAAAGTTCTTGTAAGTTTGAGCCATTGAATTGAAAAGAAATTTGTAAATCGTAAATGTTTAAGTATCGTTTCCACATCAGTGCATAAAAACCACGTCTGTCAAAACAAAGGCTTTCCACTAAAAATAGCAGAATGTGTTTTATTTTTAAGTACAGGAAATCAAAGAAAAATTAGCAAAAATTAACAAAACAAAATAACTTTCAATAAGCTGTCTGGCTGCATGAGTTTCCAGAGAGAAATGCTGAATTAATATGCTTCTTTAAAATATATTGTGCTAAACATGAAATCCTAGATGGATGGATCCTCCATTTTATTTTCTCCTAAGTTAAATGAAAGGGTTTTACATTCTTGGCTTGCATTACAAACGTGTACACTGATTGCATTTGAGCACGCTGGATCAATGTCACAGGAGAGAGAGGGCAGGGGGAGCTGTGGTGTCTTTGACAACTAGGCACCACTCTGCTGTTTCAAGTGGCTTGCTCATCATTGACCTTACCTGACCCAAGACCACCTGTAGAAAGGCATAGAAATGACATGGCTTGAAGGAAAATGACGTTATTGTGGACCTCATTGCCAGAGAACATCACAGCTGCACAAACTTTATCTACTTTTAAGTCCCCTTAAAAATCCCCTTAAAACTTTATTTTAATTCCTGTTCAACTGTATGTCATTACTGTTTAACTGGCTTGTACTATTTTAATTTATTTTATGTTGACCTGCTGCATTTTATTTATTATATTGTATTATTTTTATTATTTAATTTTCCTTTTGCCTCATTGTTACATTGTTATTTTATTTGGAAAGTTCTTTAAACATAATATATAAACAGTACTATTGTATAGGTATTATTATTATTATTATTTGGCTGAATAGTTTACATTTTACATTTATATTCACAAAGGTGATTGGTTGTCATATGGATAACGTGCCTCACTCAAGGATATGACAGCAAGGACCACAATGCCCACGATTCAAATCCTGGCAACACATGCAACCCCCTAACCTCTTAAATTTATTAAATTTTTCTTCCCATTTGGAGGACAATTGTACCCTTGTCTATGGCAACTATCCCTTTCCCTCATACTACGAATTTGCCGCCTGCAACTCTGGGACCAGCAGTGACGAAGGCAAACTGAACCGCTTCCTCTGAGACGGAACCTGCCAAGCCGTCGACTGTTATTCTGATACACGCTGAGCCGATGCCATGTGGTGAACTCATGCCCCCCGATACATTTCTGGTCTTAAGTGCACCATGTCATTGCTGTGTCTTGAATAGGCTACTTAAAGCTGTATTGCCAGCATAGGAAAATGTAAACACTTTCTATGCCATAGCCAACTAAAGACTCATTCATTTAATGACTTGAATTTCTCTGTAAAATGTTGGTGTGGGCAAATGAGAACTTGCTGCCTAACGGTGAATGTTATTTCTGCTGGATCCAATTATCCTGCTGCTAATACATTGTAGGCTGCAAGCTGTGCCAATGACAGATTAAGGTCAAATGCAAATTCTGTAAAACCATTGGAGAATCTCGCTTGGTGTATTTATAAAGTACTGATTTTAAATCTGATACTAAAATTGGCAAAGTGAAGATAGACCAGCCTACTTTGCCACCACCTTAGCCAGTATGTACTTCCTGTACTGCAGAACCTAACCTGGACTCTAGAAGGATCTCACCCTCTCAAAATTGCTGAAAGTACAGTAGGCTCCGTTTTTATTCATACCCTTGATAAAGATGAACAAAGTAGATCATATAAAATAAACAAAAACGGTAATGAGGTATATTTTAAGCTAAAAAAAGTACAATAATTATATTCTTTAATAATATTGCATTGGCACAAAGCACAATTGAACGGTTCAGACATTCTATTTTTTTCCCCAGAAAAATCTAAAATCACAAATATTCACACCCCTGTTATCGGTACTTTGTGGTTCTTCCTTTGGCCATTATAACAGCAAGTAATGTTGAACGAGGTTATGGAACTTCTTGGGGGGGATCCTCAACCATTCCCCCATGCAGAATTTTTCTAGTTCCATCTGATTCTTGGGTTGGTGTTTGTGGACTGCTTTTCTGAGTTCAAACCACAAATGTTCAAATGGATTCAGGTCTGGAGACTGAGATGGCCACGTCAGGACTTTGATCTTGTGCTCTGTCCACCATTTCTTAGTTGCTTTGGATTTATGCTTTGGGATCGTTGTCTTGTTGGAAGGTCCATCTGCAGCCAAGGTGTAGTTTCCTGGCAGAGGGAACAAGGGTTTTGGACAAAATGTCTTAGTACATACTGGAGTTCATGGGTCCATCTATTTTAATAAGGGCCACAGGGCCTGTGGATGCAAAACAACCACAAAACATTAAAGATCCACCACCATGTTTCAATGTTGGTATGAGGTTCTTTTCAACATTACTTGTATTCTTTGGACCTCAAACATAATGCTGATGTGCATATCCAAAAAGCTTGATTCGGCCAGAAGACACGATTCCAATTGTAGTTCAGATGCAGTTTGATAAATTCAAGATGCCTTTTGCGGTGAATTGTCTTTAAAAGAGGCTTCCTTCTTGCAACTCTGCCATAAAGGTCATTGTCATGTAGGCGTCGTCAAATGGTAGCTTCATGTACCTTGTAACCCCAAGATGCCAGGTTGTTTTGGAGATCCTGAACTGTCCCCCTTTAACTTATTTTTGCCTCTCGAACCATCCGTCTCAATATACATGAGGCAGGAGGGACTTGCGTCCTCTACCTGGCAGGTTAGCCACTGAGGTCAATAACCTTTTGTCTGATGCTTTCTAGGAGTTCTTTCACCATGATGATGGCTGACCACAGTATTTCCAACGTATGTTCCCTCCTTTTTATACCCACGGGAAACAGGAAACCATTGTAGGCCACTGTATAATTCCATAATCTTCCAAATGAACTTCAAATAAGTTGTATATTTATGAAGATTTGTTTTTGTTGGATTACATTTAAAAGAATAGTTAGAGGTATGAATAATTGTGATCCAGATCATTTCAAAATATGTTTTTCTGAACAATTGTATTAGTAATGTAGGTTTGGAATTTTCAGGGTTTTTTTGTTGCATAAAATATACCTAATTACTTCTATAGTTTATTTTATACAATCAATTTTGTTCATCTGAATCAAGGGTATGAATAAAAACTGTAATAACTCCATGCCATGATGGGGCGCTGTAATTGTGTCTTCCAGACAGTACCAGTGTTGCGAAGTCCACTTATAATAAGCGATAATAAGCCCAAAGGCTTGTTTGTCCCGAAATCGCTTGAAACATCGAGCCGCAGGTTGCGTTTTTTTGGGCTTGTTTTAAAAATTGCTTGTGAAGGAAAATCCTATTCTATATACATTTATGAGAACTATTTTCCCAGATGCATGGAATGACAGTCTGTTCACTACAAGTAATTATTATCATCTGCTATTAGAGGTAATTTGTCATTTGCACCCGCCAGATCTCCACACGAACCTACCCCCTCACACACACCCTATTTGACTCACGTTGTCATTATCCTATTGTAATTGGTATTAATGGGGAAAAACACCAATTTTCCAGAGCTCTCACCATTTCACCGAAACCCGCGCCAATCGTGATTTTGGAAGTTATACTGCCAGCATCACAACACAGAAGTGCGCAAAATATGGAAAGAAACCGATTAGCCTATAAACTGCTGTGTGTATGTGTGTGGCTTGTTTTTGAAGATGAGGTTACTTATTTGTCTCGCGAGTTGGCAACACTGGACAATACATTAAATTACAGTTTGACTCCCAGAAAAAACTGCTCAAAAGAGCAGGGGTTATAACCCCGATAGCTGGATCCTGGAATCATCCTGTATTTGGATCAGCAGCTGGAAAGATGAATGTGTTCTAATGTAAAGCTTCTCCTTGTGTCCAGCCTTATACAAATCATCATTCACCGAATGGAACCCCTTTTTTCCATTTTGAGTCAGGTGGCTCATTTGAATATTAACAGTTTGGGGGCTGCAACCTAGTCCCTTCAGATTAAGATTAATTGTGGTAATTGTTAATTATGCAAGCATGCTTTTCCCACAGAAACGTTGACTTCTTAATTCAAAAGTGATTTGTATGGATAGGTTCCCTTTGATTAGTGGTTCTCTGTGGCTCAGTTGGTAGAGCATGGCGTTGGCAACGCTTAGGTTGTGGGTTCAATCCCCACTGGGGCCACATATACTGAAAATGTATGCATTCACTATTGTAAATCGCTTTGGATAAAAGCGTCTGCTAAATGGCATATATTATTAGTCCAAACCACCCATGTGATGTGTATGGAGGACAAATCATACATGACTGCATGGTGTGTTAATAGAAAATCAACAGAATAGACATCACAGTAAAATACAAAATAGCTTGCAATGTGTAATCTACAACATTGCTGTTTGCAAACCAACATGACTGTTTGTTTTGTTGAGCCTTCTGTAACAATGTATTTGTAAAAATCGCTAAACAAATATATTCGATTTTATTATTAATAAGGAGAATCAGAATTTTTAAGGTTCTATGTTTTGATAGGGGTGTTTAGATTTAGATGGTCAAAGAACAGGAGTAGGCTACAGATAAGAGCCAATCACTATTAGTATTTTTCATTATGTCTTTATGATATTTATGAAAGGACTGTACTAATAGTAAATAGATACACATGTACTTGAGGCGTCAGGTCTATGATGTTAACATTGGGACAGGAATACTTTTCCCACTGTAAAAAAATACAATCTGGAAGCCATATTACGTGACTCATCAAGACTAGATTTTGAGAAGACGAGATAGCGTATTTCCAAAGTTTTAATTGACATATTTAGCTAAACTTACGAATAAAAAATGCATAAAACAATCTGTAGTATTTGCCTAAACGGTTTTACCAGTTAAATCTTTCTGGAACGATATAAACTGAACATGTAGGCCTACGTCTAATCTTCTCAGAGAGCGCTAGAGAGGGAGCAACAGTGTCTGTGTGTGCGTGAGAGAGACAGACACTAAACGGATTATGGAGCTACAGATCAGCAAATGCTTCTTTATCTGTCAGCGGCCGCAGTTTTTGTAGCAGTTTTACTTTTGCTGTATTTTTTCTAAACAATTTAAAATACGACTATTACAGTAAAAATCGTAAAAAGTTAACTATTATTGCGCTAACTAGACGAAATTGATTTGTTCTGGGTGCTGGACATTTATTTTTACATTTAAATTATTTCATTTTGATGGCTTTTGTAGCCTATTATTTGTATTTTTTTGTATTTTTTTTTTGAAATGATACATAAATATCCGCAATCTTACAAGCATATTTCCGGGCTGTTGAGAATCATCTTTGCAAGTGGACCAATACGGGATAAATCATGGTGGTCACGTTTCAATGATCACGTTTGAAGAAACTTCCGATGAAGGATACAGGCAAAAATAAATATTTCAGAAACGCAGTCTCTTCACCAAATCCAAAGCGGCATCTCACATAATCAAGTGTGTTTAGGACTCTATTTATCTAAACTCCGGCCATGTGTTATGCATGATTTTGATGTGGTCGCGGCAATCCAGGGAGATTCATGTAGCCTACTATAATTACCTGCTGTGGATGTTTACTTAGCGGTTAAATGGTGTTGATAATGAACGACAGAGATGGAGGAGGGTCTTCTTCAGTCAAACTTAACCAAGTTAACCCAAAAAGTAGCAGCGAAGGCGAGGCAGAGTCGGAGGAGCCGGACGAATACTTGGGATCGTGTGATCTTGACGAGGACGACGACGACGACGATGATGATGTCTATCAGGAATTTGAGGAGTATGAAGACTTCTCCGAGTTACCAGATGGCGGGAGTATCGCTTCTGACGACTCTTTCTATCCACCCGATGACACCTTCGCTTACGTGAGACCTCCGACTCCGGAGAGTCCGGCACCTATCACCTTTTTCCAAGCGTGTTGTAACAATAACGCCATCATAGTCAAAATCATGATACGTCAAGGAGTGACAGAGGAAGAAGTCAAAGAGACAGACCGGAACAACAGGGTAAGTACGTTCATAGCAAATTATATTTTGAACTTTTCTCACCTGCTTGGTCGAAAAGTGTTTATTTATCGTTGACCTACAGAACTGTCTTCTTTCAGTTGAGCCCATAGTTATGCATGATTTGACGAATCCACCTATATCCTTATCCCGAAACGAACTAGGTAACCACATGCAAAATATAAGTAGTTCGATGCATGAATGGGATCACATGTATTCTCATAGAGTTGTCGGGTAATTCTCTACAACAATCCTGTGGTTGGCGTAATCGGTTTTCAAAACAATAATATTTTAACAACACAAAAGTAACTTCCATGTTAATTAACAGCACCAGTAATTATTCAAACAAAAACAGCTGATATAAACGTTTATTCGATTGTGTCTATTTTTAACGTTGATGCGGTTTGTTCACTAAAAGTTCACTAAATTGAATTTTTATTTTTTTTAATAGTATTGTTATATTTAGTTATATTCCATCATCCTATATCAATGCATGCGTATTGCTGTATGGAAATTAAACAAATTTCCAACTCGGGAACATGCTGCAGGGAAGCAGAGCTGATGTTCCCTTCCAATGTGTCTAACTGAAAGGCATGGAAAATCGCCTTGTTTGAGAGTACATGTTTGTCTTTGCTTTTTCCAGTGTAAGCAGATTTGGCAGTGTGGTGTACTTGTGGTTGAGAAGTTGATCACGTGATCCAAAGTTGGGGGCATTTCTGGTATTTAATTAAAAACAGTATGTATAAGCTGTATAATTAAAACGGTATAATTCAATATTATGTAAAATATTATTGAGTGCATGGAATAGCTTTCCTGGGCATGCAGGAGAACAGGGGTCCCCAATCTTGTCCGCGAAGGGTCGGTGTGAGTGGAAGCTTTTGTTCTAGACCAGCACTAAAGCACCCGATTCAAATAAGCTTGATAGAAGACCATGGTTAGTTGAATCAGGTGTTTTGGTTTTTGAAAAACAAATTATTTTCACTAGTTATTAATTACGCAGTTGGTATTGGTTACTCAATATGTAGGCTACATCATAATTATATATCATTCAATGTGCCAATATCATGTTGAACCATATTACCCAATGACATGACTTGGTTTGCATTTGAAAACACATTCCTGTTCACAGTAAGAATATGGATGATACAAATGTCACATTCGACGTGACGTATTCCTTAGCCTATATGTAATTAAGACAGTCGTTTTCCAGTGGGTTATAGATTGAATAAGCCACCGACGTGTAAGTAATGAGGTACGCCGAGAGGAGAGTGAGTGAGCTACTTTGCCACGGTGAGTTCACAGCGCGCGCAGAAGACTGACAGTTTCGCGTCGTGATTGTGCATACCTGTCTTCCTCCGAATGAGCGCTCATTTCAGCTCATTCATGTTGGGAGGGGCACCTCGAATGGGCGCTCGTGAAGTTCTGAACATTTATCGCGTGTTTAATTTCACACAATGTATCTGACAATGCAGGGCTGCTCCAAACGGATTCACAGTCATGCGGAGGAGAGGCATATCACAGTGATACATATTTATTGCAGCATTTGTCATGTCAACTTAGTCATGTTGACATGTTGCTTTTTGGACTGTCAGGCTAGAGTTAGAATGGTATAATTACTGTAGGGGACACTGTAGCTAATTATAAAGCACACTGCACTAGGGAATTCTGGGAATGAGTGGCCAAAAAAAGTTTTAAAATTAAAGGGAATAAGTAGATGGCATTCACTTCAGTGCACTAGTTTTTTTAATCACGTTATTATTATTTTGTTTGTGCAATTCATCATGTGATCTCAATTCTCTCCCAGGGGGCCACAGTCTAGCAGGTTTTTCAGTCCTTTTAATCCACTAACCCTCATCACAAACCAGTGAGCCTAAATAGGCATGTCACACACTGTGTGACATACCCCTGGAGTGGAACAGAACAGCAGGACACAGGGAATGGAGTTGACGGTCTGGGAACTGGATTTTATTGCTCTCCCCCCATGGACACAGGGAGAGAACAAACATTTTCAGTTGTTTTTCTGTCTTTGTCTTTTCTCTCTGAAGCTTTTCCACTCCTGGTTACAGACACCTACTAAGATAGCTCAGCAGTATTAAGCACACAGGTACAGTGAGATAATTCTGCACAGCTGTGTGCCCTACCTGCCCTGCCAGTAGGCGTGGCCACCCAGACCTCCCTCCCCCAGCCTAGACCGACGCCTTCCACCAGGTACAATTAAAACCTTGATTAGTTGAAACAGATGCTAGTGTCTGGCTGCAGTGAAGGTCTGTAGACAATGTGACTCCATAGGGCTGCAGTAGACATTGAATACAAGAATATTTGTCTAAGCTGGACATGATGTTAAGGAAAGAGTAATGTATGTTAATAATATGTGGTAAAATATGCAATCCCTAACACAATAAGTAGATATTTTAATATATGTCTGTGATAAAGCTGTCCATTGTTTTGCACACCATATTTAAAAAAACATCTGACATGTGGAGTTTACAAATATAGTTATTTAAAACAAAAAACAGGCTTCTCACAATACGAAGACTCAACCATGCCTTTACTCTGCTTCACGAGATTGAGTCCCCTAGTGTCTCCCACATGCCTGATTTTAACCCCAGGCTAATTAAAGTACAATCAGATGGTGTTATTGGTTTCACTCCTATCAGCCTGTTACACAGATCCAACAATGACAAAGACAATGAGTGATTTCAAGATGGAAACAATATGCTAGTGGATACAGAATTGGTTGTAAATTGAAGGCGTTTGAGCATGTAAGACACATTTAAAGACAGTTACAAATGTAACAAATTAAAATAATTTCAATTTCATGAAGATGTGGCCACCATCTTCACAATGTTTAAATATATCTGTTTCAAATGTACATATACATATTTATTTATGCATGGTGCTGACAACACTCAGATTGTGGGTTTGTTTCCCATTGGAACCACACATATTGAAAAATGTATGCATTCACTTGTGTAGGTCACTTTGGATAAAATAATCTGCTAAATGTTATATGTTCACTGTGATACACAATTACAATTGCATCAAATGATGTCAAATTGAAAGAGACAATAATGTTTTGAACCTATAATATTTTATGTATTTAAATAGAAAAAAAGTAGAACGGTAATGCAGATCATCTAAAGCAGTGGTTCTTAATCCTCTCCTCGGGGAACCCAGCCAGTCCATGTATTTGTTCAGTTCCACCACCAGCACACCTGATTCAACTAATTTCTACTTAACGAGCGTTGATTAGTTGAATCAGGTGTGCTGGTGGTGGAATTTAACAAATACATGGACTGGCTGGGGTTCCCCGAGGAGGGGATTGAGAACCACTGATCTAAAGCATGTCTCAAAACATTGTTCTGCTACCTTACTGTGTACTGTTAAACCAGTAGACCATTTACACAGCATTCCACCAATGGCCTCTGGGAAATGAAGTCCAGATCTTTGTAAACGTACTCCCCGACCATTGACTCTCAATCCCATTAGCACAGCTTGCATTACTGGCCCGTGGCCTGTTTCAGTCAGTCCTGAATGTATATACCAAGACACTGTCTGTTGCCTTTAGCATGAGCATAAAGCCCAAGACAGACAGTAGTGCTGTTTTGCAAATAGCATGGCACTGCAATGGCCGTTGAAATCTCAAGAGTCTGTTCAGAGCAGTTGGTTAAGCCCTGGGACAGATGGGGTGTATGGAGTGCTGTTTGAGTGGGAGCTGGAACAGGAAGAGTAGTCAGGGTTAATCCTTAAAAAGGTTCACCCTGCAGAGAGTACAGATCAGCCTTTCAGTTCAGTGTTGTCCCCCACCCCCACCCCCCACCCCCACCCCTCCCCCAAAATCACGCATTAGTGTAAGGCAAAAAAACAAAACAATCATGTTAAAAAAAATAAAAAATAAACATAATCGCAACAAACAAATATTGTGTCTATGCTTGCACCCAGCAATCACAGTTTGTTTGCCATGATAGGTTTGATGCACGTCAATGGCCAACCTGCAAATGTGAATATTATTTATGCCTTTGTGTATATACATACAGATATGTATATTTTGCATTCATGCTTATGTATACATATGTGTATATGCACACACACACACACACACACACACACACACACACACACACACACACACACATATATATATATAATAATACGACAGTGCTCTTTAGGGTGTTCAGAGGAGTGCATGGGAGTCCTGTTTGTAATAGCAGTCCAATGACACAGTGGACAGCTGTGCTCCAGTTAAACCCACTGACCTGGTTTATATTGCTTTCACTCCCACTCCCACTCCCACGCCTCATGGATGGACAAACAGGGCATTACTAAAATGGGGACAGCGCTGTCTGGCTCATATCCCACACGAGCGGACACAAGCATGCCGGTTCTGAGACACGTTTGACAGGGCAGTGGGCCACTGTTCCTATAGGATGACCCACATCAGTCGTGGTTTCCGTTGCCCAGCTCCATTTAGGCATAACGCATTTAACATGTGGTGCAATCACGGTAGCTTTGCAATGCTGGGCTTTAAAAATGCCCAATATGGTGGAGACACGCAGTGGTTTTAGGATGCTATCTGCATTACACAATAGTGTATGGGTTTAAAATGCACTGTATTCACAAGCGCAGCCAAACTGTGGTTTACGATTTAGTACACATTCACAACAGTATACAGGCAAAGGTGTACCGGGGTGTACGTCATTCACGATAGTGGCCAGGCATTGGTTTATAATGTAAAGAAGGTTGTTCACCATGTAGGCTGGTGCAACAGAAAAGGTTATTCTGGCCAATGGGAAATCAATCAAGCTTCCAATGTTCACATCTATTGGTGAATTGAGTGAATTGTACCAGTTGCTGCATTAAACAGTAGTTTTTTGTCTCAACGTAATTTGATAATCACAGAGAGTGAGTATTGTACAGCAGCCAGACACGACATTGCTCTTCAATATTTCTGGACATGATGCTTATGAAAGAGTAATGTACAGTTAGGTCCGGAAATATTTGGACAGTGACACAATTTTCATAATTTTGGCCCTGTACGCTACCACAATAGATTTGAAATGAAATAATCGAGATGCAATTGAAGTGCAGACTTTCAGCTTTAATTTGAGGGTATTTACATCAAAATTGGAGGAAGGGTTTAGGAATTGCAACAATTTTCATACATAGACCCCTCATTTCAAGGGACCTAAAGTAATTGGACAATTGACTCAAAAGCTGTTTCATGAGCAGGTGTGGGCTATTCCTCGTTATTTCATCATCAATTAAGCAGGTAAAAGGTCTGGAGTTGATTTCAGGTGTGGCATTTTCATTTGGAAGCTGTTGCTGCGAATCCACAACATGCGGTCAAAGGAGCTCTCAATGCAAGTGAAACAGGTCATCCTTAGGCTGCGAAAAAGAAGAAATCCATCAGAGAGATAGCAGAAACAGTAGGAGTGGCCAGATCAACAGTTTGGTACATTCTGAGAAAAAGGAACGCACTGGTGAGCTCGGCAACACAAAAAGGCCCGGACGTCCACGGAAGACAACAGCGGTTGATGATCGCAGGATCCTTTCCATGGTAAAGAAGAACCCCTTCACAACATCTAGTGAAGTGAGGAAGACTCTCCAGGAAGTAGGTGTATCATTATCCAAGTCTACCATAAAGAGAAGACTTCACGAGAGCAAATACAGAGGGTTCACCACAAGGTGCAAACCATTCATAAGCCTCAAGAATAGAAAGGCCAGATTAGAGTTCACCAAAACACATCTAGAAAAGCCAGCCCAGTTCTGGAACAGCATTCTTTGGACAGATGAAACTAAGATCAACCTGTACCAGAATGATGGGAAGAGAAAAGTATGGAGAAGGCTTGGAACGGCTCATGATCCAAAGCACACCACATCATCTGTAAAACATGGTGGAGGTAGTGTGATGGCATGGGCATGCATGGCTTCCAATGGCACTGGGTCACTAGTGTTTATTGATGATATGACAGAAGACGGAAGCAGCCGCATGAATTCTGAAGTCTATAGGAACATTCTGTCTCGTCACATTCAGCCAAATTCAGCAAAGTTGATTGGACGGCGCTTCACAGTACAGATGGACAATGACCCAAAACATACTGCGAAAGGAACCCAGGAGTTTTACGAGGCAAAGAAGTGGAATATTCTACAATGGCCGAGTCAATCACCTGATCTCAATCCGATCGAGCATGCATTCCACTTGCTTAAGACAAGACTTAAGGCAGAAAGACCTGCAAACAAACAACAACTGAAGACAGCTGCAGTCAAGGCCTGGCAAAGCATCACAAAGGAGGAAACCCAGCGTTTGGTGATGTCCATGGGTTCCAGACTTCAGGCAGTCATCGCCTGCAAAGGATTCTCAACAAAGTATTAAGAATGAACATTTTATTTATGATTATATTCATTTGTCCAATTACTTTAGGTCCCTTGAAATGAGGGGTCTATGTATTAAAATTGTTGCAATTCCTAAACCCTTCCTCCAATTTTGATGTAAATACCCTCAAATTAAAGCTTAAAGTCTGCACTTCAATTGCATCTCGATTATTTCATTTCAAATCCATTGTGGTAGCGTACAGGGCCAAAACTATGAAAATTGTGTCACTGTCCAAATATTTCCGGACCTAACTGTATGTCAATGATATGTGGTACAATATGCAATCCATAACACAAGAGGTACATATTTTAAATGTTTAAATACACAGTTTTTAAACTTTTAATCCTTTTTAGGATTTATGTTTCAAATGTACAGATACATGTTTTGTGTAATTTAATTGAATAATGCACACTGTGATACGCGATTACAATTGCATCAAGTTATGTCAAATTGAAAGTGACAATGACGAGTCTTAACCTAAATCTTAAACCTCAACCTCCACAACTCCAAATAAAATTGTAGAGGCTAGTAAAAGGTATGTTCTGTCTGTGGTCAGGATGGCTTGGTTGAGGCTGGCTTTGAGGATAGGTCTGGCTGTGGGGGGGGTTCAGGTATTTGAAGTGGTTCACATATTGATAAAAGTATAACAGGTAACTGCCAAAATAAAGGAAAAAGCTGGGTCTTGGTGGCTCTGCTATGGTGTGGGGTAAATTTTTTTGCTTGGTATTACATCCATTCAAACCCTTACAGGGCAAGGCAAATGCCAATAAATACAAAGTGATCACTATCTGATGGGATCTCCTGATGGGAGTGGTGTCTTCCAGGATGTCAATACTCCATCCACAGGACACGAGTGGTCACTGAATGGTTTGATGAGTATGAAAACGATTTAAACTATATAACATGGCCGTCTCAGTCACCAGATCTCAACCCAATTGAACACTTATGGGAGATTCTCTAGTGGCACCTGAGACAGTGTTTTTCACCACCATCAACAAAACACCATGGAATTTCTCATGGGAGAATGGTGTTGCATAATAGAGTTCCAGACACTTGTATAATCTATGCCAAGGCGAATTGAAAAGACACTTTATGTTGGTGTTTCCTTTATTTTGGGAGTTGCCTGTATGTTGGTTAGGGCACTGAACAAATAATTTTATTTGAAGGGAGATAGAAACTGAACCCTTGTAATATCGGTTTGATTTATTTTCTGACTGTTAAAAGTGTAATTTACATATTTAAAGCTCCCAAAGAGTAGCTCAAATAAAGCAATCACAAACCTGTCAAGGTTTGAAGAATTAGTACACTTTATTTCAACAGTTTTTATATATATATCTGGTTTTGTTCTCATTCCTGAGAATGTAGTATATGTCAAAAGCACCTTTATGATTGTGCTTCTGATTGGTGCTTTGAATATGGATCTTTGATATTTATTTTTGTACAGTACAGCTTGTAATGTTGAATGCGTTGCCTTTGGCAGGCTCTTATTAGCACAAAAACGTTAGTTTTTTCTACCCTTCCTGTTAAATAGGACTGCGAATACATCTTAGCTCTGGTTTAAATGGATGACTTGTGGGGCTTAGCCTTGCTATTTTAAGGGGAAAATAAGTTACAGATTAGCCTAACCTGTGGCATGTGGCTGAGGTGTAGCTAGAACACCAGTGAGGTGATGGTATATGCAAATACATAATACGTTCTCTCACCTTATTGGTCACTTTTGTGACCTTTGAGACTGTTGTCAGGATCCTGTTACTGTCAATCAACCAAGTTATCAGCCAATCAGATGTTATGTGCGATTGTCCCTTTAATTAACATATTTTCACAAGTGATGTAATTAGATATTGTATGGAGAAAAAGCTTGCAAATATGTTTTAAAATACATAATAAAATAGCATAATAATCAAAGATTATAAAATAATACAGGATAAAAACAAAATGTGAAGGGTTATTAAAACAGGATTTTTATGAACCATAACAGGTAAACAGTGCAACACCCATGGAATTTAAGCAGGAGAAATTGTGCTCATTGTAAACACAGTACTGTATACAAGGTTAACAATGAGGTCGGATAACTTTTAGATGCTTCTGCAGTATGTGCATTTTGAGTTGCATATATTATTTCTCTCTGTGTACTACATTGAACAAAGTATGTATTGTGTCCCATTCTGACTGTTTCGGGCAGGGCATTTAACCATTTATGGTACTGGTAAGTTCATGGACTGCAGTTGATGACTGTTCATGTGTCCCTATCTCTCCAATAATTTTCCTGTGGTCCAATCTATGAGTGAGCCTGCATCAGTGTATCCAGCTAATTAAATTATTGAGCCAGGGTAATTGGTGGAAACAAAAAACCTGCATACACACTGGACTGGAATGGACTGGACTGTTCCAGAACTGGAACTACCCAACAATAGCTTCTGGGTAGCAGGATGTTGCAGGACATTGATGATGATTATTATGAATGATTATTGTTATTATTTTTATACCCAAGGGCCACAGGAGAAAAAACACCAGTTACTTAAAAGGTGTCTGTACCCTGTCTCTGAAAATCTATCAGTCTTTTTTCAGAGCCTTACAAATGATACATAATTATACATTGATACAATTTTCTCAGAAAAAGGTAAGCACCATTGGAAAATATGTGGGGATATATATATAGGGGTTTTGTTGGGTGGTATATGTTTGGTGCATATGTTTGGTGTCTGCCACCATATTTCTCAATGTAGGTATAGATAGTTAAAAAAAAAAAATATTTCAGATTTATTTATCTATTTTTTCTCCCAATTTGGTGGACAGTTGTACCCTCTATTGATTCAATTTGACCCCCCCAAGCCTGCCACCTACAGCTATGGGACCAGCCACTATGACCAGGCAGTGATGATGGCGACGGACCGCCTCCTCCAAGACGGAACTCGCCTAGCTGTCGCCTGTGATTTTGATACAAACTCACAGAGAAGCTTTTCTCTGCATGTGGTGGCACCCAAATGAAAACCCGCTGCTGGTGTCCATGCCAACAACTTCAATTTTTCTCTCATCTGACCATGACACCTGGTTCTAATCGGAGTTCCGATGCCGAGGGCAAGGGTCTGATCTGAAGGGTCTTGAAAGATTCTGTATGGAGGAATGGTCAAAGATCCCCCCAATATGTTCACCAGTCTCTTAAAACACTATGTAATTCAACTCAGTAGTGTTATCCTTGTGAGTGGAGGGTGCACAAAGTGCTGAAAACAGTGCTGTGAATAATTGTGATACATATCTTTTTTTGGGAAAAATATATTTCTTATTAAACAAAACATTTTTCTGTGATTGCATTAGTATAAAGGAATTTCCCTTTTTTTGAATATACATAGCTCATTACCTGTATTGTTTTTAGTCTTTTTTGCTTATCTTTATTGAGGGTATGAATCATTTTGGAGTTGACTACATGAGTTTTTGCATTTTGCTCTCTGAGGAATAGCAAATGTCTATTTGGATACTAATTTAACTTATTACTATAAAGAAATAGCATGCAGCGCTGCACTCTCAGAAATCATTTAAAATATAAAAACATGGGGGCCTCCAGGGTGGTCTAGTGGTTAGAACGTTGGGCGCTGATCACTGCGACCGTGGTTCGATTCCACTGGCCGCGCCAGAGTCGGCTCTGGCTGGGAGTGCCACTGGGGGCAGCAATTGGCTCTCCGCCCCAGGGAGGGGGGAAGGAAGTTGACAGGAAGTTCGCTGCCACAGGAGTGGCTCTGTAGTACTGGAGTTATGGTACACAGGCTGGCGAGTGCAGTCTCTGAGGAGACAATACTTTGCCTTTGTCACTACCGACAGCAAATTCACTATACGAGGGGGGATTGGCATGAAAACATAGAAGGTGTAATTGGCTACCAAAATGGGATAAAATCTGAAACAAAATGTATAAAAAACTGGACATTTTCCGATTTTACCATCTGCATCTGCCAATACTGTACATACATTTAGCCTTATTGACACTCAAGTGTGTGACCCCTAAAGCACAATCTAATATATGCCATTTAGCAGACACTTTTATCCAAAGTGACTTATAGTAGTGAATGCATGCATTTTTCATTATATTTGGTCCCAATGGGAATCGAACCCACAACCTCAGCGTTGCCAACACCATGCTCTACCTACTGAGCCACACAGAGCCTAGCTGGAGGACCACATCTTTCCAGTGATAAGTGATGGATCCCTCACCTGTATTGAGTCAAATAAAAGTGCATGGTAACTCATATTAGTGTATGTAGAAGGCAACAGTTGTCGGATTTCCCCACTGACCGGCAACATATGCAGATAATTTGACGTAGTCGGATGAATAAGCCTACTTGTTCTAGTTTTTGCGAATTAGGTTATCTGACACTATTATCTGAAATAGATGCTTGTTGGTTAATTTCAATAATACAAAGCATGCTTGTGGAATAAAATTATAGTTCAAAGCTACTGTAGTTGCAGTAGTTATAATAATTCACAATTTAATTACAGAAAGGTATAGGCATTACATAAAAGGTATGAATTTTTGTACAAACCGTTTTATGTGTTAGAGATAAGGAATTGGCATGCTCTTTACTGAAAAATTTCTTAACTCCATAGTCAGGTGCTCTTTGGACCCAAGGCTCAAATGTTAATGAACAATCAGTGTCAATCCAGAGACAATCCAGTGTCTTCTTCTTCTGAAGAAATCTTCTTTCTTTCCTATGAAGCTTCTGAAGAAGAGGGCTGTCTCTTGCCCGCTCACCAGAGCGGCTAACAAGCTGCCGGAGCGGGAGGCTCGTGGGATTTAAGTGTGGTAAGATGAGGCACTCAGTATCGTATACACTCACGCATATGGAAGCGTCGACTCCTTTTGTAGCCCAAAAAGAAATGAAAACACGAAACCCCCCTTGTCCCATTCGAAGGTGCAATTCAGTTTCAGTCCGTGATCCAGTCAGAGTGTAGCAGAACGTGTGCGTGTTCGGTGAAGTGGGACATTCATTCATAGACATTGGAGTCTGTTGTCTCCTTGTGTGTTTAATTGAATTGTATAAACCAGCGGTCCCCAACCTTTTTTGCACCACGGACCGGTTTTATGCAAGACCATTTTTCCACGGACCGGGGGGGTTCATGGGAAAAAAACTGAGACAAGTGCGGAAAAGAGGCACAGACAGAAGTGGTCATTTTTCAAAGTAAAACACCCTGCAGACTGCAATAGTCAATAAAATGGAAATAAAATTTAAATTAATTTTTTTTAATTATTTCTGTGCGGCCCGGTACCAAATGCCTCACGGCCCGGTACCAGGCCGCGGCCCGGTGGTTGGGGACCGCTGGTATAAACCATGCATAAACACACAATACAGAGTGTTAGGATGATTTGCTATGCACCATGGGTATGCCGTAAATGTTGGTCTTGTGTAAAGTGTAAAGACACAGACACTAATGATTCTTGGTATTTTCTCTGCCATTTGTTACCTGGTCCAATTGCACCTGGTGACTGGCATTATTGACTCATCAGTTTTCATAAAAAACGCTACAACGCAACAACTAACAAGTCAATTCTTGCTTTTTGTTGACATTGCAATTCTTGGGAGTTGTTGGTGATCAGGTGGCCACCAGGGTAAGTTTAGGAATGCAAGGGACACAATATGGCCAACAGATGGGTGACCAGGGAAAGACTATCACCTCAGTTTTAACCCTGGGGTGTTGCAGGAATTAATATGCTTGTTGGCTGACCCCTTTAACATTTGAGATGAAGAGACCGAAGGCCTTTGTAGGGCAGAATCATCATGAGGATAAGGGATCATCTTTTGTTTATTCTGACAAATATAGTCTGTTGCAATATATTTATATATAATATATATAATAATATATAATATATATATATATTTTACATATAGCTATTTACTGTCTCATGCTAAGACAGGATGTGTTTGGCCTTTGTACAAATATATTCTATTAAAATAAAACTGAATTAATAGACATCTATGCTGATTCAGTTTTTTCCACCAGAATTTCTTGCTCCATCAACATGCTTAATGTCAACGCTAAGATTCACTTCTTTAGATAACAGCCCCTGCATGCATTTTTTTAATGAAGCTTATGTTCTGACTCATGTCGTGACTAACTGTATATCATTATTTCATTATGTCAGGCTTGGTACATGCTATGTATTCTTAGAAAAGAAAGAATAAACTGTGATTAATGTGAACCACTGCTGCCTGAATCTGAATGAGACTGGATAGCAGCCAGCAGATAAAAATTTGCTGACAGTGAGTGGAGCTCTTTGCAGCACAAGTGTGGGTTGCTGATATCAGAGACTGCACCCAGATCAACACAATCCTTCTCCCTTCAGCTAATGTAGTCTCTCAATCTGGAGACCCTCAGGCTAAGTAGCAGGCATCACATTAACTGTATCCTGTTAGCATCTTTAACCTTCATCTCTCAGGTTAATAAAATGTAAAAATCTGAATACATTTTGAAATAGTGTTGATTAATGATTATATCGAGGGGGTTTTGTTTTGTTTAGCCCTTTAGCTTTGTTGTATTGTATGATGTAAGAAAAGTCAAAGAAAGTATCAGTCAGTATGGGAATGGGTTGTGTTCTGTGCTCATTGCCTTACCTTGGAAGCATCTTAACTTCTGGTGTCCTGTGGAAAGTTTGAGGTAAAATGGTTACATTTTACATTTACATTTTAAGCATTTAGCAGACGCTCTTATCCAGAGCGACTTACAAGATGTGCATTAATACAAGGTAAGAACAATCATAGTTAGCGCACAAAATCAGTGCAGTAAAACAGCAATAGACATCATTGCAGGCGTCTGCGTATCATACCTGTAACACTGGGAAAGAAAAGGTTAGTGGGTTTATTTTTTTAATTTTATTTTTTTTATAGACAGTGTAGAACAAGTAAACAGTGGTGACGACAGATTGACTAGATGGACAGTGTTCAGTGGTAGTGGAGTCTGAAGAGGTGGGTTTTGAGTCTCTTGCGGAAGATTGGAAGTGATTCCGCAGTCCTGACCGAATGCGGGAGGTCGTTCCACCAACGAGGGACCAGGACAGAGAAGAGGCGAGACCGCGAGGATCGGCTGCCAGGCGCCTGGAGGGATGGGGCAGTCAGTTTGCCAGCGGAGGCGGAGCGGAGGGGTCTGGGCGGGGTGTAGGGAGTGATGAGTGACTGGAGCTATGGGGGAGCAGTACCTCTGGCCGCTTGAAAAGCAAGCACCAGTGACTTGAATCTGATGCGTGCTGCGATGGGGAGCCAGTGCAGAGAGGAGAGTAGAGGGGTGACGTGGGTGAACTTCAGCTGGTTGAACACCAGGCGAGCAGCAGCGTTCTGGACTAGTTGCAGTGGCTTGATGGCACAGGCCGTAAGGCCTGCCAGCAGGGAATTGCAGTAGTCCAGACGTGAGATCATGAGGGCCTGGACCAGGAGTTGAGTGGCCTCTTGGGTGAGGAACGGTCGGATCCTCTGGATGTTGTGGAGGGAGAAACGGCAGGTCCGAGTGATCGCTGCAATATGGCTTGAGGAGCACAGCTGGTTGTCCAGGGTTACCCCAAGACTCCTGGCAGACTGGGACGGAGACACTATGGAGCCTTCCACGGTGATTGACGCATCAATCATCGGGGAGCCCTTCGCTGGGAGGAAGAGCAGCTCTGTCTTCCCCAGGTTCAGCTTCAGGTGGTGGGTGGACATCCATGTGGAGATGTCAGCCAGGCATGCAGAGATCCGTGCCGGGACCTGGGTATCAGATGGGAGGGAAGGAGAGAAACAGTTGAGTGTCATCAGCATAACAGTGATAGGAAAAACAAGTGTATCGGTTAAGGTTTAAATCTCTTAACCTCCCACTGCAAGTTCTGATAATTGCCGCTACGTACTGCGCATTTAATTGTTTTTATTAGATCATAGTTTCTATGCTCTACTGTCCATTATTATATTGTACCTCATACAGTGTTATAATAAATCAATCACATTCCTACAGAGCGTTGCCATTTGGAAGATCAGCAAATCCAATTGACCCATGTGGGGTAGGAGGGGGTTTTACAATAAGGATTATGACCAGTGAACAGTTTTCAGCTGTAAGTACATCAAACCAAGGTGACATTGATCTCAATGTCCTGTAAAGCCTGTTCCATCCACACCTTGTGGTTCACAAGTGACACCATTAATGAGCACTTATCTTATAGGGACTACCCTGTGTAAGCCTACCCTTTCAGGGCAGAACCAAAGCATTCTCAGCATTCTCAGGACACATTCCACACTAACTATTAACGAACAGCAGTGGTCCAAGAGTAAGAAATACAGGAGGCAGAGAAACTTCACCGTCGCAGCCATACCTGTCCACAAACCTTTCTTTCGATTGATTTTTTTTCTTGATTAATGAGCTTTGCGGGTTTAAGAAAAGATCCATCAGTCTATCAGTCTTTTTTCAGAGCCTTACAAATGATACATAATTATACATCGATACAGCTTTCTCAGTAAAAAGGTAAGCACCATTGGAACATATGTGGGGATATATATACAGTCATGAGAAAAAGTTAGGACACCCCCCAAAATATTAAGTTATTCTCTTAAAAATATGGACATATCAATATTGTATCTTCTTTCTAACAATATCTATAGATAAAGGGGATGTAATTGAACAAGAAACAATGAAAATGTAACTTTGTAATCATTTATTTAATGAAAAATTAACAATAATGCCAATTCCTACTGAGGAAAAAGTTAGGACACCCTATGCCCTAATAGCTAGTATTGCCCCCCTTGGCTGAAATAACCTCAATTAGACGTTTCTTATAACTGTCTACAAGTCTCTGACATCGATTGGGAGAAAGTTTTTCCCACTCCTCCTTGCAGAATTCTTTCAGCTGTGTGATGTTCGAGGGGTGTCTTGCATGCACAGCCAGTTTCAAATCAATCCACAGCATCTCAATAGGATTAAGATCCGGGCTTTGACTTGGCCATTCCAGAACTCTCAATTTATTTTTCTTGAGCCATTCCTTGGTAGATTTACTGGAATGTTTTGGGTCATTGTCATGTTGCATGGTCCACATCCGCTTCAGCTTCAACTTTCGAACAGATGGTCTCACATTTTCCTCAAGCACCCTCTGATACAATACAGAATTCATAGTGGATTCTATGATGGTGAGCTGACCAGGCCCTGCTGCAGAAAAGCAGCCCCAAACCATGACATTTCCACCCCCATGCTTCACAGTTGGTATGAGGTGCTTGTTCTCAAATGCTGTCTTGGTTTTGCGCCAAACATGTCTACTCTTACTGTGCCCAAATAGTTCAACTTTGGATTCATCTGTCCAAAGCACATTGTTCCAGAAGTTCTGGTCTTTCTCTAGGTGTTCTCTGGCAAACTTTAGTCTTGCCCTGATGTTTTTTTTGACAGCAGGGGTTTCCTCCTTGCACACCTCCCATGTAATGCAAACTTGTTCAGTCTCTTTCTTATGGTGGATGCATGTACTTTGACATCAATTGTGGCAAGAGATACCTGTAGGTCCCGTGATGACATTCTGGGATTGTTGGAGACTTCTTTAAGCATCTTTCGGTCAGCTCTTGGACTGAACTTGCTTGGGCGGCCTGACCTGGCCATGTTGGTGGTCGTTTTAAATGTTCTCCACTTGTAAATTATTTTCCGGACAGTGGAATGGCTAATTTCGAATTGTTTGGAGATCTTTTTATATCCCTTCCCAGACTCATATGCATCTACTATTTTTCTTCTGAAGGCCTCAGAGAGCTCTTTTGATCTCGCCATGGTGATGCAACTCACTTCAACAATCAAGAGCAAACCAAACTAAATGTCTGAGGTTTAAATAGGACAGGCTCCTCCAAAATCCTCTGTAACAATGTTCTAAACATTTGCACCTGATGTGGTGCTCTTGATTATAATTGTAGGCATTTTAAGTGGAACTAAATGTGGGGGTGTCCTAACTTTTTCCTCACAAGAAGATTGCATTTCTATTAATCACATTTTACCAATCATTTTTAAAATAATTTGTTTCAGTTGTATTTGTTTAGTTATATTACCTCAATTTTTCAATATTGTTCAAATGAATATCAAATGTCCATATGTTTGAATATGTTGAAGAAGACAAAGGTTTTCATAGGGTGTCCTAATTTTTCCTCATGACTGTATATAGGGGTTTTGTTGGGTGGTATATGTTTGGTGCATATGTTTGGTGGCTGGCACCATATTTCTCAGTGTAGGTATAGATAGTTTTTAAAAAATTATTTCAGATTTATTTCTCAATTTTGTGGACAATTGTACCCTCTATTGATTCAATTTGACCCCCCCAAGCCTGCCACCTACAGCTATGGGACCAGCCACTATGACCAGGCAGTGATGATGGCGACGGACCGCCCTCCTCCAAGACGGAACTCGCCTAGCTGTTGCCTGTGATTTTGATACAAACTCACAGAGAAGCTTTTCTCTGCATGTGGTGGCACCCAAACGAAAACCCGCCGCTGGTGTCCATGCCAACAACTTCAATTTTGCTCTCATCTGACCATGACACCTGGTTCTAATCGGAGTTCCGATGCCGAGGGAAAGGGTCTGATCTGAAGGGTCTTGAAAGATTCTGTATGGAGGAATGGTCAAAGATCCCCCCCAATATGTTCACCAATCTCTTGAAACACTATGTAATTCAACTCAGTAGTGTTATCCTTGTGAGTGGAGGGTGCACAAAGTGCTGAAGACAGTGCTGTGAATAATTGTGATACATATCTTTTTTGGGGGAAAAATATATTTCTTATTAAACAAAATTTTTTTCTGTGATTGCATTAGTATAAAGGAATTTCCCTTTTTTTGAATATACATAGCTCATTACCTGTATTGTTTTTAGTCTTTTTTGCTCATCTTTATTGAGGGTATGAATCATTTTGGAGTTGACTACATGAGTTTTTGCATTTTGCTCTCTGAGGAATAGCTATGTCTATTTGGATACTAATTTAACTTATTACTATAAAGAAATAGCATGCAGCGCTGCACTCTCATAAATCATTTAAAATATAAAAACATGGGGGCCTCCGGGGTGGTCTAGTGGTTAGAACGTTGGACGCTGATCACTGCGACCGGGGTTCGATTCCACTGGCCGCGCCAGAGTCGGCTCTGCCTGGGAACCAAAGCATTCTCAGCATTCTCAGGACACATTCCACACTAACTATTAACGAACAGCAGTGGTCCAAGAGTAAGAAATACAGGAGGCAGAGAAACTTCACCTCCGCAGCCATACCTGTCCACAAACCTGTCTTTCGATTGATTTTTTTTCTTGATTAATGAGCTTCGCGGGTTTAAGAAAAGATCCATCCTCCTCAGGAGTTGACCTCTTTAACCTCCGTTTCCCTCTCCCGCACTTTGCAGTCAGGACTCATCGCGGCCTGTTACCAGGGTTACGTGGATGTGGTCATTGCCCTCGCTCAGTGCCCGTATGTGGACGTCAATTGGCAGGACAATGAAGGGAACACTGCCCTCATCACCGCTTCCCAAGCCGGTAAGCTGAAAGACAAGACCTTTACACCACCAAAAGCGTCGCTTTGGAAGGGTTTCAGCAGACTGGGGTACTCCCCCTCCCCACAGTGCCACAGTGTCAATCAGAGGCACAGTCTTCCAGTGCAACCACGGCAGCTCCACATCTAAGAAGTTGCCAGATTTGACACGTTTTGGTGGGCACGGGTGCTAATCTGCAACCTCAGAATCGATAGAGGATGTTGAGACAATAGGACGGGTATGCAATCATGTACTTATTTCATTGCGGGCAGCAGTGTAGTATAACTGGGCTTATAACACAATGGTTTCATGGTTAGATTCCCAGGTGGGGTAGTGCCGTTTTACCCTTGAGCAAAGGTACTGAAATGGTTCAGTAAATATCCAGCTGTATAAATGGATTGTAGGTAAAGAAATGTAAACTGTGTAAGTCGCTCTGATTAAGAGCGTCTAACTAAATGAAACTAAATGAAAATGCTTAGCTGGTGCCTGAGTCGACTAACATCTTTTTTAATTTTAAACGGCATCTACTTATGTTGTCATATGGGTCAATGACATGACATGCATATTTTTGTGTCCGAGTTCATTATTTCCATTTAAAAATAAATTAATCAATTCAAGTCATATATGATTTTATTATATAAAACATGTTTAGTTTGAATCAATTTTCAGTACATTCAAATAATATATATTACTTTGTGTTTTGGCATCTCAAACCCCCAAAATGTCAGGTGGCGTAACCGTCCGAGCAAAGGAACAGATTAAGAAAACTGTAAAAAGTGGTATTTTAATAATAATAAATTCAATATAAAATACTGTGGCATGATTTTATGTTTGAAACCTTTCAAATAAACACAATTTTACAAATAACAATAGTTTTAAAGCTATTGAGATAATTGAGGAACTTTTGTCCAGCAATTTGTGCTTTTCAAATGTCAGGGTGGCACAACCGTAAACATGGGAGTTTTATTTTTAAGTCAAGAGGCTATTGCATCAGCCAGATGTTGCATCATCCAGAGGACCCTATCTGACATCCATGGCTGACTGAAAAGGTTTGCGGAGCTCTCTCAAATATTGATAAAAATAGCTACGTTCACCTCATAGGTAGGATGGTACACTTTCCATGTCAGGTGGTACAACCAATGTAAAACTAGGAAAATGTTATTTTATCATAAAACTACTTATTCTGTTTTAAAATGATTTGTATGCTATTGCTAGCATAGGTCAAAGCTAATGCAGGTGTCCAAGTAGAAGCCTGTTTAATTTGAAATCAGTTGCAAAAGTCAGGTGGCGCAACCTGTAAGTCAGGTGGCAAACCGTAAGGAATGCCACTATATGAAATAAATCATGTTATTTAAAGCTTCAAGATGCTCTAAAATGTTTATTCGTTTCAAGTTAAATATGTTATACACGTTGGATGTTAAAAATACTAAATAACTGACCCTTAGAATGCAGTAATCTTAAATTATTGTTAATATAATAATCAACCCCCAAAAAACAAATCTGTAAGGCACTATAGACGCTCTAATAGATACTTGACCAAGATTTCACTTCAAATAAATAAATAATAAATAATAGGAAAATAGAAATAATTTTACAAATATTTGGTTGCGCCACCTGACATTTCTTTGGTCAGTCAAGTTAAAAATACAGTCAAAAAATGAATTTAAACACATTGAAATGTTATTTAACAAATGAGGCTTGTTTAAGCACATTGTCACAGATTCAAAAATATGCATTTTATCTATTTTGAACAAACTTTAAAAAGAAAACTTTTTAGAGGCCTTATTTGTCATTGACCCATATGCTTAGTAAGTCCAGTGCTGTTTTTTGTACAATAGTACTGCTATCATATCTTACAAAAATAAATGTTGAATTACCATGAGCATCAACTCACTGTGGTACAATATGTATGCATTACCTGTAGTATGACACCTTAACATGCAGCACAATGTACCTTGATTTATCTTGATTTATTTTTATTTTTTTCCACAATTGCTTCAACTCAGTTTAAAGCAGTTTAAGAAATGTTTTAAATACAGCAAAACAACCACAGTTGATGTTTTGTCTGGTATTGACCTGGCGTAATCACTCAGAATCAAAAATGCTTGTCCTTGTTATGCACATTTGTCCTACATGGCCTGTATATTTCAGTATGTGGAATGAAGACTGCAGCTTGGTTTTCCCATGCGACTTACCGTGACCTTACCTTGCTGTTCTGTAGGGCACATTATGATCTCCAACTACCTGCTCAACTACTTCCCGGGCCTGGAAATCGAGCGCAGAAACTGCCACGGATTCACTGCCATGATGAAGGCGGCCATGCAGGGGAGAGCTGACTGCGTTCGTGCTCTAATGCTGGCAGGTACATGTGAAGCTCTCCTGTTCTCTCACACGCTCACTTTCTGTCTTCCTATCCATGTTCTTTTTCTTTTTTTTGTACATTCATTCACTTTATTCAGGATGGATTGCAGAACAGTGCATACAATCAGGCTTGAGGAGCAACAGTACAGATAAATGTACAATGTCTGTAGCACAATTGAAAATAATGTACAGTAATTGTATATATACATACAGTATATATATTGCCACACGCCACGTGACAATCCCCGGATGCGATCAGAGCAGCAGGAGACAGGGAGTGGAGTTTGCGGTCTATGGACCAGATCTTCATTGAACCTCTCTCCCAGACACAGGAGAGAGAATCAGGGCGGGAGAGTAGAATAAATAAAACAAATAAAATCTTTGCCATACTTGCTGCGAAGCTTTCTGGCGAAAACAATGAACTAAAATAACAATCTAAATAAAAAGTCTGCCTCCTCCGAGATTAAACCCTTTCGGGAAACCACACTAACAAACACTGACACACACACAGACATTACGTCACTAACAGACACCGCGCCTTTTCAGTCCGGAGTGCCACTTTAACCTCAACAGGCACACAAAGACATTGCCACTTTTCAGTGGCTCTCTCTCTACAGATACACACACATGTTCCATGACCTTTCGGGATCTCTTTTGTTAATCTTTATCAAGGGTGTGAATAAAAACGGAGTCTACTGTATACATGCACACATACAAGTAACTGCGAAAATAAAGAAAACACTTAAGTAAATGAAGGGTTCTGGTGGCTCTGTTACAGTGCGGGGTGCATTTTCCTTGCATGGTTTCGGTCCACTCAACCCTCGGAGGGCAAGGTAAATGTGCCAATAAATACAAAGCCATTCTGAGTGATCACCTTCATCCTATGGTGAAGCATTTCTATCCTGATTGGAGTGATCTCTTCCAGGATGACAATGCCCCATCCACAGGGCATGAGTGGTCACTGAATGGTTTGATCAGCATGAAAACGATGTAAACCATATGCCATGTGTATCTCAACCCAATTACTTTGGTTGGTCCAATACGGTGTGCCTGTGCCTGCCTGTCAGGGACGTGGTTCTTTGCCACGGTCATCGTCAGCCCCGATCGGAGGCAGCATTTGGCTGTCCACCTCAGGGGGGGGGGTGGGTGAGCCGGCTCGGGTCCACCGTGAAGCACGTAAGGGAGTCTCCAGAACGTGGGTGGGCGGATTCCGTCTCGAAGGAAGTGGAGTTCGCTGCCCTCTGAGAATTAGCTTGCCTCGTAGAGACGAGCGGCGAACTCGTGTGGGGAAGGTAAATCAAAATAAATAGAGGGAGTAATTGGCTACTAAATTGGGAGAAAAACGGAAAAAATCTAAAATCAATAAACAAAATAAAAATTAAAAAAGAGTTCCAGGTACTTGTAGAATCTACAAAGGTGCATTGAAGCTGTTCTGGCAGCTCATGGTGGCCCAGTGCCCTATTAAGAGAGTTTATGTTAGTGTTTCCTTTATTTTGGCAGGTAAATACGTTTTAATATAAAAATAAGGGAAAAGGAAATCTACACAACTGCAGGTGACTCAGAAGCTGATCAGGTGTCTATATTAAATTTAGTATAAATGTAAAATAAATTCACATCATCCTAGTTTTTAAGTCATAGACTTAAGTATAAACTGTACTAAAGTACAAACTGCAAAGTGTGAGAATATTGAATAGCTCCCAAGCCTGTAAGACCATGGCTGAAGTCAGTGACACTTTTCCATACTCTCCTCCTCGTCTTGCTCCCCCCTCCACCCCCCAAACACCCCAGGCGGAGATCTAGAGGCGCGGGACTACGGACGCAAGCTGACCCCGCGGCAGTGGGCCCTCTTCACGGGCCGCTACGAGACAGCACGCCTCATGCTGCGGCTGATGGCGCAGCCCTGCGCTGAGCAGTTCTGCGACTCGTATCAGCTGGGCTGGCCTGCCCTGCCTGAGATGGTGGCCAAGGCCCGGGAGCCTCGCAGCTGCGCCAGGAAGGTCTCAGAGAAGGTCTGCGGCATGTTCTCCTTCTCCTTCGCCCTGAAGACCGACCCGCAGGAGGACGGCGTGCTCGACCATATGGTGCGGATGACCACCGGACTGGCCAGCCCCTTCGTGGCCGTGGCCTGCCGGACGGTGTGCCCCGGCAGCCCGCCCTGCTTGGGGAAGCGGCGCTTCGCCGTGCAGGAGATCCTGCGTCGGCAGCGGGTGGAGGAGCTGAAGACGCTGGGACCCGAGAGGCTCAACAACTACAAGCGGCTCTTCCAGAACTCCCGCGTCATGCTGGTGCCCAGGAAGCAGGAGCGGAGGACCAGCCTGCAGCCGCAGATCGTGCGCGAGGTGGCGGCCACCGCGGTGGACACGGCCCTGGCGCTGCGGCGCAGCAGCCTCCTGCCGTTGCACATGATGAGGCGGAGCAGCGTGCGGCCAGGCATGGTGATGCCCAAGGTGCGCGTCTGCAAGGCCCCCACGCCCACATACCAGCCCGAGGAGCCCGGTCGCAGGAAGAGCAGCGCCAAGGACGCCCAGCTCCTCCAGGTCCCCAAGTGGAGGTACAAGGAACTGCGGGAGGAGAGGAGGCAGAGGGAAGAGCTGGAAAGGATGAGGATGGACGCGTTCGCCAGAAGGCACCTGTCCGTGAGAGGCAGGAAGTGACTGTCGCGGGGGCCAAGATGAGCGTTCATCTCGCTGGCTCTCTCAGGTTTGCGTCAGAAACGTGAAGTGATGATCTCACTGGCTCTAGGATGTGCACAGGATGATGAGATGGCAATCTCAGTAGCCTTTGGCTGCACAAGGGAAACATGAGGGGTGATCTCACCAGGTTTGGGATGTGCACAGGAAACAGGAAGAGATGGTCCAAACAGCCTTTAGCTGTGTATGTGAAACAGAAAGTGGTGATCTCAGCTGCCTTTGGTTGTGTACAGGAAACAGGAAGTGGTCATCCATGCAGCATTTGGCTGTGTACAGGAAACAAGAAGTGGTCATCTATGCAGCATTTGGCTATGCACAGGAAACAGGAAGTGCTGTTGGCTGCGTTCGACAAACAGGATGTGACGACGCCTTCAGCTCTTGCAGCTACGCGGACTTCACACTCTGCCAAACTGAGCCATCCCTTTTTTTGAGGATTTTATGTTTCATATTAATTTATTTTGATAATACCTCTTTGCACAGGTAAGAAAGTGGAGAGATGTAGTGGTTAAAGAGGCCAACAATCATAAAAACAAATCAACTTTAATGCAGTGTTTATTGAAATATATATATACATATATTATTACAAATGCACAATAACTGTTTGTTAATCTGTGCTCTCGACACATTAGTAAGAGAGCATTTCCAAGAAACGATGAGGCTGAATGGCCCTTCTCATCTTCATTATGCTCATTCTTCATTGGGCTGCAATAACATGACCAAAACAGCCTTCCTTTTCAAAGGGATGCATGTGATCCATGTGTGCTTTGACTCGTAGGCTTGTTCTTAAATTTGGGCGCAGCATTACCATTTTGGAACCAATGGTAAAATGTATTGCTGCAATACAAAGTTGTCTTCCTTGTTTTTTTGCTATGTAGCCTGCTTTTTTGAAAGCTGAAGCTTTGGATCAAATTATTAATCAATATCAGCTTTGATTTGTGCCACCAGCAATATCTCTTTGGAGCTCTTGATAGCCTTTGGTCATGACTTTGTTATTAATGAATGTTCAGGGTATTTTACAAAGCAGGGAATTAACTGATTTGTTTGATATTTTTACCAATAATGTACACCTTGTGCATTTCACACACATAAACGCAAGCCAATCTCTAATTAGATCCCAGATCTTACATGATTAGGGCCTTTGAAGTTTGAAGATGTTCAATATGGGACTTTTCAGGGAGAGTGAGTATAGTCAGCCAATGAAGGAATATAAATCAAAATATTCCTGGGTGTGTGACACTTGAATGGTTAAAATAGGCTTTGTAGTATCCAGTGTCCAATATACAACACAGGTCAACGCAGATGTTTGTGATGTCAGGAATACTATTAAAAGACTAAAAAAGAAAATGATTTCACACAAAAACAAACCAAAAACCCAAAAAAACAAAAACCTTTTGTGAGCAACCTGTCGCTTTCTAACCATGTCTATGTGTGGAAATGATGTCTGTTTCAGTGCAGATACTAACATTTCATCAATGTTAAGATTATTTCATTCAATATTTCTGATATTCAGCTATACATGTATCAGTATGCAGAATGTTTGTACCAGTGTGCGAATAAGTATTACTTATTGTAATAATGAAATGCATATAAACAAGCTCTGTGAACATCTTCAGTGTTGGCAGGTATGTGCTGTTCAGTTTTACACTGTGTTAATCGATAGTGGTGCACACTAAAGTACCGTAGATGCAGCGAATGCTACACACTGCATGCAGAGATGTGATTTTTTTTCTGGTTAATCAGGAAATGTTTATTTTCAGACCATAGATATCTTGTGGACATGTCAGAGTTTCCGTTATCCGGTAATTGCCGGTTTTTGACCGGGAAAATCTGTTGAAGTCCGACATATTTAAATCTCTCCGGTCATAATGTCCGGTGAAAATAATTCCCTCTAAGCACAATTTGAATTGTATTAAAACAGGCTAAAATTTAATTTCCACATATCCTTCTATTAAAAATGAATCTTCATTTTTTTAATGAATGTGTAGGCTATAGGCTAGCCTATGCGATGAACAAAATAATCGTTACATTTGTTTCATTATTGCGTCACTCTGATAAAGCGCGCGCTCGGATTGAATGCCGTAGCCTGCCTAACCACCATCAGCGAAATCTATCCCTAGTGGGCCAAACTGGCCAAGGTAGCCTGCTTGATCCCCGTCTCCAGTGTGCCAGCAGAGAGGGTTCTCTCTGCAGAACCGAATCAAAACAGCGCAGCGAAGTCGCCTTGGGGAGGACAAGGTCGCAAGGTTTATGCGCATTGCAAGCTGTGGAGACACTTGGCACCTTTGATTTTAAGTGGGCAGCTGCACGCTTCACTGCTGCGAAAAAGCGTAAGAAGTCAAATCATATGAGCCAGCAATAGGTTATTTTATTGTTTGTTTTCAAATAGTTTTTATTCAATTTTATTTTATCTGAGAAAAGGTCTGGAGGCGAACGGAAATTATTTGATTTCAAGTCGGCAGCAGCACGCCGTAATTAAAATGTTATAAGCCAGATAGGCCTACATGTAGGCTAACTTTTTGTTTGTTTGCAAATAGTTTTTATTCTGTTTTATTTTATATGAGAATATGTAGGCCTAAAGCTGAAGGAAATTATTTGTGTGTACGTGTTGCCCCAACGAACGTAGGCTAGCGTAATATGTATTTTTTTTTTTTTAAATAGCGTTATGCACGTGAGTCTATTGACGGGACTTATTTTATTTGGAATATAATGTATAAGCAAAAGTAGCCTACTTTTCAATAAAAAATATTATAAATCGACATGCCTTGATGATGTCATTCTTTATATAGCCTGCCTATCAATTGTTTTTAAGCTCAATAAACACAGATAATATTTGACCGGAATTTCTCCGATTTGTCCGGGACATTGAAATCTTCCAGGACACGTGGACCGGCACCAATTTTTTCTAACGGAAACTCTGGGACATGTGTATGTCATAAGCATACACATTAAGAAATGTTGCACTCTTTGACAGCTGATAGCAGGAGAGAATGTTCAGCAAATAAAGCCAAATAGCCAGAGATATTTAGCACCAGAAAATCTGCATTTCCTGAATAATCAGGAAAAATCACATCCCTGTGCATGAACTGTGACTCTTTCATCTACAACACTACCCAGCAGGGTACAGTAAGTACACAAGTCTGCAGGGGGAACACATAATAAATCATTTTTTGTTTGCGAGGCGAAACAGGAATGTTTGGTTTGGATCTCTGTACTGTAATGTTATTCCCTAAGATGGAACTCTTCACAGAACCAAGAACACTGTAATCCACAGAGGGGGAAAACAGCCCTGGACTGATGTTAGTTTTGAAAGATTATCCGCAGGATTGACATTTTGATTTCAAACTTACTGTGGCTAACAAAAAGAAAAAAAATCTCCAGACTCTGGAATGTACTCTCACTGTATTTATTCTGTGTGAAAACGATCAAAATTGAATGAAGAAAATAAAAAAGAACAGCGATCCGTTAATCACCCCACTGTACGCGCACATGGGCAAACACGCACACGTGTGGGCACACACACACACACACGCAGACACGCAGACACGCACACACAAAGGCTGTTCAAACTGGATGTAGGGTCTGAGCAGCAGGTTCCTCATATTGCTGCACATTGGTGCCTCTATGCCCAGCTGTTACTAACTGCTATACTCTTCCTGCCACTGGTCTGTCTGACTGGCTGCACTTGAATACAAAACAGACTCCACACATGGTGCCCCATGCCACAAGCCAAACCCTAGGGAGATATGCACTCCCATCTCAAATCTATGAGAAGTCAGGAGACCCGAGTGCCACTAATGGAATGACGGTCTACAGGAAAAAGCTGACAGAGTAGCCTGTAACACATCCAACAATTTAACAATACTTTCTCTCCCATGTAAATAAATACATGGTTTACATTGTGTGTGTGTGTTTGTGTGTGTGTCTGTGCAACTCTGGTTCTGTTTGAGAAGGCCTAACAAACAGAATATTTGGTGACATGAAGCCAAATCTCCCGATGCTATGATTGAAGCTGGAGTGTGAAAATGCTTTTGTGAATACCTATCCTTTGCCTTCACAACAAACAGTGAATTACAGGGGTTCCGCATGTGGTCTACGCACTGTGTAGCCAAATTCACATGCACATAAAAGGAGATTGTTTTCAAGTTGTTTGCAATGGGCATGTTACGCAGATTTACTGATTATATAATATGTGGATAAACTGCTACAATCAGTTCAGCATCGATTACAAACACTTACAAGCAGCGATTAAAGGGGCCCAAGCAAAATGTGCCAATCATTGCTTATTGGATGAATGGTGCAAACATTTAGCCTCCAAGCTCAGGAAGGCATTAGCAAAAAGGTAAGTCATTGTATTGTTGATTCCAATGCAAGTCTCATGATCATAGGTCAAACAGACCCTGAGATACGCCTCACATCCTGTTTACCTGTCTTCGCCGTCAACTTCATTAGCACATAAAAATAGTATACGTTTTCTGGGTTGCTCCATACATACTCTGAGTGAAATTTGGTGAAGATTGGATCAACTTTGTAGGAGAATAAGCAAATGATGTGTTTTTGACAAAATGGCGGAAAATCCAATATGGCGGAAAGTGAAGACAATACAATACATTATCTCAACTAGATTTGAACCAAGGATTCAGGGGGGGAAATAATTTTGTTTCTAGGCTTCACAGTTCAGGAGTTAAGGGCTAAATGTAAAATCGCTTGTTATAGCGCCACCATTATGGCTGATCGGTGTAATTTTTATTGCCTGAGTAGTGGGTAAGATTTGGAACCTATCTGCAACGTTTGGTCGCTGTAGGCCTTACAGTTTCTGAGCTCAACACATTTAGTTCAGAAAAATAATGTTAAAAATACTAACAAACCAGGAAAAAACACATTATGGTTCCAGCACAGCTCTGTTGTGTAATAATTATGTATTAATAATTACTATAATTATAGCATGTTGCCGTGGCATAAGCGGGACAATGTACTATGGACGCTGCATCAGGGGTGCTTAAGCTTTAGCCTTTAGAATAAATGCAAAAAAAAAAAGATTGACAAAATGAAGTTTGGCGAGTTGAGCAATCACAAAATGTATCTCGCCAAACTGTTCACAAAAAAAAAAAAAAAAAAAAAAAGTAACACTTGCATTTAATCTAAAATCAGTTAAGGACAAATGTTGATTGAATCTTGGCCAAAGTCTTTTACTTGTGAAGGGTTCCCTGCACTACATACAGCAGGCATAAGCAGCACAGCACAACGTCCTTGGATGGAGATGTTCCTTCCTGACCGGCACTCTGCAAATAGCTGACCATGACTGCAGCTGTGTCCGCACACACCTGGTGATTGGGATAAATTCTACCTGGCAGGCAGCTGGGCACACACCAGCACCATGTGTGGCACAACTTCCTGAGTGTCCACTCTGACAAAGAACAGCATCTTCAATCACACCAACTCAAAAAGGCCTTTTATTCATTTATTCATTTTTATAATTGTTAAGACTTTACTTCAAGACCAGAGAAATAAATGACAAAACCACCGCTTCTTGATTTGTAATTAACAATTCCAGTATGGAATAAACATGATTTTATTTTTTTATCTTTTATTTTATATTTTTTACAATTTAACTCATCCCCAAAGATACTTTGAACAAAAATTAACAAAGTTTTTCCAATTTACTAAACGTTTCATTTACTCTTGTTTGGCACGTGATCTTGTGTTTTTAATACTAAAAACAATTAAAACGTAATTAAAACGATCACGTTTTCTTTTTCTTTCTTGGCTCAAGGTTTCATAACTGGTCAGATAGCACGTTTCCTGGTGGGTGCAGATTGGAGGGAATGTGGAATGTGGGTCTCCTGGGTAACCTGAGTGCTGAGGTTTGATTGGTCGCTGTTGGCCCGTGCGGCTCACTTGCGGGGCTGGTGGATGTGCTGGTTGATGTGGTGGTGCACGGGGAGCTTTTCCAGACATGGCATGGGTTTCTGGTGTGCCACCTGGGCAGCGGCCGGCGTGAAGTCCCGGTCGCCCTGAGGAACATAGGCTCAACATCACAACACGCTGCTACATGCACCTTTACACAACACGCCGCTCCATGCACCTTTACACAACGCACCGCTCCATGCACCTTTACACAACACACCGCTCCATGCACCTTTACACAACACACCGCTCCATGCACCTTTACACAACGCGCCGCTCCATGCACCTTTACACAACGCGCCGCTCCGTGCACCTTTACACAACACGCTGCTACATGCACCTTTACACAACACGCCGATCCATGCACCTTTACACAACACGCCGCTCCATGCACCTTTACACAACGCACCGCTCCATGCACCTTTACACAACGCACCGCTCCATGCACCTTTACACAACACGCCGCTCCATGCACCTTTACACAACGCGCCGCTCCATGCACCTTTACACAACACGCCGCTCCATGCACCTTTACACAACGCGCCGCTCCATGCACCTTTACACAACACACCGCTCCATGCACCTTTACACAACACGCCGCTCCATGCACCTTTACACAACGCGCCGCTCCATGCACCTTTACACAACGCCCCGCTCCATGCCTTTACACAACGCGCGCCCGATCCATGCACCTTTACACAACGCGCCGCTCCATGCACCTTTACACAACGCGCCGATCCATGCACCTTTACACAACGCACCGCTCCATGCACCTTTACACAACGCGCCGATCCATGCACCTTTACACAACGCACCGCTCCATGCACCTTCACACAACACGCTGCTCCATGCACTATGACACTCAAACAGCCCTGGCCCGGGAGTGTGTTGGGGAGGGCTGGGCACACTGACAGCGTCTAAATGCCTAAAATGTGATGTAATGTCAATGGCCTTGATGCCTCACAATCCCGATCCATTACAATTTACAATGGAGTCGTTTGGCAGACTTAAAACATTACACATTTTTATTAAGCATTAATTCAAAAAAACATTAAAAACGCATCTCGTTGTACACGTCCAGACTCTGTGACGAGAACAAGACTGCTTCAAAACTTGAAACTGTCGGCTACGGGAGGCATACTGTGTCATTGGTCAAACATTTAAAATCTGTGACATGCCTTTCAAATGTTTGGACAGTTGGAGTGGAACACTAACATACAGGTCTCGCTTGAATGTGCGAGTGTGCCTGGGGTTAAAAGAAAAATTTAATTTGGACACTTAATATAATTACATAGGCACAGCCAAAGACAATATTATTGTAAATTAGCAGACAATTCAGTGTATAACAGCATCAATTTAAGTGAAATGAGAATTTTCCTGTGTGCAAGGTTGTACTTATGCTGATAATATTTCCTGTCCAGGTAGCCGCAGATGTAACTTAGCTCTTTAGCTAACTCAAATGGCTGCACTGGAGAACTGGTAACCTTGGTAACCTAAAAGTCAGGGAATTTCTGAAGCTGTCATCAAACTTTATGTGAATTGAATGGAAAATTATAATCATGACACATATTGTTCCATACAAATGGAAACAGGCTTTATAAAAATGATTATTTTGAACTTGCAAGATGTACCATCCGATTAATTGCAAGTATTATAATTTAGCTACAATATACACAGTAAGCAGAGCTACTAGATCAAATGATCATCTATTCAGTAAAATTTTGACTTCATCAATCCATTATGCCATTAAGAATGTACACTACCGGTAAAAGGTTTTAGAACACCCCCATTTTCCAGTTTTTAGTGAAATTTAAGCAGTCCAGGGAATAACCTGAAATGGTACAAAGGTAAGCGGTAAACTGTCAGAGGTTAAAAAAGAAAAAAGGTTCAGGTTACCAAAAACTGAAAAATAATGAAACTGGAGGAAACTGACAGGAAGAGGTCTGGCAGACCCAAAGCCACAACAAAATCAGAAGACAAGTTTCTGAGAGTCAACAGCTTGCGTGATAGGCGGCTCACAGGACAACAGCTTCAAGCACAGCTTAACACTGGTCGAAGTAAGGAAGTCTCAGTTTCAACTTTGAAGAGAAGACTTCGAGCTGCAGATGGCAAAATAAGAAAAAGAGGCTTGCCTGGGCCATGAAGCACCACCAGTGGACTACTGAAGACTGGAAGAAGGTCTTATAATATATGCCATTTAGCAGATGCTTTTATCCAAAGCGACTTACAGTAGTGAATGGATACATTTTCAGTATATGTGGCCCCAGTGGGGATTGAACCCACAACCTAAGCGTTGCCAACGCTGTGCTCTACCAACTGAGCCACAGAGAACCACTTATGGACTGATGAATCAAAATTTGAAATCTCTACATTTTGAAAGGTTTTTGTAGGCGAAAAGGATTGTTCCTCAGTGTGTGACACCAACTGTCAAACATGGAGGAGGAAGCGTAATGGTCTGGGGCTCTTTTGCTGGATCCAGAGTCGGCTGAGAGTCACAGAGTGACTGTTAACCCACGTTAACCCATTATCTGTTCCCTGAAAAGGGCTTTTATTTTTTATTTTTATAACTCTGAAATGTACATTATTTTTCAGTTTTTGGTAACCTAAAAAAAAGTTGTTTAGTTTAGTTTTTAAATTTTTTTACCGCTTACCTTTGTACCATTTCAGGTTATTCACTGGACTTGAACTGCTTAAATTTCAGTAAAAATTTGAAAAATGGGGGTGTTCTAAAACTTTTGACCGGTATTATACCTAAATTACAATGGCATGTTTCTGTGTGGAACTACAGCTAATCAAATGAATTGTAGTAGGTAGGATGCTGTGACTAAATGTTTTCTTGACGATCGATGTGATGGAAGCAGGAGCTGTGCATGCACGACGCTGGATCACCAGTAGGGGAAGCAAATTGCTCATCCACCTTGTCAGGAGGACAAGGTCTTTCAGAACACAGAACTTTGTGATTATAAAAACAAAGCCAGAAGAAATAAAGTAAAAAGCAAAGACAAAATAGTTAATTATGGAAGACTCCAGCTTTGACAGTAATTCTAAGATGATCTGTAAAAAATGTTAAAAATATATAACTCTATATGCTTTTCTTGATGGGGCAGATTCCCCAAATTCCCAAGAAATTTACTGGAAACTCACCTTTGTCACAACTCCGGAGACAACAACCGTTGGCTTGGGAGGGCTGGGGAAGAAAAAGAGAGGAACAGGAGTGAATACGATCACCTGGGTCTGTTTGAGGAGCCTACTACATTCCTAACAGAGATGGAACCAAATCCTCCATTATTCACATGGGCCACCATGAGCGCCCATTTCTCTGACCTGCATTCAAATGCTCGTTAATGATCAATGAGAGGAGAATACGAAAAATACAGAGCGATGTGTTATTTCTCCTCCATATTTATGAGTGAGATTTTAAGAACCCTGCGGAGAACAACAGATAATTCATTGACGCAATTCATCTGCCTGCCTGAGAGACTTCTCGCACACCTTTCTGCAGTGAGCCATTATATATACAGTATAAGCTGGAGTTTCATACCGTAGTCACGGGGGAAAGGCAGCCTTTCATTATTTTTAATATTGAATCTTTAAAACCATAATATATTCAGGTATCTGACTTTTCAACGTGCTCATCCCTTGCGTTCAGAAAAAATATATACAGTATATAAAATCAGCCATGCAATCTCCATAGACAAACATTGGCAGTAGAATGGGCCGTACTGTAGAGCTCAGTGACTTTCAACGTGGCACCGTCATAGGATGCCACCTTTCCAACCAGTCAGCTCTTCAAATTTCCGCCCTACTAGAGCTGCCCCGGTCAACTGTAAGTGCTGTTATTGTGAAGTGGAAACGTCTAGAAGTAACAACAGCTCAGTCGCAAAGTGGTAGGTCACAGAAGCACACAGAACTGGCCCGCCGAGTGCTGAAGTGCATAAAAACCGTCTGTCCTCGGTTGCAATACTGACTACCGAGTTCCAAACTGCCTCTGGAAGCAACAAGAACTGTTCGTCGGGAGATTCATTAAATGGGTTTCCATGGCCGAGCAGCCGCACACAAGCCTAAGATCATCATGCTCAATGTCAAGCGACAGCAGGAGTGGTGTAAAGCTCACCGGCGTTGAACTCAGGAGCAGTGGAAACGCGTTCTCTGGAGTGATGAATCACGATTCACCATCGGGCAGTCCGACAGACGAATCTGGGTTTGGCAGATGCCAGGAGAACGCTACCTGCCCAAATGCATAGTGCCAACTGTAAAGTTTGGAGGAGGAGGAATAATGGTCTGGGGCTGTTTTTCATGGTTCGGGCTAGGCCCCTTAGTTCCAGTGAAGGGAAATCTTAACGCTACAGCATACAATGACATTCGAGGATTGTGTGCTTCAAACTTTGTGGCAACAGTTTGGGGAAGGCCCTTTCCTGTTTCAGCATTAGAATGCCCCCGTGCAAAAAGCGAGGGCCATATAGGAATGGTTTGTCGAGATCGGTGTGGAAGAACTTGACTGGCCTGCACAGAAATATGACAGTAGTAGTAACAGGCTGAGTGTATTGTAATAAAGTGTATAGAAAGTAAGAAAGTAATCAAAGTTTGGCTCATGCGAACTAGCATTTCTCACACGTTGCAAAGGGAGCTAGGTGACTCTTCCAGCTTTTACAGGCAGTATCGAAGGTCTTTAAAATGAACAAAAGAAAGTGATACTCAAAACCATTTCCCAAAGTTGGCAAATTAGGTCTGTAAGTTTTATATTCCTACTAAAGCACGTCTTGTGAAGTCCTACCTAGAAACGTCATATATACTATGTAATATCGCTGCCAATTTTTCAAAGTGGATCCAGGGCTCTCAGGGAAAGAATCCCTCCACAAAAGTTGGGTTCACAAATAGATGTCCTTGAATAATGCCATACAGCCATACTGACAACAATTGACCTTTGATGTCTGGGCAGTAAAAGTACTTTTTCTCATGTGTTTGTGCATGTATTCTCTTTTATTGGTTATTATTTTTGAGACATACTTTTAGTTTTCTGTAGTTTATTGGGGACAGGTGTTGGAAATTCACCTTTGTCTATAAACACTTAAAGTAATGCATTTCATGCCTGTTTGTTTAACATTGTAACAGTGGTATTTGCCATGTATTCATGGGTCTTGGTCACAGTTCCTTGGTCTGCATAGGTGCATCCAGCAGTGCCGTCTATATATAGGCCAGGACTTCCAAAAGCTGATTAATCTCCCAAACTATTGGGTAGGAAATGGTTGGAGCTACCAGTAACTCACTGATTTGAACCAATGATTGTGTTTTGTTGTGAAGAGCAAAATGTTTTGATTGGTTCAAGACGGTCAGTGATTGACAGCTAATTGTAACTCCACCCATTTTGGTGTGACAGGTTCAGGTTTAATGGGATGACATGCTCTGATGGTGGTCGTTTTGACCGAAAGCTTAGCAGCAAGCACAAAAAAGAAAACGTATGATTTTTTTGCAGTTCATGTCAGTGCGCATGGATTTTTTCATCCCTTGTTAAAAATCGCAAAATAAAATAACTGCATTGGGGATTGGACTAAGTGGGCCGAATAACAGAGTGTGCTAAAGCAGCATTGCAGCAAGGCTGCGAGTACAGGGAGTCACGGAGGGGGTGGGGGTTACAGGGAGTAACTCATCCGATTCCTCAGTGCAACTATCAGCAAACGTTAAAAAGGGAGCTCTCGGGTCCTCTGTCCCGTTCCGTTCAGTTCCTCCGAACGGTGCGTTTCGCCTGTCTTGAGTTTCTCGCACAGACTTGAAATGCGGATCTTTGTGAAAAGCCACAAAAAATCTACCTGACCTTTAAATGTTAGCCTGTCCATTCTGACGGCGCAGCGTGACCCATGGAAGCAAACAAGGGCCAGGCAGTGGCGCGGAGCCAAAATAGAGAAACGAAAGAAAAAGGCTGCAAGGCTGATCATGCGAGATAGAAGACGAGATCCATATAAGCCTGTACACTGCACCAAATACATTTCTAAACCTAAATAACCTGCCTAAACACTACGCAGTAGTAATGGTTAGGGAACTGGGCTCAAAGGCTGTAGGTCTGATTTCCAGGTGAGGCACTGCCCTTGAGAAAGGTATTTATTCTGAATTGCTTCAGTAAATATACAGTTGTATAAATGGATTGCATGTGTGTGTAAAAAAAGAGAAAAAGTTAAACTGTGAGTCGCTCTGGATAAGAGTGTCTGCTAAATGCTTAACAAAAGGTCTAAAATAGAGTAAGAAAACCATTCCTATGTTAATATTCAGCTGTTTGATTTACTGATGGGAGAATGAGACTTCAGAAACCCCAGAGCCGGTGGTGTTACTGTGTTAGTGTCAATAAGACTTTGCTCTCCATAGTGAACACTGTGGCCTACATTTGAGCTTAACCTTTAGACTTAACCTTGGTTCAGGCCTGGTTCAGCCCAGACTCATAGGATAGTCTGTTTTTATGATCATCAAGAGGTTCTCAGTGTTGGAAGGCAGGCGTTTCCACATGATCTGTTCACAGGGATGATGTTCAACATTAGCACACAAGAAAGCAAACAGTCTGTGAGCTGCAGAGACTGTTTGCAACCCTACTGAGGAGCAAAGGGTTCTGCAGCTCAGTAGGGGTGCAGTACCACAGCCGACCACCAGATGGTAGTATTGCCCCTGACAGCCTCCAGCGTATGGTTAGGGGAAAAATGGATGATTAATTCTTTTCTTTTTCTCCTCTCCCAGGAACAGGAGCATTTAAGATTTAAAGCAATACAATCAGGTAGTCAAGAGGGACTGAGCCACGGTCTTCTTTCATTAATATTTTCAGCAATACACCATGCTGTCCTGAAGATTAATACCAGGAACATTATGCCACCAATGCCCTTAGGTAAACGCCACTCTCTTCCTCTTTTAATGACCCGTGTTTCCTCAGAGAATTGGCAGAGAAAGATGGAGAAACTTCCTTGCAAGTTTTTGAGTGAGGGAAGATACACTTTCATTGCAAACAGTTTTTCAGTGTAATATAAAACCAGACAGGTTTTTCAAGCGTGTGGACAACTTCAGTATCGTGCTCCCTGCTCACAGACACAGACACAGACACAGACACACAGGGGAAACACACATGGCTGTAGCAGGGCCACAGTCAGAATCCCAGCCTTTTGTCTGTGCTGATAAAACACTCCTCCGGTCTCCAAATCTGGATCAGCACCAACAACAGGCAATCAAACCCATTAAAGACAATGAAGCAGAATAACAGCTGACTCGTGTTCTGTGCTGGTCCCTCGGTTAAAGGGGTTTGGCGTTCACCACTTTGGCTATCCCCATCACCCATCACAGCCAGCGCTGCTTCAGAACCTAACGCGGCCAGCATTCCATTATCTGCATTATTCAACAGCTCTACGTAGACCCTTCCTACATGGTAAATGGCAGGGCTTACATTCTTACATACTCCCCCTCTATGCAGCTGGATGTGTCCTGAGGCTACTCAGGTTGAGCACTTTTGCTCAGTGGCACAGCGGCAGTCTACGAGCGTTGCTGCTGAACTTGGCGGGCTCTATCCGAAGCAAGGATGGATCAACGCGTGGAGATATTTACACCTCACGCTCCGCGGACTGAGTCTTTGAAGCTGGACCCGCTGTGCACCGCCGCTCCCACGTGCTGGCTGCATTACGAAAAGGGCGTTGGGGGGAGCGCGGGAGTCAGACAGGCTGACGGCCGGGCGGAAGGGCGTGGCAGATAACACGTGTGCGCGGCAGGGCATGGGCGACGTTTCAAACAGGAACTGGAGCACTGGGGAGACACAGATCCCAATAGTCGGGGGTGTAGAGGAAGCTGACCTTCTATTTCCATGGAAACCGCTCGCCCTTGCTTTCACTTTAACATGGGCGTGAGCGGTGCTGAGAGACGCGAGGAGGGGAATGGATGTGCTGGGCGGCAGGCCGAGCAAAAACCACGAGCACACACACACACACACACACTCCCACAGCACACGCGCCGTACACACCACTGCCTTTGGCTATGTATGACAACGACCAATACCTTCTCAGACAGACTGGAGCCATTGTTTCAGCTCGGCTACAGCAAAAATACTAAAACCCTGGGCCACCTGGAATTTTCACCAATACCTCGGGCCTAACCGACATGGGAGAACAATTCTTAAAGGATTCTAACGAGTAAAAATGAGAATATTCACTTCTGTTATTGTTCCGCCCTCGGACGGACGACAGGCGCTCTAGAAAACTGGCCCACATTGTGACGGAACGTGACAGCTACCACAGGCATATGGTTGCCCATGCGTGAACCCGACATACTGAATTGTAAGAGCTGGCTGTCTTCTGTGCATGAAGTGAGTGACAGTGAAATTCTACCGTTTTCACAGTAACGGGCAGAACCATACTGTAGTATGTGATTTGGGGGGGGGAGACGACGACGACCTTGAAGTGGTTTCTCTTAGCGACATAAGAGTTCGGCAGATTCTTCACCTGAAAGCTCAGACTTAATGAGCTCCCACACAAGCACTGGCATTTCTCCCCTGCCCGCCCAAAGAGTCTGCAGCACTTACCGCCTGCCTCCACCCAGCAGCATAGAATTTCTAAATGTTAACAGGATGCCATTCGCCTCATGGATAGAAACAGCCCCTCCGCCTGTCCCAGAATGCACACAGCACTGAATGGTAATTCACCAGTCAAAACCACAACACGAGCGATGGCATTAAAAACGTGCCGTGCCTGTCTTGAGTGGGGACACTGTTGAGTTTCTGTTCCATACATTTCTGTCGGTGAACCTAGCAGATGCAACACTGCCACTTCTGAACAGGAAGCTGTCATGCTCTAGGCCAACTACACACATCATCTACACACTTTTCAGCTGGCTTGTTTGTTCCTACACTAGTACAAAAAAATAATACTCCTGAAACGGGTCCAAATGAGTCAAATACGGTGAATGGTAGAAGTGAATTTCTTGGCACTGTAAATAGCAGTACATGTACAGAAAATAAAATGCATTATGAATAATATGACTTGGCCTAGAATTTAAAACATTGCTAGAGGAGCAAGGTGCCTCCAGCAGTCTGAACATCAGTCATGGCCCACCATGCAAGCACAGACTGAAAACCCATCTCTAAAAAAAACTGCATCTCAACACAAGCTTGTCACTCTCTCTGTTCTCTCTGTTCTGTTCTCTGTTCTGTTCTGTTTCAAATGCACTTTTTTAATACTGGTGCTATTTAGAATTACGGTCACGGCTCCTATATTATTGACATGTATTCATATTCCCCTTTTAGTAATGCACTTATGAATGACAATATTTTTTATTACAGCATTGTTTCCCAAAATGAAGTTTTTTTTTTTTTTTTTTTTTTCAATTGGGTTATAGACTATTTTGTACACATCACTCTTGTTTATCAAACCTCATTGTGTATACAAAGTTGCAAATTGCTCTCGTTAAAAGTAGCCTGCTAAATGAACAACTGTAAATGAGAGACAAATGCACTGGTGATTTCAGCACCATGGAGAGAGCCTGCTTCCAGTTAATACTGCAGTACAAAACACAATTTATTACCATGAGGTTGCTGGTTCCAATCCCAGGAAGGGTCTGCTGTTGAACCCTTCAGCAAGATATCTAGCAGAGCTAAATCTGTGCATTTCCATAAGTAGGAAAGAATAATGTGTTAAAATGTACAAAGCACATCCATACAAAGTTTAGGGCTAGGGGGGAGAGGGTAGAGAACAAACTCGATTGAAAAGTGGCAATGCTGAAGTTGAAAACTCACAAACCTCATGTTGAAACATGAGAAACCTTTGCTCACTGCCCCAGAACACATGCGAGTGACATCGCCACACAGCAGCACCTTCCTCAGAATGCAAAACTGAAGCAATTAGCTGGTAGACTGTTGTGTATTTTTTTCAAATAGTCATAAGAACATAAGAATACATAATGATGAAAGCGGGCCGTTCTGCCCATCTAGGCTTGTCACGTCCTAATCTAAAGCTATATCTTTCTTGTAAATGTGGCGCCCAGAACTGCACACAGTACTCTAAGTGAGGTCTGACAAAGGCATTATATAACATTGGTATAACCTCCTTTGATTCATACTCAATACTTTTTGCTATGTATCCCAGGATCCTGTTGGCCTTTTTCACTACTGTAGCACACTGCTTAGATGCAGATAGACTTTGATCAACTACAATTCCTAAGTCTTTTTCGAACTGAACACCTACTCATTTTTTCCCTCTCATAAAATACTCCTCCTGTCTTATGTTTTTATTTCCCACATGCATAACTTTACATTTAACAATATTTAATATCGTCTGCCATGTTTCTGCCCATTCTTGGATTTTGTTTAAATCATCTTGTATTACTTTTCCAAACTGTTTGCTAAACCCTCAAGTTTAGTATCATCTGCAAATTTAACTATTTTGCTACTAACATCCCTATCAAGATCATTTATGTAAATAAGGAAGAGCAGAGGTCCCAGCACCGTCCCCTGCGGGACACCACTGGCCACAGCACCGAGGTCAGATATGACCGCCCCCGTACTGTTACTCTTTGAATATGCCCTTGCAACCAACTATGAACCCACTCTGAAACAACTCTTGTAATTCCTACTGAATTCATTTTGACAATGAGCCTCTCATGTCATACCTTCTCAAATGCTTTTTGAAAGTCCAAATATAGAAGATCATAAGCCTGGTTCAGGTAAAAACACTTTGTAGCCTCTTCAAAGAAGTCCAGGAGGTTTGTTAGGCATGGCCTCCCCTTAATAAAACCATGTTGGCTCTCTATTAAAATTCATTTTTCAAGAAGGATTCAAACGTGTCCCTAATAATACATTACAGTATTGTATAGGGCTGACCACATTTAGTCGACTGCTTGAGTGTTTGGTCGATGGACTGTTGGTCGACAGAGATTTATTTTGGTCGAGCAAAAAAATACAAAAATAAAAAATTCTCCAGGCAGCATGACACCTAGATTCACGCCACAGTTCGGCGCGCTTGTCAGTAGAATAATCCATTCTGGATGCTGCGGCTATGGCAGTGACAGTCCTTCACTCTTAACATAGCTAGGCCTATGTTCTCTTTAAATTATATTAGGCAGTTAAGGTAATAGTAATGTTGTGAATAATTCAGCAAAACTAATAAAAGTAACATTTTATAATAAATGTGTTTTGCTAATTGTATGGTTTATATATTTATAACACCCCCTTTCATGTAGCCTATATTGTATCCTTCTTGTTTTAGGCACACAAATGTGCATTTTAATTGTAGCCTAAGATTTGCCTACAGTTAAGTTTAGTGATATAGGCATACTTTAATTACTCATTTCGATATAACCTAAGAACATAAATCTGGAGTATGGCAGCATTTCGTTTAGTCGCGGACGCTCCAAAAAAAAAGTGGAATGTGAACTTTGCAAGCAATGCTTCGCTTACCACATTTCAACAACGAACATGACCTACCACTTGAAAACGGTAAGTTAGCCTACTTTATATTCTTTCCATGCATAAACGTGTTTTATGTGCTTTATAGGTGAACATTTCAGATTGAGTTCTTATATGTAAACTATTAGTAATGCGTACCAAGTTATTTCTACTTAATTTGAAACTGTATTTTATAGGTGCATCCCCAGTACATCGCAATCAGTCCCGCTGCAACTTCAGGTTTAAAACAAACCAGATTGGACCTGAAGCCCGCCACTATCTCAGAAAAAAGAAAAAGAGAGATAACCGATTCTATTGTGGACTGCATTGCGACCAATCGACCAATCTGAAAAAACGGACGACTGTTGGTCGACCAAGATTAGTTTTAGTCGGGGGACAGCCCTAGTATTTTACATGAGATGCAAGTTAAACTGACAGGCCTACAGTTCCCTGGGTCAGTACGGTCCCCGTTCCTATATATTGGAATTATACTACCCTGCATCCAGTCATCTGGTATTTCTCCAGTGTTTATGGATTGCATAAAAATATCTGTCAGTGGTTTATATATAATTTCCCCAAGTTCTTTGGAGTGGAACCTCTACGCTTTGTTAGTCTGTAAATGCGTGCTGATGATGCATTTAGAGACTAACAAAGGCAGCCAGTACCCATGATGCCCTGCTGCTCCCTGCGGAAAGGGCCCTGGCTGTTGCTATGCTTGCAGTGCTGCTGGCCTCAGTATCAGAACAAAGAAAAAGCCAGTTAAACAGAGTCCAGCTCTGCACTGCCAGCAGGATCAACGCAGCGTTAACACATGTAATAACATCCAATCGCAAAGCACAGAACAGGAATCCAGCGCTGAACACATGACGTTCCCCTGATCACACTCACTAGGGTTCCCACGCTCAAGACACACAGTTTTGACTTAGCTCAGCTCAACCGGTTCCTGGGAATGTGCACACCTTCAAGCAACCACCCGTTTCCTCTAGGGCTCTCTGTGCTGGTGTGTGTGTGCACATGTGTGTGTGCACACGTTTGAAGATGAGGTGTGTATGGGTGTGAGTAAGCATGCGCACCTGGGTTTGTGTGAGCAAATGTGTGTGAGTGTGAATGTGAGTGTGTGTGTGCGTGAGTGAGTGTGTGAGTGTGAGTGTGTGAGTGTGAGTGTGTGAGTGTGAGTGTAGTACGTTTGAGTGTGTGAAAGGCTGACTCAGCACATGCCACAGAAATGTGATAACCTATCGCTGGAACAAAACCCCTTATATTGGCCGTAAAGTGCAGCCATTAACTCTTCTTGCAGCTGCCCTGTTATTTCAGGATTTTCCTGGAGACTTTGCTCCGATGCAGAGATTAGGATTTCCCCAGCCGGCAAATATAACTGCTCCCAGCATGCACAGATAAGAGCCATGGCTCTTTCTCGCTCTGCTTTAGATGGGAATCAGTGATCCGGCCCTGAGTGTTGAGAGGAACTTGATCCGAGACCTGGGCCAAACCGAAACGGATTCTCATAAGCCTGGGAGAAGAGCAGGTCAGCTCCCTGTTTAAGAACATATCCGCCTGGAAGAGCTGAGACTTCCTTCATCATCCCCACTGCCAGGCCTCTCAGCACTCCCTTTGAGAAAGAACAGACAACTCCTTTAACCCTTCGAGGAGTACTGTCGCAATATGATGATTATTCTAGAACATGCCGTAACATTCTAGCCGATTCTAATTGATGACAAAATGGTAAAACTCCAGAATAGAACACTATGAATTAGAACTAGAACTCAAAAATGAATTCCTCAAAAGGGTTAAATACAATCACGTCAGTGTGCGGAAATATCAATACCCAACTGACTGAAACCGCCCACTCCTAACAAGCAGCAGAGGGATGTAGGACAGGGGGCATATAAATCAGGCACACAGATGGGGCCGGTTGAAGTCTCTCCCACACGTTAGTGGCCTAATGGGAAACGCTCACCAGCGCCTGTCTCCTAGCCCCGAAGCCGAAAAAATTACTGTGAGTTGTGGCTCAGCGAAGTGACTGTAGAACACAAAAAAAAGAGATGTGTACACAATAGATTCTCACATTCTAATACATGGATAAAGATACTGAAATTCCATGCAGGCACTCGATGCTGAAGAGGAATGACAAACATCGTTGTTCATATGAACAGCAAAATGTCTATGGCCTGGATTCAATCAACATTGGTCCTTAAATTTGGCCAACAAAGTTTGGCGAGTTCAGGAATCACCAAAAAGAACACTTGCATTTATTTGGAGGCCAAAGTAAAGGACAAATGTTGAATGAATCCAGGTCTATAGCCTAACACACAAACCCAACAGCACACAACCTACACATCCTAAATTTGGGGTTATGCTTTATCAAATCTGTCATAGTTTGGCTGGCCTGGCTCAATTTCTCTGGGGTAATGTTATAGTGTTAGATTTAGGGACAGCAGGCATTTGACATTTGAGTTTCGTTACATTTCATCAGCAACGCTTGCCTATAAGACACAATTGCTTTCTAATCGCAGTAATACTGCTCCTGCTGTCATATCGGATACAGCCTTTGGAGCTGCAGCTAATCTCTGAAGTTCTCTGCATTGCCAGACCTCGTAATTATTTCAGGAAACCCATCTTCAGCAGTGCACAGCTGCAGATGGCACTCCTTCACATTATCTTCAGTTGGCATTCGAGGGGAAGCCGAGTGCCCTCAAAGGGTTCTGAATTCAAATACAAAAGTAAAAGCAATCTTAGGTGGAAAGCGCAATCGAAGAGAGCCAATTTAATTCTTATTCAAGTAGTTCAGCACTTTTCAAGTTAGCTGGTTAGCAGACTGAATAATAATTCTATTGAGCATTTGAGAAATGATTAGGCTCAACTCACTGTTAAGTCTAAGGGAACCACTACAAAAAGTCTTATGAGCACAACAACAATAACAGCAGCAGCACACGGAAAGCCTAGTAATATTTCATACAATATCTAAACTATTATTATCTTGCTTGGTTCCAGTACTGTTTGCAAATACTTTCTTGCCAGCAGTGTTTATGTGAACTGTAAGAGGATCATTTGGTCTGACATACTCTACAGTTTGACTAGTGACATGAAATTCATTATCTGCCACACATAAATAACAAAGAGGCCTGCGAGAAACGGAATTACCTAATGCAGGAAAATGTCACTAAGAGAAATGTAATTACACACAGACACACACCCACACAGACAGACACACGAACACATGAACACAGCATTCCTCGACAGGGTGATAACAGGCCAGTAAAAATGTTAGTTAGATGACTCAACACGCATTGTAAGCTCTAAGCATGCATTAGAGCATTTCATTTCAAGTAGACCATAACTTTTCATATGGTTACATACAGCTTTCATTGTTAATGGGCAGTAAAATATATGTTCGAAGGTGTGCATTCTCCAACTGCCACAGTTATGTTGTACGTGTATTCGCGTCCGTGTCCATGCGTGCGCATGTGTGTGTGTGTGTGTAATGTGCAAATAGTATTGCCTCACATTCAAATAACACAGTAGCAGCATGGTGCAGGGGTTAAGCTGCAGTGGTTTACTGAGTTTTTAAACCAAAGTCGGAAGGTTTGATTCCCAACTGGAGCACTGTCACTGAGTAAGTTACTATACTTAACCTGACCAGTGGCGGTAAAAATCCATGAGGGAATGAATGATGCATTAAATGAAGGGTTTTAGCGGTCACACATCGCAACCCCAACCACATGATCCCAATTCTGCACTACAAAGAAGAGGCGCAAGCAAAGCAACCGCAAGAGCCTACACAAACCTTCCCCAGGTAAACTTAAGTAACAGAGACCAAAGATAGACGGAAATACAACCGCTCTATGTCAGGCCAACGTTTGGTCGTTGCTTACGTTTACAGGACCACGCCCCCACGGAACGCTTATTTGCATTGAATCTCTGAACGGCCTCAGCACATTGTGGCCTACCCACGGTTCTGAAATCCTACCCTGAGAATGCGCTATAGAGAAACCTAGCTCCGCTAAAACGCACCAGTGAATATCTGGGAATGCACTAGGTTTATTGGGTGGTGGGGGGAATCTGAGGAATGTGAACATCTGCTATCCTGCATCAACTGCTACAGATGGCAGGCTAGCCCAAAATGTCAGTGTGTACACTGCTGCATAAATCAACAAACTCAACCTCCCGGTCTCTGCCTTGGGGGAAAAACTAGCCATAGAATTGCAAACATTTAATTGTTTTGTGCATTTGTTTGTTTCAAGAAAATCACAGCACAGGCATCTGAATACAGACATCTCCTGATGATTGCACATACACTGGACTGCTGTGACATTATCTAGTTAGAATTTAAAAAAATAATACATTAATACATAAAATGAATGTAAAGTCAAAGTAATTAAAACACGACCAGCTGCACACTATGCAATAAAATGCTTGCAAGTGTCCAACATTTATTAAATGATATCATGTTGCCTGTACATTATGGCCTATACATTATAACTTTATGAACCAAGCTGTAACACCCTAGATGTGAGTGTGATCTTCATTAAACAAGCACTTCCCCACTTAACACTGCCTCAAGGTATGGCTACTCAACTCTGAGTATCACCTTACAGAATTCAAAATAAATAAATGTAGGAAGGCATTTCCCCCGTTTTGTAAGCGCACAGCAGAATGACACTTATGTGAGGGACAACTGCAATGTCCTGCAGTGGTTCCGTCCACCCAAACCCGCCTGATCGTACCCGCTGCCATCCGCATCTTCGCCCTCCACCTCCTCCTTCTCTTTCTCCTTGTCCTTGTCCTTCTCCAGCACTGGCTCAGGGGCGCTGACCTGGTGTTTCTGGACTATCCTCATCCCACCTGCCTTCACTCTCGGAGGAAAAAGGCACAGAATCACCAATCATTTCCAGCATAAAAAGGAATTTACCATCTACCCTCCATCAGAAGATAATGAGCTTTCAGCGATAGAAGATAGGCTAAATCTTCAACTTTGCAATCAGTTGAAAAGGCCATTATATTGCAACATGTATAGCTAACAATAGGCTAATTATCAATGTGCTGCACAGAATATACAGTAACATAACCAATTAAAGAGATTCGTGTGTAATTTCCTAGCTATGTTCATTGCATTAATTTTGCTCAGCGATCTGGATACGCGAGATAGCCTATCTAACTTTAACTTCACGCTAAACAGCATGAACCAGCGGCTAACTGCACCAGCTAACAATGCATACCGTATATATACAGCTTTACCCAGTAACATTAACGCAATGACAGACTTATAGCCGTTAGTAATATAAAATTGTAACATTTTCTATATTGCATGCACGATTAATATTAAAATCCAGACGTTTTGCTGGCATGGTGGATTAAACAAAGATGATTTAGCTAGCACCACCTAACTAGCAATGCTAGCTAAATCGCGTCACTAAGGTAACCTACTTAGGTAGCTAGCTACCCAACGTTACTAACGTACATCTTGAAGTTAGGCAGACATCTAGCTATCTACCCAAACTAGCTAGTTAATTTATGACCACTAGCTAAACATAAGCAATCAAAAATGAATAAACAAGGTCCGTGTTTTTCGAGTTTTCCCGTTAGCTAACTACAATAGCTAACGTTACCATGTTTCAATATGAATGTTGATGTACATTTCATTACAAAAATTGATTACATTCATGTTAATGTAATCAAGATGCAAATTTGCAGAGAGAACAATGCTGGAGTTAACTAGCGTGCAGTGTCTAGCTAGCTAGCATTATCTATCGTTACTATCTAACCATCTCTCTACGCCTGGTAACGTTAGAGCTAGCTATGGCCAGCGGGTTAGCCTGATTGGCTATCTGGCTAACTAGTTTCACATAAACAGCCACTGAACGTAAACAATACCTGCAGGGAGATGTCCGCCTTTCATTTCGCTTTTATTCTGAGGAGGCGAGGACATAGCTATTGACTATGATTCTCAATGCTTCCGAAGAAAAAGCTAAACAGAAAATGATTGTTTTTATTATCCCAGCTTCCTTCCTTCCCTTTCCTTTCCCTTCCCTCCTCTTTCCTTTCCTTTCTTTTCCTGGACGAAATCTGTGCTGTGCTGTGCTGTGCTACGCTGCGGTACGGTGCAACTTTTGTGATTTCGTCAACGTGGCTTTCCTGTTGCCCTGCCTGCTGTTTAGAAATACAGTAGGCTACGGAAGACCACTCGGGTCAAAAAGTATATGAATCGCAACGTTAGTTATGCCGAAGACGACTGGTAAAGTAAATAACTATAGCCCACGGGCTTACTTTACTATCCAAAAACTAATACATATTTACACTTATTGTCAGCAATAAAACATTTTTGTTAAATTGTTTTTCTTTGTTTTTCACGATTGTTCGCTGAGAGGACAGCCAGGCCTGTTACATAATGGCATTGCATAATAGCTTGCATGTTAGACATGATCATTTACGAGTGGATACTTGAAGCTGAAGCCAGTGGCATAGCCAGGAATTCATTTCGAGGCGGGGGGCGGGACAGCAACGAATTGTTCAGCAGTAGATTAACAGCTCGGGACGATCATAAAACATTTCGGCTGAAGCAGCTCGGGACAATCATAAAACATTTCGGCTGAAGCACTCACGTTGACAATTACATCAGCAGTGCCCCAATAGGGAGTCAAACCTTCAACCTACAGGTCATAAACCCAGGTAACATTCATCACTATGCCAAATTACTCAATTTTTCCCAGGCGTCTGCCAAATTGTGCTCTGGACTAGAGTATTTTCCGTGGGGCAGGATTTTGTAATGTATGAGTGGAAATCAAGTGTGTGTGGAGATCTTAGCGATCACTTTTTTCTTCACAGATGTCTTCCGTCATTGTAAAAGTAGTTAGGCTATTAACGAGTACTTAACTCGCGGCATGAAATCCAAAAATAAATGTACATTATAAATATAAATAGACTGTGCTATTATTTCAGCCAAGTGTATAGATGAAAATAATTCAGTAATTGCATCCATGAAAGACTCATGATGAAATGGACATGAGGCCAGAGAGAAAGTCTTAGTTTCTGAAAACTAAAATCTGTTAATGTGAAATATTTTCAGGTTTTTTAGTATGAAAATTGGTTCCCATCATTTCTACAGCCTTCAATCAATAAATACATATTTTTTATTTGATATACAGGTAAATGCCAAAATAAAGGAAATCCGTAAATGAAGGTTTCTGGCAGCTCTGTTAAGGTGTGGGGTGCATTTTCCTGGCATGGTTTAGTTCCACTCAACCCCTTAGATCGATGCCCGTAAATACAAAGCCATTCTGCGTGATCACCTTCATGCTATTGTAACGGAGTTCACGTGTTAACTAATCACTAACCACTCTCTTATCGACGCCACATTCTATAGCCGACGCTCACGTGTTAAACCCCACGCACCGGAGCACTACATTATGGTGAAGCATTTATATCCTAATGACAACGCCCCCATCCACAGGGCATGAGTGGTCACTGAATGGTTTGATGAGCATGAAAATGATATAAACCACATGCCATGGCAATCTCAGTCATCAGATCTCAACCCAATTGAACACTTATGAGAAATTCTGGAGCGGTGCCTGAGCCAGGATTTTCCACCACCATCAATAAAACACCAAATTATGTAATTTCTCATGGAAGAATGGTGTTGCATCCCTCCAACAGAGTTCTGGACAGTTCTAGAATCGATGCCAAGGTGCAATGAAGCTGTTCTGGTGGCACAACACCTTATTAAGACATTTCATGTAGGCTTTTCCTTTATTTTGGCAGTTACCTGTAGCACTCTTAACAGAAGTATTGTCAATGAGCATTGAGCACAGATTGCATTTCATACAAACAATTGAACTATTGAACTGTATGCATGAAATGAATATAGATTGCCGTATCGAACACACATATAGAACCATTGCACTACATATACTGTCGCTGACAGCCTGACCACAAGCTCACTATACATGAATAGATATCAACAGCATGCATGGCCAATAATCTTCTGCTACAGGGCGTGATTCAATCAGCCTCAAAGCCCCTTTTTTGAGTATTCCTGAAATGACACCATACTTCAATATGTGAATGAAAGGGATCTAGACTATTATTGGCCACTTAGGTTGTAATATGGCCAATGGGAAAGGGCAAAGTGTTTCACAAAGCAATTATTAGCTCATTGGTGATGCATCACCAGAAGTCAGCTCAAATTATGATTTGTGCATCGACGGACACATCTATCATGTCACTGAGGCATTAGCCAAAGGCCTCTGATAGCTGTATGCAATTATGGATCTCTTTTTTTGCACCCCAGTAGCTTTTGCATATTGCATGTAGCACCATTCTAATATGTTAATGTGGCTCACGCACCATACAATTTGTAAATCAGTTTTGTCAGTTGAAATTAACAAGGAATTGTGATATTGATGGAGGTGATGTACCCGGACTCTCTCATGAACACTAATCAGATGGGCTTACAAATTTCCATAAAAGTCAGTGTGTTAAATCTGGCATGGCACTAAGGTGTATTACATTTGAGATCAAACTTATTTGGTACTCTGTTCAAAAATGTATTGTGTATGTCAGAGCAGAGCACAAGAGATAGAGAGATAGAGAGAGAGAGAGAGATCATTCTCCACACAGTCATGAGAGGGTAACAGTGTAATCATAAGGCCAAACATAATAATTATAAGATAATATAATTGAAGCAGAGACTTGTTAGGTTCTGTATGTTTTATCAATCAATATTTAACCATTTCCAGTTGGATATAATCTATTGAACTTCTACCATGCTTTCCAAAGGGTCTGATGACATCAGGCCAAGCTCATGTTTTTGTGTATTATACCAGCACTAGGATTTATCTTCATAGCTTTGTGGGTTTTGTGTTAATCATCCAACACAGCCTTATATAACTGGGAGAGACTTTGTTGCCCCACATCAGACCTGCCACCAACAGCTATCTCAGCAGTTAGTAAGTGCCAAACATATAACATTCATTGAATGTCCCTACCGTAAATCAGATGGGGGAAGCTGGCAGAACAATCGCTTGTTCCCACGCATCAGTTTAAACCATGTGTTGATTTTGCAGATCTGTTCTTTTTTTTAATCTCACATGGATGCACCCATCTAATCATCACTGTATACCCTCAGCCTTTCCGCGGCACCTGCTCTGAACTGATGCCCACGTGCAAGAATGGATGGATAGCTTCAAAGAAGACCACACTGTGGCTGACAGATAACTGCAGTATTGGAAAGACACGCTCTTTAAGGTTACATTTATTTGAACATCCTTTGTTTTGATCTTCACTTCTTCCATTCAGGGTTCTAAGGTTAACTGTAGCCCAGGTGATTGAGATACAGCTTGGCTCCCTGCTTGGGATGCAGACGTACCTGTGAACACACAAGTTACTCTTTAAGAAAACTGGTTGGAGGTGGGCTTCCCTGCAATCAGTTCAAACCTGGTTTAAGTGGCAGTTGTGTGATGAGAGTATTATGTTCTCTGAGTGTACTTTGAAGCCCATGGTGTGCTCATTGCTGAAAGAGATAGGACTATTTTTTATGATTAATGCTGCATAAATCACTGTATCAAGTGAACCATAAACTACAAAGGTCAGAACATCTTATACAGCATCTGTACAGCTTTGATTAAAATCAAATATTTGTTAATTTAAGCTAAATTCAGTCTCACTGCAGTTTTGTTTGTCCTTTGAGTAACAAATGAATCGGTGTCAATCACTATATTATGCACTATACGCCCAGCTCTGTATTAAAAGTTTTAACAAAAAGGAAAAAGAACATTCTTGATATGTACAGTAACAGTTGTTTTGGTTCTCTTTCAGGCATATAGCAACTCATTATAGTAAAAATAAAAGGCATTTCAGAGATGACTGAACTTGTGAGAAAAGTTTGCGGCCCTCCCTTAGATCCGTTGCCTTTTCCCGCTTATAAGCACACCTCATTATAGGCAAAAATCATTGCTTATATTCAAGATAATGACTAAAAGATGTTGTGAGGGTGCAAACAAAAACAAACCCGCGCAGTGACTAAACACCTCCAGTATGACTGCTCCTTCACACTCTTATTACCATGGTTGCACAACCAGCTTTTCTGTCTTGCCTAAATGAAGTCTCGTTCACGTGACAGAATATTTATTGCCCTTTAGCAGACGCTTGTATCCAAAGCGACTTATAGTAGTGAATGCATACATTTTTCATTATATGTGGTCCCAATGGGAATTGAATCCACAACCTAAGTGTTGTCAGCGCCATGCTCTACCTACTGAGCCACACAGAACCACCGAAAGTGTGTTTGCCAGTAATAATTAATTGATTGGTGTAGTTGAAGCATATTTGGGGTGTGTGTGTGGTGGTAGTGGTGGTGGTGGGGGGGGGGTATGAGTAAAAGTACAGAAAAGAGGGGTACAGAGCCAGGAATAAAGGAACTTCAGAAAGAGGAAGACACATTGAATGTTATATTTCTGGAAGCCTGTCTGCTTGAGGAGAGTCTTTTAGGAGCACTCCCACACTGTAAAGTACATGCAGTACCCAAAACTCAATGGGGCCGATGGATACTGTAATGATGCAGACATGAAATTGAGTTATTTGGTTTACGCACTCTTCCCAGAAGGTGCAATTCAGCCTTTCCAAAAGCAGCGCACTTCGATACTTCAATTCAAAAATCAATTCATAACTTCTCCTGGAGGACGGGAATAACAGAAGAGCAGAGCGTTGAATTGAGAGGAGAAATAACATGTGATGTGCATAGACGGAAGCCTGAATATGGGCAGAGGGGTTAGGCTTCAAAGTTCCTGCGCTGAGGCGTAACAGGAAAGGAACTAGACTTTAAGCCAAAGGGTGGCAGGGTGGATTCTGACTTTTGAGTGCGGAACTTGCAACACTAGTGTGGAACGCTAGCAAGTCTACTGAACCTGTAACCCGAGGTGAATAAAAAGATGGTACATGTGTTACATGTTACAAGTGAACTGGGCTAAGTGGCCACAGACAAGGTGTCCAATGAGAGAATAAGTAATGTACTGTAATGCGATATGAAATTAGTCATTTGTTCGCTACAGAACTGCTGTAATGCATTCCTCCATTGAACTGCATCCACAGGGAAAATAAATGCCTGTTGAAGCATTCTTCCCCCTGACCCATGAATCGCCTGTGTGCTATATTTCCAAAGCGGTGTCAGCTCTTCTGTCCTGGGGGAAACGCGCCGCCCGTAGTCATAAACTCTCCATCTCCGGGATTAGAACGGAATGGCTTACATCGCAACCACCCGTCCTTCTCTGGGCCCAGATGTGTCTGGAGACCCCAGCAGTATGGTCTTAAATCACACGGGTCTCCATGGAGACAAAGTGTTAAATGCTCCGTGCTAAGAGCGTGGTGAGATGAGGATTGCGTGTTGAACTGAGGTCTTTAAGCCTAGGGACAGTTTCTGGCTCCCCTGGCTTGGGTGTGTGGTTCCATTACAGCTCTACCAAGCAGCCGTCAATCAGTGACTGGCAGATACTTGGAACATCAGGTGAGGTGACTACTTGCCCAATTAACATGACATCTTAAATAAAACAACAAAGGGCTGAGGCAGAACCACAATCAAACCCTGCAGCTGTACATAACTAAAGCTCAAACCCAGCAACTCTGCATGGCTGAAGCTCAAATCCTGCAGCGCTAAAGGGCTGAAGCTCAAACCCTGCAGCTCTACAGGACTGAAGCTGTACCCCTATAGCGTACATGTGTGAACAGTACACACTTTCACTTTATCGCTGTGTGATGCCCAGGTGTGCTTCTTTTTTCCTTTTTGTCTACTTTCTTCTAATGTTTTTGAAAAAATAAAAATGATTCCAGAGCATCTCCACAGTGGCTTTGAAGGCATTTATACTGTCTAAGCCAGATGCCAGTGGGTCACTGTGTTTAAAGTCTTCTCAATTTCTGCCATCAATTGCACATTGAATAGTAACATAAATGTTAATTGTAGTATTTAATGATAAACACTTTAGGTACGTCTGCTTTTTGAGAGCACATTTTTATCCCTATGTTGTTTTTTTCTTCTGTTTCTCATTCCCAATTTGGGATGTCCAATTGTGCTTGTAGGCCCGTCTCATTGCTGCAATGTCCACAATAATTTCCTTGTTCATTCCACATGGAGTTCAGTCTTCATGGAGCTTATTTACAGTTTCTTCTACATATTAATTGCATTGAGTGTCCCAGACAGTGCCTCATGCAATATATTCATTAGGAAATATACGTATGCGTGTACGCGTGCGTGTGTGTGTGTGTGTACATGTGCATGCATGTGTGCTTGTGTGTGCACATGCATGCATATGTGTGTGTGTGTTTTTGCACATATCAACTACAGAACAAACTGAACAAAAGAGTCAAATCATTCCAAACCCTTGGTCCTCGTGGTCAGTTTATATATATCGTAGCAGTTGCAATTGAAAAAGATCCACAATTTTCTTCCAAACACCCCATCTGGGGCAACAATAATCAAATTAAAAAAGAAAGAAAAATCATGTGCACATGTTTCAATACCAGTTATCAGGTAAGATGTGTCCATCTCCCCAAAACAGCCCCTCCCCCCCCTCCCCTCCCCACATTTACCTCTTAATGTGAACCAATGCATGTGTTAATAGCAAGATTCTCCAGACTGTACAGAAGTGGATTATTGTCCCTGGCATCAGAGCATCATATAGGTTTCAAAATGATAATCCCATTTGCCTTGGAGGAGAAATTCAACATCTTCAAGTAAGAACATGAGAGCGATCAGAAACCTGCAGACATCTTTTTTTTCTTTCTTCTTCTTCTTTCTTCTTCTTCTTCTTCTTCTTCTTCTTCTTCTTCTTCTTCTTCTTCTTCATAATGTTGTTGCTTTTAAGTGACACCCACATCTGCACATAAAAATTATATATATTTATATTTCTATATATAATATATATTCATCATACTCTATTCACATTTTTTAAGTCTAAAGATGAACTTGTTTTGTAATGTTGAGTCTAACAGTTAACAGCCACCCCTTTCGAGAGAGAGAGAGAGTGCCTTCTTCTTAAACACTGATCAACACGCAACACACGCTCGACTAACGCTGACATGTTTGTACATCTTTGGAGGGAGTCAGGCTTCTCAAAGATTTCGCCCTCCGGTTAACGTTCCAGGTTTGACTATGTATAGCTTAATTCCATCAAAACACATTAAAAAAAAGTATTTACAAATGGTTGTCAGGAGATCCAGTGACTAGCCATAGAGCATACACCAAACTAAAGTTCACCGTTATCTCCTTGTCTGGAGACCGTGATGTTTGGCACATTTTGACTTTTCATCTCACAGATAGCTCAGATGCCAATTGGACAGACAGGTTTTAAGCAAATGTGGCCAACAAACAAAGTTGAATTTATTTTTGTTTCAGCACTGTATCATATTAAAGTAAAACCTTGTTTCAGTGAAAACCAAAAACAATAAAATTTAAAAAAGCAAAAAAAACTAACTATTTCAAATCTACTGTACATCAACAACTTTTTTTGTAGGCAGTGAAAGCACTTCAAAGACAAAGAGTGTGGAATGATGTGCTGTTAACTGTGTAGAACTGCTTAAAACGTTTGTTTTAGTTTAGCCACAAACAAATTCACATTATTAGGAATGAACAATACTGCTAAACACTTCCTTCTTGCTGAGAAAACATACTTTGCTTGGATATGATACGCTGGTAAATCATACAGCCTTCCAAGGTTTTTTTTTTTAAAATGTTACATTAAAAACAATATCAGGATCCACTGCTATGGGGGCTGCAGTGGACTGTGTGTAATATACACAACTCGCTTGTATCTCTGTACTGTACATCGAATACTTACAACGGAGAATTTAAAAAAGACATTTAGAATGATGACCATGGTTTAAAAAGAAAAAAAAAAGGCTGGAGACATCTTCTTTCAATCAGAGTACCCTCCACAAAAAAACTAGTTTAAGCATTGACTCACAATGAAAAAAATAAAAAAATAAAAAGAATTGGTGAAAAATGGCATGTGAAAAGCTGTCCCTTTTGATTGTGGAAATGACACAGTTATTTTTTTGTGCTTGTTGTGCACACTCGCCCACCCCCCCCCACACTATCCCAAATATTTACAGGTAGTCTCCTTCTGTTCCGAACATTCAAAATTCCCTCAACAAAAAATCTGTCTCAACTCCAGAGGGCCAAGGTTCGTGCTCCCCTACTCAGTGACAGCGTTGTCTCTTTCACTGCTTTACCCAGAATCCTCTCTGTCCACATACTCTTTCCAGACACGCTCAGTTGACCCTCTCATAGGAACCAGCTCTGACAAAGTAAACTCACCATAAAAGAAAAATAAAATCATGTGGTAATGCATGCACATGCACACCCTGCCCCCTAAGCCACCATGTACCACTCACAACCCCCCCTTCCTTCTCCCCCACCCTAGACCCAGGAGTCCGGTGAGGCTGGGTAGTGACTTGTCTCGTAGTTGAGTTCGCTGTAGGGGCGGGATGCAGAGTAGAAGTCCACGTAGTTGCCGGTGGACTTCAGCCCCAGGTGCATGTTGACGTCAGTGGCAGCCGGGGGGCGCTGGTGCACCTGGTCCTCAAAGAACGCCTCCTCAAAGTTCCTGCTGGGGTTCTGGAAGGCTGGGTACGTCTCGTAGTCCTTCCTGGCGCTGTCCTGGGGGACGGGGGGTGCGGTGACCTGTGGGGGGCAAGGAGAAGGTGCTCAAGATTTCAGAGAGAGAAGAGGCTTGAAAAGGTGCTCAAGATTTCAAGGAGAAAGGCTCTCATTGTTTATTCTATACAGCCTTTTTGGTTCATCTTGATCAATGATGTGAACAATTTTGGAGTTGTATAGCCTATAATGTGTACTGGGTATAAAAACTATTCAAGCATTAGAGTTGTTTTTTTATTTGACATTATAGAGTATTTTGTGTTGGTCAGTGACACAAAATCCCAATTAAATCAATTTTGATACCATGAAGTAAAAAAAGTAAAACGTGAAAAATACCAAAGGGAGTGAATACTTTTTCTACTGTGCACAGGTAACTACCAAAATAAAGGAAACATCAACATAAAGTGTCTTATTAGGGAGTTAGGCTACCATGAGCTGCCAGAACAGCTTTAGTGTGCCCTGGCATAAATGTTTGGAACTCTGTTGAATGGATGCAACACCATTCTTCCAAAGGAAATTCCATTATTTGGTGTTTTGTTGGTAGTGGTGGAAAATACAAGTTTTCAGGGAGAGGAGGTTCTCATTTTTATTTTATACAGCCTTTTTTGCTCATCTTTAAGGGTGTGAATAATTCATTTTAGAATTGATTGTATATATATATAATTAATTAAATGAATATAAATAAGTAAAAGCTTGTATTTTCACTTCCAGTAGCCAGCCCCTATCTGGATGGTTTTCTAGCTCTAAATATTCCACCAACATACTCAGAGCTCAGTAAAAGACAACCGCATCACTGTTCTTAGATTGATAACTATTTTGGCATGTTCAACAAAAAAGAATGCTCCTTTGAGTTCTGAAGAGCAATAACATTTTCAAAGAGTACAAACAGTCCGGCATCACACAGAACATGCTACAGAACACACTACACTAACCTTTCAAGGTTATGTCATTATTTTTCCAAAGGAAAACAGACACACAGATGCACACAGCACGCGCGCACACACACACACACACACACACACAAGAGAAGACTGCTTCAAGTGAAAAACATCCCAAAATGTGTGTGTGTGTGTGTGCTGCCGGACTGCTAATGCTCTGCTCTGTGCATTGCGAACATTCCACAACCCTGACCCATCTAAAAGAAAATGGAAAGCTATTTCAAAAAATGATAGCAATAAATAAGAGGATTCTGCAGCTCAATTATACCAATACCTACTTATTATGTCAAACTAGCTTTACTGGCCCCAGGTTTAGCTACATGACAGAAGGGGTAATGGGGCTGACCTGTGTTTGTAAATACGCCTATACCAGGATCAGTGTGGGCTTCTTACCTGGATGTGTTTGATGTCCTCGTTGGGATTCCCATACGAATTCCGGAACAGTGTTGAGGTTCCGCTTGATACTTGAGCTAACGGATGAAAAAAGAAGAAAAAGATGGAGACTGAATGTCAGCCAAGCCATTTTTGGCGATAACTTTCGTGTTTTGAAGACAGACCCCATGGAAACTGCGTCAGTGGTAAAACTGTATCAGTGGCCCAGACCTGAAAACACTTTCAACCTGGGCTCTGTTTTAACATAGTACCCGTGGTGCCTTCTGAAAGTCTTAAGAAAATCTCCTATGCTACACATAACCCCAATACAGTATGATGAGCCTTTTGCCGTATACGGACGTGCACAGGAAAAGTCTGACACAGTTTCTGTGGGATTCAATTTAAATTGTATTTTATGTAGTCACTGTGTTGATGTTGAGTAATGCAAAGAGACCAATGAGTGCATGAGGTGGGGGTCACTGAATGACTGACAGGTTCCCACTGTGGGAAACATTATATTTTTCCAGCTCACCTGCTGTACAACTGCACCTGTCATAACATTCTGACAGGTAGTGACGTATGAAACCCCAGGGGGTGCTCTGTCTGTTCGGAGGAGTTGGGAGGGGGGGTGAGCATCATGTAAGAGGTCACCCAGTCCATCTTTCAGTAGTCTGACACCGTGGCGTTTCAGAATTACATGAGGTATTGTGGGCCTACATTTTGCCCAAATGACTTACAAACCAAGTTGCAATGTGAATCCCAACTGTATAAGTCCTCGAAATGCCACTGTTACAGATTCAGAGATGTGACTTTTCCAGGTTAATCAGGACAGTGGTTCCCAAAACCTCTCCTTGGAGACCCCCAGCCAGTCCATGTATTTGTTCCACCACCAGCATACCTCATTCAACCAATCAAGGGTTCGTTAAGTAGTTAATGAGTTGAATCAGGTGTGCTGGTGGTGGATTTGAACAAACACATGAACTAGCTGGGGGTCCCTGGGGAGAGGTTTTGGGAACCACTGAATCAAGACATGCTTATATTGAGACCCTAAATGTCTCAGTAAAAGCAGAGGACTTTTCAAAATAGGCCTCTAGAGATCTTTGACAGAAATAATATTCATGTTGACAGCTGAGAGCAGAAATAATATTCAGCAATAAAGCCAAATACTCATGGCCTCAGAGACATTTAGGGCCTGGCTATTTCCTGATTCAATCAGGACAAATAGAGAAAAATCACATCCCTGAATATTAAAAGTCGAGCACGCTCAATCCGAATGGAATATTTTAAAAAGGAGGAAAGTCACAAGGGTGTAGCTGTCTAGTGAGAGCAGTGATTGGCCCTGTGTGCCCCCCTGTTTTGGCTCTTGTAATCAGAGAAATCACTGTGGGCGACAAGCGAGCTCCGAAACAACCTACCTGCCATGGCGTCTTTCCTGGACAGGTGCTCGCCTTTGTTTCCGTGGTAACCGGCGTTGGTCCCTGTGGACTCATAGTCCATCTTCCTCTCCTTGAGGCCGATCATCTCCCGGGGGGAGGCGGGGGCACTTGCTGCGGAGAGGAGTGGACGGAGAGTGACATTCAGCGAGAGGGCTGGGGGGGTTGCTCATTTATCGCATGTCTCAGACAGTTGAGGGCTTTGATCCTTTCAAAATTAAATCCGCAACATAGTATTTAAATGGAGACGTTTGGTAAAAGCCTACAATTATCCATTGTCCCTTACCGTGATACTTACTGTATGTGCCTCTCCATTAACACCTGCAAAAAACCTCATCAAATATTGCTGTGAGGGGACAGTTCTTGTCTACCTTTGCCTACATCTTTCTCCCTCCCTCTCTCTTTCTCTCTACTTCTCTCTCTCTCTCAGACACACACTTGTAAGTTCTCTCTCTCTCTCTTACACATGCGCACTCAATACAACCCTTCCCCCAAACGCTGCACAACATCTGCTCATCATCATACTAATATAAAAACAGAATTTCCACTGCAGGTGTACCTACCTGTTCCTATTCTCCCAAAGGACATGGTAATAGTGTGTGTGTGTGTGTGTGTGTGTGTGTGTGTGTGTGTGTGTGTGTGTGTGTTTCTGTGTTTGTATGTGTGTGTGTTTCTGTGTTTGTGTGTGCACGTGCGCATGGCTCCACGAACAAATTAAAAGCGTGTATGTAGTACTCAAAACTGCATTTATAAGCCATTGTCTCTCCTCTGAGACAGTACTCGTCGTGCTGTCGACTGTAATTCTGGCACCCCAGAACTGTGTCGGCTTCCTCCCCCTCCCTAGGCCGTCCCGGTGGCACTCCCGGCCAGAGCCGACTCTGTCGCGACGGGGAATCGAACCCCAGTCGCCGTGGCCAGCGTCGGACGTTGAAACCACTAGACCACGCGGGAGGCCCTTCTTTTCATATTTTATTAAAAGCTTTCAATCGATATTCCTATCTAAATCCTTGACATTACGGAGGGATTTCACACCTTTCTCAACGTTCTAATTGGAGCACGCGGGAAACCAGCCTCCTTTCCGGCCGGAACTAATAAGAGACCGGTGATAACAAGCTTGCTAATTGATTCCATGGCCCCGCTGCCATGGTGATATTGCATTTCTCTGACGCTCTGTGAAAGGAACACCTGAGCCACAGGCTGCTGTGTTTTAGTGCGAGGTGCTGGAGAGCTCTCTCTGAGTAATGAATGCCTCTCTGTATGATGAATGCCTCTGTGTCTACCTGACAGTGTGAGAGAGTGTGTGTGTGCAATGCCTCTGGGACCTCTATGTACAGCTGTGACATGTACGCTCTACTGGTTCCTATCGCTGCGAAAAGCAGATCATAGATAATTGTGGTTGTGTAGACTGCTTTATTGGGGGATTGGGCATCGCGCACACAACACACACGCACGCACGCACGCACATACACACACAGAAACACATATATACACAGAAACACACACACACACACACGCACACACACATATACACACATATGCACGCAAATATACACAAGCTCTCACCCCAGGGATATTTCACAGCCTGAAATTCGTCCACTGATATGGATGCTATCTATCATAACTCAAGAAGTCACAGCTGTAGGTTGCCTGAGTGGGATGTAGTGGCCAGTGTACAACACCAGTACTCACGCCCCTCACACGTAGGAAATAAAGTAGGCCCTATGGTGGGGCAACAGTGGCACTGTGGTCTCGCCCTCAAACAAGGGACAGAAAGGGGTAAAAAGATGACCGGAAAAGTCTCCTTTCCCATCTAGATCGGGGACTTGGTGTCATTTTGAGTACAGCATTTCCTCCTCAACTCCTCTTGCTCAGTCTTTCCCTCTCTTTTCCTGCCTCCTTCTCTCTCTCCCCCTCCCTCTCCCTTTCTCTGTCTCTACCTCCCTCATTGCAACTGTCCCCTCCCCTCCCCCTCTCCCTCTCTTCCTCCCTCCTCCTCTCCCTCCCTCTCTCGCTGCTCTCTCTGTCCCTCTCCCCCTCCCTCCCTCCCTCCCTCTCTCTCACTCTCTCCCTCCCCTACTCTCTCTCTCTTCCTCCCTCAACCACTCCTTCGGGACAGTAGAATACCAGCACATCTCCATCGCCCATCCTTACAGACACCATGGTATACTGGTCCACGCTCCAGTTCAAGTGATGTCGGCTCAGCGTGAGAAATCAATTTCAGGGTTTATCTCTTGCTTGGCTTAATTTGCCCTGATTGATATTGGGGGAAGGGAGCCTGAGAGAACAGAACAGCAGCAGCCAATTTGAACTCAGCAGCCTTCACACCGTACCGCTAGCCCCGAAAGTGCTTTTCAATCCAGGGACAACATTGGCAACATTATTGTGCATAATAAAATCGGTGGGGAGGTGATTAAACATATTTCAGCTGCTTGTGGAAAGGATGAGCCCTTTATCTGAAGCTGTTCTTCTTTCATTTTACATACAATAACTTCTGATGCACTGCCATATAAAATTTTTGTAATACTCTAAAATTGTTTTCTGTGAAAGAAATTAGCATTGTGTAAACTAAATCCAGGGGATGGTTTCTGAGAGAGTCTTTGGAAAATGTAGGGGCTCAGCAAAAATGTTCCCCACAAATACAACCGGATCCCTCTGGCCTAGACATTGTAGGTGAATGCAAGTGGATCCCTTCAGCCCCCCTCCCACTATGGACTACTTAACTTGGAGGCAGAAAGTCAGCCAAGTCAGCGTCTCGTTTGACCCTGATACGGTCTTCATTGGACACACCACATGTGCTAGCCAGAAGAGGACCCCCCCGCTTTTGGGGGGTCTAGGCCTAGGGTGTTTTTTGTTACATTATGGGCCCTGTTTTCGTGCCGGCGCTAAGCGGCGTTATGCCCTAGCGCAGGCGAATTGCCAGTTTCGTCTGTCGCAAACTGAATATTTCCCGTCTCCGCCGAGTTTCGTGTGCAATGTTTTTGTGCAATGAAGGCCTTTCGCGTGACTATGGGTTGGGCAGCGCAATAGGGGGTGTGACAGTGAAAACAGTCAGGCGCTAAGTTTGGTGTCAAATAATGAGTTCGTGTTAACGTCCAACTAGACCACCTCTTAGCGCAAATGCTGCCACTCTGTGCAATTTGGTGACTTTATTGATGCGCACATATGAACATAAGATTATCTGAAATCTGAAATCTGAAATCCATGGGTAACTTGCAAGCGTAATCAATTAAGCTAAAAACTATTTCACCACAGCTTGTGGTTATTCAATGCACGGACATGAAAGACTGAAGCCAGCAGGCCATCCATCGCTACCGTTCAGTAAGATACACCTGTTAAATAAATATATGTTTGTATGCACATTGTTTTTCGCAATTTGCACTACAGAAAATAGAATACATAATTAGACACTGAAGGCGATACCGTGAGCGATACCCTGGGTTTGGTAGCCGGTGTTGCCCAGATGGCTATCAGTTCGGCTGTACATGCAGTTTTTTCCAGTCTTGTCCAACATGCAAATTCATTTATTACTTTTCCTACACCCGAAAGCCAGCAGAGAACTAAACAGGATTTTTTTACATTAAGTTATAAGAAAAGAAACGTTGTTTTTTAAGTTGGAAAGCCTACAAATAAGGAAATAGAGATGGTAAAATAAAACACTTTCTTTTAACAATGTAGGTCTCAAAATATAAACTCAAATCATGAAAATAACAAATTAATGTAATGTTTAATTCGCGCACCAACTTTTCTGCACCTCCTCGCTCAGAAGCGCAAAACTGTCATGCATGTCAAGAACTTGCCAATTTGCTATAGCGTTAGTGTACTGGTATTTAAAGGGATAGAAAATATGTATTCTGATTGGCCATTATGAAACCAAACCCCCACCATACCCACATGTATTTTTTAAAAGTTAATCCAACCTCTTTTACAACTGCGCCGGAGGTGCGCTATCGTCCTAAATCACGAAATTACGTTAGACACGCCCTAAAGCACCACTGTCTTTGCTTTGCATCTGCGTTACCGACACCATCCTAATTCACCAAAATAGGGCCCTATATTTGTAAAAACGCAATACAAATACATTTGATTTGATTTGATTTTGACATCACTAGGGAATGCAAGTGGATCCTTCTGGGCTTGACATCGCTAGGAAATGCAAGTGGATCCTTCTGGGTTAGATGTTGCTAGGGAATGCAAGGGGATCCTTCTGGGCTAGACGTTACTAGGGAATGCAAGGGGATCCTTCTGGGCTAAACATTGCTAGTTTGAGTCTGGGCTGTATTATCAGTTAACTGTGACCAGGATTCCTCAGTGGTGGGTCACAGCTGGCTACATCTCACTGGGTAGAGTGGCCTTAACTCGGCCAGGTCTCCTCAGGTTACCACTGCATCAGTGCCCCCTAGCTGTCCACCAGCTACCTGCACTTTACAGACAGGCAAAGCTAAATTTAAAAAAGACAGGCAAAGCTAAATTTAAGCACAAAATGTAAAAATAAGACATTAAAATTAGGCAATGAAAAATATACATCTCATAATCAAATCATCCATCCATCCATCTATTGTCTTGCGATTTATCCGGGTCTGGGTCATGGAAATAATCAAATCAGTAAAATCAAGACATTGCGGTTACACAAACTCTATCCTCTTTTTAAAAAGAACAAAACACAAACTAAAAGGCTTCTTGTAGCCTGTTACAAGTATGATCAAATGATACATAATGTCGATTTGGCACTCACAACAAGCACATTTTCACGCAGGGTGGCAGCATGGTTTAGTAATGAGGGAACTTGACATGTAATATGTACCCTGGAGCACAGCACTTAACATGAACTGCCCCAGTAGCATCATGATAATCAATGATAATATACAATGGGATCTGAGGATTCTGTGCTGAATTAGGGTGTCCGCTAAATGAGCCTAGATGGGCCGAATGGCCCGTTCTCGTCATTATCTATTCGTATGTTCTTATGTTCTTATGAATAAAAAAATGATATACAGGTGTACAGGTAATTGCCGAAATAAAGGAAACACTTGAGTAAATGAGGGATCGCGCTCTTTATTACAGAAGGGTATTTCCACGGTTGCGAACCACTCAAGGTCGAGGAGCAATCGCTGTTATTGGACACGACAGAGACGTCTACATGCATGCCCCCACACCCCTACGACTGTGAGCATATGCAAATGGGAACAAAGCACGCGTGAAGACGGCATCCTGTGATGCACTGGAGAAACAGCTGGACTGCATTTCCGAGCAATGCGCTGAGAGGCGCTGCCATGGCGGAAAACAGCAATAAAGAAGCGCTGGGGTGGGAGGGTTGGGGATGGTTTATTATTACTCCTGTTGTTGCCAGGGCAACCTGCACACACAGTCTGGGGTTTTCCACCACTCTTTTTCAATTCTCACTATGTAGGAGGAGCAAAGTTTAAGCTGTGTGCTTTGGCCCTTTAAAACACTGTCTGTGTGCTCCATGGGGCAATTAGTTCCAGAAGACACTCCCTAAAGGTGACTTTGAGGAAAAAGTGCTTTTCCGCTTGTAATAAAATGGTAAGTGTACCGGAAAGTCATTACTGCTGTGAAACCCCATTCTGCTACGAACGCCGTCCCCCTAGGCTTGCTTCCACTGACTTCCATTAACGTACTCGGGAGAGGTCGGATTGCAGGGAAACTGCAGTAGAACCACAAGTAAAACATGCTGCAGGTGAAAGGCAACCCAGGGCTCTAAAGAATTGTCAATTGTAAATTACAATTGTGTAATAGTGTAATTGTCACTATTACACCGAAACCGTAATATCTAAACTGAACCTGAAATGAATGTAAACTTCTCTGGGAAAAGTTGATAAGCATATAAAAAATATGTTTTTAGGTCAGGGGGTGTCCGAAACAGGGTCGGTGTGGGTGCAGGCTTTTGTTCTAGCCCTGCACTAAAACACCTGATTCAACCAATCAAGGTCTTAATTGAAGACCATAATTGGTGGATTAGTTGAATCGCGTGTTGTAGTGCTGGGCTAGAACAGAAGCCTGAACCCACACCGGCCCTTTTCAGATAAGATTGGACGCCCCTGTTTTATGTGGATGTACGGAATGGGAGCGGCCCTTACAAGGTCTGTCTGTGCCTGTGTCTGTGATGGCTGTGAAGACAGATGACTGCAGAGGTTACGGTGCAAAAAGGTGTCTCACCTGATCGATTGTTCGGGGACGTCCGGACTGGGGAAATGGATGGGGTGCGGGAGGAAGAGTAAGGCCTTTGCCTGTCCCGTTCTATTGTGGAGGAAGAGCCCACAAAATGATACTGTGAATAGCCATCCTGTAAAAAAAAAAACAGGGAACAAGGCCAATGCGTTAGACAGCCTGCAGTATTACAGTGCCAAACACAAAGTGCATCATGTACACTTTAACGATCAGTGCAAGTGCACGTAAGTGAGGCCGTATTATACCCGTGTATGGTAACTGATCTGTTGCATGTTTCGCATCCGAATAGATGCGCTACACAATTAGCTATCTTTCACACGGTGGGTACACCTCCAAAAAGCCAAGCAAAACCCAGTGATGTGGACTTGCTGACGCCCAACTGCGCTCTGAAACATTACAGCAATGGATGAGTGGACCCACAGTCTTATTTGGAAGAACAGAAAAGAACTGAAAGACAAGGGACAGCACTCTCCTAAGCTCTGACTCTTCCCTATGAGTGGACATATTCACATGAAAAAAACCTGCCCTGAGTTTGGTGTACTACCCACAAAAATGTTAAGATTAAACCCAACTGTGTGGTCGTTAAAAATTCATCAAGATAGTGTGTGCGAACCACTGTCAGAAATAAGGGCCTCTGGCATTTTTGGAGTCTTCCTGGCGTGAACAATACATTGCAGTGAGAGGGAAGCAGAGCAAAGAAGAACAATTTGAGCAGTGGGGGGCTGTGGTTTTCAATGACCATTCAGCTGGCAGTGGAATTTACACCTAACCTGGTGAGGTTAAATGGCAGGTGAGGTATGGTGATGTTTGTGGCAAAGAAAAATGCAGTGGACACTGTGGCGTTCCACAATTGGAGGAAAATGTGGCCCTGGCTTTACCCACCCCAAATAGGGTGTGGTTGTAAATCAGCCAGAGTAACCATGACATTTATATAAGGGCTGTCACTGTAACAAGAGGTAGACTCATTTGATCATTATTGTTACAGACCTACATTTTGTTCGTTTAAAAACCTCTTCAATATTTCCCCGAAAAAGTTGCATTGCTTTCATTGCAAAGAGTGAGAAATGCTAATCTGTGTGAGCAAACTTTTATCCAAATATGAGTTCTGTATTATAGTTACATGTTAACCGAAGCCACATTTTTGCATAGTTGTAACCACTTACCCACATACTTTGACAAAGAATATAACCTTTCCCATGGAATAATTTATTTTGGACAAAATGCTAAATATGAAGACAAACAGAACACCGTCGTAAACATAACATCTTACTTTTTTTTCTTTTTTTTTAACAGAGAATAGGGCTACACAAAAAAAGACATGTTAAAAATGTCTATTGCAGGCCTCCCGTGTGGTTTCAACGTCCGACGCTGGCCACAGCGACCGGGGTTCGATTCCCCATCGCGCCAGAGTCGGCTCTGGTCGGGAGTGCCATCGGGGCGGCAATTGGCTGTACGCCCCAGGGAGGGGGGAGGGAAGCCGACACACACAGTTTGCTGCGCACAGGAGTAGTTCTGGGGTACCGGAATTACAGTCGACGGCACAACGAGTGTTGTCTTGGAGGAGGCAGCACTTTGCCCTCGTCACTGCCGGTCACAGGACTACGGCAGTGGGAAGGGGGATTGAACTAAGCACAGCGGGTAATTGGCTACCAAATTGGGGTAAAATCGGGAAAATAAATTATATAAAAATAAAAAATTATATTGCATTATCGCTAATTTGAGTCGCCATTCAGTTACATTATGGGCATGCTGTTTAAAAAAGATATGGAATCTCCCCAATCATCTTAGAAACTGGTGTTGTTGAAATGCAGATTTGAAATTAGCTTTGATATTCAAATACAATGTGACAGCCATAGTCCATATGAACCACATATCTGCTGCTGGCCCTGCCCCTACCAGGTCCTTCTCAGCCTATCAGCTGCATTAGTTGTCCTTCTGCACCAGAAGTTAGTGTGGCAGGGCTCACGGTGACACTCTAAAGAGTCTCCAAGGTCTGTCTGAGTGTTCCGTTGCTCTAGTTACAAATCACAATGCCCACCTAACCTTTTATCTGCGCCAATCAAGACACTCTACCTGTATGGATAGGGCATAGCCTCTCGTTCGCGGACAGCAGCACATTAACACGTTACCAATCACAGTCTGGTGTTCATTGTGTTTTTTTGTGTTTTTTTCAAAGCTCATCTAGTCTGCCGCCTCCGCTGGCAGACTGACTGCCCCATCCCTCCGGGCGCCTGGCAGCCGCTCCTCGCGGTCTCGCCTCTTCTCTGTCCTGGTCCTCGTTGGTGGAACGACCTCCCTGTCCCGGTCAGGACTGCGGAATCACTTCAATCTTCCGCAAGAGACTCAAAACCCACCTCTTCAGACTCCACTACCACTGATCACTGTCCATCTAGTCAATCTGTCGTCACCACTGTTTACTTGTTCAAAAAAAAAAAAAAAAAAAAAAAACACCCACTAACCTTTTCTTTCCCAATGTTACAGGTATGATACGCAGACGCCTGCAATGATGTCCTTTGCCGTTTTACTGCACTGATCTTGTACGCTAACTTTGATTGTTCTCACCTTGTATTAATGCACATCTTGTAAGTCGCTCTGGATAAGAGCGTCTGCTAAATGCTTAAAATGTAAAATGTAAAATGTAACATCCAGGTCAGGGGAAATGCTGCATGAAACATCCTGTAGTTCTGCTTTCTGATAAATCCAATTAGGTTCAGGGAACCTTTGCCCCTCCCCAGCCCCCCACACACCCCCTGCTCATTTGCACACAAACATAAGTCAGTTTGTTTCATTTAAGCCTGCCAGAGCTCTGTGTTGTGGAGTGACCTTGGCTCTAAATAAGGGAAATGTAATTTCACTCGATACGAAATAAGCTTGGGGGCGAAAGAGAAATACATGTAAATGCTTTGTTTACAGAGGTAAGCATGAAAAAGGGCTACTCCCACCTTCATAGCTTGGAGTACAAGCTCCAGTACACACAGTCAAACTATTCACTGTTTTACTGTTGCTGCTCGAGCGTGTCAATCATAAAAACACATAAACCAAACCACTGAGGTAACCACACACTGAGATAAACAAAATCAACATAAATATACTAACCAAGCTATTTTTCTGAACTAAGTGAGCATATGTACCCCATTCTCACAATTCTGAATGATTGTTATGACTGCACAACACTCTCTAATGATACAGAATCACCACAGTAATAGTACCCAGAATGCATTGCTGCTTTAAACAAGGGCTTTCAAGTGAATATGATATACATAGAAAATGAATGGTAAGGGACCTTAAAAAAAGAAACAACTATTTACTTACTAGTCATAATGAACCACGAATGCCAATTAAAAGATGGAAAGAATGCCAACAGAATTATAAATTGTACACTGTACTGTCATTAAAAAATGTACCTAAACTAACATATGTTATTTGGGAGAAAATGTTGGGTTAGCAAAACCACTATAATTAGAGCAAAATGCAGGTTCCGGATTTTTGGTGCAGCCTCATTTCCATTCAGCTAGGGGTAGAACATTTTAAAACACAGCTGATAATTAAGAGGTGAATATCTTTTTCTCTGTGTAGCAGTACACCTCACCTAGAATAGAAATCAAATCAGTTCAACCAGTCTCCACACAGGACTGCAAAAATATTTTACACATTTACACATATTATCACAACCATCTACCATCGAACCAATGTTAGCTTCACTTCACTGAACACATATCAATAGAATAATTTTTCCCACTCAAAAAATCTGTCAGTTAAAAGCTGGTCAATCTCAAATGTCAATCAATGTTAAATAGGAAAAAAAAGAAAACTAAGATGGTGGTTATACAGTGCCAATGACCCATACAGTACAGAACAAATAGAGTATTTTTCAGGTTTTCAGAAACTGTGAGTGAATGTGCTATCACAGTGTTACTTGTGAGTGTGAAAAAGGGCAGTTCACTGACGTTGAAACAGGCTGACAGAACTGGGGTGCCAGGCTGCCTCTTCTGTATGAAATACAGGCACTAGAGAAGACCTGGAATCCCACTGTAAACAGCACTGCTAACTACCTGTTTAACTGGAGACTGTGAACCCTGTCTCCCTCTGCTCTATGTAGTTGTGTGTCTAGTTGGTTACAGTTGGTATCAGGAGGCCACGTCACATAAGGAAGCTAGCTTTGGTCAGCTTTTATGTCTTTGGTCAAGCCCCTTTGTGATTATTACTTAACCAAACACTTATTATCACTTGGAATCTTCCAAGAATGGCATAGATTGGCAAGATTTTTCAGTGGATTTGTGCGAATAGTTTGTTGTGAATAGTTTCTGTGCTTCTAGAACTCGGACAAGGTTCACTAGGGTCAAAGGCCATGCCTGATTCTCCCACGATGCACTGTGGTTCCGACTCACTCCACAGTTCTGTGCCGCTGGTGCAGCTGTGAGGCCTGTGGTGAGGGGAGACAACCACCAGGCATGTTGGGAATAACTACACCAGGCAGGTACTCTGAACTAGCAGAGGAACGTGATGTTAAAAGAGTATTCAGCCAGTTAGCCTGGCTGCCAAATTGCAATGACATTTTTTTTTATTGGCTGTGCCTGTGTGATTTTTCTCCATTTAATATGTTTCTAATTTCTGTCTTGTTTTTTTTGTTGGTATGTACAGTATTAGTCACACTGACTTCACATGCTTCGGAGGACTTGTACGCACTCTGCCAAATTTACTGAGGGCATTGTGCTAATAGGATAGGCCTACATTTGTGATTTGGCATTCCAAATTGGGGAATTCCAAAACTGGTGAATAGGCCCAAAAAAATCTCATACCAACAAACAGGAAAATGTTTTTAGTACGCACAACCATCTCTTGTCTCAAATGTTTAAATAAATCAGACTAAATTAATAAGTAGTAAGAATATTACATATGTTTAAGTATTGCTATAAGTATTGGCTTAACCATTGGCCTGTGGTTGAAATTCTGTGACTGTATGGGAAAATGTGAGAGGCACTCAGGTGATTGATTAGACCCCCAGTATGACCACAAGGTTAATTACACAGGGCCGTGCAGGTGATAAATGCCACCTGCGATGTCAGGCTTTCTGATCCCTGTGTTCTTAACCTCCACACATTTCATCACTGGTAGATTAAGGTTTGATCAACCAGCTACAATAAGGAAGAAAAAGCACAGCTCCTTTGCGATCAGAGTGTGAGTTTATTATATAAGGCATGGAGATTTGCCTGAGGAAGAACCATCTGGACAAAAACATGTAAAAAAACCCCACCAAATGCAAAGTATGTTACAAAAATAACTGGTTGAACTTTTTTTATTTTTTATGCTTCTTTTTGAGATCTTCGGCTAGCTAAAATTGGAAGACAGAGAATAAAAAAATTACTCTATACGTTATATGAAATCTCTTCCTTCAATATTCCTTATTGGACATGGCTATATTTTGCAGCCTGGCTACCACAGAATGGAACAGACAATGGAATTATCTGCTATCATAATGCGCAGCTCACTTCAAACAAAATATATTAATGGGACCTTGAAGGCCTTGATTTATAAGTGCATGGTTTACCCAATCAAGACTGGGTTTTGTTTTGTTTATTTGACATACCCTCTGCCCATTTATGCCCAGCAATGCTGCCCTTTCCCAAAGCTTCAGCTTCGTTATTAACTATGCTTGCACACATGGGAATTCTGCATTCTGTTAGCGAACATCTGGAGCAACGTAGCTTCACATAACTGTCTTTGTGCCAGGAGTTAAAATTAAAGAGGAAAAAAAGAGCAGTGCTTTAAAGACAAAAGGCTTATAATAAATATACTCTAATTAAAGATCATCTAATTTAGTAGTGCAGTATTTAAAAGTGAAGCTGTGATGGATTATCATTTGTGAGTCATTCTGTATCAAATTAAGCAGAACTGACACATCCATTTGGCACGGCTGAAAGCACACTTCAGTTATAACTTGTATAAATAACAAGCTGAGTAGTCGCTGAAATACAGTCTTCTTAGAAGACGAGACATACTGTGAGGTTGAGGACCCTTACATTGTTTATCGGAGGATTGCAGGTTCAAATCCTGGGTGGGGTCCTGCTTTTGTACTCAGGGGTTCTCAAACCTTTTTAGAATAACCCTTTGAGGTGCATTGTCACACTATGGGCCCTATTTTCGTGCCGGCGGTAAGTGGCGTTATGACGTTATGGCGAATTGCCAGTTTCGTCTGTCGCTGAATATTTCCCGCCTCCGCCAAGTTTGGCAATTTCGTGGTGCGCAATGAAGGCGTTTGCATGACTATGGGTTGGGCAGCGCAATAGGGGGTGTGACAATGAAAACAGTCAGCGCTATGCAAGTTTGGTGTCAAATAATGAGTTTGCGTTAACGTCCAACTAGACCACCTCTTAACGCAAACGCTGGCGCTCTGTGCAATTTGGTGACTTTATTGATCTGCACATATGAACATAGGGTTATCTGAAATCACATGAGAATGTTTTGTGAATATTGTGAATTTCCCCCCACGTTGAGGCAAATCATCTAATCCATGGGTAACTTGCAAGCTGTAATCAACTAAGCTAAAAACTATTTAACCACAGCTTGTGGTTATTCAATGCATGGACATGAAAGACTGAAGCCAGCAGGCCATCCATTGCTAGGTCTTCTGTTCGGCAGGCCAGGGGGCGACCTTCAGCCAGCGGACCTGCACATGGAGCGCAGTCGTGTTGTTTCATTGATATAACTTTTTTAAATGAATTATTATTATTATTATTTATGTCTGCAAATGGGAGTGTAGCGGGGAGGCTTAAGAAATTTCATTTCTGATTAATGTTTCATTTTATTTTTGAGAAAAATAATAGATTGTGACAAATAAAAATCTATTAAATCAATTAAAACATTTCCCCATCACCTTTGTTTCAATATCACGAGTATAATACTTTAAATGATACACATCTTTTCATGCAATGCATTACCTGGTAAGCCAACCTCTAGCCATCCAAAACCCTGTACGCTCTCCGTGGGGAGTGTAGAGGCGGCTGTCTCCTCCGCTGGCTTGAGTGACAACCCTTTGGTTGAACGAAGTTTTCTCTTGCCTCTTCGCTTCATATCATTTAACCGCTTCCTACATTGGACCACGGTTCTCAGAGGACCACCATAGGATGAGGCAGTGATTATGGCTGCCACTTCCTCCCAAGCTGTCTTCACATCATTAGCCCTTGGGGGCTTCTTTGGGGTGCCATAGATTCGCCCTTGGCGCAACTTAGTACGATTCTGCACCTCCCGCACAAGCAAATCGCTCTCCTCTTTTGAGAAGCGCTCCTGGCGCAGCTGCGCAAAACTGTCATCCATGTCAGTAAATTTCCAATGTGCTATAGCATTGGCGCACTGGTATTTAAAGGGATATAAAATAGGTGTTCTGATTGGCCATTATGAAACCAAACCCCCACCACACCCCATTTTTAAAAGTTAATCCAACCTCTTTTACAACTGTTCTGATTCACCAAATTAGGGATGATGTTTATGAACATGCCATAACATTCTAGTTGATTCTAATTAATGATGTCATAAAGGGCCTAAATCACGAAATTACCGAACTAGAACTCTCAAAAAATTGCCATGCACCCTAAAATGACCACCCTGTGGCTGGGGACCCCCTCCTAAATAAACCAGTTAACCATATCAACATGTCAATATATTAAGAATCTATACAAGCCATGTACCCTGAAGCTATTCATATTCATATTTAATAATTAAAAGAATAACAATATTACCATGGATGACTAAAGGTTTCTTTTTTATCTTAAAGTCTAACATGTAATTTATGAAATATGGAGTAATGAGAAATAAATATTAGAAGGGAAAATATATTTTCTATGTTTCTGTGTAACTCCTGTAACTCCTTCATGGACTAAACTTGACTGACTTCTAGGGCTGACCCCATTTAGTCGACTGGTTGATTGTTTGGTCGATGGGCTGTTGGTCGACTGAGATTTGTTTTGGTCGAGCAGTCGCGCGAAAAAGAATTCTCCACGCAGCATGAGACACCTAGATTCGCGCCACAGTTCGGTGCGCTTGTCAGTAGAATAATCCATTCTGGATGCTGCTGGTATGGCAGTGACAGCAGTCCTTCACTCTTAAGATAGCTAGGCCTATATATGTTCTATTTAAATAATATTAGGCAGTTAAGGTAATAGTAATGTTGGAATAATTCTGCAAAACTAATAAAAGTAACGTTTTATAATAAATGTGTTTTGCTAATTGTATGGTTTATATATTTATAACTAACATGCGTAACACCCCCTTTCATGTAGCCTACATTGTATCTTTCTTGTTTTAGGCACACGAATGTGCATTTTAATTGTAGCCTAAGATTTGCCTACAATTAAGATTAGTGATATAGGCATACTGTCAAGAACATAATGTCAAATAAAAAATCTGGAGTATGGCAGCATTTCGTTTTAGTCGCGGACGATCCAAAAAAAGTGGAATGTAAACTTTTCAAGCGTGTTTTCCAAGGCAGGGTTTATCGTTAATAAAACGAGGAGCAGCCAAAAAATGTGGACAAGCTAGTGTTCCTGTGCCATAACATGAAACGACTGGGGAAGTAGGCCACTAACTCGAGTAAGTTATTTTCGATAGGCTATAGCCACTTTATGTTCAGCTTTAGGCTACAATTTAAGACATTAGGCTATGTGTGATCATTCGTTTGTTAACCAATTTTTTTGAAAAATACATTTTAAATCCCAGTAAGACCAACCTGGTTAATTAAATAAAAAATAGCTTACGCATTAGAATGTGTTATGGTTGTGGTCAAATAAAGGCATCAGCCTATTATGTGGCCATACTGCAACTTCACAAGTGCAACGGCAGAATGGGCAGCATGAGGAGGAGGCTCGGAACTCATATATTTTTTCCTTTCAGGTAATCTTGAACTCTGGCTCCATAAAGTCATTAGCCTATTGTTACTCATTTGTGTCATTCACTTAAGAAAGTTATAAAACATGAGACAAGCGCAGTGTGCATATAGTTGTATTTATTCAAACAAATAGGGTGTGTCATATATATATATTTTTTTAAAGTTTCGACCAATTGACCGATCAGAAAAAACGGACGACTGTTGGTCAACCAAGATTTGTTTTAGTCGGGGACAGCCCTACTGACTTCAGTACTGTAAATATACGGCTGTTTACATGTATAAGAGTGCCCACTAAAGGTACATGATACTTTTGGGCAATGTTGCCGGAAATTGTTGCCTCAACACCTTTCCATTGAAAATGAGCAACTTTTTGTTATCTGTAGGCATTTAATCAGGAGTGCCAACTAGTGGGCAATTTTTAAAATCAATTCTCCAATCACAGCACAGATACTGGTCATGTGTCATCATATCTACTTGAATTAGAAATTATGGCGGCCATACAGCCACAGTGGAGTGAGGAGAAAAAGCTTGCCCTTATTTCATTTTTAATATTGAACAACTATTTAGTAAAAATATTTTTGTAAATATGATAAACACATTCGCAATATACTGATATGGGTCAGTGACAAATAAGGGTTTATAAATGGGAGAAAAAAAATTATTGAGTTAAAAATGCGAATTTAAGCTCTTTCTACCTTCATTAGAATGTTATGTATACGTTTCAAAAAGTTTTGTTCTCTAAGAATTACATTTATGCATTTTTATTATTAACAATTCGATTTTTCCATCAAAAATGTCATTCGGGATAACGGTAATGGATTTTCTAATAATTTGGTTATTTATATTTATCAACGTACAATACTTAATAGATATCCATCGTTTGATAGCAACAAACATGTTGTGCTCAGGAAATCAAAATTGTATCACAATTAATATCAGAAATATAGGCTTTGTCTATGTTTTCACCCAAAACGTAATGCTGAAAAGTGAAAAAAGCTGGGAAATGTCTAAAAATGCAATCTAGTAAAGGGGTTAAGATTATTGTTGCATCCTCAACTAAATAAAATTGAATTATGGAATATTTCAAGAAAAATCAGTGTTATCCCGCCTGACTGACATCGTTATCCCGAATGACATACTGGACACGTCACGTCATTGACCCACATACAGTCTATGAATCAAACTCAGGACTCTGGCCCACAGACTGTAGCTACCTAGCTAACGTTAAAGCCCCATCAAAGTATGTTCTAGCTAGCTAGCTAGCGAAATATCTGGTAGCTAGCCATCTAGCAAGCTATTGCGTAATGTAGGGTTATTAAATAACCAGCAAATGTTGAAAGTCAGCTTCTAGCTAGCTAGCTCGCTAAATCAGTTGGTTAGGGCTAGCTAGCCATTTGCAACAGCAGATAGGCTACAGTGAACTATAACTATGTTGTTTTGTGGTAGATAACGCTAGCTGTTAAATTGTTTACATCTTGCACTCTCTTGTCTTGTTAATACAGAGCACAGCTTCTCAATGTACCCACAAGGATGTCGGTCACATCTTACGCAGCGGCATTTACGATATATAAACGGCACGCAGAGATAGCGATGAAGCACTACAAGCAGTTTGTTTTTATGTGTCGCTGTTGTACCTGTCGGCGTCATCTCAATAGTTTTTGTTCTGTGATGGGTTTTGTATTTTAAAGAAGATCTGGCATGGGACGGAGGACTAGCCGAATTCTACTGGCATCCAGTTTGGTTTGTGACCGGATTTATTTTCATTCAGGGTATCGGTGAGTTATTTTAATCGGCTCTTCTCATTTTTAAGACTGCGACTGACACTTGTATCTTTACTTGTAACCAGATGTAACTAACTAGCATAGCTAGACATGCTATACAACTTAACGTTGCTCATAGCTACTCAATATTGCCTGGCTTACATAACTTAGCGTAACTTAACCTACTATTTCTATTTGACTTGACATAACGGTTAGTCAAGTTATAGTTCATTTTAGTGAGTTAAATATAACAATAAACATTGCTTTATTATGTAATTACACTTCTGTGATTATTAAATAATTGTCCACTTCACATGCAGATGGCTTTGATAACATAATTCCGCATATTAGTATTCTCTCAGTCTAGGGACACACCGGCCGGAGAAGCGCTAACGAGCTCCAACTGTACTACATTTTTCGATAAAGACGAAATCCCGAATACAACAAACTAGCTCGTAAATAACTCACAGTAGCTACCCCACCATCAGAGACAATCCCTGTCCCTTTATTGTTTTTATCTAAATAACGTAGCTAACTAGCTAGCTGTGGGATAAATGTTTAAAGTGAAATGAAAGCTGAAGCAGATACGATGGTCAATGCAGCACAGGTATCAAACTCCATCATGTCTCTGCCAACTGTAGATGTGCTCCGATTGGTTGAGAGTGATCCAAGGTTTTTTCCAGTTAAACCAAGATATTTTTCTGTTGACTGTTACCAAAGCTTATTGCCGATGTCTCACCTTGTTGCCCGGCAACACTGCCCAAACAATTGGTATCATGGCCTTAAGTGTGCCAATAATGACCATGCAGGCACCTGGCACACTTGTGGTAAATTGAGTTATTTTGAGGGTGAAATGTGTAAATTGAGGGAACGTAAAGGCAGTACTGTGGTGGAGTCAGTCCTTGTGAGTTGAAATTCCCATATCTGCCAGCAGGAATTGTTTTCCTCACATACTTTCAGCCCCAGGGACCCTGGCTCCCTATTGGTTATAAAGCTCTGCCACCCAACGATGTCACCTTTGTGCATGTGTGACGGTGTTGGTTCTACCCGCAGCGAGTTTCGAACCGAGGGGATCTCCTGACGCGACAAAAGAGCGATTAAGCTCGCTGAGCTAAAGACTCAAGTCCCTAACTCCGGGAACTAATCGTACTCTTATCCACGTCACTCTGCAGCGGGTGCTCACGTGAGCCCATCCGCTACACATGTTTGTCTCTACCCGCCTCCCGCTCAGAGGCTGTTCACTGTGTCCACATGGGAACAGGGTTTTTTTCTTCTTTTTTTTCCCAATCAAAAAGTGTCTGATTTGATCACAGGCAGTCTGTCTCCAGTGGAGGGCTTCTGCCGGTCAGTTTGGGAAAAGATCCTTTCGTTCATTAATCCGTCACCCAGAGGAATTCTATCAATCTACCAACACCTGTACCCACGACCAATGCGTCACTGTGGTTACTGCATGTCTGAGTCTATGCGCTTGCAGTAACAATCTCTCTCTCTCTCTCTCTCTCTCTCTCTCTCTCTCCTTCCCTCCATCTGATACCCAGGTCCCGGCACGGATCTCTGCATGCCTGGCTGACATCTCCGCATGGATGTCCACCCACCACCTGAAGCTGAACCTGGGGAAGACAGAGCTGCTCTTCCTCCCAGCGAAGGGCTCCCGATGATTGATGCGTCAATCACCGTGGAAGGCTCCATAGTGTCTCCGTCCCAGTCTGCCAGGAGTCTCGGGGTAACCCTGGACAACCAGCTGTGCTTCTCGAGCCATATTGCAGCGATCTCCCGGACCTGCCGTTTCTCCCTCCACAACATCCGGAGGATCAGACCGTTCCTCACCCAAGAGGCCACTCAACTCCTGGTCCAGGCCCTGGTGATCTCACGTCTGGACTACTGCAATTCCTTGCTGGCAGGCCTTCCGGCCTGTGCCATCAAGCCACTGCAACTAGTCCAGAACGCTGCTGCTCGCCTGGTGTTCAACCAGCCGAAGTTCACCCACGTCACCCCTCTACTCTCCTCTCTGCATTGGCTCCCCATCGCAGCACGCATCAGATTCAAGTCACTGGTGCTTGCTTTTCAAGCGGCCAGAGGTACTGCTCCCCCATACCTCCAGTCACTCATCACGCCCTACACCCCGTCCAGACCCCTCCGCTCCGCCTCCGCTGGCAGACTGACTGCCCCATCCCTCCGGGCGCCTGGCAGCCGGCTCCGCTCGCGGTCTAGCCTCTTCTCTGTCCTGGTCCCTCGTTGGTGGAACGACCTCCGCAATCGGTCAGGACTGCGGAATCACTTCCAATCTTCCGCAAGAGACTCAAAACCCACCTCTTCAGACTCCACTACCACTGAACACTGTCCATCTAGTCAATCTGTCATCACCACTGTTTACTTGTTCAAAAAAAAAAAAAAACCCACTAACCTTTTCTTTCCCAATGTTACAGGTATGATACACAGATGCCTGCAATGATGTCTTTTGCCGTTTTACTGCACTGATCTTGTACGCTAACTTTGATTGTTCTCACCCTGTATTAATGCACATCTTGTAAGTCGCTCTGGATAAGAGCGTCTGCTAAATGCTTAAAATGTAATGTAAAATGTCTCTCTCTCTCTCTCTCTCTCTGTGTCATTCTTTCTGTTTTAGAGCATCTTTTTTGTGTACTTTAGACTTTAAAACCATCTTTGCAAAACCCCACTGGGAAATGTTGCCAAGCTGATTTTATGTAACTACACAAAGGCATCTTTCAGTATGAGGGTCAGTGGGTATGTGGGGCGAAGGCAACACCAGACAATATGGCATCAGATGCTTTCTACAACAAGACACACTTCCTGTTTGAAGAACACAATCAACAATTAATCTCAAAGATATGTGTTTTTAACATTGAGGAATTTTACGAGGGCAATAATGGACACATTTTCCCAAGTTCCCAACATGCAGTAATGGGAATGGACTATATAATGCAGGAAGACGGACACAACTCGTCGCTTCAGGCCATGTTTACATTTTAACAGCCATTGATAGTATAATAGAGCCCTTGATTCCGTGAGATTTATTTAATGTTGTCTTTGACAGTTTCTGTACATGTTATTTCCTGAAACTAGAAGACATACATTTGACTTAACTTCTATGCAAATACAGTAAAATGAGCATGATTGGTGATTTATACCATTTAAAAAGAAAAATCATTGTGCTTTCGATCTGTCTGCTATAGCCATAAGGAGACACGTCAGGAATGATAGAGCTTTAACTCAATAATCTTTGTGTAGAAAAGCAGCTTGGCTGCAGATGAAATTGCTCGCAGTTTGTACACAAAATCGCACACAAGAGAACTGCCTGACAATGAAGTGAGCCAAATGACCCAAAGCACACAGCACAACAAAAACCTATTGATCCAACATTTTCTGTAAATATTTTACACAGTGTCTGGTCCTCACACAATTACTCAATCATGCCAAATGCAAACAAATAAACTCGCATTTAAAACACATAGCAAATGAAATATTCTAAAGTATAAATAATTATTGTAAACAATATTCCTCTCTCCTCTCCTTCTTTTCTTTTTTTTAACAAAAATTCAAAACATTTTTTTGGGCTAAGTTTTTTTTTGTTTTATCTTGTTTTATTGATAATTTGTTATGCAGTTATTCAATGTGGTCTGTTATTGAGCTCTCGGTCTCTACCACTGTTTAATCTGTGAAACTTTGTTTAGGGTCTATGCTTTAAAATAAATAAAAAAATTGGGGGGGTCTGCGAGATGGTTGCCATTCCCACAGTTTGGGCTCCCAGTCATTGTTTTTGAACAGCTTGTTATTTATCCAGGTGAACTTTGGTGATGGTCAGATGTATAACTGAGAGACCGCGAGACTGAGCTGGGACACTGAAGGATGCCCATAATCTCAGCGGTAAGTGGTATGGGAAGATTTAATAAAAGCAGTGAGTCAGGACCTGGCTTCGCTCACATTAGATACTGTAAAGGCTCTGTGGTGAAGGGACGGGATGGGACGTGTGGCGATGTGACACTGAGCAGCACTACTTCCTGGTCATTTCCACCTATGGCGGAACATTTTGCGGCTGGGGGTGGTTCAAGGTTAAAGTGAGCAGGTGAACAGGACCTGTAGACCTACCTTCTTGTAGAGGCTGCGCAGGTCTCTGTACTGCCACATGCTGCTCAGCACCTGAGACGCAGCTTTCACCACCTTTGCCGAGTGCCTGAAACACAAGACAAGGTATGGGACTTTACATAGGGTACGCTAACACACTCAAGTGCACTCACTAACCTGCCGTTCTGCATAGTTGCATAGGTGATCTGTCAAAACAATGGATGCATTGGTGCTTTGCCATATCAATCACATTTTCATTCCGTCCGTTTGTCATTTCATTTGTCAGTACTTGCAAACCGCTATCTGAATCTTTGACAGAAATATGACATTGTTGCACCTTTGAAAGAAATGACAGCAGTTTTTTTTTTTTTTTAGAAGAGGGATACAGATTTTTGAAGAGATAAATCCACTCTTCATCTCCACAATGCCTCCTGCTATTGCCATGTGACTTTCCCCCTGCCATCTCCCAATGTGGTTTCATCACTGTTGTATCACGTGGTAATTTCTACCTCACAGGCGCATTAGTCTCTCAAGGGACCAATCTATGCACCTGCCCCTAACTCGCAGGGCTACCGCTGCTATCATTAGAGAGTTGTTGCAGGCCAACTTTGGTTTGGGAGCCATGTGACCTTTTTAAAAAATATATAAAAGGATTCCACTAACTGCATTCAACAATATTTCAAATTTGGGAACAGGTTTGAAAAATATGTATTTATTTGTTTATTTGTCAGGGACATAGCAAAAGCATCGATGCTATATAAAAAAAGGCATTGCATTAAGTGTTTTTAGCCAAAGGCTAATTTCCAACACCTATCCCCGGCAAACAATAGGAAAAAATATGTATAAAAAAACTAAACAAAATACATGTACGAACATATGTATGTACAATAAGCACATCCACTCAATACAACAAAATAGCAAATAATACAACAAAACAAAACAAAAGCAACTGTAAATGACCTAATGAGAGCAACCATAGATACTTGTACAGAAAAAGTACAAAGGTTCTTTTGTCTGAAAGCTCTATTGAATTTATTAATACATCCAGTCCTATAATTCAAACCTGGGCTGTAGCTTAACCAAGCTTTTGTTTGACCATTTTGATTATAGCACTGATGTTATTATTACAAAATTATTATTACTGATAATTTGTAATTGTATTTTTGTTTCAGATTTCCCCCCTGTTTTTCTCCCAATTCGGTAGCCAATTATACCCTCTATTTCTTTTTGATTTTACCCTCCCCCAGGAACTCACCACCCGCCTCCATGGGATGAGCTAATACCCTGAGGCAATGTTCGTCTCCTCCGAGACGGAACTCGTCCAACCCTGTTTACAAGGTCACCCTACCTGTCCTCGGCAAGCTTGTGCCCAAGCTCTCCCTCCCCCCTTCCCCTGGGGCAGACAGCCAAATGCCATCCCCGATTGGGGCTCCCCACCAGGGATGGTCTGGTACAGTCAGCTTTCGAACCGCGACTGTGATATGCAGCTCACACTAATAAAGGACCAGCCAATATGGGTGCTGTAGACCACTGCTATCAGGTGCCCCTATTATTGATAACATTAATAATATTATAAAATAATTATTACAATTATACTGTCATAAATGACCCTAGATGTCATTATATGATTATTAATCTGCTACTTGATATGATTATTATTTGCTACAATATTTATTTTAATTTATATTCATTTTAAACCCATAATCCTTATGTATCTGATTACTTAATAAACTTATTGTATGTCAGTTTTCCCCTTGTATGATAGTTTCATTGTACTGTGCTGTTAGTGTCTGTGTTATGCTGACTAACCCCCTCTCTCTTTTCTGTTAACCCCCCACAAACCTTGTATTTACAAAATAAAAAAGTTGAACACAAAGTATAAAAGTATAAAAGTAAAAATAAAAATAAAATTGCAGTATCGAAACACAGTTAAAAAGTGATTGCAATATGAAACACTATGCAACTGTGGTACGGGAGCCGGCGGGCTTCCGGTACCCTGGAAAACTCCCCAGAAGAAGCGACGGAAGAGGAGACAACATTCCGAAGCAGGGCAGCTGTCCGGTGCTGAACCGGGGAGACTGCTGCAGCCAACCTCTCAATCAGGCAGCTGTCTCCCATTGTGTAATCAGAGGAACGCTGCATAAAGGGAGAGACAAACACTGCCTCGAGGAGAAGCGTCAGAACCAAGCTGGCCGACAGTACGGTTCTCCTTTTTGTTCTCTCTCTTGCTCGCTCTCTCCTACAGACACGGATGCCTCCTCCAGACACCTTGCTGGAGCCGACTGGGATTCCTGGCCCGAGGACGGCACAGCCTCACTCCCCGACCAAATCCAGCCCACAAGGATTTGCCACGCAGACAGACCAGACCTGATTGCCTGGGACGAGAGCAGTCCTGGAACTTAGGAATTGAGTTGGACATTTTGTTTTTGATATCGTGCAAGAACGTTATCTTTTTGGCTGTGTTTTATTTTCTGTAAATAAATACTTTTTGTTTGATTAGTCTTGAGTGGATCTGTCTCGCTCCCAATCTGTTGGCCATGCCTTCCCCTGGCGTGCGACAGCCACCTTGCTCTATATAACTGTCATAGCGAGGCATCTCTTTGTTCACTAACCGCCGTAGCCCAAATATATCTCATTGTTTCCAATGCTATCATTCCAGGTGATTTGCTCTCTGTTGTTGTTGATTAATGCCACTTCTTTTCCCCTCTGTTTCATAGCGTGTCTGTAATAACCTGCACTGTTCCTCTCCAACGCGCTCTGCGAGGCACTGTTTGACAGCCCCTTTGTTCCATGCTATATTAAGAAAAGGGGGGAAAAAAAGGTAATAGAATGATGCTTCAAAAATGTGTCAGAGACCGTGCAGAAAAAGGGGATTTCGGGATCTGACCCAACAGCATCAAGATCCTCATAATTAAAATACAATTGATCTGGTTATATGCAATTAGCTGGGGATAAATAGGGCTGCCTGAGTCATTTAACACAGAGGCCTCTTTATTTGGCACTATTAAGGATATCCAGAGGTAATTACACTTTCAAATGGCAAACTGTTGTTTCAGCCCACCTTTCATGAGAGTTGACACTGAAACCACATTAACATTACACTTAGACATTTAGCACGTGCTCTAATCTACAGCTGGATATATATTGATGCAATTCAGGCCACATTGCTCCAGGCAGTTCCCCCACCTGGGAATCAAACCTGCAAACCTTTGAGTTACAAGCCCAATTGCCCAACCTTTAAATGACCTTGCCACTGCTGTTGTGCTATACCCATCCCTGATGTGGTGAGATCGGCTCAGTTCTGTCAGTGACACTGATACTTTCCATTTCAGATCTCTTTACAGAAAAAAAAAAAAAAAATAATACACTTTATAAAGTTTTCTAACATGGTGTTCAAAGCACTTTCCAAATAAAACAACTGCAATACAGGTAACTACAAAAATAAAGGCCACAATTGAGTAAGGGAGAGATTATTTAAATGAACGCATTACCGTGAGTGTACGTCCAGTACAACCAGTACCGGTGGATGGGTCTGGCTCCCCCCTTTCCAACATGCCCCCCCTTATTTTCACAGTAATATACTATATATATATATATATATATACAGTACTGTGCAAAAGTTTTAGGCAGGTGTGAAAAAATAGAAAAATAGAAGTGTTAATAGTTTATTTTTATCAATTAACAAAATGCAAAGTGAATGAACAGAAGAGAAATCTAAATCAAATCAATATTTGGTGTGACCACCCTTTGCCTTCAAAACAGCATCAATTCTAGGTACACTTGCACACAGTTTTTGAAGGAACTTGGCGCTTTACGCTGAAGATAGTTCTTAATGACATTGGCTGTATGTTTGGGGTCGTTGTCCTGCTGCAGAATAAATTTGGGGCCAATCAGACGCCTCCCTGATGGTATTGCATGATGGATAATTATCTGCCTGTATTTCTCAGCATTGAGGACACCATTAATCCTGACCAAATCCCCAACTCCATTTGCAGAAATGCAGCCCCAAACTTGCAAGGAACCTCCACCATGCTTCACTGTTGCCTGCAGACACTCATTATTGTACCGCTCTCCAGCCCTTCGGCGAACAAACTGCCTTCTGCTACAGCCAAATATTTCACATTTTGACTCATCAGTCCAGAGCACCTGCTGCCATTTTTCTGCACCCCAGTTCCTATGTTTTCGTGCGTTGCGTCACTTAGCCTTGTTTCCACATCGGAGGTATGGCTTTTTGGCCGCATTTCTTCCATGAAGACCACTTCTGGCCAGACTTCTCCGGACAGTAGATGGGTGTACCTGGGTCCCACTGGTTTCTGCCAGTTCTGAGCTGATGACACTGCTGGACATCTTCCGATTTCGAAGGGAAGTAAGCATTATGTGTCTTTCATCTGCTGCATTAAGTTTCCTTGCGGCCCGACCACTGCGTCTACGGTCCTCAACGTTGCCCGTTTCTTTGTGCTTCTTCAAAAGAGCTTGAACAGCACATCTTGAAACCCCAGTCTGCTTTGAAATCTTTGCCTGGGAGAGACCTTGCTGATGCAGTATAACTACCTTGTGTCTTATTGCTGTGCTCAGTCCTGCCATGGTGTATGACCTGTGACATGAAACTGTTTTCCACAACCTCACTTTAGTAGCAGAGTTTGGCTGTTCCTCACCCAGTTTTAAGCCTCCTACACAGCTGCTTCTGTTTCAGTTAATGACTGTGTTTCAACCTACATATGAAATTGATGATCATTAGCACCTGTTTGGTATAATTGGTTAATCATACACCTGACTATAATCCTACAAAATCCCTGACTTTGTGCAAGTGTACCTATAAGAATTGATGCTGGTTTGAAGGCAAAGGGTAGTCACACCAAATATTGATTTGATTTCGATTTTTCTTCTGTTCGCTCACTTTGCATTTTGTAAATTGATCAAAATAAACGATTACAATTTATATTTTTGAAAGCATTCTTACTTTACAGCATTTCTTCACACCTGCCTAAAACTTTTGCATAGTACTATATATATATATATATATATACATAACTATATACAAAGTAAATATAGTACAGAGTAGACAGGGGAAAAAATTATGATATTACAAAAGTCTAGATCACTTGCTAATTTAGCTCATGTGGATGCACTTGTGGATGTGTTCTAACATCATTCAAGTCACTCTGCATATGAATGTCTGCTAATATGTTAATATAATATAATGTACGTGGAAGCAGTAATATAATGGATAAACTACTAGGACAACTATGTATTTTTCACTGAAATAATTATAGTACTACAATTCAGGATTCAAAATACAATAAGAAACAAAACCTACTGTACTTTTACCTGCCTGATGTATTTTACTGTGTCTATACTGTGTCTTACTGTATCTAGCCTGTGTAATCTTAGTCTTTTATATTTTGCATATTTCTAATGGAAAACGTCTTTAGTCTATGGTATAAGTATACCATATTATGGTAAGGCTCTCCAAAATAATGGATATTATTATTATTAGTAGTAGTATTTGTTTTATTATTAGTAGTAGAGGTAGTATTAGTATTATTAGTGTGAGAATGTTTTGCCTGCAATTAAAATAACACATTATAAACAAAGCCCATCTTTTACCACAGTTGTCTTGAAGGAATCTTGTTTCACAGAGAGTATGGAGACTGCTTAAGCTGCACCAGGCTGCTGAAACTCGCATCAATCACCAAAGAACTACAGCTAGCAGAAATACAGCATAATAATGTACTCAACTACTCTAATTGTGTTACGTACAAAATAAAAGTGTCAGTTCTGTTACAATTCAAGGAAGAATTTCTATCACAAAAGATTACAGGGAGAAAAAAAAGACCTAATTTCTTAATTCCCAAAGTCCACTGAACCCTTTTGTTGCCGCCACAGGATAAACCTGCAATCCATCAGCATTAAACTTTCTCCCCCCCTCCCCACATTACAGAGCCACACATCTCACACTCATACATCTCACACTCGTAGAAAGATATTGAGCTGACCTTGCTGATGCTCCGCTCTTATTACTGGCTCACACAATGCTGGCTCTGCTTCTGCACACTTGCCACCTCTTAAAAGCAAATCAGTGCCAATTCCAGAGGGAACGGCCATTATCATCAGCGTGGCCATTTAATAGCCAGGCTTCTGCTATGAGTCCTTGAGTCATCTCCACCCAGCCCCGCTTACTGCTCTGCCCTGTGTCTGATTGGCTGGTACACTGTGCACAAAGTGCCTGTTACACACTTTCTAGAGCAGTACAATGTAATACATATACATCTCTTTTTAAATACACAAATGACAATGAATCTGACTGTGATTTACCTGAACCCGACTGCTTCCAATGGCACTCTAATCTCAGGGATCCTCTGACTGGTGTTATCCTGAAATGCATTATGGGAGAAGCCCCAGGCAGCAGCAGGTGGACGAGGGCCCCTTTACTGCAAATCTAAGAGCAGCTGGCCCACCCCTCAATCCAATAAGTGACTTGATGGTTTGCCAATTGGATCTCACAATAGAGAGACTAAATTGTCCAGACACCAAACATTTAGTGAAATTCATTCAATTCTGATTCAGGGTCATTTGTGGCTGAGTGATGAGAGTGATGTTGATGAGTTTTATTGACACTCGCCAACCCCCACAATCCAAACCACAACCAACTTTGTAACATTTGCAAAATTCTGGATCAGGATTATTTGCCGAGGGCGGGTAGTAGAGGCAGAAACACTTGGGCTATTCAAGTCCAGGCTAGATATAGTACTAGATACTCTTTAGATTAGGACATGACGAGCTTAGATGGGCCGAACAGCCCGTTCTCGTCATTATGTATTCTTATGTTCTTATGTTCTATCACTTCTACTTCCACTTCCATTTCAGCTTCCACATCCATGCTGCCTCTCATTAAGCATGTGTGAGAACATTCTCATGTGGTACCTTGTCAAATGCTTTCTGAAAGTCCAAATATATAATATCATAAGCCTGGTTCAGGTCAACACACTTTGTAGCCTCTTCAAAAAAGTTCAGGAGGTTTGTTACGCATGACCTCCCTTTGAGAAAACCATGTTGGCTCTCCCTTAAAATACTATTATTTTTCAAGAATGATTCAAACTTACCCCTAATAATACATTCCAGCATTTTACATGCAATGCAAGTTAAACTGACAGGCTTATAGTTCCCTGGGTCAGTACGGTCCCTTTTCTTATATATTGGAATTATACTACCCTGCTTCCAGTCATCTGGTTTTTCTCCAGTGAATGAAAATATCTGCCAATGGTTTATATATAATTTCCCCAAGTTCTTTGAATACTCTGGGATATATGCCATCCGGGCCTGCAGCCTTATTTGTCTTAAGTTTTCGTAGTTTTTGTAATACTTCTACGTCCCTTATCTCAAAGGGGGCATTTCTTCCATGAAGACCACTTCTGGCCAGACTTCTCCGGACAGTAGATGGGTGTACCTGGGTCCCACTGGTTTCTGCCAGTTCTGAGCTGATGACACTGCTGGACATCTTCCGATTTCGAAGGGAAGTAAGCATTATGTGTCTTTCATCTGCTGCATTAAGTTTCCTTGGCCGACCACTGCGTCTACGGTCCTCAACGTTGCCCGTTTCTTTGTGCTTCTTCAAAAGAGCTTGAACAGCACATCTTGAAACCCCAGTCTGCTTTGAAATCTTTGCCTGGGAGAGACCTTGCTGATGCAGTATAACTACCTTGTGTCTTATTGCTGTGCTCAGTCCTGCCATGGTGTATGACCTGTGACATGAAACTGTTTTCCACAACCTCACTTTAGTAGCAGAGTTTGGCTGTTCCTCACCCAGTTTTAAGCCTCCTACACAGCTGCTTCTGTTTCAGTTAATGACTGTGTTTCAACCTACATATGAAATTGATGATCATTAGCACCTGTTTGGTATAATTGGTTAATCATACACCTGACTATAATCCTACAAAATCCCTGACTTTGTGCAAGTGTACCTATAAGAATTGATGCTGGTTTGAAGGCAAAGGGTAGTCACACCAAATATTGATTTGATTTCGATTTTTCTTCTGTTCGCTCACTTTGCATTTTGTAAATTGATCAAAATAAACGATTACAATTTATATTTTTGAAAGCATTCTTACTTTACAGCATTTCTTCACACCTGCCTAAAACTTTTGCATAGTACTATATATATATATATATATATACATAACTATATACAAAGTAAATATAGTAATATAATGTAATGTACGTGGAAGCAGTAATATAATGGATAAACTAGTATTACTAGGACAACTATGTATTTTTCACTGAAAGAATTATAGTACTACAATTCAGGATTCAAAATACAATAAGAAACAAAACCTACTGTACTTTTACCTGCCTGATGTATTTTACTGTGTCTATACTGTGTCTTACTGTATCTAGCCTGTGTAATCTTAGTCTTTTATATTTTGCATATTTCTAATGGAAAACGTCTTTAGTCTATGGTATAAAAGGCTCTCCAAAATAATGGATATTATTATTATTATTAGTAGTATTTCTTTTAGTATTAGTAGTAGAGGTAGTATTAGTATTATTAGTGTGAGAAGGTTTTGCCTGCAATTAAAATAACACATTATAAACAAAGCCCATCTTTTACCACAGTTGTCTTGAAGGAATCTTGTTTCACAGAGAGTATGGAGACTGCTTAAGCTGCACCAGGCTGCTGAAAATCGCATTAATCACCAAAGAACTACAGCTAGCAGAAATACAGCGTAATAATGTACTCAACTACTCTAATTGTGTTACGTACAAAATAAAAGTGTCAGTTCTGTTACAATTCAAGGAAGAATTTCTATCACAAAAGATTACAGGGAGAAAAAAAAGACCTAATTTCTTAATTCCCAAAGTCCACTGAACCCTTTTGTTGCCGCCACAGGATAAACCTGCAATCCATCAGCATTAAACTTTCTTCCCCCCCTCCCCACATTACAGAGCCACACATCTCACACTCATACATCTCACACTCGTAGAAAGATATTGAGCTGACCTTGCTGATGCTCCACTCTTATTACTGGCTCACACAATGCTGGCTCTGCTTCTGCACACTTGCCACCTCTTAAAAGCAAATCAGTGCCAATTCCAGAGGGAACGGCCATTATCATCAGCGTGGCCATTTAATAGCCAGGCTTCTGCTATGAGTCCTTGAGTCATCTCCACCCAGCCCCGCTTACTGCTCTGCCCTGTGTCTGATTGGCTGGTACAATGTGCACAAAGTGCCTGTTACACACTTTCTAGAGCAGTACTATGTAATACATATACATCTATTTTTAAATACACAAATGACAATGAATCTGACTGTGATTTACCTGAACCCGACTGCTTTCAATGGCACTCTAATCTCAGGGATCCTCTGACTGGTGTTATCCTGAAATGCATTATGGGAGAAGCCCCAGGCAGCAGCAGGTGGACGAGGGCCCCTTTACTGCAAATCTAAGAGCAGCTGGCCCACCCCTCAATCCAATAAGTGACTTGATGGTTTGCCAATTGGATCTCACAATAGAGAGACTAAATTGTCCAGACACCAAACATTTAGTGAAATTCATTCAATTCTGATTCAGGGCCATTAGGTGATGATGTGTGATGAGAGTGATGTTGATGAGTTTTATTGACACTCGCCAACCCCCACAATCCAAACCACAACCAACTTTGTAACATTTGCAAAATTCTGGATCAGGATTATTTGCCGAGGGCGGGTAGTAGAGGCAGAAACGCTTGGGCTATTCAAGTCCAGGCTAGATATAGTACTAGATACTCTTTAGATTAGGACATGACGAGCCTAGATGGGCCGAACGGCCTGTTCTCATCATTATGTATTCTTATGTTCTTATGTTCTATCACTTCTACTTCCACTTCCATTTCAGCTTCCACATCCACGCTGCCTCTCATTAAGCATGTGTGAGAACATTCTCATGTGGTACCTTGTCAAATGCTTTCTGAAAGTCCAAATATATAATATCATAAGCCTGGTTCAGGTCAACACACTTTGTAGCCTCTTCAAAAAAGTTCAGGAGGTTTGTTAGGCATGACCTCCATTTGAGAAAACCATGTTGGCTCTCCCTTAAAATACTATTATTTTTCAAGAATGATTCAAACTTACCCCTAATAATACATTCCAGCATTTTACATGCGATGCAAGTTAAACTGACAGGCCTATAGTTCCCTGGGTCAGTACGGTCCCTTTTCTTATATATTGGAATTATACTACCCTGCTTCCAGTCATCTGTTTTTTCTCCAGTGAATGAAAATATCTGCCAATGGTTTATATATAATTTCCCCAAGTTCTTTGAATACTCTGGGATATATGCCATCCGAGCCTGCAGCCTTATTTGTCTGACGTTTTCGTAGTTTTTGTAATACTTCTACGTCCCTTATCTCAAAGTCCTCCAAAACATTCTGTACCTTGTCTATACATTTAGGCATATTTATAACCTCTTCTCTAGTAAAGCTCTCAACAAAGTAACTGTTTAGTGTGTTAGCAATATCCTTATTATTATAAACCAAAGTTCCTTCCTTATTCTTAATGCACTTAACCTCATCCTTAACTTTCCTTTTTCTACTACAATATTGAAAAAACTTCTTAGGATTACTTTTTTCATCTTGGGAAATTTTTATTTCAAACTGCCTTTTAGCTGATCTTATTTCCTTTTTAGCCTTAGCCCGCATATTACAATAATCTAACTTGTTTCTCTCTGAGTTATCCTTCTTATATACTCTGTACAGTCGCTTCTTTTGCCTCAAAATCTCCCGTAAAGATTTAGTCATCCACTGCGGAGACTGTTTTTTCATCCTATTTTTCTTTACTTTTGGGATGAATTTACACTGTACATCTACAATAACCCTTTTAAATATCGTCCATTTTTCATTCACAGTTCTGCAATCTAGAAGTTTTACCCAATCTATATTACTTAAATTCTCTCTCATTTTATTAAAGTCAGCTCGTCTAAAATTAAAGTAAGAGAAGGCTGTCTTAACTTGCCCAAAAATATCAAAAATAACTGCACCGTGGTCACTTGCCCCTAATGGTTCTCCTACCATTTTCTTCTTCCTGTTCCCTTTTCACCATGGAAGTGTAAATGAATGTGTTTAACCATGAATTGTATGTATTAGTTGAAATTATACACTACCAATGGTGAAATAAATTAAAAATACAAAATACAAAATACCTCTGTGCTGCAAATTCTATCAGGCTGAGTAACAGATTGTACCAAAAAGCAGTCATTGACCATATCTAAAAACTCCTCTTCACATTTGCCCTGACCTGTCACTATCTCCCAATTAATAGAGGGGTAATTGAAGTTGCCCATTATTATCGTCTCTCCTTCAGCACTGGTTTGTTTTGTGTTACTGTCTGAAGCTAGAGGTCTATAGCATACTCCTATATTAAGGCCCTTCTCATGATCTCCCAGTAATCTAATCCAGATGTCCTCACAAGAAACTAATGAGTTTATACCTGGAATTTCCTGCACATTAAGATTGTCTTTCACATAAAGGGCCACTCCCCCTCCTCTTTTATTAGTTCTATCCTTCCTAAACAATTTGTACCCCTCTACATTATATTCATCCCCATCCGCTGCGCCAAGCCATGTCTCAGTAATCCCAACAATGTCATAACCCCCATTCAACATGACAGCCTCCAGTTCAAAAAAAGTATTTTTTATGCTTCTTGCATTTAAACACATGAACTTCAGAGCCTTACTCACACTTACGTTGTCCTTCCCCTCCACACATAACTGTGCTGAACCACCTCTATTCACATTATGATCCAAAAAATCTTTATTAATTATATCCTCAGATTTATTATATTCTGCCCTGGTATCTTCCATCTGGGCAGTCTGTACCTCCCTATCCATAATACTACTACTACTAATTTCCCTCCCTGCCCCCCCCAGTCCCTAGTTTAAATATTCCTCTGCTACCTTGAGCATACGCTGGCCCAATGCATCTGTACCCCTCTGGTTCAAGTGTAGCCTGTCCCACTTGTACAGGTCACCCCTGTTCCAAAAGGAGTCCCAGTGCCCCATAAACCTGTATCCCTCTTTCCTGCACCAGGTTTGTAACCACGTGTTAAATGTCCATATAAAATTCTGCTTGTCTTTGCTAGCACGTGGTACTGGCAGAATTCCAGAGAAGACCACCGTGGAGGTTAACTTTGATCCTAATTCTGTAAATTTGTCCTGCAGAACCTCAAACCTACCCTTACCTATGTCATTGGTTCCAACATGGACCATGACCACTGGATCCACCCCTGCTCTGGCCAGGAGCTTGTCCGCGTGTTCCAGGAGGTCTCCAATCTGAGCACCAGGCAGGCAACATGCCATGCGAGATTCCTTTTCCCGTGAACAGACTATACTGTCTATATCTCTAATTATAGAATCCCCCACTACAATTAACTCCCTTTTCCTGGGTAGCATGGCTGCCAGGGTGCCCTGGGGCTCATCAGTCCTCCCACTCACAGAGGGCTGGGCCAGATCCTCTTCCTGCAAAGGCTGGAATCGGTTGGACACCACAATCTCTGGAGATGCCGCCCCTGCATGTGCGCACCCTTTTCTACGCCGGTGCCCTACAGTCACCCAACTCTATCTCCCTACCTGCTCTAGAGGCTCCCCCCTACCCCGCTTTGGCGTGCAGACTAGCTCTCTAAAGGGCGTACTAATTAGTTCCTGGAACAATACAAATTTTGCAGGGCAGTCGAGACCAGCAAGTTAGGCTTCGAGATCAAGAATCTTGCTCTCGAGATGCTTCACAAGCTGGCAACGGTCGCAGACAAAACCCTCCTTGAAGTCTCCTTCCAGAAACACAATCATTCTACAACACTTGCAGTACACTGCCAATGGCCACATTTTCACCCCTAAATATATCTACTGCTCTCCCTACACTGAACGAATTACTGCCAAAACAGAGACACCAAGTCGATAAAAATACTATACACTGAGGTGGTTCTGAACAGTCAGGTGCAGAAATTTCTTAATGGAAACAACACTTAAAACGAATTAGAAAACTTTCAGTCCGGTTGTCTGTAGCAAGAGAGCTAGTAGCAGCCAACCAAAACGGCAATACGATCAACTCTTGAAATATAACAATTACATTTAAGCCAACAAAAGCTAGTTAGCTATAGTATATTTCCCTGCTCTTAAATTTGCTCCTGAGAGAGCGAAAAAACACAAAAAACCTTGTGTCAGCTGGGTGTAATGCCAAATCGGTAACTTTTTAACAAGCTTTCCGAAGCTAGACGAGGAAAAAATTGAAAATTCCCTCTATGTCCCCTAACGGCGACAAACTTTTACCTTAAGAGCAAATCTTTTATCCTTTTACCCTTTATAATGACAAAACGCCAAACCCTAAGCAACAATACAAAACACAATCCAAATAATATCCCGACAGCAACAAACAATCCACTCAAACTCTCCGCACGTATGACACAGAAATCCCGTCAGGCAAAGCGATTTCCCGTCAAGCCATGTAATGCTACAATAGCAGAGGGCACTCACTTGTCTCCTTTGCTGCGGGCAATGCCGATGAGTTTCTCGATGCCACCGGCATCGCGCAGGGCCTTGGTGTTCTCCATGTTTTTGGTGATGACCTCGTGCAAGGCGCAGCAGATGGCGGTCACCGTGTCGTCGGACATAGCCTTGCTGGGCGTGCCATTGGTGGTTGCCGTCGCGCTGCTGCTGCTGTTGTTGTTGTTGGTCCCCGGCAGGCGGTGGACAAGGTCGCGCATGGCGTACTTGCCTAAGAGGTCAAAGATCAGGGTTGAGCAGGGTGGTGACAGTGAAAGAGATACAGAACATTTTGGGGTTAGTTCCCCACAGAAGGCGTAAAGCCACAAAAGCCTATTATGAATCTAATCATTGTATTTTCACAGAGAAAGGACTACAGTGTAAAACTGGATATTATTTTCAGCGTCTGTGTTATGCAAAAACCTCATAAAAAAGAGAATTTCATTAGATTTTTTTACACATATTGAAAGTACGAATCCATCTCTATGTAAATGAGACTGTAAGGGTCTCATGACTCAACTACAAATAAAGTTGGTTCAAAACCCCATGTGACAAAGCCATAATGTTATGCTAGTAAAAAACATTTTGTTGTTAGTGGGAATTCAGTTTTATTTTGTTCTTAAATTTTTTTCACATTTTGTACAGTTTTTCTCCAAATTTGGTGGCCATATTTGATTCACCCAATTGACTCCGGGCCAGAGTCGGACTGGCGTAGCCATGGAATATAACCCTGGACACAGGGGGCAACCTGCATTCTGGGCAAGTGCTTTTACTGGCTGAGCCTCACGGGGACCCCAGAATTCTGTTTTCTGGTGATAAAAGGATTTTGTGCTCTGCTGACAAAACTATATATTGTGGTAATAATGCTGTATTTGAAACTACACACATTACATAAGAATGCTGTACATGCACAAAGCCCCAGGTGGTAACACAAAGGATATTTTGAAACTCATATTTCTCTATTGTGAATGTTCCATGTGAGTTGTGAATGAGTCTCACTCTTTATTATGGAGTGAGCTCATGGGATATATGGAAAGACATATGGCTATAAATACCACTCCATTTCGTTCTTATAGTCAATTTTATATGAATATGAAATGCAGTGTGTTAACTCTGGTCAAGGCTATGTAGGTAGTTTGTCCTGACCACATGGACATTACAAGGTCTTTTTCACTGCCATGTATCTTCTGAAAGACCTGTTTCTAAGAGACTCATATTTTATGTACTGAGGAGGCTTCAACCTTCCCTGGCCTGCCCTATGGGAATACTAACTCCATTTGGCTTTGGCTGTGTTGTGATAAAAATAACATGTACATGTATTTTTAAAGATAAGTTCGGTTAGCAGAACAAGAGGCCACAGGTGGAAAATAGTTAAAGGCAGTAGGAAGAGCATGATGCTGACAATACTTAGGTTGTGGGTTTGTTTCTCAGTGGGACCGCATTTACTGAAAAATGTATGCATTCACTGCTGTAAGTCGCTTTGGATAAAAGCGTCTGCTAAATGGCATATTATATTGATAATAATAATAATAATAATAATAATAACAATACTAATACCTATTATTATTCTTATATCATATATATACTATTATATATACACTCAGTGGCCACTTTACTAGGTACACCTGTACACCTGCTCGTTAATGCAATTATCTAATTAGCCAATCATGTGGCAGCAACTCAATGCAAAAAAGCATGCAGACATGGTCAAAAGGTTCAGTTGTTCTGGAGGTGGCTTCTACGAGTGTTCCACATCAGATTCAACAAACACTCGTAACTTCAGAAAACTGTCGTAAATGACAACGTAAACATGCTGAATGCCACATCTTCTTAAATGAGTGTGCGTTCATGTGATTTGTGAATTAGCATAATTAACGCCCCAATAATGCTATATAAGGTTAGGCGTCCCACCCCATTTTCATAGGAAAGCCATTCAGAACAATGGCACCGGAAAAAAACAAGAAGAAAACTTTACGAGCTCGGAGATTTAAGTACTACTATCTGAAATAAGTAACCGAAAGCACATACTATTTAAGAGCGTCAACATTGGAATTAAGGGACCTGTTAAAACCAAGGAGTGGGAAAAAAATTACTTGTGCAGTTAACGCAGTATCATCTGTTGCCCGTAGCATCACAGAAAAAATAAAATAAATGGTGTGATATGAAATTTCATTCAATTAAATGAAAATAGTCCGTTTGCAATGGCGGAAAATAACAGTTGATCAGTCACTTACCAATAAGCCACCCATCTCCATGAGCACCTTGTGCAAGACGCATCCCAATTCCACTGTTTTGCACCACAAAGGAGTCGTGCGATCCCCCAGGCCATTGAGCAACGACATTCAGCAGGTTGTATTTAGCATCTGATTTAAATTGGACGTTAATGGAGTGATACTGCTGCGAGTGAGGAACGGGATGTACCTGGGTGATAGTCTGATGAGGGCTTTGATGACCGGGGGGAGCGCACGACTCACAGAAGACTGGGATACACCGATCTGTCCCCTATCTCCGTTTGGAACGTTTCTGTGGCCAGGAATCCGAGGGTGGTTAGTACTTGGAGATGTGGTGGAATAGGGTTGGATCGACGTGTCTGTCTGCTGAGTTGCGGCTCCAACAACGTACATATATGTAGAAGCACAGCCCGTGGTAACCGAAAACGCGACACTAGCCATTCATCTGTCTCTGCAAATAGATCAGCGCGCTCTCTAAAGACGCACTCTCTTCCAAGGACCTGACCCTCTAGGGCATCCAAAAGAAGTAGGTAAGCCATGACGTTGCGCCTGGTAACACTTCCCGTTGGCCTTATATGCAGGGACTAATTAGTGCGCCATTTAAGTCATTTTGCAGTTTGAGATGTTTATATTGATATTGTAGTATTATATCATAGCCTCAATAGCCACAATAGAAACAAATGATAATGATATCATTATATTAATGAATTATGAATAATATTATCCTACAATTTGAAAAGAAAACAGTCAAATATAGGCCTACAATTGTCAAACAGGATACTCTCAAAATGATTATACATTATGAATTCTATCATCTATCGTGTAATTTATATATTCAAACTCAACAGTTCTTCTAAGTAACAAAATAGACACAATCCATTAGACAAAAACAAAGTTGTTTTGCTTTGGAGAACGGCAGGCAAATTGTACGTATGACTTGTACGACAGCTCTGGACCACTTGTAAATCTTGTTCGTACCTAAGAGAAAATTCTAAATACGAGAAAATTGTCGCAGAGTGACTTACAAACAAATTTGTGCGTAGAAGTGGTTCTTGCATCTGGCCCATTGTGTCAAAAATCTATATACAGTGGAGCCTCGGTTATCGGGCATAATCCGTTCCAGAAAGTCAGCCGGAAACCCAAATGCTTGAAAACCGAGGTAATATTTCCCATAAGAAATAATGTAAATCCAATTAATCCGTTCCACACACCCAAAAATATTAACAAAAAATACATTTTATACAGAATAACTATAGTTTTAAATGCAGTAAAACTAAATAAAAAACCACAAAAACACTATTTAAAACGAAAATGTTTTGGACTAATGCTAGGGGAGATGCTCACTCAGCGAGAGACAAAGGCAGACTGAGTCACGCACTCACGTGATGCTTTGTGTGGGAGCTTGGCTTTGGGAAATCACGCGGCAGCAAGCAGGAACGTACAGGTTCGTAACAGACGTCTTTCCTTGCTCGATAACCGAGGAGATGTACGATATGCGAGACATACACTACCGTTCAAAAGTTTGGGGTCACCTTCCATCTGGACTATGGCTAATCAGCAAGATAACGACCCGAAACACACCTTGAAGTTGTGCAAGAACTATCTGGTGAAGGAGGAATGTGAACAACAACTCAAACTAAAGACCTGGCCTGCCCAGTGTCCAGACCTCAATCCCATAGAACTTGTATGGGACAAACTGGAAAGGAAGAGTCAAAGCAAAGCAACCCACAAGTTTCTCTGGGAATTGCTGCAGGATAGCTGGGAAAACATGTCGGGTGATTTCCTGCTAAAACTTATTAACCGAATGGCCACTGTTTGTGAGGCTATTCTCACGCCAAAGGGTGACTATTTTGAGGAATCCAAGATTCAATTTTCAATATAATTTTCTTGAACATTTCTTTGATGTTCATTTTGTTCATTGTTACATGTGTTTTTGTCATTTTAAAGTATTTACAGAAATGTATACGGTGTAAAGCATTGTCAATTATGAGATAAAAATAGTTTCCAGCAGGTGACCCCAAACTTTTGAACGGTAGTGTATTTTCGCCAAAAAAAGTGATCGATAACCGAATCGTACGATAAAGGAGGTGCTCGATAACCGAGGTTCCACTGTACCTCAAAACTCAGGCATAGGACAAAACTATAACTAAAAAAGGGACGTTTTTCTTCATATTTCATAATTCATTAACTTAATGTTCTGTGATCTAATTGACTTTGACTGTGGAACGATTGTTGGTGCCAGATGGGGTGGTGTAAGTATCTCAGAAACTGCTGATCTCATGGGATTTTCACGCACAACATTCTTTAGAGTTTACAGCTGTTCTGGGGGCAAAGGGGGGTCCTACCCAGTACTAGAAAGGTGTACCTAATAAAGTGGCCACTGATATATATATACTGTATATATATACTAGTATAGTATATTGTTACTGACAGGGAATCCACACACACACATGTTTATCATGCATTCTCATGCAAAATGTAGACAAGAACCCAAGAAAAAGAATGGATGGGAAACAAAGAAAAAAACAAGAATAAAAATAGAATAAAATAAATAAAAGAGTAATTGGATGGAAAATTGCATTGGTCGACACGCACGTGACACCTTGCAGTGCAGAATCCAATCTGCTAATATCAATTAAGTCCTTTAAAGTCAGTCGAGAAGGAGACAAGACCCAATCTCATTTGTCTCCAGCTGTTCCATCTGATTCAATACACCAATCCAGGGTGTGCTAGCCCCACCGCAGGTGCGGAGATGGTACAGAGCGGACTTAGTTTGAACTCTCCATGACAACGCCTTACTGAACTGAAAGGGGAGTCTGACCGGATCAAAGCAGAAATGTGAGAAAATAAAAAAAACTCAAACAAAACAGCCTGAAAAAAGTGTAATGTCATCATCTTCAATCGCAAAAAAAACCAACCAAAAAAACGGGCAAAACCACTATATGATCAATGGACAGACAGATGGACAGACATCATTCCTTTGTAATGTAGTCAATGAATATATTTTCCACCCATTTTCTGATACAGCCATCAGCTTTGTCTATGAAATATTCACACTATATTGCAGAAACATCTATTACTCTACATTATATGACTATATCACATGACTATATATCCTGTATTATTTAATTATCAGTAATCTCAATTAACCTATTTATTAATTCCTGTCCATATAGAAATGATGTTGTTATAATAGAAATATTATGACTGTTTTGGTTATGAATTAAGTTAGCAAGCAGGCTTTAAAAGATGAAAGATGGCCACCATCAATGGTCAACATGTTTGATTGGCTGAAATCACATCACATCTTCACATCCTTCGATATAATTTTTTTCTGTTTGTGTACTATGAACAGATGTTATTGTCAGATGTCAGAAAATTAATAATTGATATGCCTGGAGCATTTCTGATGATACACATGGCAGGAAAACTAAGGAGAGGGGGAGGCAGAAGATGTGAAAGAAGAAGAAGAAGAAGAAGAAGAAGAAGAAGAAGAAGAAGAAGAAGAAGAAGAAGAGAAGAAGAATAAGAAGAAGAAAATAAAAACAGAAAATAAAAAAGTTTTGAGCTTTATTGCGTGGCTGTGTGAAGTTAGTATCTGAATTCTGTGTATTAATTCCTGTTAACATGAGGTCAGAAGGTACAGAAGTTAATGTTTGTAAGGACTGAGAGCCTGTGGCCATTATATAGTTATTTCTGTGGGAGACCTGACAACTCTCTTGCTGCATAGGTATGGGGTATGCCCTGCCAACTTGTAACTTGGCAGATGACATACCTGCCATCCCAATGACCAATAATCTTCGTTCTAAAACTTGTAATTACACTACGTCTCCTGAAAGATTCTTGTTGGCGCTGGCACCAGCAAACGGAGACTGGAGAGTGCAGTTGCCATGGAAACACCAAGAGCCCACCAGGAAACCAAGTTTGTTAGAAAAAAAAAAGATCAATAGCCTATTAGCAGTGTCATAAAGAGCACATTTCAAACAGCCAAGCCAGTCTGTACACAAAACAAACCTTCCAGAACTGCCTTTCCTAAAAACTCATTTTGTTTAGGGATAAAGTAAACTCTCAAGCCCTGTCCTTGTCTCAGAAGAAACACTGGCATTACCTTCTGTTCATACACCGTGCCAAGACTGTGCTGACAAGCAAAGGATAATTTCTGCACTGAATTTACTCTCTTGTCACACAGAAGCACTGCAATTAAATCCTAGAAATCCTTACTGGCTTATCTTCCCTGTGGTTGGTCCAAATTCCACATGGCAGAACAAACAAAGCAAACAAAGAAGAAGAAGCAAACAAAAAAGAAAGAACAAATAATCATTCTCACAGAGTGAATGAGATCCTCCTACAGTTCAAAAGCAATGGCGTATTGCATGCGGTGACTCTGAGCGATCAGAATGCCCTTACATTCATGAACATTCGTGTAAGAAGTGGCCCTGGTGTTAAGGTTTGTGTCACTCATCTCCGACAGAGTTAGCAAGGCTACACAAGTAAACTGAAACATACCGATGAGTTCTTTGTTCCTCACGTCTAAGGCCATATTTCGCAGTGCGGTGGCCACGGCACACACCACCCGGTCATTGTCTATCCTCAGGAGCTCCACCAGGATGGGGAGCCCCTTCTCTTTCCTCACCGCTGCACGGATATACACGGACCACTGTGGAGAAAGAGAGAGAGGGAGAGAGAGACAGAGAGAGAGAGGAAGCGAAACAGAGGGAGAGGGAGAGAGATACACAGAGAGAGGGGGGGGAGAGAGAAAGAGATACACAGAGACAGAGAAAGAGAGAGAGAGGGAGAGGGAGAGGGAGATACACAGAGAGAGGGAGAAAGAGAAAGAAAGAGAGAGAGAAAGAGAGGTACAGAGAGAGAGGGAAAGAGAGATACACAGAGGGAGGGAGCATGAGAGAGAAAGAAAGAGAGAGAGCATGAGAGAAAGACATAGAGAGGTACAGAGAAAGAGAGGGAGCATGTGAGAGAGAGAGAAACAAAGAGAAGGGAGGAGACAGAAAGAGACAGGAAAAGAAGTGGGGAGGGCTTTTTAAACTTCTAAAGTGACTTTATTAAGTCAAATCACCAAATCATCAAGCAGTGCTTCTCATTGTATAGACAAAAAAAACAAGAATAAACAGAAAAAAAACTTAAAAGATCAAAAAAATTAAACAATGTATCCTCTTCCAGTGCTCACACTACTGTTCAATACACCATCTTTTCAGATTATTAGTAACTTAGTTTACTTCTCTCCGTACATGTTTGTGTGACCACTGTGGAGGAGACAGAAAGAGAAACAGAGAGAGCAAGAGAGAGAGAAAGAGAGAGAGAAAGAGAAAGAGAGAGAGAGAGGGGGTGGGTGTGTGCGTGACAGAGATAGACAGAAAGAGAGAGAGAGAGAAACAGAGAGAGAAAGAGAAAGAGAGAGAGAGAGAGAGGAAAAGAACAGAGGTTTCATGTTCACTGTCTCATGACATTTAATGACACTTGTTACTTATATTTATTAACATACAGTATATCATTGTTTATTATTGTTACTTTATTGTTTGTATTGTAATTGTTTGTACAATATATGTACTATTCTTTGGCAACACAATCGTATTTGTCATGCCAATAAAGCTCCATTTGAATTTGAATTTGACACTTGTCATTGGTCAATAAAGTTATACCCTCATTATACCTTTGTACTGTAGGTCTTGCAGATGTGACATGAATTCAGCAACCTGAAAAGTACTTTTTTAATCCATTGGTGACTATGTTTGTACTTGTCGCGGGGGCATCAAACTTTCCCACCATTTCAAGTTCAAGTTTTTTTCTCCCCTAATCAGAGTTTGGGGAGAAAAAAATATTGAACTAATATCCATCCTGTGCATTTTGTAATGAAATGAAATGGAAAACTATTCAGAGTAAATTATTGCATAAGCCCTTGAAATAGCTACCATGTTTCCTTTAATGTAAGGCAGGGCAGAGAAGTGAAGCAGGCCCAAGGCTACAGACAGTCTCCGCATTAGTGCTGCATAAATAGATAAAACTAATTTTATTAAGTTAATTAGGTTTTGCGGGTACAGAATAAGAAAGCTGAATAATTAATGCAAACTCTGTGCCCTTGCTTTCCGTTTTTGAAAAAGGGAAGGAGGGGGTGTGTGCGGTGTGATTTCCGTGAGGCAGCTGTCCGGCGTGAAGGTCAGCCTTAAACACGGGTTCCTCCGACTGTGTCATTAATGAGGGAAGGACGTGCAGCGGAACGCCGCTAAATTGGGAGAGGAGGTAAACAAGCGGCCGTCTTCTGCTTGCCTGTGTATGACCGTCGACGAGTAACAGCTTTTACGTCTTGTTGCAAGGCTCTTCGCAGGTTGAAATCACTCACTCATGTTCACCTTGGAAGCGATAAGGCTCTATAGCTCAATCACGTATGCCACAGAGGAACTCTGAGCTGCAGAGTGAAGAAGTAGAAAAGCTGAGAAGCGTCTGCAGGCCTGTTTCTCAGGATGGGGGGGGGGTGATGTCACCTCTAGGGACAGGACAAGTACGGGATTGGCTGCCAGAGCTGGGGACCTGGGTTTTGAGAAATGCAGGTTCGACTGCTTTCCCGGTCTCAGTTTAAACATGTACAAATTAAACTGGAAGGCCTACAAACGAGGGAGTGATTATTAAACTAGCTTGAGAGATGAACCGACAGGATAGTCCTTGACAGTGTGAAGAATGATGGAAGAGGAGTACAAGCCATTCAGCTCATCTGCCTGCTGCCTAGAGAGCATCCAGCACGGCATCAAGCCTGGTCTTACACACCCTAAGGATCTCTGCTTCGACAATATAATCAGGAAAGCTACTCCAATATATCTCTGTGATATTGCTACAGACTTTGATATTTGGTACCCCCCCCACTCCCCTCCAATGTATAAGAGAATTGATGTGAAGAGATGCATCTTCTGCTACAACTCTGTAGACCTCCGCCTAGCCAGATGAAGGGTTATGACCTTGGCAGGCCCTTCTCTGTCCTCTAGAGAGCAGCGACATATTTGTCCAAGTCACAGGTAAGGAGTTATAAAGTGGTGACTGCTTTGTATGAGTGGGGGCTGCAGTGTCAGCTCATTAGAGGCAGGCACAATTATTTCTAGTGAAGAATCATGTGACTATTTCAGCAACCATGTGACTATACCATGTGACTCTTTCAGTGGCCATTATGACTGTAACATGTGACTTTCAGTGACCCATGTGACTGTACATATGACTCTTTCAGTGACCATTTTGACTGTACCATGGCACTCTTTAAGTGACCCATGTGACTATCATCTGATTCTTTGGTGACCCATGTGACTGTGTCATGTGACTCTTTCAGCCAACCATGTGCCTGAACCATGTGACTGTGCTGCAGCTGGCCGTGGGGCCTACCTTCCAGCTGCCGGCTGCCAGATTCTGCAGGGCCCCCGCTGCTCCCTCCAGTGTGTCCGGGTTTGAGCACTCTGAGAGGAGGGTGAGGTAGGGTTTGACGATAGAGGGGTGCCACAGCATCTGGATTCCTTTGGGGGGGTCTGCGGACTCAGGGAGGGGCCCCACACCATCCCACTGGGAAACACAGGAGAGACAAACTCAGAAGGCAGAAACTGCATACCTGGTTTTAAGACGTATTCAATCCTCCCGCTATGCGGTTTCTCTTTAAACTTGACTCACTGTTCTGGATTCAATCAACATTTCAACTTAACTGTGACCTCACCATTAACTGCAAGTGTTTGTTTTACTCTTCGCAAACACAGTTTGGCGAGTACATTTTGGTGATTGCTGAACTGTCAAACTGTTGGTAAAGAAAAACACCCCCAGAAAACACCTGCATTTAATCTGAAGTCAAAAGTTAAGGACAAGGGAGCCTCCCGGGTGGTCTAGTGGTTACAACGTTCAACGCTGGCCACTGTGACAGGGCTTCGATTCTACCAGCTGCGTCAGAGTTGGCTCTGGCCAACCAGGGGCGGCAATTGGCTGTCCGCCCCAGGGAGGGGGGAGGGAAGCCGACAATAAGTTTGCTGTGCACAGGAGTGGCTCTGTAGTACTGGAGCCACGGTCAACAGCCTGGCGAGTGCCGTCTTGGAGGAGACAATACTTAGACTTTGTCACCACTGGTCACAGGGCTATGGCAGCAAACACAATACGAGCGGGGGATTGACATGAAAAAAATGTAATTGGCTACTAAATTGGAAGAAAATTGGATAAAATCACAAACAAAATAATAATAATATATTTTTTTTAAGTTAAGGACAAGTGCTGATTGACTTTACTGGAGGTTAAGGTGTGGAGGGAAGAGAAAAAAATACACTTGCTTGAATCCATAACTCAAAGTCTAGGAAAAACAGCAAACCTGGAATGAGCATAGGGATGTAACATTGGGTTGAAATTGCCAGTGAGTGCAAGTCAGTTTTGTGTTTTTCTTCCCAATGATTAAGATTAGGATTTGAGTAGTGTTAGCTAGTCCTGGATCAGGGTCAACTTCTGCCTCAAGTGTGGATTGGATGATTTCAACATCCTGCAGCATTTCCATTCGACAGTTCCCCGGTGCAGCCCAGCGACCCACCAACACGGAACACAGACTCAAACCCTGCCACCACAGCTGGCTGAATTCTGCACGTCCCACAACCCCTCCCGTCTGTGCCGCTGTGGTGCGCGGGTCTCGCAGAGGAGAGAGATCACATGGCACGCAGCGTTGCTTTAAACGTTAGATGTCTCCACTCCCTGTCATAGGATGGTTCGAGGCTCATGCTCAGCTTCAAAGATTCAGAGATTCGGCATCTGACGCAGAGTGGGGCCCAAACAGCAGCCCGCTTTCACAAATCTACACGGAACGCCGTCTCTAAACGCCCTGTCCTGACACAATACGTACGGCAGCCCGCTTTCACACATCTACACGGAACGCCATCTCTAAACTCCCTCCCCTGACAGCATACATTCGAAAAGCTTTCCATTTCAAAACTCTTGGAATATCCATAAAAAAATATTTTGTTGCTCCTCTGCCGGAGTGAAGAAAAATAAATCTTTAATAAAAGCAGAGCTTTAGTGAGTCATTGGGTGTAGGTTGGATTGAAAATATACTATTCACACAGCATAACGAAAAAAATCTAAATATGAATTTACTCCTGAACAGTCCTGTTTGACTGTAAAAGCAATGAAGGGGTTGCTGCTTCTTTAAAGTCGATCTAACTCGACAGCACATGCCAGACGGTGGGTTATCCAGAACAAAGGTGTTTTGCTCATCATTCAGCATGGCGCCTGGGATTGATTTTTTAGAATGCGGAGGTGCGACGATGACTCCCAATTTCAATCGTAACGGCTTGCTCTGCTCTTCCCCTGGCTGTAAAAGAAAACTGTTGGAGTTTACTTCTGAGTTTATCATCTCCATGTAATCACAAACATCCTCCTCGGTAGCAATGACACTGATGTAATTAAGCGCTAGCACCGACACGCGCAGCGTCTGAATGATATCAGCCTAGTGCCAAAAACCTCTCTCCCATCGTAAGACCGCTCGACTCTGACTACAGCAGAACCCTCATTTCCACAGTCGGTAAAATGCATCTGATTTTCCCCTGGCTTATTTATGCATCTGCTTATTCTTTCTGGATATATGAATTTTGAGTCAATAATTTTAAAGCCGTATCTTCAGCAGCTGAAGCTTATGGCTCGGGCTCGGGGAAGGGGGGTGAAGGGCAATTCCTGGCTTGCCTGGAAGACGACGTGTTATAATCTCAGGTCATTAAAGTACTGTATTATGCTGGCGGTTTCTCGCTGCTGATCGGCTGAGGTCGTTACCTACGCACGCGTCTCTCGCCGCTGATCGGCTGAGGTCATTACCCACGTGTTGCTCGCCGCGCGGTTAGGAAAAGCCACAACAATAACGCCGTCAGGGATGTTTAATATTTCAGACGTTGCACTTTGGCAGGGGATGAGTCATTTCCTTTGCTTTAAGAAAGCATATTGAGGGACGGGTGGGGGAATGTGCGGAGGGGAGGGAGCGTGGGTGGTTGGTTGCGTGTGGGGGAGTGGATTTCCCCTCCATCAGGGTTCATAAACAACTTGCCCTCTCCTACAGATGAGGGGGTACCGGCACACCCAGTCCCAGTCTAGAGTCATAGATATGCACCCTGCTCCAGGTTATCAATCATTTATCAGGAGTCCATTAGCAGCCTCTAACTGCAGGCCCGGGTGCCCCGTCTTAATGGCGCCTAATTGCTTTATGGCACATTCATCCAAGCCATGGAAACATCCCATTCAGACGCCCGTATCTTATCGGGGGTCCAGAGTTCATCTGGGGCAATGGGCTCTTACTTTTTAAATGGGTTTAATTGATCCTGCCCCACCCCCGCAAGGCCCACCTGCCCCGGCCGGACCCCACCTGATCCTGTGCCTTCTTCTTCTTTTTCTTCTTTCCCCAGCAGCCCGAGCTCTCGCCGTCCTTGCCATTGGCGTCTCCACACAGCAGGCCGTCCAGCTCGTCCGTGCCCATCTGCTGTCCCTGGGACGTCTCAGCGGCCAGGCGGTATGACAGGTTTCTCAGGATGCACACACAGTTCTCTATGGTCTGAGGGGAGAGAGAACAGGCTTTTACATTATTGCTCTCTCCTCTGACTGTTCATCTGGCCATCCGTTCGCATCAATAGGTAGCAGTAAATGCCTTTCAGAGCAGGGGTAGAGAACCCTGGTCCATGAGGGCCACAGGGTGTGCTGATTTTCTTTGTTCCCCAGGCCTTCATTGATCAATTAAAGCAGTTGATTACACCAGTAACTCACATCACTTTGATTCTTGGGTCTGAATTGGTTGCTGATTTATATGATTAATATATACATAATTTTCCCTGGGGCATGTTGCAGCTGTAAGCTTGAGTATTAGAATTTGCCTCCCGAAGAAAGGCAGACAATGACACTGCAAGAGAAATTAAAGTGAAGAAGTGTTCTTCCTCTCCAGTCCCCAGTATATTATTTTCTGTCATTAGATACATTTTTCTCCAGGGAGCAGCTGACTGACTAATCCTGGGAAATACTGAACAGACATACCGATACCGAAGTTTGGGATCCTACACTACTGGTCAAAAACACCCCCATTTTCCAGTTTTTACTGAAATTTAAGCAGTTCAAGTCCAGTGAATAACCTGAAATGGTACAAAGGTAAGCGGTAAACTGCCAGAGGTGAAAATAAAAGTTTAGGTTACCAGAAACTGAAAAATAATGTACCATCAGAACATTCTAATCTCTGTGAGCCCTCATTTGTACATACCCCCCCCCTTTAAAAGAATCCTTTTAAATTGCTTAAATTTCAGTAAAAACTGGAAAATGGGGGTGTTTTTGACCAGTAGTGTAGGATTAGAGATTAGAATGTTCTGATCTATCTATCTATCCATCTATACATCCATCCATATATATATTTATTGATGTTTTGCTCATTTCAACCATATAATTTCATGACATTACTGTATTTTCCCTCAGTCGCAGGGGATTGTGGGTAAAATATCTGGTGTGTATGGTGCACAGGCTGGGCTGTGAACCCACATTCTTTAACACAAACCACAGTTTTTATTTATCATGTGTGAAGCACATGGGGTGCAGCCATACACGAAGGCTAGTCTCACAGTTCAAGGCCTTCTTTCATGCGACTACCCTAACCCTGATACCCTAAAAGAAGGGGAAGGCCCTGTCTTTGAATAAGAGCCTCAGACCAGACCTCTCAAAGCTACAGCCGGTATCTGTGTGCTGTGGTAGTCCAAAAGAGATACAGTGTACTCTATAAGAGTTTGTTTAACACTGAACAGTTGGCTGTGTATGAACAGAGGGTTTGCAGGTTTGATTCCCAGGAGGGGCACTGCCACTGTGTGATAGATTTTCAGTGCTGTGGTAGCTCAGGCACTGAAACAGCTTCAGTAAAATGTCCTGCTGTGTGAACGGGCAGCAGTCTCTGTAAAGAAAATGAATACATTATGTGATGAACATGGCTGCAGGTGGCCTAGAGACTCCACAGTCCACAGAGCTGCCTGCGTGTCAGTGAGGGTGGTCTGCGGCCAGCATGGCCTGGGAGCTGCAGCGGGCGGGGGCGGGGACGGAGGGCCAGACCTTGCTGTCGATCTCGCTGCTCCCCAGTGCAGTCTGGATGACGTAGAGCAGTGCGTCCGTGAGCCCCTCGCACTCCCGCATGCGTCTCCGGGCCTCCTCTCCTGCCGAGCTGACGTTCCTGTGACAGGGAGGGGGTAGAGGTCAGTGGACCTAGGAAATATCTACACAGGCCTTCCAAGCATTTTCTTTCTTATTTTTAAATATTTATTTCAGACTTTTTTTCCAGTTTTTCTCCCAATTTTGTGGCCAATTATTTCTATTTCTTCAATTTATCCTCCCTCAAGATCCCACCACCCACAACTATGGGACTACCCATTACCCCGGGGCTGGTAATGAACCTCTTGCTTTGAGACAGAACTTGCCGATTCATTTTGCCCACACGGAAATGCTTCTGTACTCGTGGTGAGCTCGTGCCGGCTTTCCCTCCCAACCTCCCCCTGGGGTGGACAGCCAATCACCGCCCCCGAACGGGGGCTCCTGGCCAGAGCCTGCACTCCGGGCAAGTGCCTTTACTGATTGCCCCCCTCTGTGGACCTGAATGGAAGCTTTTAGCTTTATTGTAAAGGTTAAAGAACACATGTATGTACAGTCCACAGTACCTACACCCCCTTGTATTGTGAGTTCACCTGCTGTAGCCCTGAGACCGGCAGTGACAAAGGCGAAGTACCGCTTCATCCGAGCCAGCACTCGCCAAGCTGTCGACTGTAACTCCGGTACACACAGAGCCACTCCTATACGCAGCGAACTAATGTCGGCTTCCCTCCTCCCTCCCTGGGGTGGACAGCCAATTGCCGCCCCCTAGTGGCATTCCAGGCCAGAGCCGACACTGGCGCGGCCGGTGGAATGAACCCTGGTCGCAGTGGCCAGCGTCGAATGTTGTAACCACTAGACCACCCGGGAGGCCTGGTTCCAAGTTTTTGATTGACAGAATTTGTGCCGGGTAACAGCTCCAGTGTGCGTGAGAATGCTTTTCCCTGTTGAGGTCCTGAATCTGTAAATATTTACATTAGTGGCACTGGCTCTGGTCCTGTGATTATGTGAATCTCTGCCATTATTTAATTTGTCTGCTGTCTGATTCTGAGCACAATACACAAATTATCTCTACAGTCACTGCCTAACCTGTAGTGGTACTTTTAGTCATGGTAAATTGCACTCACTGTTGTTTACCATTATTTTCTGTGGAAGTCCCTTTGGAAAGACGCTGTCTGCTAAATAAATAAATGTAAATGTACATTTTGTATGTTTATTTAGTATGCAATACACAATTTTTTATTGAGTGTTTTGCTTCCTTAAGACACACAGCAAGGCTGTTGACACCCATATCTAATGTGAACATTCACACAAGGGAAGAAGAAGTGGTCAAGGCCGCTTGGCGTTGTGGGTAGAGTGCACTATTGGGTATGGGTCTGAAAGGATAGCCTTACTGCGAAACGGCCCAAGGCAGAATTTTGCCCCCTGATAGAGGACCAGCTAATCCTGCCCAAATCCTAACCCTAATCATTTATATAGACACGTGAAAAACTAACCACAGATCAGCAGTCGTGGGCAACTTCTTCCCACTGTTACGAAAGGTGGCCCAAGTTTACATGCAACCTCAGTTGATAGAGCCAGGTTTCCAGCTGCAAGCTTTTCCTTTTCATAAATGACAGAGTCGGAGTCGGCGTGCTGCATACAAAATCTAACTTTGACTCCTCTTCTGGAGAGACATCACAAATCGATTGCGGAGTTGCGTTTATTACTAATAATAGTGCAGTGCGGAGGGAAAGCGCTCACCTTGTTGATGGAAGGGTAATAAATCTTCACCACCGGCTCTGTTTTTTATTGCATTATCTTATGAATGGGAAATTCAGTTTGCGCATATTGCTCTACTTATGAAACCGGACACCAATATTCCTCAATGAAAAAATAAATCTATTTCTTTTATTATTTTGTGACATTGTTCTTTTTTTCATTTATTATCAATTTTTAAAAACATTTATAGAGTTCCAGGCATACTCAAAAATTCAACGTCAGAAATCGAATTGATCACAACCACAGACTTTCAAAAGCACATGCTTATGGGATCTACTGTGGGTAACTTGATACTTTAATACAGGTAACTGCTCAAATAAAGGAAACACTTGAGTAAATTCTCTGGTGGGAGTGGTCTCTTCCAGGATTACAATGCGTCAACCGCAGGGCACGAGTGGTCACTGAATGGGTTGATGATCATGAAAACGATATAAACTGTATGCCATGGCCATCTCAATCACCAGATCTCAACCCAATTGAAGCCAAATTATACTAAATGATGGAATTTCTTGTAGAAGCATGATGTTGCATCAAACACTCCATAAGACACTTTATGTTGGTGTTTCCTTTATTTTGGCAGTTACCTGCCGACTAGGCAATTTAATTGAATGATCTTTTACTGTTTTGTTTTGCTAAATGACAGAACAATCTTTTTTTTGTTTTGTTCTACAAACATCATGCCCATTGAAGTTATGAACCCATTTAGTATTATAAACCATATGATCATGCCTTTAATAAGTACACATTTTGTGTAATTGATTGAAGGCACCAGTCTTGCTACAATGCACAACATGGTCACAGCATTGCACATAGTCGCACCTTCTGAGAGCTTATCATCTCTCACTTTACCTCCAAATAATGGATGGAACAGCACACAGGACTACACCAACTCATTTAAATTGCTCAGCCGATGGCCTTATTGGTCTCAATTATACACGTCATCTATTCACCCAACTGCATATTTGCTGAAGCAGTCCAGGTTGAGTAGCAAATCAATAACGGTAATAGTGATAGCACAAATAGTCGCAGAGAAACGAGACAGCGAGGAATAGTCACGTAATGCAGCTCACACGCATCTTCTGCTTCAGATCAGAGGAACCCCCCTGCTTCCCCCATCCTGTAATTCCATTATGATGACGTCATGAGATATAATATTTCTCACATTCTGTTCTCTCACCTTATCTCTCACTCTATTACAAACTGATTCCATTTCGGAACACTTAGGATGTAAAAAAATAAAATAAAAAAGGTTTAGAAGTCTAATTGGTTTGATCCCCTGTAGCTGCACTCTCACTTATTTGGCGTATAGAATATCTAAATAATGCATCCTGAGTGCATTAACTTCTCTACCTCCGCTACGTGTTACCCAGTCACAACGGTTCCCTAGTTATTTTTTTAATCGCACAAATGTGTCTGGACTGAACAATAAGACTGAGCAAGCGGATCCAGGGAGGTGCCAAAAGGCCTTCTTTGGAAATCATTACACCCAGAGAAAGTTGAAGGTATCCAGCAAATGAACAAGCATCTTGAGTAGAGCTGTTGACTTAGTGTGTGCCTGGTACTTTTCATTCAACTTAGCATTTTCTCTGGGTTTCATGTTATACTTAACACCGTACAGGGAGGTTACAACTAACGTCAAGCTCCAGTTGAACATGATGTACAGGTAACTGCCAAAATGAAGGAAACACGAGTAAATGAAGAGTTCTGGCGGCTCTGTTATGGTGTGGGATGCATTTTCCTGGCATGGTTTAGGTCCACTCAACTCCTTAGAGGGAAAGGTAAATAGTACCAATAATTACAATCACCTTCATCCTATGGTGAAGTAGTTGGTATGCTATACACTCTCAAAAATAAAGGTACAAATAGGGTACACTTTTGTTCCTCAGAGTTTAAATGTGTTCATTGTACCTTCAAAAGTACACATAAGATCCTTCATGATATGGTACTTTTCCCAGTGAAAAAGGTACAAATTGAGGAAAGGTAGATATGTACCCAGGTAGGGTAATGTGTATTCACACTGGTGTGTGTGTAGTGTGTGTGCAAGCAACATTCTTTTTTGTAAAATTATTTCTTCTGACTAAAGGCTCATAACTGAATATTCAAAGCAAAGAAATGGTACCTGTTTTTCAATCAGATCACTTTAGGTGTGGATTCAGTACTCCAATGGTGTGTGTGTGTGTGTGTGTGTGTGTGTGTGGTATTTGACATTATTACTCTGTGCTATAACTGAATATTCATAAAGAAAGCACCAATCAGATCAGAATTGAATGGCAGGGACTGAACTCCCATGCAGAGCTGAAACCATCAGCTGCTACCTCAGAGGTGCTGCTGTGAATGGATTCAGCCGTCAGTCTTGACAGAGCTCCTCCCTGCAGGAGACAGCTCGTCCCTCACCGGGCCCCGTATGAAGGACCACAGACCGTACTTCACTCGCAGGCTCCTGGGCGAGGGAGCGCCATGGCAACCGGCAAGGTGGGGCGGCAGCAGCGCCCGCCCTCGATTAATATTCAGCCAGCTTCCTGTTCTGCTAACGACCCATGAAACGGATTAATTATAAGTGTGAGAACCAGGGTTTCTGTTCAAGATCCCCTTCTAAAGGGAGGGAGGCATAAATCCACACATCCCCCCTCTCCTGTCCTTCCACTTTAGGGAAAGTTTAATCTGTGCTGAATTTAATGGTGGTACTTATATTGGTAGTACATTTTGACTCAATAAAATATGAATTCCTTCATTTTTGGTCCTAATTTTCTTTTCACCAGGTATTGACAATCCTATATATATATATATAGTATATATACTGATGGAAAATGCATATGTATATTGTGGCATCCCAAGGGGTGGCACGAGAAAATGGCTGCCTGCCCCTTTAACTCTTGTGAGCCACTAGAGCCATCAGGACTACAGCTCCCAGCAGCCTGCAGTCCCACACCTGATTACCAGCTGAAGTGAATGAAGCAACTGGGACTGCTGGCAGCTGAATGCACCAGAAGGGAAATGCGTGGTGAGTGAGTGAGTTAGTGAGTTAGTGAATTAGTGAGTGAGTAAGTGAGTGAGTGAGTGAGTGAGTGAGTGAGTAAGTGAGTGAGTAAGAAAGAGTTAGAGGATTGTTTTAGATTGCTTTTCGGATTTGACTGTTTTGAGAACCCGGTTTTGTGTACCAACTATTGTGTTTTTGAGAAACTGGATTAGATTTTGACATTGAATTACGGACAAAGGAGGAACTGCTCCCTCCTACCTCCAGACACTCTACACCCCAGCCAGACCCCTCCACTCTGCCTCCTCTGGCAAACTGACTGATCTTCTGCAGGAGACTCAAAACCCACCTCTTCATTTAAATTGAAAAAAAAATAAAATCTAATAATATATATATATATATATATACTATATATACTGATGGAAAATGCATATGTATATTGTGTCATCCCAAGGGGCGGCACGGGAAAATGGCTGCCTGCCCCTTTAACTCTTGTGAACCACTAGAGCCATGAGGACTACAGCTCCCAACAGCCTGCAGTCCCACACCTGATTACCAGCTGAAGTGAATGAAGCAACTGGGACTGCTGGCAGCTGAATGCACCAGAAGGGAAATGCGTGGTGAGTGAGTGAGTTAGTGAGTTAGTGAGTTAGTGAGTTAGTGAGTGAGTGAGTGAGTGAGTGAGTGAGTGAGTGAGTGAGTGAGTGAGTGAGTGAGTAAGAAAGAGTTAGAGTATTGTTTTAGATTGCTTTTCGGATTTGACTGTTTTGAGAACCCGGTTTTGTGTACCAACTATTGTGTTTTTGAGAAACTGGATTAGATTTTGACATTGAATTACGGACAAAGGAGGAACTGCTCCCTCCTACCTCCAGACACTCTACACCCCAGCCAGACCCCTCCACTCTGCCTCCTCTGGCAAACTAACTGATCTTCCGCAAGAGACTCAAAACCCACCTCTTCAGACTTCAGTACCACTGACTCTGTACATTTAGCTAAGTGTCATCACCACTGCCTACAGTGGCGAGAAAAAGTTTGTGAACCCGTCAGAATTGTCTGCATTTCGACATAAAGTTGACCTAAAATGTGATCTTCATCTAAGTCCTCTCTAAAGAGAAAATTCTAAAGAGTTCACAAACTTTTTATCGCCACTGTACATGGTTAATACTGCATTTCGTAATATGTATCTATGTTTAATACTGTCTTAAAAAAAAAAAGAATAATCTAATAACATTTTCTTTCCCTGTGTTACAGGTACGGTTTGCAGCTGCCAACAATGATGTCTATTACTGTACTACTACACTGATCTCTTGCACGAACAATGATTGATCTTATCATGTATTAATGCACATTTAGCAAGTCGCTCTGGATAAGAGCGTCTGCTAAATGCCTATATATATATATACAGTATATATATATATATATATATATATATATATATATATATATATATATATATATATATTGTAGCGATCTAGGTGGGTCGCTGCGTGTAAATGTGTGCGCGAGGCATTGTGGGGGAACACTGTTGCATGTTTGTTGTTCCCCCCCTGTGTTAATAAAAGTTATGTGTGGTGAATAATGTTGTGTGTACTAATTGTTATCCTTTTGTGTATGTGAAACCGATGGTCGCGGTGAGCCAAATGTAGAGCTACCGCGACCGACGTTCGTTTATTGTTTAGTGCCTTTCATCTTTCATTCAGTTCTTTCATTGACTGGAAGTACGTCCTGTGTGACATACTAGTTAGTTGAAGAGGCTGATGGACCGACGTGTCCTTTTAAGGATGCGTCTGTACCCGAAGAAAGCTCTCGAGACGATATCCGGGGTCGTGCGGTGTATGGGGCACGGATATTGTCACCTTCATTATTAAAGTGGCTATGGTTCATAGCCACATTTAAACTGTTGCCTCAGAATTCAAGGTTCCCTTAATGATGTCGAGTCGTCCAGGCCCAGAGGAAGAAAAGCAGCCCCAGATTATGACACTCTCACCACCATGCTTGACCATAGGGATAAGGTTAATTTGGTGTTGGCAGTGTTGGGTTTTGCCAGACATGCCATTTTTGATTGTGACCAAAAAGTTCAATTTTGGACTCATCCGTCCAGAGAACAGACTTCCAGAGACCTTCAGATTGTCCATGTGGTCTCTGGCAAACTTAAGACTGGCAGCTTGGTTCTTTTTAGGCAGCAGAGGCTTCTTCCTAGCTACCCTTGCATGGCAGGTTCTATTCAGTGTTCTTCTTATTGTTGATGGATGCGCAATGACATCAGGTGTAGCGAGGGAGTGTATTCTTGTGTTGCTTTTTACTCCATTTATCATTTATCATATCTTGTGGCTCTTGGTGATATTTTAGAAGGACACCCACTTATAGGCAGAGTTGCTGTCATGTTAAATGCTCTCCATTTGTATATTATTTGTCTCACAGCGGACTGATGGTGTATTTGATATGATTTTATGTCCTTCTGCAGACTGATGCGCACTCACTACTCTCTTCCTGAGGTCCTCTGGGGTCTCCTTAGATCCCAGCATGGTGTGTTTTGGTTCTGATTAAATAAGGATTTTGTAGTACAAACTCCAGATTTCTATGATTGCACAAGGGGTCATCACTGTATATATATAAATACATATATACACACACACACACACACACACACACACACACACACACATATAGGGACTCAGATTATTATGTAACATTCACTGCGCAGTCAACAAGCATTGCAAACTTGTTGGAATTAAAGAACATAACAGTGTTATTACAATTATTATTACAATTATTTCAACTGTTGTTATTATTGTACATCCTAAACCTGGATTGTGCAGTTACATCAAAAGACGCCTCAGCATCCTACACTGCGACAGGAAAAGCAAATTAAATAATCGAACAAGAAATACGGCAGCTATAACAGTGATCCATTTTACAGTTATGTATGTACACAGGAGCTTCTTGAACTCATGGATGGATGTAACACTCCTAACCAACTGACTGCCTATCTCCTACAGAATGACCTGCTTGATCCCAACCAATCTGGGTTCAAGGCAGGCCACTCCTCAGAAACTGCTCTCCTTGCAGTCACCGAGGCTCTACAAGTGTCAAAATCTTGGTTCGGTCATCTCTGCCCATGGTTTTTCATATCACTGTTATGCTGATGACACCAAATTCTTTCTCTCCTTCTCTTCTTCTGAGACCCAGGTCCCAGCATGTATCTCTGCATGTCTAGCAGACATCTCTGCCTGGATATCCACACACCTGCTGAAGCTGAACCTGGGGAAGACAGAGCTGATCTTCCTCCCAGTGAAGGGCTCCCCGATGATTGATGCTTCAATCACCGTGGAAGGCTCCATAGTGTCTCCATCTCAGTCTGCCAGGAGCTTTGGAGTGACCCTGGACAACCAGCTGAGCTTCTCGGGCCATATTGCAGCAATCACCCGGGCCTGCGGATCCTCCCTCCATAACATCCGGAGGATCTGACCGTTCCTCACCCAAGAGGCCACACAACTCCTGGTCTAGGCCCTGGTGATCTCACGCCTGGACTATTGCAATTCCTTGCTGGCAGGGAAGCCACTGCAGCTGGTCCAGAATGCTGCCGCACGTCTGATGTTCAACCAACCCAAGTACACACATGTCACCCCTTTACTCACCTCTCTTCACTGGCTCCCTATTGCAGCACGCATCAAATTTAAATCACTGGTGCTGGCCTATCAAGCTGCTACAGGAACTGCTCCCTCTTACCTCCAGTCACATCACACCCTACACCCCAGCCAGACCCCTCCGCTCCGCCTCCTTGGGCAAACTGACTGTCCCTTCCCTGCAGGCGCTCCTCGCGGTCTCGTCTCTTCTCTGTCCTGACCCCCAGTGGTGGAACAATCTTCCGCTCTCGGTCAGGACCGCCGACTCACTGGCCATCTTCCGCAAGAGACTGAAAACCCAACTCTTCAGACACCATTACCACTAATTGCCATCACCACTGCTTTCATGTTAAATTCTGCATTTTGTATCTATGTTGATATCTGTCCCCAAAAGAAAAAAATTAAATAAAAACACCTAACTTTTCCCTCCTTGTGTTACAGGTACGGTTTGTAGCTGCCAACGATTATGTCTATTAATGTATCGTGACACTGATCTCTGGCGCGGACTATTATTAATCTTACCATGCATGTATTAATGCACATTTTGTAAGTTGCTCTGGATAAGAGCATCTGCTAAATACCTAAAATGTAAATGATGTAAAAATGCCAGTTCAGCCAGTTCAGGTTTTACTAGGAGCAGGGCACTACAAATCACCTGCTGGTGGTACACTAACCTACTTATGGTAAGACCTGGACTGGCTCAAATTGCTATGCATTAGGAGGGTTCCATCCATCTGAATCCAGCTGCTGAATGTCAAAATCAGTAATAACACTCTGGTGCTTTCATACCATCTTCATAATCACGAAGTCTTTGCCAATTATCAAAAAAATTGCTGTTCGGAAATTAAAACTGAATCCTAATGAGAGCGAATTATACTGCCATCGGGAAAAAAAATGTTTTTAAAAAAAAATCATCTGAAACTAATCCATTTTTATTTGCTGTAAATTAATTTGATGAAATTAATTAGCTTACTTTGCAAATTAAGTTATCGTCTATTGAACAAAATTAAAATGGGACTCAGTCATGCACATCTCATGGTTCTTATTTTTGCATAGTCTAAAAAACTTGTTCTCCCCAACAGATGTCTACACCACTGATTTCTCAACCATTCTGAGGTCAACCAGGGAAGCCGTTGCCAATGTAAGGCACAGAGACACACACCCAGATGTTTGTTAACATGAATGTTAACAAATAATGCATAATCGATTCTAGTTACATAATTAATTCTCCTCATTTTCACACCAATGCGTGTGGTGACAAACAAAACGCTGAGGGATTCATTTCAGGCATCTCTGCCATTCCATTATAAGCCTTTTGGGGTTTCTCAGGGGGAATTCTCATGGAGTTGGTCTGATGGTCAAAGTTTGGGGAATTTTAATATCCAATCTTGGACACTATTTTTTAGTTTTTGGACATGTGACACGAGCCCATGGGAATGCCTGCTTTTAGCCCCGTAAGGCTTGGATTCAATCAACATTTAATGTGGCATTGATTTAAAATGAATACTAGTGTTGTTTTATTTCTTCAAAAACACTGTATTGGTGAGTTACCTTTGAGGATAGCAGAACTCACCAAACTGCTGTATTTGAATATATATATATATATATTATAAAAACAATATTTAGATATATACCTATATACAGTGCCTTGAAAAATTATCTGGCCCCCAACCCTTTTTCACATTTTCTTGCCTCAGATGCTGAATTTGAAATAAATTCAGATTGGGATTTGGGGATTTTTTCCTGCTGATCTACAAAGCCTTTTGCATCAAGTCAACCTAAAAGAAAAAAATCCAGAATCTTCAACAATTTACTACAAATGAATAACAGACATTATCACATAACTAATGTATTCATACCCTTTTATAATAGCTAGCCTAAATTTGCTCAGGTGAAATAAATTCTTGCTAAAAATGACACAATCATTTAATGGATTCCACCTGTGTAATCATTAGTGAATCACCTGCTTTAAATTAATCTGTGAGGATAAATGTCCCTCTCTCTGCAAGGTCCCACCATCTTGTCTGGAGGCCACAAGAAAAGATTCAAAATGAAAACCAAAGAGCATTCTAAGCGAATGAGGGATATTATTATAGAGAAGAACAGATCTGGGGAAGGGTACAAAAAAAATTCAAAGGCCTTGAATATCCCTTGGAGCTTCTATGGGAGAGTGGCAAGGAGGAAGCCGTTGCTGAAAAGAAACCATATTCTGGTCCGCAAAGAATTTGCAAAATGACACTTAGGAGATACTGCAGAAATGTGGCAAAACGTATTGTGGTCTGATGAGACTAAAGTTGAACTTTTTGGCTTAAATGCTAAGCGGTATGTGTGGCGCAAAGCCAACACTGCACACCAGCCAGGTAACACCATCTCCACCGTTAAGTATGGCAGTGGTAGCATCATGTTATGGATGCTTTTCATCAGCAGGGACTGGCAATCTTGTCAGGATTGATGGAAAAATGAACAATGTACAATATAGAGAAATCCTGAACAGAAACCTGCGCCCCTCTGATCTGAAGCATACTGCCAAAGCAACAGTGGGATGGCTTCAAATGAAGAAGGTAGATGTTCTAGACTGGCCCAGTCAGAGTCCTGATCTCAACCTAATAGAAAATCTGTGGCAAGAACTAAAAATTGCTGTACATCACCGCACCCCATCCACCTTGACACAGCTTGAACAATTTTGCAAGGAGGAATGGGCAAAAATTGCTCCATCACGGTGTGCAAAGCTAATAGAGACTTATCCAAGAAGACTTCTGGCTGTAATAAAAGCCAGAGGTGGTTCAACAAAGTATTGACTCAGGGGGATGAATACTTAAAAAATTACAACATCTCAGTTTTGCTATTTTAATTTTGGTATAGTTTACTTTTAAATTTTCTTTTTTGGGACTCTGTAAAGAAGAATGTGTGTATCACAAATACAAATTCCCAATTTAATGCATCAAAATCCCAGACTGTGAGACTCTTAAATGTGAAAAAAGTGTTGGGGGCCAAATACTTTTTCAAGGCACTGTATATGTGTATGTATGTATTATAGGTATGTATGTATGTATATGCTGAAAGATGTATGCCAAACTGGAATCAGGTGTTATGGTCAGATGAGGCCAAAATTGACATTTTTGGCAATGCACCCCAGAGGTGGTTTTGGCATTAGAAGAAGGGCGCTTATGTCGAAAATAGCCTATACCTACGGTGAAATATGGTGGTGGAACTTGATGTTATTGGGGTTGTTTTGCATCTACTGGTCCTGGGGCTCTTGTTAAGGTGAATGGAATCCTGAATTCCAGCAAGTACCAAGAAGACATTTTGGCCTAAGTTTAAATATATTGAGTGCCTTAAGTCTATCATCATAACTTTTACCTTTCATACCAAAATCCAGTTCTAAGAAACCTATGTCTATTCCCAATGTCATTCCAATGTCCTTATTATTATAAACCAAAGTTCCTTCCTTATTCTTAATGCACTTAACCTCATCCTTAACTTTCCTTTTTCTACTACAATATTGAAAAAAAACTTCTTAGGGTTACTTTTTGCATCTTGGGAAATTTTAATTTCAAACCGCCTTTCGCTGATCTTATTTCCTTTTTAGCCTTAGCCCGCATATTACAATAATCTAACTTGTTTCTCTCTGAGTTATCCTTTTTATATACTCTATACAGTCGTTTCTTTTGCCTCAAAATCACCCGTAAAGATTTAGTCATCCACTGTGGAGACTGTTTTTTCATCCTATTTTTCCTTACTTTGGGGATGAATTTACACTGTACATCTACAATAACCCTTTTAAATATAGTCCATTTTTCATTCACAGTTCTGCAATCTAGAAGTTTGACCCAATCTATATTACTTAAATTCTCTCTCATTTTATTAAAGTCATCTAAAAACGTGAAGTAGTGAGCACTTGTAGGTAGGATCTGAAGGTTAGTAGCAGCTAGATAGATACCAGAACTATCTTCATGTGGCAGATGTGTACATTGCCATTCTAGTTTTATACTGGAATTTTGATTATAAATAAAGGGCAACTCCCCTCCTCTTTCATTAGTTCTATCCTTCCTAAAAATGACATTTCATTTAAAAATGAAATGTGCATGTATTTTAATTTTAGCCATGGCACAAGAGGTATACTGTAAACCACTTCAGCCTCAGGCCGGGAAACATCCCTGTCATGCCATATATTCTTGTATATGCACAGCATGTTGTGGTTTATATCTGACACACTGACACACACACACACACACATTAAATATATAAAATGATTCTATAATATGAAGTCCAGTGCAAACACATTCAGACGCAGTGGACCAGCTAATGTGATGTCCACCTGGGCCTCATCCCCCTCCTCTGCAAGTGATGCGATTAGCACTCCCCTCCCCCCCGTCAGAGTCTCTGTTAAGCATCAGCTGCACAGAGATCCGCTCACCACTGCACTCCTGTGATCTAATGCTGGGGCTCCCCCCTGCTGCTAACCTGTTCGAAGGTGATTTCAATTCATCCTCCTCTACCATTAATCTGTGTCAAATAGACGTAACATCACTAGGGTTCAGGGCACCCTCTCACTCAATGAACATGTGCAAAGTGCGCATGCACCGACAGCAATAAAGGCGAGACCATGAAACACAGGGAAAGCCTTTAGTTGGACGCTCTCTTAATTGGCTCTTAGGTGAACACTTTAGCCAGGGTTTATTTTCAGGTGTTTACTTAAATCCATCCAGAAATGAATTCCAAGCTCCAAAAAGAAGGAAATGCTTGTTGAGTTTTAAAAATTTTAAGGTAAACTACTGATCATTTTTTATAGAGAACAGCCTTGAGAGGTGTACTTTAACACATTTGTTTGCAGATCTTGTCTTACCATACCATGGCCAAAGTTGGGGTATATTTGGTGAATATTTTGAGTGGGGGAGGAGGTATGTTTTCCCCCTTGGGGGCTTCAGGGGTTTTTAAATGTGACATTTTCTTTCAAGTTGTCTGCCTCCCCCAGGGCTGCAGATAAGGTTGTTGGAAGGTGGGGGGCAGGGACGGGTGTGGAGTCTAACTCCAGAAACAACGCTTCCCTGATTCTCAATGCTCTCTGGGACCTGGCAATGAGAAAACAGCACCAGCACGTGTTCCTGAGCAGAATCAGTGATATGATCAAAAGGTAACTGAAACACGTGTATGCCCGTCTGTATGGCCAGACACATGTCTGTATGGCAGGCCTCAATGGACCCAGAGAGTTTAAAAAAAACAGAAAATAAAGAGGATTATGAGTTTAAAGGAATCACTTCTCTGCCCAGTCTCATTGTTCTTGCTAAATCTCCATGGTACAAGCACTACTCTGACACTGCACACATACAGTAATATGAAAACCAAGGCTGACCCTCTACTGTGATTTACCTTCTGAATGGACTAGACAATGGTGAACAACAGTTCTATCAAGATTTCCATCATTATTTGATTTATAGTATTTTAGATGATTAAGCCATCTTAATGAATCACATGTTGCTTCCTTCAGGCAGGTTTAACCCATGAACGAGCAGCTAGCGGTCTTCAGGTTTCAATTTTCCTTTTCAATTAGCAGGTAATTGACACCTCTGATCCAGAACTTCAACTTCAACATCACTAACAATTGACAATTAAGAGCTGAGCAAGATTGTATGGGAAGCAGGGGTGGAGCATTAGAAAGTGTTGAGTACTTAAGTAGAGGGAGGGGCAAATCAGAGTGGAGCATTAAAGGAGAAGGAACGGCAAATCAGTAGAGTGAGGGGCGGGGCGTTAGAGTAGGGGATGTGTAAAGGAAATAGTTGAGGAAGGGGTGGATTGATGGTGAGTGGACCAACGAAATATTAGAGACAGAGGCTGATAGAGGGCACAGAGAGAGGGGCAAGGTGAGGGAGGAGGGTGGAGGAGGGGAAGAGGACAGAGAGAAGGGCAGGAGGACAATGGAGGGAGGGGGTGGAGGAGAGGCAGGGGACAGAGAGAGGAACGGGTGAAGGGAGGAAGGGTGGAGGAGGGGCAGAGGACAGAGAGAGGGGCAGGACTGACCTCAGGCACCCTGTGGCATTGCGCAGGACCTGAGAGGAGTGCAGGTGCAGTTTTCTGTCCTCTCGATGGGGTGAGGCCTCCCAGCCTGAGTGGGGGATGATCACGGTGTTGGTCAGCACGGCCAGGGCATCCTGGATAATGGGCATCTTCAGGGCATCACAAGAGGACAGGTTCCACAGCACACCTGCAGGGGAAGCCAGAGAGGTTAATGCAGGGCACTAAGGAATAATGCAGTTTGGAACTGCCCATCTGTGGGGATTCGGAAAATTGGATTGGAACCAGAAGTTTGTAGGTTTGAATCCTGGCTGAAACACTGACATTGTATGATTGAGGAAAAGATACCTAATCTTCAGAAATATCCAGCAGTATAACTGTATAATATGAAAAAAAGAAAAAGAAAGTTAAGTATGATGTATATTACAACATAATAATGTTGTAATCACACTATTGTTTTACAACTAATTACAACACAAAACCGCTCGCCCACAGTATAAAAAAATCTTTATCCATGCAAAAGCAGCTTGTCCATGATTACAGCTTTATAAGTGACACTATTAAAATGTCTCTGGGAACCACCATTGATTAAAACAGTCACAATTAATTAAGAAACATGCCAAAAAAAGCTTGTATTACCTTCCCAGACACAATGACTTGTTTCTCAACAATCCCATAACCCGTGGAATTTAATAATCCCCTAAAATTTCACATAATCAAATGTACTTCAATAACTGACCAGTAATAATGTCTTAATAAGGAATATGGAACAGTTAAACACATTCTCTATAGGGAAGAATGAGTGTTTTAATCTATGATATCTTTCTTCAGGAGCAGTCTGGATACATTTCAGATAAGGGTCTGTACCTCAGCTCACTACATCAAACCTGTCTGTCAGCTGAGCACAGCAGATGTCAGCAAGGGACACTGTGATTGGCTGTCACTGAGAGGAAAACGATTGGCTGGGGGACTCAGATAACAAGTAATAGCTTTGAGGCTCAAAGCAGATGTGTCCCAGAAATGTATCAGGCTTGGTTGTGTCAGCTTGCTGTGCAAACACAATTCCACAGGACATGGTTGTAAGCTGAGTACCAGATTGCCACAGCTTCTAGGTGTCAACCAGCCCAGACCAGTGGCAAGAACCAGGTTCATCATAGCGATAGCTACCATTTACAATTTGGTTCTTTCGCAGACTCTTTTATCCTAAGCAATGTACAAGAGTACATTAACATGGCTGTAGATCATCTAGAGCTATCAAACGGTAGGTTACAGATTATTGACATTGCTGACGTTCATTCCATAAAACCCGCCATACAAAAGGGAAGAGAACGGTTATTATAATTGTAAAAAATATATGAATTGAGGAGAAGTTTTAGATGGTGAGTTTTGTCTTTTTTTGGAGGATGGCTAGAGATTCTGCTGTCCTGATCGAATCAGGTCAGGACACCTCACTTGCAAAAGCATGTTTAAGGAGACGCCTGGGATTGTCTACTCTCATGTTCAATTAGTCCTGAGATATCAAGGAAAGGGAGATCGATGGAAGCTAAAATGTGAAAAGGGATGGAAATTCTGCTCTTTCTGAGCACACATGGTGTCCAATCAGTGTCATCATCTCCTCTTCACATCTCAGGCATGAATATTATCCCATGTCCATGTGGGAAAGCTCATGTAGGCAAGAGAATACAAGAGCCAAAAAAGAATGACAAAGACATGACAAATCTAATCTAATTAATCTAATCCAGGAGTGGCCTACTTTATTGAAACAAAACACCTCAACAAGTTTTATGAGAAGAGAAAAAACGTTGTCTTCTTAGGAGACATGAGGATTTGGGACAGGAAGCAGCTTTAATTCGTTAGCCAAATTAAATTCCAATGCCCTGAGTAGCAATACTGTTCCTCAATAAATCCCCCTTTCCCAGATTACATATAACAATGATGTAAATACATTTCTAACATGCATTCTGTGAAATGAAAAAACACATCACAATCAGAACATTGTTAACTTCGTATAACATTAATGCCCGTTATAAATCAACAACATAATGATTTCCAATTCTGTGCAATCTCTACCCATACAGAGCAAACTCTGCTTTAAAATAGCCCAATTGAACCCTCTATTTCTTAAATTACCGACCCCCCCCAATGGACCACCATCCACAACTACGGGACCAGCCACTTCTCCGGGGCTGGAAATGAATCGCTTCCTTCAAGATGGAAATTGCCTATTCGTTTTGCCCACAGGGAAGCTTGTGGTGAGCTCGTGCTCGTTTTAACTGAATATTTTCTTTAACTTTTTGTTTTGTTTTTGTTGTTGATGTTTTTTTTTCTCTTGACCTACCAAGTGCTTTATATCACTGTCACTGTAACAAAAATAAAACGTACCAGTGCTTTAATTTCAATCTCTACCTTTAAATACAGAAAGACGTGAGTGCCACATTTAACTGTGTGAAAAGTTGGATGGAATTCCAACATCTGAATCCCGATCGGAATGATCTCAATTGAAATCCATGCCCAGTGCTTGGTAATAAATTGAATAAGAAATGTATTGCTGTATTATTTTTAGACCTGTTACCTGTTACCTTTTCCATATCATACCATTTCCTTTTCTACAGATCCCTGTTCTAATGGTATACTCTTGAATGGGGTGCTTTGTGATTTTCTATAACGACAGTTATACATGAAGCCAGTCGGTAAAAATCAGGTAAGAAAGAGATTGTAGTGCAATATCAGAGTAAGGGGCAAGGTATGGTACATAGAAAGCCAGTGGCTACCTGCAAGGGGCAAATTCTCCAGCATGAGAGTAACCCCGGTAAAACAGGGAAATACCCTGACTTTTGCTTTAAAAAGAAAATGTTATGCATCTGTCTGTGTTCCTTTTATAAGCCATATGTGATTAAAACATTAAGAGTCTCCCTGTTCTGGTATGCGCTGCATGGAAACATTGCACTGCTACTCTGACACATCCTATTTGTTGCCTGTCCAGCTTGGCACCGGAAGGACAGGCTGAATTTGGCCAGGTGTTGTTTTCCCCAGAGGTCAGACGCATATCGTTAAGAGGACACAGGAAGACTTTTCAATCTGTCATGGATATAGGCTCCCGCTACACTCCCAGGGCTGCCTGGAGGATTACCCACAATGCCACCACAGCGAGGCACACACTGATGATATATGACCATTGTGATGCATGCCGGATAGGGTTTGATTGACGGGCCGTGGACTGGGAGGCCCAAACTCTGCCCTCTGGGATGACATTCATTACCGCTGGATGGATATACAGCACTACCGATTCGCTGGCTTGAAAAAAAGGAGGCTGAAACCCATACCTTTAAACCGATGATTACTCTCAACCTGTTTCTGTTTAAATTCCTTGATTATGAATCAAGTACTTCATTTGCTGAATAATCAATACCAATAGGTATACTATATATATAAAAATTATGAAAGCATTTTCTTTACATTAAAAAAAGTGCAGCATTTTCTTACATCTACAAATGATCTTAACTTGTGGATAAATGTACTCTTTGTTCTCTGTGCCCAAATTCAATACTGAATCTTTAAACATCCGTTAATCTGATCTGTGCAGATCAGGCAGTTTAAAGCTCATGAAAAAACACAGGAGTTTTCACCAAACTGAAGTTTATTTTATAGGCTTCATTGACCATTTCTCAAAGTTAGTGTACTACACATTTAATCGGGGAATTTAAGTTAACAGTGTAGCCTATTCTTTGAATTAATTCAGCTGAATTTTACTCAATTAAACCCTTTATTGTCATTGACATTCTCTAACATGACATGAAGAAAACGATCCCTACAATGTGAGGCGAAATGGATTGTTAATTAAGTAAAATAAATGAAAACTGAAAGGTTGAGACCAACGGTTGGTATAAAGGTAAGATTTCAGCCCCTCTATTTCCAGCTCACCAGCTGTCACTGATAAACAGGCGTCCTTCCATAGAATGGGCATATATTGGAGCGGGATATTATTTACAATAAACCGTGGCTTAATTGTGGCCCTGTTCAACAACATAATGCCCTTAAGACCAATCAAAAACATTTATTTTTTTTTTTAAATAATTCAGTTGGGGTTAGTTCTTCCCTGTTTTTCAGTCTTTGACTTAAAATCAATGATTAGCATTTTTAAATTCTTGGTTTAAAGTTCTAACCGAATTTTTCAGTCTTTGAGTAAGGTCTATTGAGCGAGTATCAAGTGATTCAATGAGGTCTAACTCTTTTTTTGTCAGTAGGCTGTTTGCTGCAAATGAAACTATTGTTTTTTATTGATTTATGTGCATCAGTTAATTTTATATGAATCAGTCAATTCACCACACAGTACCACCTGTGGAAAGAACATCCTCTTAGGCGAACAATAAAATATCTATCCATCTACATCCAACCAAACACTTACTCTGTCTGGTGAGCTCGTCTTTGGCCGAATCGTAAATCAGCCCTTATCTCTTCATTTTCCATTGAATAATTCATATTTGTTTCACTGCTATGCTCACTGCCCGCCATGAGGCAACTCTCGAACACTTTCTATTGACAATCGTGCACCACTGTACACCTTCTGGGCCTGTGTCCTTATTCCACAGATGATTTATGGAGAATGCTGAAAGGTTTTTCTCTGAAGTGCCCGCTGGTGCACAGTTCACCTGGGTGGTGGTGGTGTGGGTCTGCATTTTAAGATGTCATTAACATCTTAAGGCCGCCTGCCATCACCATCCCTTTTTTTGATTTCCCATAACCAGCACAGTGTGCATTTTTCGCTCCAGAGATGAAAGAGGTCAATTGCTTTGGCCCAACACCAGGAAGGGTGTGCCACATCACTGAATGTGCTCACGTTATAAGACTGGATGCCTGCGGTGGTGAACTGAAATGAACCTTGTAGCGGGATGAACCTGTGTATGTGTGTGTGTGTGTGTGTGTATGGGGTGTGTGTGTGTGTGCGTGTGTGTGCGGGGTGGGTGATTTGGTAATAGCTTAGAGGCTCTCAATGTGACAGAAAGGGTGAGAGGCAGAAAGGGTTCATCAAGCCTCATTTTCACCAACAAAATCCATCTGGGCGACACAACAATTTGGTCCCTGGGATTAAAATTTGGCCCGCTGTTAAATCAACTTACAGTTTTTTACAATCACTTTGGCACTAATTTCAGAACCTTGAGGTCATTTTTCAAAACTGCAGACACAAAACTCTAAACGGATAATCAAAATGCACATTTTTCAAAACTCTAAACACTCAATTGCCCGAATACAATACACATAAACCTAAAATAATTTGTTCACTGAACTAAATCACTTGTTCACAATGACACAACTTAACATCAAAGTATTAGCATTTCAAAATGCAATACACACATTACATATGATACCACTGTCTTTTAATTTAATTACAATGCATCTAACTATCAATTAACTGCTCAAAATTATATGTAATTGTAGCATTACTCCTAATGCATAGTTTTATGGAAACTGATGAACAAAATTCCATGTTTAGATCATGAATGTTTTAGGACAACTAAATCTATTGACACCAATTTTACTACATTATCTTTGGATGTAATATTTAATCATCATCCTTTATCAGACACTGTTTCTATGGCTCCATGTTTCAATGTTCCTGACAATGTTTTCAGATTTGACAGTATGCATGCAGGCCTTTTTCTTGGCTTTTCCAATAATGACAACTCGTTACTGATGATTGATTTCACATTGTTGTAAGAGTTTAAAAGGTTTGTTTCCACCTGAAACAACATAGCGACAACATGAAGCAGACAGATGATCCATGTCAGAATAGAGGTCAAGCAGTGAGAGGAGGAGGAAGAGGAGGTGGTTAAGGGAACGGCAGAGGACAAGTACCCTTCAAAGAGGTGGGCGTGGGCCTCGTCTTGGAGTAGGGTTTAGGCCTCATCAAAGAGGTGGCCATGGGCCTCGTTTGAGAGGTGTGGGGGGGGAGGGGACGTGGTAGAGGACAAGGCCACGGACCAAGACAGTGGCAGGAACAGCAAAGAGTGTCCAATAAAATCCGAGCAATAGTTGTGGACCATGTCATGAATCTGGCATGACAATGACTGAGGAGCTACAATTATTCAGCCAAACCTCAGAAGATCAACTGTGGCCTCAATCATCAGAACGTTCCGCCATGAGAGTAAGTAAGTCTTCAGCATGCACTATGCATTACTCTCAATTGTCAAATTACTGTATATTGCATGCCACTGCATACCACACAGTAGGTGTTGTAACTGAATGTGTTCTTTGTTTTCCCTGCAGAATTGAGACAAGGCCAAATGGGGGAGGCAGAGGCCGAATTATGACTTACCAACATGAGCTAGCTGTGGTAAATTTGGTTTGGGCCAGAAATTATATACGCCTGACAGAAATTCAGGAGCACATCATTGACAATGACAACGTGTTCAACAATGTAGAGGCCATAAGTCTGCTGACTATTACATGCTTTCTGAAAAGGTACCAAGTGTCTCTAAAACAGATATAGTTGGTGCCTTTTGAAAGAAATGCAGGTAGGGTGAAGCAACTGCAGACTGAGTATGTTTAGGTATGTTCAGTTTCAAGATTCCTGTTGTGAAAGATTCAAGGTTGATCTACATTATTCTGTAGGGTAATTTTCTTTCAATTTATTTTTAGGGGGTGATGGAGCTGGATGCTGTAGAGAACCACCACAAATTCCTCTTTGTGGATAAGGCAGGCTTCAACTTGGCCAAAACAAGGTGGAGAGGTCGGAACTTCATTGGCCAGCGGGCAACCATCCAGGTACCTGGACAACCTGGGGGCAACATCAGCATGTGTGCTGCAATATCGGAGGTTGGTGTGGTGGGACACAGACCTCTTCTGGGATCCTATAATGCAGCTCTTCTTGTGAATTTCCTTGATGAGCTACAGTAGCTCTGTCAAGCTAATGGACTGACTTATGTGACAGTGTGGGACAATTTTAGGTTCCACCATGCTGAAATGGTGCAGACATGGTTTCAGGGCCAACTGCAGTTTTACAACCCTGTACTTGCCCCCATACTCTACTTTCTTCTCAACATGGAGGTGGAAGGTATATGATTGTTGCCCTCACAAACGTGCCACCCTCCTCCTGGCCATGGATGACGCATGCAATGACATCACAGCAGACCAATGTCAAGCCTGGATTAGCTAATTAAAGGATTGTAAAAACAACTAAACAGTGAAGCTATCGGTATCTTGTGTGTGGGTGATCTAAACTAAAGTATTTTAGTATTTCATAATAAATGAGTTATTTGAACCAATGATTATGAAGTGCAAGATTTTTTCAAATATATGAATGCAGAATGCAAGGTTTTGAACATAGGACAGGCTTTGTTACAAGTGCTGACCATTTTGAGTTTTGTGTCTAAGGTTTTGAAAATTGAGCACAAACTTGTGAGATTAGTGTCAAAGTGATTGTAAAAAAACTGTAAAAGGCACCTTGGACAATTCCATGTTGAGATATGAACCCAGGGAAAGTATACAATGTTGAATACCCTATTGGATACCATGGATTTATTGATCTACTTCAGATAATTGAATGATTCACAGTTTCTCCTACATATTAATTGCATTGAGTGTACCAGGCAGTGCCTCATGCAATACATTCATAAGGAAATTATATACAGTATAATGTGTGTGTGTGTGTGTGTGTGTGTGTGTGTGTGTGTGTGTGTGTGTGTGTGTGTGTGTGTGTGTGTGCATGTGTGCAAGCGTATTTGTGTGTGCATGTATGTCTGTGTGTGTGTGTGTGTGTCTGGGACTTGATCAGGGACTACAGAAGACAATTAGTTGAGCCAATTAGTACTCTGGTAAGATAGACATGCTAAGATCCATGTTAAAACTGATACTTTGTCCCCATCAAATAAATAAATAAATATATAAATGCATTTTAAAAAGTACAAATACTGATGGAAGTGTTCACACTTAAGCTCCAAACAATATACACACAAAGACTACAAGGGAAACAAGTTATTACTTCTCAGTGAACAGCCCTAGGCACCCTTTAACCAGGAAAACCGCAGAATTAATAAAGTAGCAGAATAACAGACCATAATAAGATACCTCCTAAAATGCTCATCCTATGTGACATAATTAAGTTTGACAGATTTTTGTAAGTATGGATTGTTTTTATAATACCACAGAGGAGAATCATTGCTAATATTAACTGGGCCCCAACTGTTCCTTCAACGCAATATGAGTAAAACAAATCTGTCTGAGACCAGTCACCATCTCCAGCACATCACTGTTGTCATCCAGTGTTCTTCCTGTCTACCCACAATCCCTCTGGACCCCAGCAATCTGGTATCGGTAGTGATACTGTGGTAACTACTGTCTGTGACAAATGCTGGCACAGTGGCCAAGACTTTCAAGGTGCCAAAATTGCCAGCACAATTCTTATGATACATGTTACAGACACTTGTAAAGACACACATTATTACATATACAAAACTGATTTCCAGATATGTAAATGTATCATATTATAGTAACATTACATAAAAAACTAAATTATATATTTTTTAAAATGTATATTGTATTTAAATTGTAGTAAAAAATATATGCATGAAGTGGCACATGAACATTCATGTTAGAAGTGGCCTTGTACATTCTAACTCAATTGTTGATACACTATTTCCCTCACTCACTCACTCACTCACATGCACTCAAAAGCCATACAGACCATCAATTCACTGTGAGCATGGCATTCAGTCAAGGGCACCAGGCCTGATTTCTGAAACAAAGGCATTTAGCCTTTTAAAAGCTTCACAGCCACAAACAAAAAGCTGTACATTTATAGTAAGTAAGGTGAAGAACAGCAGTGGAAAAATGCCTTACGCTATGTTCATGCATTGCAGGAGATTCAGAAGTTAGAAACACTATTACAAGTATGTCACTTTTATTGAATCAATTGAGGTTCTAACAGCAGAGTGTTGCTGCATGTAAAACAAACAGCAAACAAACAGCGAGCCACCATTTTAGCTCTTCTGGATGGGATCCTGCAGGCCTGATACTGCGCACGTTGTTATAGGAAACAGCCAAAGCTGAGAGTTCCATGGTTCACCGGCATAATCTACAAATGCCTGCCATTTTTAAAATATTTTTTATAATTTTTGTTTCAGATTTTTCTCCCATTTTTTCTCCCAATTTGGTAGCCAATTAGACCTGCTATTTCTATGTCAATTCCCCCTAGTAATGTAATTTCGCTGCCGTAGTCCTACGACCGGTAGTGACAATGGCGACCTGACGCCTCTTCCGAGGCGGCACTCGCCAAGTGTCGACCGTAACCTGGTACTACAGGGCCACTCTTATGCGCAGCGAACGTCATGCCGGCTTCCCTCCCCCCTCCCTGAGGCGGACAGCCAATCGCCGCCCCTGGTGGCGCTCCTGGCCAGAGCCGACTCGAGACAGGGAATTGAACCCCGGTCTCTGTGGTCAGCGTCGAACGTTGTAACCACTGGGCCACGCGGGAGGCCCAAATGCCTGTCATTTTTATGGAAGAAAATTCTTGATGGGGGACAGCCTGACCTTTGGAGATGGAATTTTATCTCAACCATCTTGTCACGCATTGGTGAAAAAAGGGGTGGATTTCACAAGGCAGTGCTCATCTCTTGTACAAAGCTACTGGTGGATGTCTAAATGATGAAACCCCACACAGAAAAAGGAACTCAAAGAAAAAGAAAGTTTGAACAAAAAAACCCTGCTGGCTTGTTTTTTTGCATTTTATTTTTAAACAAGAGTTCAGACACTAAGTTCTCTAGCAGGTCAGGAGAGTTAAGATTAGCACACGTTTTCAGAAGCGTCATTTCACTGAACGGCCAACCAGCTGAGCTGCGCAGTCATTACATTGCAGTGAGTACAATTCAAACTAGCTGATCCAGGCAGACTGCAGCTGCACAATCGCCCAGAGGAGTTGACACTTGTATGTATATATGACTATATATATGTGTATATATATAAATAAAATATTATTTAGCAACTAATAGCAACAGACCTGACATGAGCTCTCATGTAACACTGTCAAAAAAGTTGGGGTTTTGACAAAGAATCTCTATACAATCCTCACAGAGAATCTGTAAATTCCGCAGTAAATGTGTAGCTAGTGGATGGCTATAATGCGAGCAGAGGTCCACAAACCCAAGAAACACTGTGCCACGGTCACATTGGTGTTTCATCACTGTATCACTTTGTTCATCCATTTACTGGATACCTCTGGGCCTCCTCAGGGAAATGCATGCAGCCTGCATATGTACTTTTTCCAAATGTGTTTCTGCATGTATTTTGTTTTTATTTGTTTGTTTTTATTTTTTGATACTGTTTTTTGGTCTGTAGTTTATTGGGGACAGGTGGGGTTCTCAATTAGCCGTTGGCTATAAACACTTCATGCAATGCATCTGATGCTTGTTTTTTAACATTGTAACAATGCTTTTTCTCTGTCCCTGACAAATAAATAAATAAATAATACAAATTTTCACATCACCCATTTATAGTTATTTATGTTTACTGAAGCGACTGAGGGTTAGCCTGTGTAGGTTAGCTGAAAGGGTGCAATGGCAGTACTCCACTTGTTCATTGAACCAGTAATCATGTAATTTACCATTAACAGGAATGACCATATGACTATGCCCTACACAACAATACATGCTTTACAATAAACTAAGCATGTAATAGTAATAATAACATAGTAATAACATTGTTACTATGTGTTAATTACATGTTATAAGCCCATGTGCGGTTTACCTGTGAGGAGCTCGCGGATTTCCACATCGGTGGTCTTGCGTAGCAGGCGCACCAGCGCGGGGATCCCGCCGCAGTTCTTCAGGGCAATCTTGTTGTCGTCGTTGGCCTTGCCATACACCAGGTTACGCAGGGCCCCACATGCACTCCTGTGCACCTCAGCCATGCGGTGATCCAGCAGGTCAACCAGCAGCTGGATACCACCCTGCCTCCGGATCTGAGACATACAAACACACACAGAGCGGTCATAACAAAAGTCCCACACGCAATATCCTTGTTCTGTTTGTATCAGTACCAATGTATTCAGGGAAGCCATCTCTTGAATTTAAGAAGTAAGTTGCACCGCTGATATACAGGTAACTGGCAAACTAAAGGAAACACAAACATAATGTGTCTTACTAGGGTGTTGGGCCACCACGACCAACCTTTATTTGGATAAAACATTGTTCACCTTTATCTTTATCTGTTGACAGAGCTTAGGATGGCCCAAGGTGCCTTTAAGATGTGGAATATGCATGAGGACCAGAAGCAGTGCAGGTGAAACAGCAATGCTAGGCTAAGGCAGCGGGCAACCAGGCCTCTAATAGAGAAACCAGGTGCCAGCAAACAGAGCCTGAATGCTTCAGCCCACAACAAGTCAGAACCAATCAACACTGCTGCTTTCCCTCTGCTCCAATTAACATGCCACTGATGGCCAATCACAAGCTGGCAGAAGAGGCTGTCCCGTACACTGCGGTTTTATTTTATTCAGAGGAACCAAAATAATGGGTAATGGGCAGCATCGGGTTATAACCGTAGGCCAGGGATTTCACAAAATAGTGATGTAATAGCTACATTTATGATGTTTTTATTCAAATATCATACATTTGTATAATGGGAGAAATGCAAATATAATGGGTCAGAGCAAACTGGGAGGAAAACAAGGTTGACAACAACAGGTGTCGGTCAGTCCATATGGGCTGTGTCTACAAAAACATCATGTGCCTGACATGTCCAAACCCTCCTTTTTTTAAATAAAAAGGTTAGTATCAAAAAGTCTGTATAAAAGGGTGCTCTTTGGAACAAGATAACATATTAAAGAAGAATAGCCAAAAAGAAAGGTAATAAAACCAAGGGGAAAAAACCCTGTATTGTTAAGGTGGCTACCACTGACACCTTTCATCACTTTCCTTACTTTCTCTCTGTCAGAACAATTCACTCACCTTTCACACACACTTACACACACACACACACTTGCTCACATGCTCACACAAACACACACACACACACACACACACACACACACACACGTTTAATGGTAGGCAGGCCTGCTGGTCTGTCCGAAATCCTATGGTCCCAGGTCCGAGTTGCCCTCTGTCTACAAAACCAGGCGAGAGGGGAACTCACTGGTCCAGAAAATGTGTGGAGACTCAAATCAAAGACCAGAGCAAATACAAGTAAAATAAAAAACACGCTTGAATTTCCTTTTAAGAGACTAATGTCTCAATCAATAATAATTAATTCAATCAATAATCATCCTTAAGTTTGACTTACAAATAATGGCAAATGCTAATTTCTTTCATCACAAACACGGTTTAAAAAAATAAATAACCAGAAACTAATATTTACGCACAGAATAATCGTGGCTTCATTTTACTCTCAACCCCATAATGTGTTATATCAGAGCCATGAGAGAGACTAATGGAAAAAAGTGGCCGGCAGAGCTTTTGTGGCAAATCCGGCGATGACATTATCGCAGGCGCCCAGCGCACGGTGCATGCACATTGAGTTAAGGGCGAGGGTTTCTGTGCCGTTACCGAGATGGGGATATCACGCAAACGCATCAGACAATTTAAAGAGCTGAAGAGCACAGATGAGTGATGCATACTGCATTTCTCCGCTTCAGAACAGCACTGCCAAAAAAAAGCAATTAACTCTTTAAATGTCACTGCGTTGTAATCTATTGCGCATCGCCGAACACTCCCCGAGGAATTGGATTTGTAGATTCAATTTGGGGGCGAAATTCATCACCACCGCATACAGTGCTGTGAGGACAATGTGCCTGCTTTTGGAGACGAGACATAACCCGAGCCTGGTCTGACTCACAGGGCCGGAATTTATTTCCCATTTCTGTGGCATGAAGTCACCGTATTTCAGTCGGCTCGTACTTCAGTCTAGTGTAGAGCAGATACCCACAATCCTCTTTTAATTCCGAGTGCGTTTGAAGCAAAGCCTGCAGCGGTGACCAACCCTGATCCTGCAGGGCCACAGGCTGTGTAGACCTTCGTTGTCACTCAGCACTTAATTGATCAATTAAAGTCATTGGTTACACAGTTATACACAATTATATTATGGTGGAAACAAAACCTGGCAGACCCTGTGGCGCTCCAGGACCAGAGATGGATTCCCCTGGTCTATCGTATGACCCGGTTGTGCACTGAACTGCCAACACACTAAATGAAGGATACTTTAAACAGGTGCAGTACCGTGGGTGTCCATTGGGGGATACCAGCAGACCCAACCCTCCCCTTTCCAACAAGAGGTGCTGGAATCACTCATACTGTTAGTATAAACAACTACCCTGTCAGTCATTGACCACTATCCTGTCAGCATATGCAGTATTGATTGAAAAGCACAGATTTGTATGAGTGCTAGGAAAGAGGGCTTCACTCTTTTTTTTTTTTTCGGCAATCGGAGGCCTAGCGAACGCTCACTGCATGGCGGCAGAAGATACCGAATGAACAGACAGGGAGAAACCTGCAGTACCCAGATGAGCTCATACTATGATGTGTGCTCCGGAGGGCTACCTTTGACAGAGAGAAAGGTAATAAACGAGGGATAATGTCTTATGATCCGGTTTCTGCTTCTTTGGGGGACCCGGTGATGACTTTAAACTCAAATCTGCACAGCTTTGCACATGGCAGGAATGAATAGATATCAGAGACTATGCTATCAATTCTCCTTCGCACGTGTGCTGTGTATCATTCCAAAACAATTTCAACCTGTAGCCGCATTTCAATTCAATTGTGATATTTCTGAAGATTAATCAGCCCACGGCCTGGTTGAGAGCGATGATTTCTGAGATGGCAGCACGCTCTAGACAGTTCTCCCCACCAGAGTGAATCATAAGTCCACATTCTAATCCTGTTGGAGTAAAATATGGGGGGAAATCCAAAATGTGACATTAATATAATATCACATTGATATACGGTGTGAAGGTGATTATCATATGATGGTTACATTGTGTGTGTGTGTAAGCATTATGAGTGTGGATGTGTATAGGTGCAGGTGTCTGCCTGTGTGTTTTTGTGCATGTGTGGGTGGGTGTGTGTGCATGTCTGTGTGTGTCAGCGTGTGTGTGTGTGTGTACGTGTGTGTGTGTGTGTGTGTGTGTGTGTGTGTGTGTGTGTGTACATAAGTGTGTGGATGTGTGGATGTGTGCATGTATGTGTGTGTGTGTGTGTGTGTGTGTGTGTGTGTGTGCATAGGTCTCTACAGTCATGCGCTTTCATTGCAAAGTACAAAACATATGAGCATATGAGTAGTTCACCTCATCACCTGTTTCATTACTCTTATTTTCTTCAACCCCCATTTATTTCTCCCAATTTGAAGTGCCCAATTGTATTTGTGTGCCTGTCTCGCCACTTCAGTGTCTTCTGGCAATTGAGGACCGTCTGTACTTCTGCCACCCGTCACATCTTTACATGCCACAGGTCTTCCAGCTGAGCGCAGGCAGGCCCTGAGGGCCTGAGGGCTTGGTCTTGCGTAATGACACGAGGGCAATACCACCAGCTTAACCCCCGCACTAACTCAGCTACTCCCGCCAGTCGTCACAGTCAGGATCTGATACCAAACACGATCACACCCTGGAACCCAGTGTTTAACAGGATATGGTTCTGTGTGGCTCAGCAGGTAGAGCATGGCGCTGCCAACACTTAGGTTATGGGTTCAATTCCCACTGGGACCACACATACCGAAACATGTATGCATTCACTACTGTAAGTCGCTTTGGATAATGGCTTTGGATGGCATATGTTATGTCAAGATCAGCCACGCAGCAGTGTTTCTGTAATCTTTTATGGCGGTGCATTCATCATGCCCGAATATGTCACAGCTACAGTTGGCACTGACACAGTCAGGATCGGATACCAGACCGAGGGAGAGTATCCACACACCAGAGCCCAGTATCTGATAGGATGGCCCACGCAGCACTGTCTTTGTCCTCTTCCTGGTTTGCAGGTGCGGTGGGCATCTGTCTACAATGGCATCTGTTGTATTGCTGCTGTACTGATCTCTTGCTCTAGCTGTGATTATTCTTGGCATTTTAAATGCACTGATTGTACGTTGCTCTGGATAAGAGCGTCTGCTAAGCGCCCGAAATGTAAATGTGATCCTTCATCCCTCCTTTAGTGATTAAAGCTGCAGGTTTACTTTTGGACATTTCTACAGTATTTTCAAAGGCCACTATGCCACTAAGTTTTTGCATTACATTTCCCATTTATTTTGGAACAGTCTTCAACTCGCTAATTGCCGACTGTGATTCCAGCCAGAGAAAAGCTTTTCTGCAGCGAGATCAGATCACTGTGTAACACACTGTGCACAAATCACAGTGTAACGTGCTGTGCACAGATCACTGTGTAATGCACTGTGCATCCTATTTATTTAAAAATGTTTTTCAATGGGTCCAAAGACCCTGAAAAACACCCAAACTATTTGGATGAGACTGGCATTCCTCCTATGATTAATGCTATCAGTAATGCGAAAGACAGCCGTTTCTGAGCAGTAATGGGCTCTGTAATCTCTAGTAGTAAAATTCAGTTGTGTGTTTTTTATTAGATTATGCTTAAATGCCAGATATTGTTTCCTCCTCCTTTCTTGGCTCAATTTCCAGATATATTTTTTATCTCCAAATTTGATATTATTATATTAGCAATCTGGGCTTTGCAAACCTCAGGGAGGAGAATGTTATTGGTTTGTGTGTCTCTGGTGACTTTCAGAGTTTTTTCTCATTAACGGTGGCTACACAATTAGGCGATGATTATGAATACTCTGAGAAAGCAACTTTATATTCAGCGGCTACTCCTGAGAATATAACACTTAGTAAACACTGTAATATATACTCAAGAAAGGCACTTTTTTTGTCCTTGTTGCTGTTTGCTTTAAAATGGAGACAATCATTATCATCTGTCCATAAATGTATCCAATAAAGCACACTTGCCTGCTTTGACTGAATTGCATAAGCTTAACTTAATCAAATATAAACCTACCAAATACCAAACAAACAACACGGTGCTTGCTGAAGCCCTCCCTCCCTGGACAATGCTACAGCCAATCATGTGCCACCCTGAGGAGCTGCAGGGCACAATCGACACTGGCATGGTCAGGTTTTAGCAAGCAAAACTTTTTGCTAAATTTTTCTACCGTGGCTATTGAATGCTTTGTTTGCTATCAGCATAGCGTTCCAAAAGGGCCTCAAAGGCACGTTTGTGTCAGGGCTGTCTCCAGAAGCAACGAGTGATGTATTTAAGAATCGGTGTCACACCACACGCTGTCACCCTATGAGCAATCACAGTAACAGCACTCCGCAATCATACAATCAACACAGCATAATTTCAGTATATAAAACAGTTTGCAATGTTTCTTTGCTGCTGAACACACCCCAGATGTGGACACAGTGGATAACAGGATAGGCCACACAGAAGTACCCCAGTGCCTCTAATTCCTGCCCGCATGCTGCCCTTGTGGTAGAGTTGCTTTTTGTACCTCAGACTTGATCTTGTTGTCTCCGAAGCACAGGTGCTGCAGGTAGGCGGCTGCGTTGGACTGGACTGAGGGGAACTGGTGCTGCAGCATCTGGATAACCTCAGGCAGCTCCGGGTCTCGCCATCCAAACTCCCTACACAGGCACACACACAGAGGGAGAGAGGGCCCGGGTCTAACCACAACAAGGCACCCAAAGACACAGGCCACAATCTAACCTCAACACAGGCACATACACAGAGGGAGAGAGGGCCATGTTCAATCTAACCACAACACAGGCACACACACAGAGAGGGAGAGAGGGCCATGTTCAATCTAACCTCAACAGAGAGCCATGTTCAATCTAACCTCAACAAAGGCACACACACACAGAGGGAGAGAGGGCCATGTTCAATCTAACCTCAACACAGGCACACACAGAGGGAGAGAGGGCCATGTTCAATATAACCTCAACAAAGGCACACACACAAAGAGGGAGAGAGGGCCACGCTCAATCTAATCTCAAAGCACTACGTGCCCCCCCCTTTCATTTCAACAACCACCCAATCTCACAATAGAAAAAATGAAGAGCTAACACACTTCCTGAAAATTAAACGTAATTCCATATCAACGATACTATGCGAGTCTGACTGCACTGAACATAATGATGACTTGTTTAAATTCCTTAGTTAAAGCTGAAGACTAACCATGACATAGTTGGACCAAATGGAGGCCATGGTGTCAAACGTTTGTTAGGATGTTCTTTCATCACCCCGAAGCAATCAAAAAACCCAGACCAGCTTTATCTATTTTCATCGCGTGCTGCTTTCTCCTCACGGCTGACAGCATGCATTTTTAAACAGCGTTTGAAAGATGAAAGATGTTTTCTTTTTCCCTCCTTTTCCATTCTTGAATATATCATTAGTAGGAAAATGTGGTTTATTTCAATGCATAAATTATGATCAGGAACTCATTAGCAGTGAATATGTTTTCACAAGCTGAGAAGAATTCAGCATGTGGATTTCATAGAGGACCCTGTCAAATCTGCATTTGTTCTTTTGTGTGTTGTTGCTATCGCCTATTGCATCAATTAACTTTGGAGTCATTTGCTTCCGCTTAAAACTTAGAGCCTTGCATCCTTCGGAGATGCTCAATGTTGAATCAAACCTGCAGGTTGGTTCTATGAAGGATTTCAATTATGAAACCCAGAAAAAGTATTTGGATGCCAGTTAACTGTTTACAGATATATACTTCCCCCCACAAAGTTACTTTTTTTGTTCAATTTATTTCAATTTCTTTCCCCTGTTTTCTCACAATTTGGTGGCCAATTATATCTTTGCCTATTGCAACTCCCCAATATCCCTTTCCCTCATACTACGAGTTTGCAACCACAACTCTAGGACGGCAAAAGTGAACTGAACTGCCTCCTCTGAGACGGAACCCACCAAGCCGTTGACTGTAGCTCCAACACACAGAGCCGCTTCCACCCGACAAACTCATACTGGGGGCACACAGCCAATCTTTCTTTGTTCTTTTAAGTTCTCCATAGTGTCAATGTTACTGATAGGGTTTATATGGGCTAAAGAAAATGTTCATTCCATTCTTCGGTTACAATATCAGAAAAAAATCCTGGATTCTGTCAACCCAATTTTATGATTTCACGTTTAGCCATTTAGCAGTATGCGTGATAAGTAATTCAAGGTTATAAATAAAGATTTGCTCAAAATGAATACATTTTCCACATACAAAACTGAAGTGGATAATGATATTTTGTCCTTCCCTTTATCTTCTGATATTGTAGGCTTCCTGGTGGCACAGGTTACACAAACAGATAAGCAAATGAGCACCTAGTCACTATGAAGATCATAGTTATATGGGGTATTAAGCAATGCTTAATTTGTAAAATAAAAGATGCCGGGGCTCAACTCACTCCCCCAACCACCCACCGCGGAGGAAAAAGGGTAAACTTTTCCTACCTCTGTGTCGCTGCATTTCTGTTGTGCCTGCGTGTGCGTGTATCTACTTACATATTATGATTGGCTCGCAGCCTCACGCACCTACTCTTGTAATGTTCACTGGACGTAAACGTTGTTTAAAATACGCGTTGTTGTCGCACTTTAGATATTTATGAGCCCGGGGCTCTGATTCTGAGTAAGACTTTTGCCGGGGCGCAAAGTCTGATTCTTGGCATTTGCACTGGTATTAAGGTCATGGTGCTTTCTGCCCATCCCAAACTGACCCTGGATCAGCTTGTAGTGCTCATCCAGTGTTGAGCAGGCAGAACCAATCAACAATGCAAATTTAGACAGACTTGCACATGCACAGCAAACCAATGGAGCATCTCAGTTATTCATTTAGTTATCGGGGCCAGATGTCTTCTGTGTCAATTAGTATGCGTTTCGCTCACTTGTAAAACACATGCTTTTTAGATCCATCACAGTAACAAGTGCACATTATTAACACAATTAACCCTGAGCCCCATCGCAGTCACGATTCCCATCCTGTGTTCGCACAACCTGTATGTGCTTCAAAACACATGCGCTTCTCCATGCTTATGATAAATATACAACTGGTTGTATATATATAAACGTGGGACACAATAATCCACTGCTCAATAACCGGTGTGCATCAATTTGTGGAAAACTTTAATAAAAAAATAAACTGTTAAATCTTGAAGAAGGAAAAAAAAAAAAAAGAAAAGATGTAATATTGTTGCATTTCTTGAGCACTGGACACTTTTTCAAACAAGGCTAATCCTTTCTGACACTAATGTGACAACTCACTGATCAACTTCATCTCTGTGCGCTCCCAACGCGGGCGCGAAACAAGACCAAACAGCAATGCGACGCCGTCATCACATGACCTTAACCGCCCAACAGCCTCGGCCGACTCTTCAACCACAGGCATCAGGCAACCACGGTGCACTGCGATTGACAGCTCCACACTGGAAGCTGCTGATTGGAGAGATTCGCAGCGGATAATGAGAGCAGACAGGCCCCATCGGGAGAGCTGATTGGATGCACCGCCTCGCAATTTATCACTGCCCCTATTTATAGCGCTTGCCAGATGAGGCCCTGAGTCATTGGTCATTAGTTTCGGTATATATGTGGCCATTCTGTCAAGAGGGAAAATAACTATTAGAGTCCATTACAATGGCCATTATGTGATCTGACTTTCACAGAAATAGGGGAAAAATGAACTTATCCAGAAAAAGCTGTGAGAATTTTCAACAGAGGAGTGCTTTGTGTTTAAATCCTCATGCTGGTGAGATTTCACAAACCCCAAAATTGATGGAGCCATCATGGGTTATTGTTGCATTTTTATCCCTATATCTCTGCCAATTTGGAATGCCCAATTTGCCTGTGTATTGCGCATCGCTGCAACCTTCTCTGTCAATTCCCAAGAGCACAGCCACAGCTGGCTCTGGCACATTCCATATATGATACCAGACTGTAGTGTCCATCCACACTCTAGAGAAGCACCTCAACAGGATGCAGACCATGGGGCTCATCCACATACCCCATACCGAGAGTTGACCATGTTGGCCCTAGAGTGACGTCTAAATTCCACCATCATTCCAAAATCAAATTCCACCCTGAGAGTATCTGTGCTTCCCTTGAACATACAAATTGACAGAATAATAAAAAAGCAGGGAGGTATAAAAAAGGTTTTAAAATAAAATAGAGCATAAGCATACTAGAACACTGCATTTTGTCTGTTTTTAAAGAAACCGAGGACCATCAAATGACTTAATTGTTCTGACAGATAAAACCATTTCTCTCCAGATTACCATGGGAACAGGTTGAAAGATCAGGATTTCTACCCTCCTAACAGATTAGCTCCATGTGTGTCATGACAGAACAGATTTTCTCATCTTCAATGTCAGATTCGATTTTTTTTAAAGATCAAGAAGTCTATATTTTATTATTCATCACATATCAATGTTGCAGTATCAATACAACTTAGGCACTATGCCTGTATTCCTGTATTATTTTTTGCAAAGCATTGCCTTAACATAAAAATAAATTGCATATATAATAAATATAACATATATTATATTAACACTGTTATAAATATAACACAAGAATATAAAACCATTTTATATTTCATCATTAATACAGTGGTACAGTATAATTACAGAGATCTACATCCTTGTAAATTACAAATGTAAATAATGGCTCACTTATATTAGGATTTGGCAAATTTATCAAAACTGACATTTCTGTTAGCCAGTCAGGTTCATTAGTGATGTATTAGTTTAGATATTTCATGAAGTATTCAGATAATTTTGGCAGACCCATGTCTTGTCATAATGGGAACTTGTCCTACAATATTTAAACTCCTATGAGTTTTATCCGAGCACCAAAATTTCACACATTTTCACAAAATTTCAAATTTCACAGATTCTCCAAACTTTGCCTTGACAGGATGCATGGAGAACACAGTGGGAAGAAGAAAGCGATTATTGTAGTCCTCACAGTGCTACAAAACTCATTAAACTGTCAAATACAACCTTCAAGATGGTCACATGAATCGTTCCCACAAAAAAGACGCTTGTCTGCTGTTTAGTCACCATGTGGAGGCATCCATGGTTTAATTAACTGCATGTCTAAAAGTCTGGGGGAAACAAACAACAGGGAGAGAGGAAATCAAAGCACTCTTTGAAAGAACCAAATCAAACCAAACCCAGACTTGAGACTTGTCAGAAACCAACTAAGAAATGATGGAAAGATAAACTTGATTATTTTGCTTCTCTAATAGTCTCTCTAAGGAGAGGGTTGGACAGCAAACATTTTAGTCCAGACTGGAAACCTGTGTAGGAATGAGTTGGTTTGAATCACTGTTTTTCGTTCTTTCCCTCAGAATGCATTCTGAGAGATAAAATACTTGTCATAGTCATTTCCTTCCAAAGCTCCTGTAGCTTATGGACAAATTGCCTGCCAATTTCTGTCACCATTTGACTGTGAAAGATCCCACCTCTTCATCCTCCCTCCCTCTCTCTCTGTTTCTCATTGCAAATGTAAAAGAAATGTACATTTACAATCATTACAAATTACATATTCATTCATGCAGCGTCATAATAAGAGGAGCTGACGCATTACACACGGAGAAGAAACCCAGCTATCAATTTACATTACAAAGAACATTACATGGAACATTACAAAGTTACAGCTAAATTTCCCCAACAAATACATCCCTAGACATCCTTAGAACATTATTTTTAAGTCACAAGGAACATTACAGTAGCGGTCTCAGAACATTATGCGTTTTTGTTATTCCAATTTGAATTGGGGATGCTTGTTTTAGCAATGTTCACTGAATCTACCATTTCAACACTTACATTGCAAATCTTCTGTAGCAACCACACCATTGCAATGTAATACTTATGGGAATGTTAGCAATGTTCAATTAACCTGGACTTTCAATACTTCTTAAAAGTCAAATACATTCATACATTTAAGAATAAATTCTTTAAATTTTACTGATACCTTGCATCCTCAATAATGCTTTTCCATAACCAAACAATAACTATTAGGAGATGTAACTCAGGCGGTATACACCAGTTATCACTTAACGGCGGAGGTGAGGTCATTAGCAGCAAACAAGTTATACACTTTATGTTTGCTTATCCATTTGTAGGCCTATATTTTATTACATGTATGTATGTTTGTACATGTTTGTTCAAATATTTTGCATCTTGCATCCTTTGTGAAGGGATCCCTGAATTGACCCCCTGCGATGGTTAATGATTTGAATATGACCAACCCTGACCAGGAAAATTAGATAATGGATGGATGGATGGATGGACCTTTCCATTTCAGCTAATTTAAATCAGACAGTAAGTTTGTTCAAATATTTTGCATCTTAGCCTTTGTCTGAGAATGATTTTAATACATCGGAAACTCAAGGAACCTTTCTGCCTAATTTAAATCAGACCCACCCTACCGCTGGTCTGAGGTCGGAAACTCAAAGCCAATCATGTCCTATGTGGACTCAGTGGTCATAGTTGGCCAATGACATTTCCCAGGTTTCAGCATTTACAGCCTGAGCAACTCAATATGTATTTTTTTTACTAGCAAACACCCTTTATCTACATCATGTGACATAGCATACTTTTAGCACTGTAACCATTCATGCTGCAAGACATTTCCTGGAGCAAATCAGGGTAAATGCTGCACTCTGCAGAACAGCCACAGCAGTGGTGTCTCCTCTGGGATTCACACTGGCAACCCCGGGGGCACACGCCCATTCCCCTAACCACTACACCACAGTGTTGCTGGGCGTTTGGGAGAGGGCCCCTGTGGGCATTCTGACTCTTAATCTCAGCATGTCAGCATCTTGGGGAGGAGAGGAGGAGACGTTTCATTGAGACTGGCGATTTCCATCGGCCTGGCATCAAGTCGAGCCGTGGACGGCAGGAAGAGCACTTTATCTTCTTAATTAAGTTAGCGCGAGCATTCGAGGCGGACTCTTGACACGCTGCTCTCTGAATTAAAGCAGAGATTCTTATTTACAGCCTGACACCACGACTAGGGAGGGCTGTCAGGGGCTTCTATCGATTCCAGAAGTGTGGAGTGGCAGGAAGGACTGGATTAATTACAGCCAACGCGTTCCTCCCAGGACACTGCCTCACAGAAACCTCTGCCTCCAGCTTCACAAACAGTGGTCAAAGTTTAGCACTGTGTTGGCAGTTGATTTGCAAGCTCTCCATTTTCTGTCAGCCACATTAGTAGCTGATACGAATATGTCACTTTTCTGTCAGAGATTATCGAATACGCATTTTTACTTTTTAAAAAATATTTAAAAAGAAGATGTCTTGAGTGACTCCCTGATTCTCTGTGAAAAAAGGATTTGATATTTTGTGCAAAACAAAAAACTGTCCCAATCAGGCCTCACTCACACCCCTTAGACTGAAAACATCCTAATTTCCCAGGTGCCCCCTGTAAACAGATCAAGCCATTCTCATTCATTCTTATTCAACACTAAATGGGGCTACATTTAGTATTTTATACATTAACTTGTAGGGGCATACACAAGCCTCTCCCCCTAAGCCATTGTTTTTAAATGTAACAGCACAGAGATGTTTTTGTGTTAGTGTAACTGGGCAACAGTAACTCAGTAACAAATGTACAGTTTTCCCCACTTTCACATGTCTAATTAAGGAACAGACAAATGTGGAGTTACACACACAGGCACAGCACTAGTCACCACGGGTTACGAGCCTCACTTTAAATGGCGCACTAACGCTTCTAGCGAAAGCAGCATTTCGAGACAGCCACACTAATGAACAGGCCTTGGAGGTACTCCCTGCCGCTTGCTTAGAGGGTGGCCTTATCCCGAGTGACTGGTGGAGCTTGTGTTCCGGAGGTTATCCATTTGTACAGCTGGGTACTTTTTGAGGTGGCTCAGGTTGACGTGTTCGCCTAAGGGTACCACAGTGTCATTGACCCATGTGGGATTTTAACCTGCAAATCTTTTCCCAGGCCAGTGTCTTAACCACCTGCTATATCACACTGGCACTGGTCCACCCTAAGAATCTAAAGTCAACAGGTCTCAGTTGGATTGACTCCTGTGTGTGTGTGTGTTGGGGGGTGGGTTGCGGTTAAATTATCCCCCAGGAGGCAAATCAAATCAGTGCACTGAAAACAGAAGCTATAAAATCAGATCCATAATTCTTCAGGCTATCACAGCAGTGGTCATCCTCCAAAATCAGGCTTTTAAGACTTCATTTGGAACCACTGACTGGACGGGAACTTCAAATTACCTTTACTTCAGCTGTCCAATCACATACACAACAGACACACACACACACAAGCACCACACGTACATGGACACATTTATGCGCACACACACACACACACACACACACACACACACACACACACACACACACACACACACACACACACACACACACACACACACACACACACACACACACAAACACACACACACACACACAGTACTAAGTGCACCACAAAGAAATTATATACATATTTGTACACCTGTTCCATTGCTGCCAAGTCCTCCATCAATTCAGCATGGTGCAGACTAGCACATCTTTCCCCTCTCTAATCTACCCATCTGAGCTGCAACAGTGTACTGTGTCCAAGGATCTGTCAGCTGCACAGGCAGATCGCTGGCACCTGATTGTCAGGCAGAGTTGGTATTGAGTGATGAGGCCAACCAAAACCTTCTACCTCAGCAGATGCCCTGGCTAATTCTCTGGCATCACTCCACAGGGCCTCCTGCCACAGCTGGCAAGGCACGAACTAGAGTCAATCCAGGCTGCATGGCGTGTTTCTGCTCAACACACTTAAGCTTTAATGGGCACGCCCAAGGATCATTTGGTCTCATAGTTTACGTCTGGCCAGCACCTGCCCTCTAGCAGGCCAACAGTCATGACCCACACAAGCCTTGGGTTTCTTTTGGTGCACCTTGAACCAAATATACCTTTGCTACCATGTCTGTATGCAAATCCAGCACAACACGAGTTAAGTGGAATTTGGGGCATGTCACCTCAGCATATATTAACCAAACTTACAGAAATTATTTGTTTATTTATTCTCTTATTTGTTTAGTGGACACAGTCATGGTCTCATGAATATGAAATGAAAAATATGACCTTTACATTACTCATTTGCTTATGCAGTCATTGTACTTATACAGGGGGCATACAGAGCTTAAGTGTTTATATCTCACCCATTAACATGGCTGAAAGATGAATTACAGGGATTCAAGCTGCACCACTTGCCCGCAATAAGGTAATGATACATCTGAGAATCCAAGCCTTCTTATTATTGTTCAAGATTCTGCTGCCCAATGCACTTCACAATATCAAAACAGATATTCAATGACGACAATTGAAGTAACGAAGAAGACAAACGCAGAACACTTCAGACAAATGAGCCAGTGGCATGAGGATAGAGAAACCTGACACAGTGTCGTGGGAGGAGAGACATCCCCCCCAAGAGCACAGCGCCATTTGAACCCAAAGCCCCGAGGCCAATCCCTCTTGCGTCCATTGAGAATGAACCTGCTAGACTACTGTACCTTCTGACAGCATGCAATTGTACTTTGTATGGCTCTTCTGTGCTTTTTTGTTTGTTTGGGATTTGAGAGTGCTTTGTGGCTCATTGCTTCTACCCCTCAGATAAAGCTCTTATAGTTATATTTTTACCTCTCCAGACACACCAATCAGCTTCCTGAACTTTATTCACATTGATTTTGCAGGGGAAGAGGAAGAGGAAGAAGACAGAGTTTATTTTCTCAAGGTCTCCTTTTCTTTCGTCCCGGTGGAGTCGGGAGGGATCAGGCAGACCATGGCGGGGGGTGGGGCGTGAGGTCCAGGCCATTCAGCCCAAATTTAACCTGACACTTTGGTTCCTCCATCAGAATGAAAGGAGGAAACTGAAGGTGTGTGTGTGTGAGAACCCCCTTCCCCCCACCTTTAGGAATTTAGCCCTTGGTCTGGGTTCATCCAAGCCCTGACTGCCTTTTCCCTCTCTGAAACATTTTACTCCACATTGCAGTATGCCAAAAAGCATTACCAACAATCCACCAGGGCCCAGGCAGGGAGGGTTTATGGCCAAATGGCCCAGATACTTTCTCGTCATAGCGTCAAAGGCACTTTTTTTCTTCCAATTTCTTTCCTCGCCTCCCTGTAAAAGGCATAGATGTAAGGGTTTGTGCAGTGTGTGTGTGCTTTTTCTCTTGCTTCACTCATTGTTTTATTCATTTATAACTGTGCCATGTAAGTGTGACACGAGCTGAATTCACTCTCATTAACAAACTATGGGAAGCAGGAATCCGGTATTCACAAGCACAGCGCTCACACATGCAGCTAAATCAACCCCAACTGGCAGAGAGAAGGAAAACCGTGCAAACAACATTTCGGTTTAGTGGTACCAAGGACGAAAGTGATTTATTCTTTCTGTGCAGGCCCCCTAGATTACTGATGGCCATAGCTGGCTACATTAGGGACACACACACTGTTTCTACAGTTATGTCCCTTTTATAGACATTAATTAGCTTATTCCTTTAATAAATGTTATGCTATATCCATTTAATATACATTAATAGTGTTTTGTATTGGTTGCTTTCATTTTGTACTAATTGTGGGGTCATATGTTCTAACAGGAAAATGGTTTGAACTTCCTTATTTAAAAGGCACTTTACAAATAAAATTCTATTCAATTCAATGGAGGGTAGATGGGTCAGACACTGAAATAAAAACAAGTCAATCAATCAATCAATCAATCACAAGTGTGCATTTTTAAATATTTTTTTGGTCATTTTGGTGATTGCTGAACGTGTCAAACTGTGCTTGTGAAGAAAGAAATCAACACTTGAATTTATTTTTAAGACAGTTAGAGTTAAATTTATAGTTTCTCATTTTTCTCCCAATTTGGTTGCCAATTATACCCTCTATTTTATTTCAATTCACCATCCCCCACGAGTCCGCAAATATTGATTGAATTCTTGCCATCATCCTCTGAAAAGGCCCTTCGAGATTTCCAAATGGAAAGACAAGCAAGCCTCGGTTTCTGTTTCCGGTCTCTAAAATGCCTAGTGCGTCCAACCAAACATTTTCACTGGGTTTCATTCTCTCAAACAGCCTCCCTGGATGACTCTTTCAGACAGCGGTGAGTACCACTTAATCTCTTTTGATGCTACTGCATGACTAATACATGTTAGATTAACAGTCATTCCAGGCACCAGCATCATCCCTGTGAAACACCCTGATAATAACATCCACAGGAACAAAGCTGTCCAGCCTTTTCCAGGCAGCCATAATTAACAATAAAACGATAATAATAATAACAACAACAACAACAACAACAACAACAACAACAACAACAATAATAATAATAATAATAATAATTTAATAATAATAATAATAATAATATATTTTCTTGGGGGAAGCAGCTTTATGTTCAGAAATAAAGACATGGAGTGGGTGCATGTGCACACAGTCTCCCTCATTCATGGGGAGATAACCATTAACAAAATAAAGGTCAGTCACAGTCACGGTGAAGGCTTTTTACTGAAACAGGGTGAGAGTGTTCAAAAGCAGCTGCCCGTTGGGTTGCCTTGGCGATGAACAGGCCTGTGATTCTGCCACAGTATGAGTGAAAATATTTGATGTAATAATATATGCAGTATATGCTGTGTGGGTGTGTATGTGCCTGTGTACATGTGCGTGTGAATGTGTGTGCGTGTGTGTGTGTGTGTGTGTGTGCGCGCATGTATATGCGTGCGTGTGTGTAATGGCTTTCAGTAAGGGATTTCAAATATTTAATTTCTCATTACGCGTTCCTTATTTGGGACCTGAATCAGTTTACAGGAAGAGCAGTAAGTATTTAAAGGTACATACCACTTGAGTAAAGCTAGTTCCAAACTGATTTTAAAAACCCATTGGAATTACTGTGTGCTGCAGAAACGGGAGCATGTAGGTCTGCTGTGGGTTTTGAACCATGGCCATCGCTGGTCATGTCACACAACTAGAGATTTCACTTAGCCTGCAAGGTCCCCAGTCTGGGGCTAATCACACTCTTAATAGTTCTCCAGGGGCAACGTTTCTGGCGGACGCAAACATGCTAATGCATGTCTCTGACCTCCACCACATTGCCATCTTCACCTATTTCACATGGGGTCAGTGCATACACAGACACAGTGGGTCCACGGCCAGCGTGTTGTTCTGTTTTGCTTTTCGTAGCGCAGAGAGACAGAGAGTGAGGCCTAAGGGTACTCTGAATGTTGTACAGGGAAAGTGGTGTTGAACACTATGTAATTACAACAAACTGTCAGCTCATTCACTGAGGAGACACAGAGGTGTGGACATGGCTCACAATAAATACATTAATGAACACGCTGTCACCACCCCCTCCCCCACCTCACATCCATCACCCAGCAGCTCCCTCTCTGTACTGCACCACAGACACTCCAAAGCGGCAGAGGAAATGTTGAGCCGTTGAAACACAAGCAGTTTTATGATTAACTTGTATGGATTAGACTTGTATTTTGTAAAAATGGGATACAGTGAAAACAGATGTGGGCAATGTGTCTCAGGCCTGTTTAATTAAAAAAACATTTTAGGCCCTCATTTTTTTGTTGTTTCTGTCGCCGCCTGGTCTCATCTCCTCCGAAGCACATTCTGCCAGCCGCTGCTTCTTTTCATTCTGCAGTCCACCAGCTGAGCTGCGCAGTCACTGTGTTTCACTCTGCAGTCCACCAGAAAGAGCTGCGCAGTCACTGTGTTTCACTCTGCAGTCCACCAGCTGAGCTGCGCAGTCACTGTGTTTCACTCTGCAGTCCACCAGCTGAGCTGCGCAGTCACTGTGTTTCACTCTGCAGTCCACCGGCTGAGCTGCGCAGTCACTGTGTTTCACTCTGCAGTCCACTGGGAACAGCTGCGCAGTCATAGCCTTGGAGAAGTATGCTCCCCGCGCAGCTGGCGCAGGCAGACAGCAGGTACCCAATCGAACGTGAGAGTTTGAGTGTGTAATGACGAGGGGCACAGAAAATCCCACAGATCAACACCCTCCCTCCCTGGGTGATGCTATGTCCAATCATGTGCCGCCATGCACCAGTTGGCACTGGCACAGTCAGGATGTGGGCATCCATACACTGTAAAAGTGTTTAAACAAGATGATCCATCCAGCAGCCACAGCCCATATATATACATGGAGGCTATTTAGCTGTTCTGTTGACTGCACAGAAAGAAGTAGGAAAAAAAGCATGATGAATTATGAGATTGTGTATAGAGGCACACTGCTAAATAAGAGACTCCTGTGTAAGGCTCAAAATTGCAGTCTGAAATGGCAAAACTTTTCCTTAAGTTTGAAAAACCAGCTGAAGCAAGCGGTTTCTTGCACAATACTTTTTGTCAATTTCAGTGTATATATACAAAATGCCTTGCAAAAGTAGGATTTCTCACATTGTGTTACTTTCATTTATAACACTTTCATTTAAGAAGTAATGCAACCTACTCCTCACATTTGTGTAAACCCCCCCCCCAAAAAAACAATTGAAAAAAGTATATAGACTTAGTATAAGTATTAACACCCTGTGCTCTGCCAGCTGCAAGTTAATGCAGGTACAAGACATTACCTTATGGAGCCAAACAAGGAGTTAATTGGCCTCTGTCTGTGTGCCCTAACACATTTGTCTTTGTGAGGCTCTTTGATCGGGCAGTGAATTTGAATGAAAGACACTAAATTGAAGACCAAAGAGCTTTCTCAGGAAGCCAGGGATATGCTTATCAAAAGGCGCAGATTAGGAGAATGATACACAAACATATCTAAGGGTTTGGATATCCCAGTGATCACTTGCCTCAATAATCAAGAAGTGGAAGCTGTATCATACCACTGAGACCATGTCTAGAAAGGGCTGTCCCTCCAAACCCAGTGACCGAACAAGAAGTTCAGTGTCTGAGAATGGAGTTATAGTGCATCAGTGAACAATATCAAGGGCACTGCATAATACTGGCCTGTATAACAGGGTAGCAAGAAAAAGGCATTACTTAAAACAAAATATCTCAAAGCCTGCCTGGAGTTTGCTAGAGAGTGCGTGAGTCCAATCCACCTTTCAGCAGGACAGCGATCCAAAGCACTGGGCCAAAGCTACATTGGAGTGGCTCAAGAATAAAAAGGTGAATGTCCTTGAGTGGCCCAGTCAAATTCCTGCCCTGAACCCCATTGAGAATCTGTGTCACAACTTGAAAATTGCTGTCTGTAAGCAATGTCCAAGCAACTTGAGAGAGCTGGAGCAATTCTGCTCTGAAGAAAGGGTGAAAATCTACTTTCTATCAATTTTGGGTGTTCAAAGTTGATAGAAACTTATTCAAAAAGACATAAAGCTGTTATTGCAGCAGAAGGTGACCACCAAAATATGAATGCGAGGGGTCTGAATACAGCATATTTCAGTGTTTTTATTTTTCTTTAAAATATTTGTTGACATAACTAATTACTTCTTTATAAAAATTATATTTGAGCATATGAGCTTTGAATAAAAAATATTAAATCGAAAAAACTGTGAACGTATCATTTAGAATCGAACAATATTTTAAAACTATTTTAAAGGGCCTGAGTACTTTTGCAAGGCACTGTGTGTATATATATATATATATATATATATACATAGCATTAAACAAAAAAATTTGCTCTCGCCTTCCTTTTCATTCTACCTCCTTCTTATTTTTAATCCCAGCATGTCATCAAGCCCCACTGGCTGAAATCTTTGATTGTGAATGCTTGAGACGTTGTTAAAGGTCAAGCTGAAAGCCCACCCCACAGAGAGCAAATACTCTTTGCTTCTGCTATTGATTACGTATGGTACATGCATACCTGAGCTCACATTCTTATCACGTAACTGGGAAAGCCATTATTTATTTCCTGAAATATAATTTGATATTACAATATGTAATAGTGATGCGCGAGACATCCAGCTGCTGAAAGGCAGTAAATATAACACACATATGGCTTAAGGAAAATCCTTAACCCTGCAACTGTGCAATATAGAAGGCATATTGTGCACTTTTCTTTGTTGTTATACAATGTTGCTACATTGTTATTCTTACATGTGATGTTCTTTACTGATGGCTCCCCATCGCAGCACGCATCAGATTCAAGTCACTGGTGCTTGCTTTTCAAGCGGCCAGAGGTACTGCTCCCCCATACCTCCAGTCACTCATCACTCCCTACACACCTCCCAGACCCCTCCGCTCCGCCTCCTCTGGTAAACTGACTGTCCCTTCCCTCCGGGCACCTGGCAGCCGCTCCTCGCGGTCTTGCCTCTTCTCTGTCCTGATCCCTCGCTGGTGGAACGACCTTCCGCAATCGGTCAGGACCGCGGAAACACTTGCGGTCTTCCGCAAGAGACTCAAAACCCACCTCTTCAGACTCCACTACCACTGAACTCTGTCCATCTAGCTAAATTGTCTTCACCAACTGTTTACTTGTTCAACACTATACTCCCCCAAAAAAAAAAAAATTCACTAACCTTTTCCTTCCCGGTGTTACAGGTGTGGTACGTACGCAGATGATGTCTATTGCTGTATTACTGCACTGATCTCTTGCGGGAACTATGATTGTTCCTACCATGTATTAATGCACATCTTGTAAGTCGCTCTGGATAAGAGCGTCTGCTAAATGCTTAAAATGTAAAATGTAAATGTATAATAAATAGCAAAGACACAATCTGACTGTACACAATAATCAATTTCTACAGCAAGGAGTGGCAGCAGAATTAAGTAACATGCATACTACATGTTTAACCATCAAACAAATCAATATATCCCTCATAAAGGGACACACACGTCTTATACTGTAGGTTACATCAGTCTCTCCCTCTCCCTCTCCTTCTCTCTCTCTCTCTCTCTCTCTCTTTCTCTCTCACACACACACACACACACACTCACACACAAACATATATACTGTATGCTACATCAGTCTAAAACGTTCTGTTATGAGTTATGTGTAGGTATGGGTGCTAAGCCTAAACTGGCAGTCAATAGTTTCAAGAATTACAAAGAAAATGAATGTGAACATTTCCTATTGGTCAGGTTTTCCCTTTGTACATAATGGTGTATGTTTAAGCATTCTATACTATGCTTGGGTATGCAGCTATCCACAATATTAGTATGGGAGGTAATATTATAAATATTATACCTAGTAAACTGTATAATAATAATAATAATAATAATAATACAAATAATAATATGATTCAAATGAATATTAACATGAACATTGACATTTTTGACTCTTACCATAAAAAATATGCAGAACCTTTGAAAATACAATTCTACAATTCCAACAGCGCATGAGGAGGCTGTTACGTTCTGAGTGTCTGTTCGGTTTGTTTTTGTACTTTGTTTATTTTTCATTCTTCGAGTCATGTTTCTTTCACGTTCTGTTCCCTGTCTGTTATTGTTCCTGTTCTAGATCCACTCCTTGTCTTTGTCATTTGCACTTCGGGAAATTCTATGTTTCGGTTTTTCCGTCTTCGTTTCTAATCTCGTTTTTCTTCCTTCTTACTTTCTATATTACACTTTGTTTTGAACTGTCCATTAAAGGCCAACGACCCACTAGTGAATAGAGGAGCACTAGTGGGCGTTATTCCGATTGAACGCTCCTAAACAACGGACCTGTCTGCCTTTCCCCCCGGGTCCCCTGCCCCCTAAGTCCCGTGCCAGCCTCCTGCTTGTTGTCCCTTCTCCCCTGTTGCATCCCTTCTTCTGTTCCGAGTCCCCTTCCGTTCCGAGTTCCCTTCCCTTGTTTCCCTAGTAAAACCCCTGTTTTCTGAGAAATTCTTGCCTGTCTGAGATCCTGCCCCGTGTTTTGCCCCTTGCCTGTCTGAGTTCCCTCCGCCTAGCCCAGGGGTCGGCAACCTTTAACACTCAAAGAGCCATTTGGACCCGGTTTCCACGGAAAAGAAAACACTGGGAGCCGCCAGTGGCTTTCCCCCACCTTCATCCTGGACTGTTTTTCTGTCTTTGTGTGCCTTTTCTGGTTGAAACGCCAAGAGGCGTTTCTTAGGGAGGAGGTACTGTTACGTTCTGAGTGTCTGTTGGGTTTGTTTTTGTACTTTGTTTATTTTTCATTCTTCGAGTCATGTTTCTTTCACGTTCTGTTCCCTGTCTGTTATTGTTCCTGTTCTAGATCCACTCCTTGTCTTTGTCATTTGCACTTCGGGAAATTCTATGTTTCGGTTTTTCCGTCTTCGTTTCTAATCTCGTTTTTCTTCCTTCTTACTTTCTATATTACACTTTGTATATATTAGTTAGATGTATATAGTACTAACCAACTAATCTACTAACGTTAGGGATTTAGATTAAGTTACTAACATTACTAATCACTAATTATCTCACGCTTCTGCCTATCGCTGTCTTTCTCGTTCATTATCCTATCTCTGTTAGCTTTTCACTTTTCCTTTCATACGCACGCAGCTTCTCTCTTTGCGTTCCTCCCCTTCTAGCTATGCACGTGTCTGCCTGATCTCCCAGGTCGTTTATTGTCTATATGTTTGTATGTTTCCCAGTCCGTGTATTGCATTTCCCCTCGTTATTCTATTAGCGAATCCCCTCGTTATTGGATTAACGATTCCCATTGTTTACACCTGTGTTCCTTCCCCTCTCTCCTCCCAGTCACACCTGAGTCCTATTGTGTTCCCTTCCCTGCCTGTATATAGTTCCGTGTCTATGTTCTTTCCTGTTCTGTATTGATCATTATTCCCTGAGCCTACTTTTCCGAAGCCAGTGTTTATTGTATTTTCCGAGACTACCCTTCTGTTGACTACCCCGAGCCTGCCTAGCGATTCTGTTTTGTTTGCCTATCTGCCTACCTGTTTTGACTTTTTGGACTGCCTTTTTGACTACTCTCTGCCTTGTGTTTTTGTACCTTTGATTATCTGATTCCTGGTTTTGATCCCTGCTTCCTATTAAACGTTCCTTTTTGCCTGATCCTGGTCTGCGTCTGGGTCCTTATCCCGTACCTCACAGAGGCACAGATAAATCTACCACCTGTTGTTGTTGCTAAACAGTGACTTGGCACAAATCCCAATAACTAATGATACTGGTGCTCCCAATGCCTTGTGCTATCCAAGGTCCTCCAATGCCTTCCCATGATGCTCCAGGAGCAGGAGGGTAGAATTAGCACACACATCAGTGAGGTAAAACAGGTGGCACATTTTTTGATGCCCCAGTGTACTCTAGCATATATCAACAGAAACTTCCTGCTTATCCAAAAACTACCAGCTATTATTTTTATCCATTTTGCTTAATGCAGGGGGTTAGTTAATGCTGTAGATACAAGAAGTACAGAAAACTGCAGGACACAGCAGCAGCTGAAGGAATTGATATTAACCACTACAAAACTATTGTACACATTGATGTAATGCCCTGAAGATAAATACCTTCCTGAACAGATCACTGGCCAGTGTGAAGCTAAATGTTCATGCAGTAGTTTCATTTCTGAGTCTGACTCTCCAGTTCATACTCATCTTTGAATTTAAATGTTTTTAATTCTTACTCCCCATTGATTCCGGTGACTGTCAAACCTTGTGAATGTGTAAATGTGTGTAAGGAGTGAAGAATTAGTGGAAAGTGGAACTTTTTTTCTTCAGTTTCTCATTCAGAAGTAAGAGCAAAGCAACACAGTGGTAAGACAACCTGGAACTCTGCGAAAGCACATGGTTTTGATGGTAGATCCAACACAAGCAAATCTAGGAACGGTCTGACAACATGAATCTACAGAGCGTGAGAGACGGTGGTGTTCTAATTTAAAACAAGGTTTTGAGAGCTACTTTGCAGTTAAATCTAGTAACGCTGAGTTATTAGCGGACCATCATCATGTATGGCGTAATACATTGCCAATGAGAGTAAGGGACGGGTGGCAGTAATGAAACCTAATTAATATTCTTATGAATATTCATATTCATATTCCCCAAGAACAAAGTTCAGTTAGGGTCTCAACAGCTAACAAACAACTGAAGGAACAAAAAAAATAATCTATCGATAATGCTGAACTTCAAATTCATAAGAAATGGCGCATTCTATGGCATTTTTCCATTATAATCTCTCAATGGCATTAATGTAACATTATTTGTAACTACGACTTGGGAAAGATGAACTGACAGTTGCTACTATACTGTAAGCATTTCTTCAAAAAAGCACATCGATGCACGATGTGCTCAGTCATTTTCTTACGGTCCGACATTTTCCACAGCTGAGTTACCAAGACAATTCCAGAGATTTTAAACAGTGGATGTGTAAAAGACAGAGTACAGCTGCATTCCCCTGCCCACAGAATCCCACAGGCTACATTAAAATCCAAATAATGGATTACTTTTGGAACACCATTTTGTGTTTTATATTCTACATACAGGTAACTACCAAAATAAGGGAAACACCACATAGGGTGTGGGGCCACCACAGGCCACCAGAACAGTGTCAATGCACATTGGTATAGATTGTGTCTGGAACTATATTGGATTAATGCAACACCATTCTTACACAAGAAATTCCATCATTTGTTGTTTTGTTGATGGTGGTGGAAAAGGTTCAGGCGCATTCAATTGGATTGAGATCTGGTGACTAAGACGGCCATGGCATATGGTTTACATCGTTTCCGTGCTCATCAAACCATTCAGTGACCACTCGTGCCCTGTGGATGGGGGCATTGTCACCCTAGAAGAGACCACTCCCATTAGGATAGAAATGCTTCACAATAGGATGAAGGTGATCACTCAAAATGGCTTTGTATTTATTGGCATTTATCTTGCCTTCTAAGGTGTTGAATGGACCTAAACCATGCCAGGAAAATGCATCCCACCATAAGAGAGCCACAATTTACTCAAGTGTTCAGTTGATTTTTTTGTTTATTATGTATTATACAATAAATAGTTGAGTTCATACTATGAAATCTCATGGCAAATGTATAATACCTTGTGTACTGTTAAATAGTCTTTCACATTGTTCACAATGGTTCCTCTGAGGAGAAGAACTTGAGGCACAGCAAGATTTTGGCAGAGAGAGGAACTCTCAGCTGTTCTCAGAACAGTAATTGAGCAGGACATAGAGACCTGTGGTCCAGGCCCCCAAACTCCAGGTACCACATGTCGCCATGGTAATGAGTCAGGCGCACCCTTTGTTTGACTAGTAAGTGACCTCATCCCAGTAACGGGAGAGGGAGGCTAAAAATAGGTGGGGGTGATCCTATCATATTGCTGTGGATGAAAAAAGCCTTTTTATTTGGTCAGGCAAGCCAATGAGTTAGAGCATATTGTAGCCCCGTCCACTGGGGGGTTTGTATTGCTGTACCTCCACTACTTCATCCACCAGAACTACCTAGGCTTACATTACATCACACCTGTCAAGTTAAACAATCTGTACATGAAATGTAGAGACCGAGGTTGAGAAGCGAGGGGTTACAACTGGAGTGTATCACTCTCAGATTCAAATGTGCAATCAACCTGACGGTCTTGCATCCTGCTCTCTAACCACTGCATTATTACTGTTCTTTGTTTCTAATGAATGGCACATTTGTTGACTCATACCAGGAAGCGCTGAAATACTTTATACCTGATGTTTAAAGGATGATGTGCTTTTCATGAATCACTGTGCCATTCTGTCGGAGCAGTTATCTATCTGATAATTGTAACACATAAACAAGTCTTGTCGATATGAGGATTTAATATACAGTGTGTGTATTAAATCCTCCAACAATTTACAGACTGCATCCCTGTAGTATTAGCATCATTTTGTTCCAATTCTTATTTTCGATCTGCATCTTAACTCATTTATATAACAAAACCAGCACGCGAGATTGAATCAAAACTCGCTCACCCGAATGGTTTCTCCTCAGTAATAGACATAGATTTTGTTAGACAATTTATGGTGTCAATTCCAATCTTACATCCAAATGTCAACTCTCTACTCGCAGTTCAGATTAGGTTCTGGTGAATATGAAGATCATAAATTCAAAACAAGCCTACTGACAGTACTGGTGTTCTCTTCTCTGGAACAGGCTTTTCCTGTTTTTAGCAAATATCTGGGCTGTTCAGCACCTAGCTTTCTAATGGAATGTAGAGGAGAGCCCAGGTTCAGTCCTGGAGATCTACTAAGCGTGCAGGCTATTGTTCCAGCCCAGTCCTAACACACCTGGGCCTGTATGTATAAAGCATCTCTGAAGAGGAAAGCTGATCTAGGATCAGTTTAATCAGATAGGCATATGCTGTCCTTCTCTATTATGAGCTAAAATGCACTGATCTTAGGTCAGTTTTCCTACTCTAAGATGCTTTATACATACAGGCCTTGATTTCATTAATCCCATCACTATCACACCTGATTTAAACAATCAATTGCTAATCAAGACAATTTGATTGGAATTGGCACTCAAAATTGTGCAATCACAAACATTGAGGTAATCACACACATCAATATTACCAAGCTGTTGAGATACAAATATGTGTGGCAGTGCGGATCACTAGTTAGGGAGCTGAGCTTGCAACCAGAAGGTCAACGTTTTTAACCTGGGGTAAGACACTGCCGTTGAGCCCATGAATGCAGTGTTCAACATGAACTACGTCAGCAAATACCCAACTGTGTTAACAGGGCAAATGCAAGCCACCATGCCCAAGAGTGTCTTGTACTGTAATCCTAAGAATAAGAAAACCAAACAAAGTCAAAATGCCTAGCACCCTACATGTACTGTTTTATGGGGGAGGGAAAAACCCCATCTAATCTATGCAGGAAGCCTTCGCTGCACCTGCTGGATATTACAAAAATGAACAGACTGTGACCACGTGCATGCAAATTCTCTGGGTGAGGAGTGGACCGCTTCAGCCAATTAGCCCTCTGCGCTCAATCACGTGACTGCGCGGGCCATTGTGTGCTCTCCGCTGGGTGCAAAAATGACTAGGAATGTCTCTCACCGTTGCCTCAAATTGCCCAGCGAACAGTCCCGAGACGCCTCCATTTTGGCTCCAATAAAATCAGCGGTTTCCTAAGTGCCAAACCCAGCAGAGCATGATGCAGGTGGTTTAATATCAGCAATACCAAGTCAATAATGCAATCAAGCCAGACACAAGCAACGGAATGATTTCCCATAGTGAAACTGCACATTCTTTGGAGCCCACAAGCTTACTGTACAACACAGATTAATTTTGACAAGCATAGCTAATTTTTCCCTGGGTACAAGCTGGTGTTAGACTTTAGACAACAACATTGCAGAGATGTTCATGGTTCAGATTCACAGTACTTTTGGCCTCTTGTTTTATTCGACACATGAGAAAGACAGATTTGATGGGTTAAAGCACAGAAAACGTTCAGACACAAAGCCCACACTTATCTAATCTCTCAATGCGTTCCCTCCCTCATAGCCTTCTTAATGTATATGTTCTAACTCGGAACATACAAAGGCATTCTATAACTTTGTGTGGAACAGTGAAACAGTTTCTGTATCAGCCATCTAAACATCAAAAACCATCTAAATTCTATTTTTCCCATTATACACTATAGGTTACTGATATTTACAATGCATAAAAAATAGCTTAGGGTGCCTTTCACTACAAATGTACTAGGCACCTTTATGATACTATTACAAATAATAAGAGAACATGTAAACAATGCATTTTTTAAATGTTATGTTGAATATTCCAATGATGTCTAATTAGTAAAACAAACCTTGCTAACATGGATATATTCATATGGGTATGAATTTAACTAATCACAACTATGTTGGTTACATTAGCAATAATAATTTCTAACTTCTAACTGAAATGTCAAATAGTGTTCAGTGGAATTTTTCAAATAAAATAAATGTTTCCTCAGTACACAGTAGATGGAGGATGTTATAATTGTGAGTTAGGAATCTGATTACTAAGAAATTGTAGATGGAATTTACAATTACAATACAATTTACTTACAAAGATCGGCTCAGGTGACAAAGTACAAAGCTCCAGATTTTCCTAAATATTTCCTGGGATTCTCACAACACATGAAACATTGAACACTGAAATATGTCTCATAATACACAAATGAATGCTGTGAAATGATGATGAATTATGTCAAATAATAATGACAATATGGAGTCAAAATGCACATGATTTTTTTCCTGTATCCCCCATAAAATTATAATGAAAAAATCTAAAAACTCAGTCGTACTATATAAAATAGAGCTTCTGCACCATCTGCATATAATTATACAAAACCCAGAATGCTCATCGATTTTTAAAAACAGCTGAATTAGCTGAATCTAATTCCAAAAACACCTGAAATGGCGTACAATTCCACAAGCACAAAAAACTTCTGCCCAACTCCAAAACCCATCCTTCATCTATTTTGACACATAACTGAACTTCCACCTAATTCCAAAAAAACCTTGGATCGTAGTGGCTGTATTGCAATGCAGTTATCTGCAGACTCCCATATTAAAGATCTGAGGTTCATGCATCAAGAGATTTCACAGAGAGCTGCCACTGACCACAGACCAAGGCTTACAGGTACCAACGTTCAAACAAAAACAATTAGTCATAAACACTTTCTTCACATGAATAAATACGTAATAATCAATCTCCTTTACAATACATTAATGTTTCTGGAAGTGATCAAAGTACAGCTTTAGCTGGAGACACAGTAGTTCAGAACAGAACAGAACAGAGAAACTCGATTGCAAAGCGCCTCATTCTGTAAAAAGGCAGAAAGAAGTAGAAGGCAGAGAATGCCCTACATGTTTCTGTCACCTGGACTGACTCAATTACAGATACTGCAATACAGTCCGTCCCCTCAATAAAGTGACACCAAGTGCCACAGTAACATGTTAATCCGTCTCCAGCACAATCACTTCATACAACAGTTTAAGTAAAGAGGTAGCGCTCCAACATTTGTGCTGAGCTGACTAGCAAACAGTGGAAAAAATAATAATATATCAGAATAGAATGTAAAAAATAAATGTTTGATTACTTTGTCATTCTGTGCTCGGCTTGATTTTGATTCCAGACAAGGAATTCGGGGTCGTACCTATCAAGAGACAGGCAGAAAGAAAAAGGTAGGTGCCTCGCATAAAGGAGCTTGACATTAAAAATAAATACGAAATACTAATTTTATTTTTTGCTCTGCTCTTATTACTACTCAATAATACTTTGATTTTGGACATGCATTATCAACTTAAATATGTGGGTGGCATAAATATATCCTAACATATACTAAATATTATATATTAATGAACTAATCAATGATTCATCAATTAATATATAATTAAATATGCACGTGTTAAAATATGGAGCAGCCAGCAAATTCAATGCATAATAGGTTACTCTGTGTACAGGGAGATCCTCACTTTGTTTGGTGTAATTACAGGTTTTGCCTCGTTAACATGCTCAGTGCCCAACACCTGTCTGGCTGAATACCACGGGATGCCAATGTGTGCAAAATGTGCGGGAAGCAATGTTGAGTAAAGTAAACAGAATAAATGAATAAACACAAAAGAAAAGAAACAAACAATGCTATTCCCTCTGGTGCTTCAACACAGATCAACACAAGCTTGTGATCATGGGATGTGCGAAACATGCTCTCCGTTTCGTGTTGTAGTTGCGTACATGTGTAAATCAGTAGTGTAAAAAAAAAGACATCAGGCATTTAACTGACCAATTAGGTTATTGTGGAAATGTAATTTAAAATTTAAAAAATCTACTAAATTTGAAGTGAATAAATTCAAGGACAGACATAGGGCAAATTAATTCAATTTTATATAGTTTTAATCAATTGCCAAATGTTTAGGTATTGATGAGCTTATGTGTAGATTTGCTGTAGATGTAGGCTGTAGTAGCCTTTTACCAACGTGTTCTATAAATACCTTAATTTCATTGTGTTTTAATTATGGCGAATCCAAAAGGCTTACATTAGCCAGCTGACAGATTTCAGCCTGAACTAGTTTTATTCATAAACTTTGTGATTGTAAGATTATAGCTGAGATTACTACTGGTCCTTATGTGGCTAATGTTTATTTTATTATTATTATTATTATTATTATTATTATTATTATTATTATTATTATAATGTTACTTTACATTTAACTTGACATTTAAGGCAATATATAGCTTATAATATAACATGTTGCACCTCTACAATCAAATATATTGATATATACAATGACAAAAACTTCAACAACAGAAGCGTTGCATTAAAACATTGGTCAAAACATGAAGGCTTGAATATGATGAAGTCAATGGTATACATTTCTTTATGTTTTCAACCAAAAACAAGATCATGTATGGAATCCCGGTGATAACACTTTTTTGGTAAAACTCTTTATGATCATAATCCTAAGTATTTTGAACAACAACAACAACAACAACAACAAGCAGAGGGAACGATACACAAAAGCATGCTTTTATTATTATTATTATTATTATTATTATTATTAAAGGTGCACCCCTCCCCCAAAAAACAAGCTGGTGCTAGTGATGTGGTGAGTGATTGGTGAGGAGTACACAGAATAAAACAAGGGCAGCCGAGTGATGTGTCTTTCTGGAGGAGAGAGAGAGAGAGACACACAGAGACAGCGATAGGGAGAGAGAGGGAGAAGGAGGATGCCCCTCTCACCTGGCTGGCTGTGTTAATCAGCCTCCCTGCTCACCTGGGATCCTTCTGGATGCTGTCGATGGAGGGCGACCGGGCCAGAGCGGCCTCTGGGGGCAGGGCGGGGCCAGACTTGCTGTAGGGAGAGTCCACGGACGGGCAGTACTGGAGCGTGCGGTATGGGTCAGCGTAGTTTGCAGCTGGGCCGGAGGCATAGCTTGCCCGCTGGTACGTTCCAGTAGCGTTCTGACTTCCGGTGCGCTGCAACGGGACGGAGTCAACACCAGGAGAGGGCGGGGCTACAGCAGGAAAGTGGGGACAGAGCAAATAATTCAGGACCTGCTCACAGAACTGGTTTACTGGGTCTGAAGGTGGAGGAGCAACACACACACACACACATGCGCAGAAGCACACAGGAAAAGACACACAAACACACACTGGCAAAAACACACACACGCACACGTGCACGCAGGGAATGCATGCATGCAAAGACAAAGACACACACACACACACACACACATACACACACAAGCACACAGGTGCACAAGCAAAGAAGCAAAGACACGTACACACACACACACGCGCACACAGTGAGACCAAACACAAGATAAATGGTGACACAGGAGGGTGAGAAAGAAGGTGCAGAGACATAGTCAGAGCAGACAGCCGTATATTGCACATTTACATCAACCTTTCAAGACAGCTGCATTTAAACATTGATTAAAACTTGATCCTTCTTGTTTAAAGGTCCATTAAAATGCACATAGTGTGCTTCTATGGGATCATAAAACCTAGGCAATGCACTTGCTGGATGTACTGGGCATCTGAAAATCAATTTTGTAAGAGCCACAGACTGGCTGTGGGCAGCGCCAATCTGACACTTGTTATTTTTTATTTAGCCATTTAGCATACAGACTTATCCAGAGCAACTTACACAATTTTACATTTCTTTACATACAATCTATTTATTCAGATGGATATTTTACTGAAGCAAGTTCCTTGTTCAAGGGTACAATGGCAGTGCCTCCCTTTGTAATTGAACCTGCAAACTCTGTGTTACAAGCCCAGCTCCTTAACCATTATACATTACACTGCCACCTATTCCAAGCTCCATTAAACATGCACTGTACATTCATTTTAAATTACTGCAAAGTTTCCAACTGAAATTTCTCTCTGGCAGACAGCCACAGATGCCTTTTATGTTGTTAAAACTAAGAAATCAACATAGGAAACCTATATATTCTTCTCAGGCAAATTTAGACATATAATAATTAACGTGATATACAAATCAACCAATTAGTGATTCAAAAATGAGGTCATATATTATTAACTGTACAGGTTATAAAATATGTATAGGTGCCAGCAAATTTAAATGTAAAGCATATACTATACAACAAGTTATACAGTAGCACGTTTTACCAAGTTATTGTTGGTAAAACAATTTTGTCAAGCGATATAGGGATTCACCAACATGTCACTAAGTACACCAGCATTCTGCAGTACGTCTGGTAAAAACAGTAGGGTTTATTCATTATTTATTTTTATTTATTTTATTTAACCAATCTTTAACCAGGCAAGTTCATTGAGAAGACATAATTTACAATAAAGGCCTGACCATGAGGCCAGAAGCACAGTAGAACCAATAAAACAGACACACAGAAAATAAGGGATTAAAACCTGGTACCGACATCAGAGACAAAAAACAACATAGACATAGGCTACATCATATGTAACACATGTAACATGCAAGTGCAGAAGTCATAAAAGCTTTTCGTCATGTTAAATCAGCAGCCCAGTAATTCATAAACATATCGTTGCAGTGATGGTTGGCCACGGAGTCAGATTAACGTCAGCAGCGCGGCAGCTGACAACCAATGAAATTGTAATGCTAATTAAGCGTTGAATATTTCTCACCTAAAGTACCGATTGTCTGAATGCTGCTTCATTGTCCTTGGGTGGAATGATGGGGATATGGGTACAGTCGATAGCTCTAGTGAAAACCTCCCATGCTGAAAAATCATGCTGGGTGTTTTTGGATAGCTTCGGGAGTTCTGGGAAAATAATTGTACTGATGGGCCCGCTTTAACATGGCAGCTGTAAATTGTGAAAGGACTGACTCACCCCTGAACCCAGACCAGCGGTACACAGAAAGGAACCAGTCACATAAAAATGTAATGCGCTAGTGACCTTAACCAAGACGGAAACTGCGTGGTTTGCATCACGACGAGGATTGCAGTTCTGCCTCTAGCTCAGGGATGCAAAATTGGATCTCTATTCAGACAAAATCGCTTCCTAGGATATGGAAAATTACCAATTGCAAATTGAGTGTGTATTTCCAAATTATTTTCCCGTGTGTTACTCAATGGATTTCAAAGTAGTGTGACATAAAAATAGTGTCATAAGAGTGTTAACATTTATTACATTTTTTATATTAAACATTTATTTCAAATATTTAATCTTATTTCTGATATTGCGGTAATATCTGTCTGTTTAAAACAACAGAGCAGCAGGTGGTATTCTCTGCATTGCAAATATGATTCATTTCATGAATTGCATTTGAAATATGCAAATGATCTAATGGGGGTGGTGAAGATGGTAAAACCTACAAACACTGAAAGGGTCAAACCAACCTGGTTAATCCCTGGTCAATCCACATTTGTGCATTGTAAAACACTCTAAACGTGACAATCTCAACCCCTACCGGTGAGGTTTGGGAATAACCCCTAATATGTATAAAATGTGGCATATGTACACAAATGGCATATTTGTGTTGGGTGAGGCTATGCCCCTGACGTCTTTATTTCTATATGACAGACTGGATAGCACATTTAAAATAAGCACAATTAAAATGATTATGGACAGAAATATGGTTTTCATTGTTTTAATGCTCATCAAACCATTCAGTATCCACTGCCCCCTGTGGATGGGGGCATCGAAATCCTGGAAGTGACCACTACAACCACAATGCTTCATCATAGGATGAAGGTGATCACTCTTGGCTTTGTATTTATTGGTGTTTACCTTGCCCTGTAAGGGGTCGAATGGACCTAAAGCATGCCAGGAAAAGGCACCCCACACCATAACTGCCACCAGAACCCTTCATTTCCTCAAATGTTTCCTTTATTTTGGCAGCTAACTCTAAGTAAAAAGGAAAAGTGAAATTCCCTATGGATGAGGTTGGCGGCGTACATAAGTCCTGGCTGTGTCATGTCAATGTAAATATAAATGTACCGTGTTCTTACACATCGTGCAGGGAACATTGTTATTCATCAGATTCAATATGCGTGCAGACACATCATAAAAACCAGATTAGGGCATCTAATGTGGTTCTGTGTGGCTCAGTAGGTAGAGCATGGCGCTGACAACGCTTAGGTTGTGGGTTCAATTCCCATTGGGGCCACATATACTGAAAAATGTATGCATTCATTACTGTAAGTCGCTTTGGATAAAAGTGTCTGCTAAATGGCATATATTATATTATATGTTATATTATCTAATAAGTCGTGTCCTGACCAATAGGATCAACTGTCATGGCGCTTCGTGCGTGCACCCACACAGGGAGGAGACATAATCTGTCAGGAGACTGAACCCAGCAACTGCACTGAACGTGAGCGCAGTCAAAGAGGCAGATTCATATTAAAATATGTGATTAAGACCAATTCATCGGGGGGGGGGGAGTGCTCGTGTGTTCGTTTGGAGGGAATGAAAGAGGAATGGATGAACAGCAAACAGAGAGGGGGCAGACCACGAGGATGAACAATCCTGAAAATGTCATTCTGACTCCACCAGGGGATTATCATAGCATCATATGGCCTGTCACTTATGACTGTGCACACATCTATTAATGGAAGTGAGTAATATATATGACATGTAAATTATTACATACCATGTTTAATATTACAGTGTCCTGACAAAGACTTGGGCTTTCTTTAACATCAACTAAATCCTGAAATATCCAGCATAAAATAATGATAAAAAAATATGATAATTATAATTACATATAATTACTGACACATTGATATACATATATATATATACACACACATATACAAACACAATATAAAATAATAGCAAATTGCACAGTAATTGTATATGAGGGGTGTTACATTTTATCTCATATTTGGTCATTTATGCTCTGTATTTTGACATGTATGAAAATGCGTATACCTTATATTTTTAGAATGCATATTGGACCATGTATTGACATGCCTGGCCTTTTGATAAGTAATGACACAACTCTAGTTTACTCATATTGGGCAACTTACACAGTTTTACATTTAATTATATACAATCTATTTATACAGGTGGATTTACTGAAGCAATTCAGGTTAAGTACCTTTGTTCAAGGGTATAACAGCAGTGCCCCATCTGGGAATCAAACCTGCCACCTTTGAGTTACAAGCGGTTTCCAAACCGCTTGAGGCTTGAGAGCTGTGTGGAGCTCCCGAGCCGTCTGGGTGGAACGGCCCAGAACGGAGTGCTTTCATTGACTTTGAGAAACCGTTAACCTGTCTCATCTACAGAAGTCACAACAATCTGAACCCTGTGACCCTCACACTCCAGGAGAGCGCTCAACACTGTCACACAAGCACATCCGCGGTGACACTCGCTGCATGCAAATGCGGCACTGTATTTCCCATAGAAAAGGACTCCTGGGAAACAATACAGCACTGCATTTACTGCAGAGAGAGCACACCAGAAAGAAAGAAACAAACAAACAAACAAACAAACAAAAAACAACAACAACACATCACTGTATTTACTGTAGAGGGAGGACGCCTGGGACAAAGTACAGCACTGAATTTATCGCACAGAGAGCGCATGAAAAACAAACAAACAAACAAAATCACATAACATGAATTCATGCAGAGAATGTCACTGACATTAATGGAAAGAGTGGCCTAAGTAACAATGATAAAACTGGCACTTTCCTCAAAGGACATAAGGATGCATCTTGATGAGAACAGGCCATTTGGCCCCTCTAGGCTCATCATTTCCTAGTCAAGTCCAGTACAACACCAAGCCTGGACCTGAATACCACAAGTGTCTCTAATAACATGACCTGGCAAGCTGTTTCACGTATTGACAATTCTGTGTAAAAAAATACTTACTGATATCCATGCAGAATTTACCTTTAACTAATTTCCACCCGTGCCCTCTTGTTCTGCTAACTGAACTAATCTTTGGTAGTTCACTTTTGTTAATCCCTTTAATGAATTTAACCTCAATCAAATCCCCCCTTAACCTGTGTTTGCTAAACTTGAATAGATTAAAGGCCATATACTAAATGGTCGCAATTGCTCACATCACTATAAGGATGTAATTAACGGGGGTTAAGTCACTTTGAGATTTCCTTTAGATAAATAGTTCAATCTGTTCATGCATACGTATACCTGGAGTGAACAAGCTAAAACAGTGGAGATTTTGTAAATGAGGTTGACAAAGTATTCAGTTTGATTCACTAAAGCATGCCTTAAATGCAACTCTACTCTTTGCGTGATAATTTTAAGAAGACCTGAAAGCAGGTGGTATTTTGCTGAGCGTTGACATTGCCTAGGTATTTCACAATCTGCATTTTGTATTGTGCTTTCTGAAGTGCTGGTCGCTGTCCCAGTGATGCAAAACAAATAATCACAAATGTTGTTGCAAAGTACCCTGGTTCATGTCACGACAGCTTTATCTTCAGCAATACCTGTATCTAAAGTCCAAATTTTAATTATACATCCTATATAGCATACATATTGTTTACTAGATCTTGAAATGATAATTATATGAAAGGACACAGGATGTCTGTTTACTAATATGTCATCAGCTAGCAGTCAGTATAAAAACACAGTTCTGAATTTTAACAATTGTCTTATTGTGCGTATGCAGACATTAGGGTATAGAAAGAATCATGAATAGAGTTTTACTTTCAGACGCCTCTGTGGCCTTCTTGCATCAAGTATAAGTATAACCATGTCTATTCTTTGTTCTTATTGTAACATTCTTTCCTTGGTTGGACCATCGCTTGTGTCTTTTTCCCGCATTGTGTTGTAGGAAAGTTTTTTCCTTTTGACATTGCCAAACATAATGCCATCTTTTCTTTACATCATCTACTTTAATTTTTGTTATGCCTGTCACTTTTTTATGACTGTACCTCATTGACAATTTCCTCTATTTCCTGATCTGTAAATGTGAATGTTCTTTTTCTCGTGGTTCCCTTGCTAATCGTGCCTGGTATCCATTTCTTGGCACATTGCCATCTGGACATGAGGGATGAGGGCATTTCATTTTTTGATTGCGTAATTAGAACCTGTCTACTGAATTGGTTCATAATGTGTAGGTATCTGCAACAGAGCCACAACATAGTGACTGTTGCTGCACTGTGACAGTTTCCTTAGTAAATCTGTGTCTCAAAACTTCTACCTTTCATACCAGGTACCAATTTAGTTGCCCTTCTTTGTATTTTTTCAAGAGCTTCTATATCTTTCTTGTAGTGTCATGCCCAGAACTGCACACAGTGCTCTAAGTGAGGTCTGACAAAGTAATTATATAACATCAATATAACCTCCTTTGATTCATACTCAATACTTTTTGCTATATATCCCAGCATCCTGTTGGACTTTACTAAGACAGAAATACAGTACTTCCTTATCCATGAAATGGTGTTACTCTCCGGCTCTCTGCCTACTTCCCTCTAAAACATCACCACAGGTGTGCATTTCATTAGAGGGGGAATGCCAGTCTATTTTCAGTTCATATTGCCATTGCTCTAACGTGTTCCTGACTTGGAATAAATAAAAAAAGAAACAGAAACAGCTTGTGCTCTTATTCAAGCCTGCAAGTTAAAAACAAAGACTGTCTAATAAACTCCTGGCTTCCACTCTGTCACCCACACATTTTGTATTCAGCGGTAATGACCCCCCACCCCTCGTGTCATCGCTCACGTCTGCAGCGCTGGCCATGAGAGACGGGAGGTGACCGCTCCTGTAAATCAAAGCGCAGTTACAGTGTCTGTACCACCCCACCCCCCCTCCCTGCCCCCATCCCCGGCCTCCTGCCAGGAGCTCTCTCAGTGACTTACCACTGCAATCCATCATCTCTACAAGTGTGTGTGAGTGTGTGTGCATGTGTGTGTGAATATGAGTGTATTGTGTGCCCATCCTGCATGGATGTGCAATTGATTGTCAGGTGTATGCTTCAGAAAAGTGGGGTTAAGAGTTCAGGGCCCGTATTCACAAATAATTTTATCTTACCACTAGGAGTATTTCTAAATCGCACTAAAACCTTTTAGTTAGGAGTCCCACCTTAAAACCTATTCACAAAGCTGCAAAGACAAACTCATACTAAGGAATTCCTAGAATTTTCAAGCTAAGAGTGAGGGCGGGGTTGACGTCGTTGCTAAGGATGACGTTGTTTCTCATGAACGAGCTTACTCGGAATGCCCACAGCAATTGGCTGATATAGGGATGGGTCTCTGCCCGCGTGCGGATCAACCCCCACGGTTCGGGCACGCATATGATCCGCGGATTAATAGCTAAATTGAACCATCATAGAGAAATACAAATACAGCCGCTGTTACGTTTTAAAGTAACAATTCCCTAAATCTCGATGCAGAGTTACAGTGAAGAGATAGACAACCATATATGTTTTGGTTTGCTTTGTTTTTCATACTAAATGCCTTTCTGGGAGGCATGTTTTTAGAAACGCGACCGAATTAAATAGAATTTAAACATTAGCGATCTTTTAATTTTTTATTAAATTAATTCAGGCATAAGACCACCCTAGTTAAATCGCCTAAGGCATACTGAATCTAAAAATGTATTTTGTTAAATTTTCGAATAAAGATTTAGTGAAATAACTTAAATTGAAAAACTGAAATTATAATTCATTCAATTCCTTGAGAATAGTTCCTGGCAATTTTTGGTGGAAACGCGCCTTTGGTCCCCGTTATTATTATTTTTGCTGATCGAAAAATGATCCGATGCACCCATATTATATTCTAATAAAGATTCTAAAATACAAATGTAGGCTATGTGTCACTGATTTAACATGAAACCAAGAATACTGACTAGTCAATTGGTTATTCCTGGTCATGTCTGCCATTTCAGCATAAAGGCAGGAATCACCCTGGACAGGGCCAATCTATATATAATATATATAATATTATGTCTTTGGATATATGCAAATCCGCACAGAAAGGCCCCCCTCGAACCCGATTGAGCGCTATCCACTGCACCACCGTGCCGCTACCAAGAATACTGACTTTATGAGCTCTGTAAACAATCATTCAATATCTCCAGTGATTGACGTACCTTTTTTATGAGCTCTGTATCATTCAATATCTCCAGCAGCAGATTTTCGGATCGCTGTCAGTAGGTCTTTAGCGACTTAGAAGTCCTCTTGGCTGCTTCTAACTTCTCCTGGACTTAGGAGCTGTTTATAGCTCTCAAACCCTTTGTGAAATACTCTTATCCCAAAAATTTAGGAGTCCTACATTTATGAGTGACACGCCCATTATTTTTCAGAGTTGCTCCTAAATTGCGGAGTTACGACCAACTTTTACCCTTAAAATGCTTTGTGAATATGGGCCCACATTTCTGCATTAGTTCCAAATAACATCCCTTTCTAAAGAAGGAAAGAAGAAAAAAAAAAAAAAAACATCCCTTTCTATTGTTTGTGTTACAAATGGGCCACTTTACTGCTGAGTGGAGGCACTGGTGTGATGTAATTTCCTGCTTCTTCTCCATTCAGGCTACCAATCACACTCACTAAGAGTCACACCTTGTTGATTGGACTTGATGAGTCCACTACAGCTGTAAATTATCTGTTAAACATTAATGTAACATTACGCTATACTCAGTAAATAGCGCAGTAACGTAACGCTGCCCAACCTTTCACCGTTCACCGGTTTCATTTTCCGCGGGGGGGTTACACGCGAGAGAAAGCTGAGACCAGTTTATTTATTTTTGCGGACCGGGGTAGCACCCACGCTACGCCTATGGCTCCGTCTGAATCGATCCACCCTCAATAACTATTTTATGGCTATAAAAACCATCTTATTATGCAGAAATGCAGTATAAACATGGGGCTATGGGGACGGTGTAGGGACAGGACATAACAGAGGAAGACGGGGGGGGGGTCACTGTCCCCTCTCACAGACCCAGGCCTGCCTCATCACAGCGGGTGAGAATCTGTGCTTACAGAAAGACAACTCACTGCTGCCACCAGAGAGACACGGTTCTCTTCTCACCACGAGACCGGATCGGCAGAACCAGAACCAGCCTGTGTTCAGTGTGGGATAGTTATGCTATCTATAACATTTTGTAATGCAGCCTGCCGTGCCATGTTATTATCTGCCTTGCATGCTGGCTAGCTTGTTATTAAAAATTGAATGATACAAAGTTAATGTTAAAGACTAAAGTGGTTAGCTATAATAAGTTAGCCACTTCATTAAATCATACAAACACACTGATCATAATAAGAAAAAGCGCTAGCTGACCTGTTTTATGATCGCTATTTTTTTATAGTCGCAGCTCATGTTTATTACATAAACTTAGCTGGTTAGATAACTAGCTAAACAAGATCATAACATGAAACATCAATAATAACCTCATAAAATTGCAATATTATTTAGGAAAATAGCAACATTTTACTCACCAAAATCCTTATTATTTGTACACAAAATCCATCCTCCTTTCTTTCCTCAAAAAGAGTTCAATTACTCTGTCGCACAGATTATCCGTGTGTTTCAGTTCCATCAAGTCCTTTTCTATCGCCATCGAAGCTAATGCTGAAAGTCGAGCCTGCCCTGTCGTATTTCTGGCATAAGTTTTAATTAAGCTTTAGGGCTGAAAATGTCCAGTAAATAGTTTCAATCCATGTTATATTAGATTATATTAAATAATTCCAAATTGTCTGTCCGCTTCCTTTCATAGCTTTTCCCGGCTGCGCTCCTTCCAGACGTGTATTTTCATATTAAAGCATTTAACCAATCACATTACATCATAGTCAGACACTCTCTGACTATCCAATCAAAGGGTGTGAATCTGCATGGGGTATTGTTACTGTTGCAACATATAATTCCACTCCACACAGCTTTATACTTCAACAGCATGGCGCTTCAACAGTAAGGTTGGAAACCTGGAAGAAGCATACAAACAGGAAAGCAACACTTTATGGGGCACGGCCTTTATCACCGCCCAAATTTTACAGCCCTTTCGTGACTGCGGTTTTAGCTTTATTACACATATTTTACAGACCTGTCTGCTTGGCGTTACAAAATTTCACAAGCGTAATTATTATTATGTTAATTAGGTTAAGATTGTTTTTGGCTGCAGTGTCATGTCATATTAAATTTTACAGTTAGGTATCATAAAATCTCTGCTCTCCTAAAACACTGCACAACATTCTGGACCGCTGTAAAACATCAATATTTTATTTTACACACATTATGGTTCATAATGTGTTACAGAAATAATTAAATGATAATAGAACTATTAGTATATTTTTAAGAAGGGAAAAAAAATCCTCCAAATTTGTATGACGATACATATGGCATTGTATTTGGGTTTTTAAGATGTGTTTACAACAAAAAAAAGTCAAGGAATAAAGTGTAGATTTGTATCATTTCAATTAGCCTATACAAACTCGTTATACCACTATATAGGCCCTTTCCCTTTAAACAATGGAAATGTTGTGTGAAGAGCTCTGCTGCATTGTGGGATTATTAGTTATCATTCAGACTTTTCAAGGCTGAAAACACATTTCATTGTAGTTTTTTAACCTTTGAAGTCCATTCAAATAAGCCTCTTTGTTATGTTTCCTACTTTTGTACTGAGCTTCACCTCTAAACCCAACCTTGAAAAATAATTTTTATCACAAAGACTGGCTAGGTTATAGGATATCACAGGTTAGCGAAAATGCTAATTTACCTCAAAACGCCCATGAGGCTAGCTAGATGCAGCTTTATAGGATATTGCAGGTTAGCAAAAATGCAAAATATTTGTTTTGGATTATGACTGTGTGACCTTAGCTGTCTACTACCATCTCATGTTTTTTGGTGAAAATATATACATTTTAAATTTCACCATGTAAAAAAAAGAGTTGCATTTACTTGCTTTCCATATAAAACATAGCTAGTTAACATTAGCTACCTTGATAGCAAACCACAAACACGCCGTCATCAAATCAATAATAGATACCTATGCGTAAATCTGACGCATACCCAATCGTCAGTGTGAACCCGCCCTAAAGCCAGATGAAAAAACTTAACTGGGGCTTTCACAGTGTAATGATATCATGAACAATGATGTCATTTAACTGTATCAACAAATGCGTCAAATAAAATATTTTAAAAATCAACTTTGTTGCTTTTTCCCCCTCACAGGCACTGATTTCTTCTCTTCTTCTCTTCAATGCAAAAATAATAAAATATGCATGATGGGAATAATGTATAACATGCACCAGGCGAAGCTTCTCAATTCTGTCATTCATCTTTGGAAAAAAATACTTTAAAATAAAAGTCAAATATTGTACAAATCCAGGGCTGACAGCAGGTGGCAAAAAATGGAGGCACAACATGTGATTGTTTTATTCGTCCCTGTTGAGACAGCTGAGTGTGGAACAGCTTTGATACACAGCCTTGGGAAAGGCATTGACAGAGCCTAGCTCTAGATAAACTATTTGACTTTGAGAAGTTATCCTCCCCCCCAAAAAACAACTTTATCTCCCCTGCTCCTCCCCTCTTACAGCTGAACTCCTTTAAATGTTGGAAATTATTCTTTAATTTGGATATATTGAATATAACTCCACGGTAAAAAACAAAAACAAAACTCTTCTCCTTCTTTGTGGTTTCGCCTGCTCGAGTTTGAATGCCCATTAATACGATACAATTGAACCAAGGCCACTATTCAGTATAAAAAAGATGTGCTTTGGACTTAACTTAACAATGAAACTCTGTTTTATTCTGCAAAAACATTTTTGCAGAATATTATGATGTTTGGTGGTCCTTGAAACAAACATGAAATGTCCAAGCATGGAAAAAAACATTACTTTTACTGCTAAAAATGTAAAAATGTATTGTGCTTAGAAATACAGGCCAGAGAGGTCTTTGAGAAAGGAGAATAGGCTTGATAGATTTAATCTAACCTCAGAGACTTGGGTCACCTTAACTTTCTCCTTGGAAACATTCTTAGAATAATATAATAATAATATATGCCATTTAGCAGACACTTTTATCCAAAGCGACTTACAGTAGTGAATGCACACATGTGGTCCGAGCGGGAATTGAACCCACAACCACAACCAAGCGTTGCCACGCTGTGCTCTACCTACTGAGCCACAGAAAACCACCAAACAACTGTGCCAGCCATGCCATTATCGTAATAACAGGCTGATGTTGGAGAGAAGGAGGATGTTTCTATTCAGAATGGCAGAAATGGAAGCACGTCCTACAGAGCTGTCTTAATTCAGTCATCCTCTACAGAGCTGTCTTAATTCAGTCATGCTCCAAGATAGCATGGCATAAAGACCTGTCTTAATTCGGTCATTCTCTAAGACAGCATGACATAAAGACCTGTCTTAATTCGGTCATTCTCTGAGATAGCATGGCATAAAGACCTATCTTAATTCAGTCATGCTCTAAGATAGCATGTCCTACAGAGCTGTCTTAATTCAGTCATTATCTAAGACAGCATGTTGCTTTACAGAGCTGTCCTAATTCAATCATTCTCATGAAAATGAGGGAAATTGCTTGAAAGGAGAGATGAAATAACGTTTTTCTTCATTCAGAGCCAATAGATGCCCATTGCATTTCTTGTTTCCCCCACCAGATAGCAATGAAGACTAAATGAGCAGTACGCCTTCAGAGTTTCCCCACACAGCTAAACAAGTCAAAGAAGGATAAAGACAACACAGCAGCTCAAATGCTGTTGACTGTAGGGCCACTGGCTGGTTTTAATGCATCGTACATAACAAGCTTCAAGTACACAAAACCTGTCACGCCTCACTGTCCACATGAAACCAAAAACAAACCCTCACATGAAAAAAGTGACCTAATTTGGATTATTCATGCAAGGAATTTTTATATGAATTAGAGAAAAACAAATGGTAGGTCAGGCATTGTACATTGTTCTTATGTTGATTTATTATTTTATTTGATAAACTCATTGTGTAAGGTGACTTACATAGCTGACAGTTTTACATAACAATCAGTAACACTGCTGCATACCGTAATGGAGAAATTGAGGTACAGGACTTTCCTCCAGGGAGTGGCTATGCACCAACTGGGAATAAGCCTGACTTGCTGATGGTTAGTTGAGCACCATAACAACATTACACTTTCAGAAAAAAAGGTACCATGTTGTACCTATTAGTATGCATGCTTGTCACTGTGGCAATACCTTTGTAGGGTACTGCATTGTACCTTTAGTCTGAAGAACACAATTGTACCCTTGAAAGAAAAAAGAATGCTGGCTTGCCGTACAAACCTAATTTTCATTCCAATATGGCCACCAGTGCGAATACGGATTCATTACCCTGTGTTGGTAACTATCTGTACCTTTTCCCAATGTATACCTTTTTCACTGGGAAGGATGAAGGATCTTATGTGTACCTCTTTAAGGCACAATGAACACATTTGTACCATGAGGAACAAATGTGTACCCTAAAGTGTACCCTAATTGTAAATTTATTTTTGTGTACCCTTCTTCCATTGACTGCCATATCCTAGCCCCAATACATTTTACCTTCCTGAACTTTCTCTACAGATTTAAAAAAACACCCTGACATTCAGGTTCAAAATTCAGGTTGTTATCAGCTGCAAATCGCTTGGCTGTCATAGCGGTCAACGGTTATTGGTTCCACCTCAGTGCAGTGCCTCACAGTAACTCCTCCTTCCTATGCTCTCAGGAAGTGAGCGAGTAAAAGCAGAAATAAACAACACAAGGAAGCACAGGGGATGCTGGGAAATGTGGTCTGTTTCCACTAAATTACTCCCTACACATTCACCAAGATGAGACCACCAGGCACTCAGTTCTGTTTCCTTAAAAATGAAAGTCTCCCTACCATTGAAGCCGGAACATTCCAATTTGATGCACCTCCTGAAAATTCATTAAGGGGGGTGACCAAGTACAACACAGTGACAATAGACATTCTGTGGTGTGATATGGTAATGGAACCTCCTGCTACCAGAAGGAACCTCCTGTATTTAAGAAGCAGAGAGGTGGAAGGAACACAGGAGCTGAGTATCCAATGAGTCTAAATAATTTGTGATTAGACTTATTCAACAGCCTCAGGATATTTTAGTCATACGCACATATTCCCTGAATAATGGGTACACAAATCCACTCCCTGAACGATCTTTTGCCTAATAAGGATGAAAAACATTAAGTGAACCCAAACAGCAAGGCTCCAGAAAGCGAATGATCCAATCTTGCACATCGACGCGCACCGCACACATTTCATGGCTGAACGCACTTTGCGTATGAAAGCATACTGTACGGTACGCACTCACTAGGTGAATATTGAAGCGTTATGCTGATGGGGAAACTAAGGCTGGAGGGAAATCAAAATGAGCCAAATGATCTGTTCATAACAAGGAAAGTGTAAATGCTGTTTTACAGACTCAGTCGAAGCTCTCAGACAAAATGTTTTTAAAATGGTTAAGAACTTACGTACATTTTATAAACCTTTTTATAAACTATGGTTACTCTCATTATGTAATTTACAGTTTAATTTACATCTGTATTTGATCCATCCATCCATCCATCCATTTTGCTTATTCCTGGTCAGGGTCGGGGGGCTTTTGCGTTCCGGGCGAGAGGCAGGAATTAAGTCGCCAATCCATGGATACGGGCAATTTAGACTCTTTAGCCTAACATGCAATGTTTTTGTGCGAGATGTGAGGCGACAGTGCTATCCACTTGTTTTGTACTTTTTAAATGTTTTTTTTACTTTGTTTTGTTTGATACATACATTTTTTCTGTAGTTTAATTGTCTGTATTATTGGGGACACGTGTTGGAAATTATGCTTTGGCTAAAAATATTTAATGCAATACATCTGATGCTTGTTTTTTAACATTGTAACAATGCTTTTGCTATGTCCCTGACAAATAAAGAAATAAATTAAAATAAATAAAGAACAATATTACCGCAAACCTTTATCCTTCTGGAAGAGAAAATTAAGAGAATGATCGCAATAAATGCATGCAAATAACTAAAACTAAATAACACATTGTTTATATCTAGTATTATTGCACACAATATTTCAAATAATAGAAAACATTTCTGATTCTCTTCCTGCCTTACGACCGAACAAACGTACACACAGGTGTTCATTTCACCCGGCTCTTCGGCGGGTGTGTCTTCTGGGCGTGTCCCAGCGAGGGGCTTACCCGTGTTGGTGCGGTAGGCTCTGGGGTGCCCCGGGGGCAGGGACTCACCCTGGCTTTGACTCAGACTCCTCAGGGGGGGTTTCTGGTACACCCTGTCCTCGTAGATGGGGTCGATGTGGTGTTCCGGGGACTGAAGGGGTCGCAGCTCTGAGCCCAGGTGGCTAAGCTGGCTGCTGTACGACCCCCTTGACCCTGTCACGGTGAGAGAGCACAAAGTGAGGTCATGGCCAATGTACTGTCTGCCATCTACCCACCTGGCACCCCACCCGATGACCACTGCTTCCAGGAATTCATCAAGTCCCTAATAGTCTTGCATATGGACTCATTGGTCATTACAAACTCAGACCCTGGACCAGTCAGAGGAAGTTGGGCTCCCCCTCTTCAGTCTGCTTCCTCCTAAGGTTTCTTCTTATTTGTCCCTCCTAGGGAGGGGGGGGTTCCTTGCTAATGTTGTCTAATGTTACTTGGCTTGACTTTTGTGGGGGTTCAGGCCAGGGTCTCCTGTAGAGCGTTTTATGAAATGTGCTGCACAAATACATTTTGATTGATTGACTGTATCCACATCAAAGGGAAGAACGTGCTTAGACTCATAACCAGATGGTTGCATGTTCAAATCCCAGGCCCGGCTGGAATTTGTTCACAATAAGCAAGGGCTCTTGGCTGGATAATCTGAAATAATGCAAACTGTTTAAATCACCCTGGATTACTCCACATTCTGAACAAACAAAAAGCAGTGCCACAGTCATAATTTAATACTTGCATATTGAATAGTTTGACATGGAAGAAAAATGATTTGATTTGCATAATTTTTTTTAAACTAGAAAACAAACATAAACCTTTACCCTGACATATAACAATGACAAATACAATACAATTATTATTATTGTATTGTAAGTATTACCAGCACTTTGACTGCAACAAATTCTACTACACTTTCAGTTTTCACTGGTTGTGGACACAAGGGCACCTGGCCATAAATATTGGCCACAGTGCTTATATATATATATATATATATATATATATATATATATATATATATAAAAACTTTTATCTCCTGAAACATGAACATACGGTCATCTCAGTTTGAACCTTTTCTTAATTCTTTTTTTTCGAATTCTACCACAATTCAGAGGAACTGAGGTGGTATGGATTCACTGCACACAAGATTAAGTGAAACCCCAACAGTGAAACCCCAGAGGACCTTCATACATCATTGGAGTACTCCAAAACCGTTTTTCCGCGGGGCACACTTTACATGAACACCCAGTTCAAAGTTCACCTTGGAAACATGTGACAGTGCCTGCCCCAGACCATGGGAATCAGGGGAAATGGGGAGCATGAAATGAAAAGTCTGAACAAGTGTCTTGAACGTGAACAGGGAGGCACACACTTGTAAATTGAGAGGCGTACGTACGTACAGATTGTTCTTTTGCATTGACAAATTGAACTATGACTACAAACCCCAAATTAATATTTACCGATTTCAATTTACATTTACATATTTTTTTCTTTGTGTCTTTTACATATATACGTTCCCTCAGCACTGTGCACAAAATGACCAATCGCACGGGCGCGCACCTTTGTTAGTTTCTCTCACGACTATATGGTTACATTGAAACAAATTATCGATTTTTTTGTCAGGACATTAGTCAGGTAGATAGGTCTTAACAGTTGAAACAAGATCTTATGCCATTTGAATAAAAACCAAAAAAACATTGTAACTAAAAATTCAAGCAACTAAAGTCTAGCAAGAATTACACACATAGTGCAAGGTTTATGAACAAAAATATACATTAATTACATTAGACTAATATTAAATCAAACTTCATGAAGCATTTTGTGAAAAATCCATGATATCTAAGCTAATCGTTGTTGGTCTAGGTTGGGCTGAGCAAATGTTGGGCTGACCACCTACCCTGAGCTGAGGAAGGCTGGGCTGGGCTCACCTTAGATGGCCAGGGGCTCTATAGGTTAGGTATAATAATGTTAGCAACTGGTAACGTTAGTGACGTGCATCATGAGTGTTAGCTGACCTAGCTAGTAAACATTCTGCAAAGAATTCCCCAAATCACACAAACAAATTTAACCCTGATTATTTCTATAACCGACTGGTCATCTATCACAGCTTTATGGCTGTGACCCATCTTTGTATAAAAATCTTTGCTTATAGGAAGATAGATTAAAGCAAATAGAAAATTGGCTTTTATAGGACGGGGGGAAGCCTCGTATATCCCACACAGGCAGCTTTTTGTTCAGGCCAGGGTTGACATCTTAGCTAGCTCACATGGCTATCAATAGCAGCGTGCCTGGTCACTTGGTTTTAAAAATTGCATTCACACTTTTAAAATTGCAAATTAAATAATGTTTGAGATCAGTTGATGGACAAAAATTATTTTGAAATGGCTTTAATAATGCATATTTTTTTAAAAGCATGTCCTCTCACACAGAAATATGGCAAAAGCACTACATGGACCACTGAATATTTGGTTACTTGCTGGGAACAAATTCTAGTATTACACCCCTCGACTTTTCATTTAAAATTGAGAAATCATGTTATATTTAACACACGCGTCTTTGCACTGAGTTAGCATGACTACTTTCTACTTAATTTGATTTAAAAAATATATGTCTGATTTATGCACTGACATCAAAGATTTTTTATAACATAAAACTTCCCTTTATCGTCTATGCTGACAGACTGCCTTGTTATCTTTTTTTAACATGAGGAATGTATCTCTCACACTACAAATATTCCAGCACAAACCTAAATTCTAAATAAATTTAAACGATGGGCTATCGTAAGTTGACCAAATCTGCATAGCCGACCATAATTTAGCAACGGACACTAGCTGCCATTCGAATAATATTGTGACGCAACCCAGGTGATGCAACCCGGACACATTTTGGCCTGACAGAACCCAAAGATCTTAAAGATCTTACCGTTTCTATTGGTTTGGTTCTATATAGTTATAATGTCCTGTTTGACTTGCATTTGTTAAAAGATGTTAAAATAAAGATGGGACCCCCCAAGATTAACAAAATATTTCTTATGGGGGTCCCTTGTGGCTTATGGGTGGCTTCCCGGATCACCCCAGACCCCCCTCATTTCGACCACTGCCTCAGCAGTAACCGAGTTCGCTCTGTGTTGGGGTCACAAACAGTCAGAAAGGATCTGAAGATGGCTTTGGCGCCACCTGTGCCGTGCATACAGGAACACGTGGTGGGAAAAGGCTAAAGTTTGCTCTGCACCAGGAAGGAGATTTTTGTCTTTTTCAGTCTCTCCCCAGATGCATTTTTCTCTCCAACAGAATGTAATTTTCTCCATTTACAGACATTGGGAGTCAGACCCCCCCCCCTCAACTTTCATCAGCTTATCAGAGTTGGCCAGGAGAGTGCTCCACAGTCCCTGGCACAGAGAAAGATCCTCTGGGATAATTAAGAGCTCGCTGAAACAAAAAAGATACATCTCTCTTCCTCTTTACCTCTTGCTTGCTTGCATGCTCTCGTCTGTCGATCTCCCTTTCTCTCTTTAATCCTATATATACACTTTAAGAAAAAAAAGTTTTGTACCATCTTCTCTTGCACAGAAAGGCACTATTTAGAATTCAGAGGGACGGAACAGGCCTGACTCGCAGGCAATAGTGGAAGTGGATGAGCTTTAGAATTTTAAATAGCCCATCTATGTAGGACTGGCAGTAGTCATTGTAAATCCTGCCTCATTACAAACAAGACCATAGTGATTGGTGTACAATGTACACAATATACCTTTGTGCTTCCAGACTGAAGGCAAGAAGTTATAAGTACATTACAAGATGGCTTCCGGGTGTATTGGACATTCCAAATTGGGAGGGAAAAGGGTAAAATAAATTAATAAATAGAGTGAAGTACACTATAACGGATGCACAGTAGCTAATGCTTTGCTCCCTGCCAATGCTGAGGTAGAAGGCAGGACTGAAAAGAACACTTCCTCAAGCAGTGGTTCTCTGTCATCATTATCTGTCCATTTGGCAGAAACTCCTATCCAGGTCAAATAACAGATCATTACAGGACACAGAGAAGAATACAAATAGCGAAATATTGCAAGTAAGGGCCATAAACACCACTGGCACACAACTACCACTGTATGGTTTGGCAACACAATGGCAAAGGAATGCAAGGAACGTCACTGAGTGGTGCGTGCTGCGCAAAAAGTGATTGGTACCAATCTCCCCTTCATTGAGGATATTTATAACACCCGGACACGGAAGAGAGTTTTGTGTATTGTGAAAGATCCTACGAACCCAGCATCAGAGCTGTTCATCCCTTTATATATATTTTTTTAGATTCTATTTTCTACTGGACGCACTTGCACTTTTGAGCTAGTAAAATAATTTTTACTACATACTGCATGCATACATGTTTCTACTGTTTGTTTGTCTCTTTGTTGTTGTCTCTCTTTTTTTATCCTGAGCGCTTGTCAAAGACAAATTCTAATGTATGTATGTATATAAGTATGTACTACATGGAGCAAATCAACTTGAAACTTGAAACTACCATATACAGGTAAGTGCCAAAATAAAGGAAACATTCTGAGTGATGACCTTCATCCTATGGAAAAGCATTTCTATCCTGATGGGAGTGGTCTCTTCCGAGACAATCATGTCCCCACCCACAGGGCACAAGTGATCGCTGAATGGTTTGATGAGCATGGAAATGATTTAAACCATTTGCCATGGGTGTTTCAGTCACCAACCCTATCTCAACCCAATTGAACATCCCTCTAGCAGAGTTACAGACAGTAGCAGAATTTATGCCAAGGCGCATTGAAGCTACCTGTATATGTTCTTAACCCAGTTTTTTTTTTTGTTCTCCAAATTTGGAATGCCATCTGTATGCAGAGCCCTGTGTCATGGCTAAGCATCCTCCGTCTATCCAGAAAGGTTCAGAATCAGTTTCTAGACCGTGGAGCGGGACACAGTGCCTCCCTCAAGAGGGCGAGCCACCCGCAGGCCAACACAAATGACTGATGAAATCAGAAATGTAACTCGAAGGTGACACCAGAGTAAATCATACTCTCTCCATGTTGGATATGAAATATAACTAAAATTGGCAGGGATTACATCAGTCCACAGTGTAGTTCTCCAAAGATGAAGATAATAATAATAATAATAATAATAATAAGATATATGTCACGCTTTTCATACAAAGTGTTTTAAAGATAATCAAAATAATCATATAAATGAACCATGATGAAAAATAAAACAATATGACAAAGCAATATGACAGGGAATTACAGATGCAAATAAAATGGGTAAAATAAAATGGAGGGATAATAAAGGCCCTCAGTTTGAAGGGGGTGCTTACCCGCCAGGCTGCCAGGTCTTTGCAGGGTGGCGTTGGCGTACAGCTCATGGGAGATCTTGTACTGCTCAGAGGAGTGCACCAGGCGCTTGGTAGGAGACAGAGTGGCGTAGCTTCCCACACCCGAGCTCATCTGGTGCAGGGGGGAGGCAGGGCCGCAGGCATTGGGCGGGGACGAGGATGACGACACGGCCATGTTGATGGGCGAACTGGTGCTGTAGGACTTGGCCAGTCGGCCGGGCGACTGCTTGGGGGAGGAGGAGGAGATGCGGCCCAGCGTGGCATAGCCGGGCGCGTCCGAGGCGGAGCCCAGGCGGTGCAGCTTGGCGGGCGAGCCCATGGCCTGCAGGGAGAGGGGCGAGCTGACGCGCTGCGCTGGGAGGGTGGCGCAGGAGTAGTACGGCGACGGCGTGACCAAGGGCTGCGCGTCCGGCATGTGGAAGGCGCTCCCGTGGCTCTGAGCGAAGGAGTCATGGGATTGGGCGTCCCCGCCGCCGGCCAGCTGGGCCGCTCGGTTAGACGTCACCTGGGGAACCGCACACGCGCAGACGTGATGACGAGGCCTCTGAGGTCTCTGATGATAGTGCAGGTTACAATGGCGTAAACGCCTCTGGGAACGGACTACAGGGAAGCTGAATACACTGCTTACAAACCATGCAATTATTAACATAACTTTTTCCCCCCCAGTGTATTTATATTCAAAACATGTACTGCATTCTGGGACTGTGAGACATGTTGAATGTTTCTGGAATTAATATATACCGAATGGAATACACCACTTGGACACGTATGTACACACACACACACACACACACACACACACACACACACACACACACACACACACACACACACACACACAGACACACACACACACAGACACACACACACACACACACAGACAATCAGTCAATGGTCTGGATGTTTGAATGTTTGTGGAATGAATGTTTTAGTCTCTAAATGCTATAGCGGTCAGTACAGTTTCATTTAATTCTGTTCCATATGAATGTCCTGGTCTGATGAGATTTTACATACTTTTTTTATGATGTGGTATGCATAACGTTATGAGAAACTTTAAGAAATGGAATAACACTCCAGCCTTTCAGACTGCGGTCATCTTGGGCTTAATGTTTCCTTATTAACAAAAGTTTCAAGTCCCTCTGGTTTATTATGTCCCTGTGGATTATTTGCAATTTATGACTGCCTCCTCAGAAATTGCCACCACAGCATGAGTGACAGGGCTACATTATGTTTTTGCAAACTTCTCAACAACGAAACACACGCGCCCACACGCACACACACACACACATACACACAGACACAAACACACAGACGAATGCAGATATGCACATGAAAGCAAGCAAGCAGAAACACACACACACATAAAAGCAATTTTACACACACACACACACACACACACACACACACACACACACACACACACACACAACCCCATACCCCATTCATTGATCGCATTATTTATTCAAACTATGATGACAATTTTTAATTAAAATTAATTTCATCATCTACACTTTAGTACACAGTATTGTTTTCATCATTTCATATCAGTAAAATCCCTGAAATCCAATCTGTAATTATGAATAAATGAATGAATTTAAAAAAACACATTTATCATTTATGTGCAAATATAATTTGGAGCTACATCTGATAGTACATGCTTTACAATACATGTGACTTCCATAGTAATTCCGCAACCAATTTTGTGAGTGTGAGCATGTGTGTGTGTGTGTGTGTATATATGCATGTGTGAGTTTGTGTTTGCATGTGTGTGTGTGTATGTGTATGTGTATGTGTTTGTATGAGTTTGTGTTTGTGTACATATATGTGTGTGTGTATGCACGCATGTGTGAGTTTGTGTTTGTGTACGCACATGTGTGTGTGTATGTTTATGTATGTACATGTGTGAGTTTGTGTTTGTGTACGCGTGTGTGTGTGTGTGTGTGTGTGTGTGTGTGTGTGTGTGTGTTTTTGTATGTACGCATGTGTGAGTTTGTGTTTGTGTATGCGTGTGTTTGTCCTTGGGAGGATTCAGTGTGGGTGATGGTGCATACGACAGAATACAGATTGGAATTATGCTGACTTTCCAGTCACAGCCTGTCATATACAGTACATTTGAGAAATGATTAGCTACCATCTCTAATGACCCAATCAGTCTCTAAAGCCACAGCACACACACTTATTCCAGAAAGTTTATTCCAAAATAACTTTTAAGGACAACATTAAGGACCTTTTATAAAAAAGCTAAAGCAAGGTGAAACGTTAGCTGAGGCAAATAAACACACACACGCACACACACACAACAAAATACATAAATCCATTGATACATGCTGAATTACTGGAGTGTTGAATAGCATTCGACAGCCAAAGTCAAATAAACCAATAAATCCCTCCTCCATTACGGTTATGAGTACTCTATCTCTCTACTTCATGCTGATAAATGAAGCCTCTACCTCCTTATGATTTACTTATTTACCCATGAAAGATGTTCAGATTTACCCAAACTCCTTCCCTATTACTCACTCACTCACATTCTCTGTGTTTCTCTCTCTCTTTGTCCCTTCCTGCCTCCATCCTCAGTTTTTTTCTTCCTCTCCTTCCTTTGAATCTCTTTAAAACCATCTCACTTTCTCTTTCTCTCCCTCCCTCACTTCTCCGAGCTGTCATGCTCCCCTCCCTATCCGTTTCCCTAATCTCATGTTCTCCCTGTCGGTCTCCTGTCTCTCTCTCTCTCTCTCTCTCTCTCTCTCTCTCTCTCTCTCTCTCTCTGTGTATAAAATGTAGAGATCACCTTAATTAATCTTGGCAGAGCATACAACAATACATGGATATACGTTTTTCTCTCTCTCTCTCTCTCTACTATCTCTTTCTGTCTTTGCCCCTAGGTGCTGGATGCAGAAAGATCCTCTCATGCTCACAGCTCACAGAGGGAGGCTGAACACCAGGCATAGAACCCAAACCCACCTGGTTGTAGCTGTGAACTGCACCCCCGACCTGGCCACTGCGTGGGGGAAGCTGTGACGTGGACGAGTCGCTCAGCGCCAGGGTCTGGCTGCTATGGTAGCTGGCTGTGTAAGGGAAAGACCCCTCGGGGTTGGAGTTGAGCTGCAGTGCACTCTGGGATAGGAGGCTGGGCCCTGCATTGAAAAAAGGGTCATGGAATAAAAGGCTTGTGTGCATAATTCATCGGGGCAGAGCCCAGGGGGACTTAGAGAGTGTGCGGGTGTTGCTCGATTGAGCCTGGTGGTAATGGTAATCGGAAAGTACTCGTTCCCTCATTGACTATGGCAAGGACTGTTTTCTGGTGCCATGCGGATCTTATCAGCCCCTTTTTCCTCATTTACCTGAGTGCCAGGTCACAATTAATGCCATTTATCCACAGAGGGAAAATGTTTCACTATTTGCTTCACATGGTTCATAATGGTTTGCACACTGTGGAGTGTGTGCACCCAGCAATGACCACCTTTGTCAAAAAAAACACAGTCAATTACATCACAATGCATTGGACCTCAGCTTAAAGCGCACCTTATGATGTTCTTGGAAAAGGTACATGAATCTAGTTTAAGACTGTCATCATTGATATCTATTTACATATATGCTACACACACAGTACTGTAGGGCAATGGGCCCTGGCGAGACTGATGGCGTCCACACAAACACTTTTTGTGAGTTGCTTTTCATGGCAAACCACCTTAGGTGCCTCTCAGGAATGGTTGAATGCATGGCATTTCACAAGTGTGCCTGCTACATTGGGTGTCTATGAGATGCCCACGCATCTCTGTGGGATTTTACCTTCTTTCTTTGTCAGAAGGAATTCAACGCTCACCCCCCTTTCCCCCAGATGACCGTTACACCTCTCCCTGGATTTATAACTTACTCGAATGTCGTGCCTCCTTTTCACATCCCAACGGATATATATATATATATATATATATATACTGTATATTATTCTGTTATTCTGTCAACAGCCTTCAGAATTAAACGCATAAATAAATCCATCCCTTGTAACAGTCAGCATGGTATTTTAAGTTATTTTAAACATGCCTGTAGCTCTTTGTATGCCTGTATTTAATGCTCACAAAATGTGTCTGTTTGTATCTGATGGTTATCAGATAGTGATTTGTTTGCGTTTTGTATAGTTTTTTTTTTTTTTTTGTTTTTTTTGCTGTTTGTACTGGTGTGTTTTTGCCTCTTGGCTAGGCCATTATTGAAAATGAGAACAGGTTCTCAATTGATTTGCTTGGTTAAGTAAAGGTTAAATAAAGGTTAATAAACCCTTTCTCTATTTATCCTGCTATAAATAGGTTTCCAAAAAAATAGTTTTTAAAAATTACTGTAGGGGTTGCTAGATGGCTCATTCTGTTAATGCAGGATGGCTCATCACTGTTATTGAATACAGACTGTGCTGGTGCCAACTGTGGCCTGCAGTTCGGAAGGACTCCCACAGCCTGCCTGCACAAACTGCACATGAAGTTTCCTCTGCTGATATACTGTTTGTGCAAGCTTGGTTGGTGGATGGTGGAATTGGTGGCTTGTCATCCCATGTTTTTTTGGGGAAGGGGTCACTTCTACGAGCTCTCTATGAGGGGTCATATGCGCTTCTATGAGGGAGTTACGGCAATGAGAGGGAGCACACTTGGATTTGGGATTCCAATTTGAGAGAAAATAAGTTTGCAAATAAGTAATATATGGCAAATAATGTAAGAATGAACCAATCTGATTGTGGTCACATTGACCACAAGCATAACAGGAGGGTTAATATGAATGCTAAATCCTAACCAAAAGACACCAATGTCACATGCAGGTCAAATTAAATTTGACAGACAAATTTAATCAATCAAAAATATAACAGAATAACGATCCCATTTAACAGTAATTTCAGGGTGTAAAAAACTATAAATGTAAGAGGTTTGACAGTCATTCTGTAGCTGCATTTAAACTGGACTGAAGTTCAGTGCATTCTGACAGCTACGGTAACATCCTAACTATATTCCCAGAATAAATATCTGTTTCCAAACCTATATATGCCTTTCAGAGTTTTAGCCTCATTTCATAGCAAAATCACCAAAATCCTTTCAGCACACTGAATGTGAACTTGATTACCTCTTTGCAATTATTTGAGGATTTCATTCTGCCTACGCCGATGCACTTTACGGAGGTTAAAAGAAACCTTGGGCTATTGTCAGTTATAATTTACAGAGCGCCTCTTGGGCACATTGCGCTAAAGAAATCCATTTAAAAATATTTTTAAGACAACAGCTTTTCGTTTTTGTGATTTTGTGATTAAAATATGTAAACAAGAGGCTTGAATAACTTTCTTTTTTTTTTTGCATTTATTTCACCTGTTATTCAATTTGGAGCAATTTTAAAAACGAACAGAGTTGGATTTGGGTGATTTTCAAAATGTTGAAGGGCTGATATGTAATGGTTTAATTCAAATGTTTTCAGTAGTTTTCTTAAATGGCATGTGTATCATGTACAATATGCAGTCTGAATATACTTCCCATCTTCAGGAACATAGAAAAACCATATAATTTCTCACAAGAACATATCCTTGTAAGGAATACTTATTTTTCTATTCGTTAGCAATCAACATCAACTGTTTCAAAGAGCTGATCAAATATTAAGCTGTTTTTAATGAGCTACCAACAGAGTGAGTAGTTATGGGTTCTGACCATTTCAAATTCTCCATTCATACAGCTTAAGGCTTAGGGTATCAACATGATGATGATAATTAGCGAGAAATTACAAAGCTAACCTTGCCAGCCACCGGAAGAAGTGGCTCCAAAACCAGACGTGTCCTAGACTCACTCAAGCTCACCAATTGGCTTGGGCATGCCACTATCGCAGTAACAGCATCAGGCCACTAGGGGGCACTAGAGGGAGAAAAGGCCAGCAGAAGGGTCCCCTGTCCTTACTGTCGCTTGCTGAGAAGTCCTGGGGGTCCAGTATCCCAGACTCCTGCAGGGACCTGATGCAAGAATCCACCAGTTCCAGGCCGGTGGTCAGTTCATCCTCAATGTCTTTCTGCCCTCCATCTGGGAACACAGGTGAAGGAAAGGGCATGGGGGGAGCGGTTAACCACGCCTGGTGCACAGGTGATTAGTGATTAGCAGGCGTAGCTGAAGTAGTTAGAAGTAGACACCTCAACATTTTAACCCTCTAAAAAGTAGGAAAGTTTGCTCAACTTCTCTTCTATTTCGCGAATTTATTTGTCTGTCTGTCTGTATGTCTATCTGTCTGTTGGCCTGTCTGTCAGTGAGTGTTAGTTTTTGATATTTCTTCTATAGTGTGGTCAAAGTTACCAAGGTGCAGTATTATGCCTTGGTGTGGCACGGGGGTCAAACTACAGCTTGGGGGTTAGGGTTAGGGTTAGGCTATTTCCGTCAGGTCCCACCCTGAAAAAATCTCATACTGAAAAAATCTCAGTACACATAATTTTTTTCTGACTGCAAGATTATCGAACTGAGTCTTCAGTTCACGTGCTATCCAAACACACATGACTTTTAATGTTGTATGTGGGAAGCAGAACAGTTGATGAATTGGTGTACTGCCATTGATATTAATATAAATAAATATAACTATTAACCTACAGGTAACTGCCAAAATAAAAGGTAACACTTGAGTAAAAATAAAAGTGCAGTGTCTTGGCTGGTACCGGCAGGTAGGCCTTTTTAACTAGTCCGGGCCAGGGCCATTTGAGTGTCCCCCCAGGATACCAAAGTGTTCCCTTCATTTTGGCAGTTACATGTATGTTCAAGGGAGGAATCAAAGCCATACATAACACAAATAGATAATAGGCTAAGTTACCTAGCAATATGCACTTAACATCAGCCAGTGAGGCATTGGCAAGCCAATAAATCACACAGCAGTTTCAACCTCGGGCCCAGGAAGGAGAATACAAATTTGTAAATGACGCTTTGCTGAAAAGGTTTGGGGACTGCTGACCAAAAGGCTGCAGTAAACCATAAGGCCATCAAACAAACAATGGTTCCGTGTCGATATCTGTGTTTGGGAAATACGGCATACGTCAGTTTAATGAATGAATGCTGATGCAATTCACTCAACAATCTTGTTCATAAAATTAAATTATGCACATCATCTGTGTTTCTGTTCTGTTGAGTTGCATCATGGGAAATGGCGCCTGCAGGTGAGAAGTTCCTGTAACAGACTGCAAGGAACTACAGACACGATTCGGGGAATTTGGGGAAAAGCCAAATATTAGTTGAATGAGTGTATGTGTACAACATTCGCGCAATAATGCTTTTTATAAAATTGAATAATGCACATCTAGCAACAAAAATAGCCTCTAGCATACTGGCACGTGGTTGAGCATGGCCAGGGAAATAGAGCTATGGAACAGCTGTCTAAACCCATCTAGAGACCATGGCTGATGAATCCATTCTGGCTTAAAAGCTTAAACATGTGAGCCAATCCAAAATTCATAAGATGTAAATTTGCACTATAAATGTAGTGCTGTGTGCTTTTATGCTCTCTGCTTTGTGCTTAAGACAATGACTAGTTGGATGCTTGTGTTTTCTCAACTTGATACTGATCCACTGTGTTACTGGCTGTTCTGAGCTTGTTCTTGTTATTCTCACCGCTGGTGAGTGTCTGTAAAATGAAAAAATGAACGCATAGATAATGCCCAACTGCTCCGTTGGATAATATAGTCTACAGCTTGTTTTCCCCTGTTACAGTTCCGTTGAATGTTGAAGGGTGCCATAGTTCTACTTATCTTTTTGACCGCTCCGCAACACCCACTTTGTCCCAACCTTCAGCGCTTGTGTTTGTTGTTTAACGGAGCAGGGTTTTTTACATTTCAGGTCAGGTTTTACCCTTTAACAGTCTGTTTGAACCCTTTTCACATGCACCGTGTCTGGCAGGTGTGGTTCTGTTGCCATTCAGGCTTGTCCTGATGTTGATGGCTGTCTGAATTCAGCATGGTGGCACTAGCTGCACGCTCACGCTTCAACCGTTATTATTTTCCAAATGCCAGATTTTGAATTATGATGAACATTTAACTTTTAGGAGAAAAAAATGTAAAGCATGAATTATAGATAAAAAATGGAATTTATTTTCATAAGCACTGTCACCGTCTTGCAAAATTGAAGCATCGTTAAAATCAAAATGCTTGGCTGATAGTACAATGCAAAACAGAAATGACCTAACTATTATCCATTTTTGATGGAGAAATAATATTAACATATTTTTGTTGTTGTATGTTATTGTCAATGTTACTGTTAACATATATTATTGTTAATAATCAAGGAAGACAGAAATAAGAGTCAATTATGGGCATACAGTAACTGGGAACAATTACAACAAACATTACAGTACACTATAGCATAGGCGTAACAAGTGTGGGGGGGGGGGCATGGGGGGGACATGTCTCCCCCAATATTGAAAACAGTCATATCTGTCCTCCAATCATTTATAGATATAAAACATTCGCTTTCATTATGTCCCCCCCAATATTTAATATGTGGTTACTCCCTTCCACTATAGATTATATTCAGTATACCATAGCTCATGACTAATAACAGTTTAATATATATGCTATATATACAATATATAAACATTGAACAAAAAGTTCGGAAATTTGTGTTTGGTAGATTATTTCTCTGTTGTAACAATTCTTCTTGGCAATACATTTTATTCCGTTGGAAAGCCAGTTTATTTCCCTTTTAAATGGTGCCCCATTTGTAAGGAACATGCATTTGTGGGATGAGCAGCACAGCTGAGTATGTGGGTTGCACCCATGAAAAATTTGCCAAATCTTCTCTGCCAATGCCAAACAGCTTATTCTGCTGTTGCTATTGACTCTTGTTTGGTGTTGTTTGGTGGATTGGATGATTTAAGTCTATCAGTAACAAGGAAGAAATAAGACATATTGGCAATTTTACCATTTATTCATTTAACAAACAGTCAGGAGCCTCAGTAGCGTGTGGAAGAACCATACACAGCCACAACAGCCTGGCACCTCCTCCTCATGCTGGTCACCAGCGTGGTCACACACTGCTGTGGGATGGCATTCCACTCCTCAACCAGGATTTGTCGCAAGTCAGCCAACGTGGTTGTGTTGGTCGAACAGCATGCCCAAGCTGATCCCACAAGTGTTCAATTGGGTTGAGGTCAGGACTGTTGGCAGGCCATTCCATTCTCTCTACTCCCAAATTCTGGAGGTAGTCTCTGATAAACCCCGCTCTGTGGGGGCGAGCGTTGTCATCTTGGAGGATGGAGCTCGGTCCCAGACTGTGGAGATATGGGATTGCCACTGGTTGCAGAATCTCATCTCTGTAGTGTGGGTCGAGGATGGAAGAGCCACTCGCAGATGTCACGAATATCTAAAAGCTAACTACAAGTAGTCAGCCACTAAGTCTGCGAACAGATAAGGGAGCAGGGGGAAAAAAATTGATGGACAAAGAAAAAGAAATTCCGGGCATAAAGTCCACAGAAAAATAATAACAACCCAAAGGTTGTGGACTCTTCAACGAAGAGGTAAGAAACTAAAATGATTTTAGAGACTTTAGCTCTGGGAGTTTTTTAACCCAAAAACAAAAGAATAAATCTCGAAAAGGAACTGCCACCGGAGTGACGAGCAATAACCAAAGCTAGAAAGGAAATAATCCTCCTAGAACGGTAACCACAGAGTGGCAACGCTAAACCTTTTAAAAGAGATCCTAAATAGTACCTTCTCTCTTTAACTGAGAGACCACCAAGTGGAAAACTAATACCTTAGTTCTAGTACCGGCTAGAGCGTAACAATGGTTTACACAGAAGCGTTTGTGATATGAAAACGCAGCCTTTAAATAGTAGGCGGAATAAACACTGATAATCCACAGCTGGCCATGACCGGGAAAATCCCAGACAAAAGACCATATAAGGGAAATGACAATGACAATGATTCCTCATACAAAACAAAGGGAACCGACCATCACATGGTCAAGCGCCCTCCAGCGGCTGAACAAGGTAAAACCATGACAATCTCGATATCTCTCTGCATTGAGATTGCCTCCAATGATGACAAGTCTTGTTTTTCCAGTGATGGAGATGCCGCCCCACACCATCACACTGCCTCCACCAAAAGGTGTTACTCTATCGGTGCTGCAATCAGCATAGCGTTCTCCCCGTCTTCTCCACACTTTGACCCTATAATCCAACTTCCATAGGCAGAATCTGGACTCATCGCTGAACATAACGTTCCTCCACATGTTCAGGTTCCAGTGCAGCTGTTGCCGACACCAGTGCAAATGGGCCTGATGGTGAAGGGCAGTCATGGCAGGCCTCCTGGCAGCCCTATGAGCCCGGAGATTGGCTGCGTGCAGTCTGTTCCGGATTGTCTGGGCCGAGAGCCATGTGCCATATCGTCCTGCAAACCTTGACTGCAAATCTGTAGAAGACAGCCTACGGTTCCTAAGTGCTGAAAGGGTGAGGAACCGGTCTTCTTGGGGTGTCGTCTTCTTGGGACGCCCACTTTGCGGTCTGTCTCTGACATCCCCCGTTTCATGGAACTTGGCCTTCAGTTTGGAGATGGTACTAGGGCTCACTCCAAATAATGCCGCAACTTGCTTTTGCGGAACACCAGTTTGAAGTTGCCCTATCGCACGGGCCTTATCGAGATCAGACAAATGTGGCATGCTGATTCTTTGAGCAGACACCAATTGACCACTGTAGCAGGGCCCATGCTCACAGGTGCTGCCAATCAGGTGCCAATCAGGCACCTGATTGTCAGCACCTGGGGGTACCGGAAGCTCAAAACAAGAGTCAATAGCAACAGCAGAATAAGCTGTTTGGCATTGGCAGAGATTTGGCACATTTTTCATGGGCACAACCCACATACTCAGCTGTGCTGCTCATCCCACAAATGCATGTTCCTTACAAATGGGGCACCATTTAAAAGGGAAATAAACAGGCTTTCCAACGGTATACAATGTATTGCCAAGAAGCATTGTTACAACAGAGAAATAATCTACCAAACACAAATTTCCGAACTTTTTGTTCGATGTTTATATATATATATATATATATTAAACTATTATAAAATACTATTAAATATATTATACTAGTATTATATATATGGTACAGCTGTAGTATATATGATAAGTAAACTAAAGTTGATGTTGGGCTACTCCACAATTGGTCTACTCCTGAGAAACAGAGGACTTTACTAAGTGGCCATGGTGTGAGCGAAGAGAAGCAGTATGGTAGATTGCACAGCTAAGTCCCTGGTATTCATGACAACTGCTACAACAATTATACCCATGGAGTATATCAATAAAACAGTTGCTTCATAAGAGATGAGTAGCACTGAAAGTACTTAAATGTCAATCAATAAAACCAAAATAACAAACAGGAATACCTTGGTTGTTCCAGCGAAACTGCTCATCTGCTGAACTGCAAGACACAAAAAAGGAGGTCCTGTTAGTAAGTGCACTGCATGGGACAACATTTACCATTCATGGCCATCAAAATTATAAGAAGAAGACAAAGGCACTTAAAAGCTTCTTGGTCTGGTAGAATGTAAAATCAAATCCCAAGGAATTTGTTGTTCGGTCGTATGTGCCAAGAGTATAAATGCGCCCTGCATGAATTTTTTTCAATCAAATTTTTAACCCTGATTTAAATGTTTTCTCCCAATTTGTTATGTCTGATTGTACTTCTAGCTGGGCGCCATTGCTGGAAACTCCAAATCGAATGCACCCTCCCCCCCTGCTTTACACTGCAGGAACCTGATCAACCAGAGGAGGAGTGACTGGTGCATGATGATCACAGTTGACCTTCCTGGGAAACAATGACATTACCCACAATGCACTGTCACCATTATAAAACCAGGAGGGGTTTTCCAGTGTTCATTAAACCAGATAACAGCCTTCCATTTCCCACTTACTGTAAGATCTTGATTGCTATCTGGTTAGCAATCAAGCAGACCTTTTCACAACACAAACACACACACACACACACACGCACCATCCGTCGGGGAGCATTTCTGCACTGTGGACCCTGTTTGCACCATGTGCACCCTGTTTGCACAACTTCAATAACACCTTCACAAGCAGCACATAGCATCTGCTATAGGCATTCATAGCCATTCATAGCAGCTGAATTGTGTTTATACAGGGCTATGACACGTGCTGTGCATTTTCTTCTTAAGGAGCCATGAAGTCGATCACACATTGGGACATGGGAAGTGGTCTCCATGTTGTAAAACAGGAATATACAGTGCCTCTCTATGTTATAAATCTCAAAACAACCTCAAGGCAAAAGATAAATAAAAATAATGATTTTAAATTAGCTACAAAATATCCCCATGATCAAACCAGACTGAAGCAATTCATCGTTCTTTCTGGAAAGGTTTGGGTAGACGGCAAAAGGATTAATGCCTCGGGAGACCCGAGCTAACCCGAGGCAAAAAACCCCAAAAAAACAGGGGACGTTCACTGTCTCATCTGGGGTGAGGCAAAGCAGAAACAGCTATCAAGGACTAGTGGGAAATGGGACTCTTTCGTGTACAATATCAAATTTCTGCGGTGGATGCAGATGTGTTGCCGACTTGTGCGTACTACCCCAAAATGGCCGAAAGTCACCCCCCAACAGACACTCATGGTACTGCACCCATTTAAAGGATCCCTCATTCACTTAACTGCCTTTATTTTGGAAGTTACCTGTATAACTTTCAAGATTGTCCAATTGTATTTGTAGGCCCGTCTCATCACCTTATCAAATCAAATCAAATCAAGTTTATTTGTATAGCGCTTTTCACAACAGAATTGTCACAAAACGCTTAACAGAGGGGGAACCCAGGCCTAGACCCCCCCAAAAGCAAGCCTAACGGCAACAGTGGCAAGGAAAAACTCCCTAGGTAGGGAGAAACCTTGGGAGGAACCAGACTAAAAAGGGGGGGAGCCCATCCTCTTCTGGCCGGCACAGGGTATGTCCAAAAAAGACCATGTCATGGTCAGTCCAAGGTTATGCTCTGGGCTCCGGAGTGTGCTCTGCCCCGTCTTCAGCTGAGCTGCCCCGTCATTGGGATTGATATAAGAGTAAGCTGTGTTATCTGGAAACCGTGAATAAGTGTGCCGACTTGAGGACGAAATGCAGGGAAAGTGTTTGGAAAGAGGCTGGTGGGTAAAACAGTATGTCCATTTAAAAGAATCCAAAAAGTGTATGAAAGCACTCCAGGTGCGGAAGGACATGTAATTTAATTGTGAGAAAAAAAACACACACACACTACAGATGGAGTACAGACGGTCTATTCACGGTACCAGACAGTGCAATGGAGTTCTACATATGTTTGTTAAAATACCTCCTTACACTCTCAGGAAAAAAGGTATCATCATCCTATTAAAGGACACATGCTTGTCTCTCACTGTGGCAGTACCCCTGTAGGGTACTGAATTGCACCTTTATTCTGACGAACATAACTGTACCCTTGCAGTAAAAATAATGCTGCTTGCAGTACAAGCCTTGTTTTCATTCCAATATGGCTGCCAGTGTGAATAAGGACTCATTACCCTACCTCGGGTAGCTACCTTGTGCAACTTTCATCAATCTGTTCCTTTACCACTGGGAAAAGATACAAAACTGTATCATGACAGAACTGATGTGTGCAATGAATACATTTGTACCCTGAGGAACAAAAGTATGCCCTAATTGTACCTTTATTTTTTATTTTTGAGAGCATATAGTTGATATAGTGACTTAATCACCGCCTCTGAGATTACAGTGAGCACCAGTGCTTTGCCTAATTAAAGTACCAATTTAAATTGCACATGAGAAAATGTGTCACACTACACCACTAATGACAGGAGTCTGTTGAAAGAGAAAGTCTTTTGTTGCAGCGAGAGATTATTTCAGCGATTTGTGTCCACAAACAGTCAAGGCCAATCTGATCATCAGTTTGTTGATAAAATGTAGCAGATTCAATCATTTGTATTTGTTTCTGCCCTGTCCCGAGCTCACATCATGTATGGTAATTGCAGGCTTGTCGTGGACTTGGCCAACAAAAGGCCACTACAGTGCAACCGATGCGCTTTTGTTCCATGGAATGGGTGAAATCACAAGCCTTGTGTGTTCAATGCACCGGTGATCTTCTGAACTCAAGTGTGCTTTCTCCCGAGCAACTAATTAGGGAGGCCTTCTCCTTTTGATGCAAACCAAAACAAGTCTCTTTAATTGCTGTGATTAGAATCGCAGTTTAGAGAATACGAGATTCTGGTGAACGAGTGCGTACCCCCCCTTTGACAGAACAGCCATGGGGTTACCATGGTGACCTGTCAACAGATAATTCCTCCAACACGGTCCATGGTCCTTCTCCGAACTGTTTTCTAGTAAATGCGGAGGCACAATGAAATAAGAATGGTACATGATAGTGAGGAATATAAAGGCAGTTTGGCCTAACTGCAATAAAACAAGTTTTGAGTATGCACTTGAAATCAGCACAGACACACACACACACACACACACACGCGCACAACAACATGTCTGCAAAGTGCCAGAGGGAGCCCCACTAAAGGGGTTTGGGGTTGGTCTCCATGGTAACTGCCTCCACAACACTGCTCCTCCCTGCTTCTCCCTGCTATCCATCTATCTGCAGCTTCTGTGAATCAACAAGAAAAAAATGACAATGGAGCAACTCCCCCTGCTGATCCGCGCTGCACTTCTGAGACCGGCTTGCCTCTGTGCCTTGTATTCCCTATGCATCATTCTGTGTGTGTGTGTGTGTGTGTGTGTATGTGTATGTGTGACACTGCAGAGGGGAGCACCTGTGTGTCTATCCGTGAGCAAGACAGACAAAGAGAGAGAGAGAGAGAGAGAGAGAGAATGAGAGAATGAGAGACGAGAAACAAATAGAGAGTGAATGAGAGCGACAGGCAAAGAAAGAGAAAGAATTTTACATAGAGAGACAGAGGAAGAGACAGAGAGAGATTGAGAGAGAGAGAGAGAGAGAGAGAGAGAGAGAGAGAGAGAGAGAGAGAGAGAGAGAGAGAGAGAGAGAGAGAGAGAGAGAGAGAGAGAGAGAGAGAGAGAGGGAGAGAGAGAGAGAGAGATAACACAGGGGCACACTGAGATCCCTTTGTCAGGGTTCTTCTTGGGGGCAGATCTGTCCCACAGTGGGTCTCCGTGGGTCTCACCCAAGAGGTCTCCCATGCTGTAGGTGGGGCAGAGGGAGGCAGTGTCGGCTGTGCTGTGAGAAGGAGTGGACACAGACAGCTTGGCAATGACCCAGACCACAGCTGCTTTTTAAAAACAATCCTTCAGATGTCTATGGACCAGAGCAGCTTGATAACAGTGCAAGTATGAGTGTAGACAAGTGGTTAGGGCACTGAAGCAGTGGTTAGTGCACTGGAGCAGAATTTAGGGCTCTCATTTTGTAAGCAAACCCTTAGTGGGACACTCCCCTTTTACCCTTCAGTAAGGTGTTTACCCCGAATCATAAAAATACAGCTGTTCAATTAATAATGCTTAAAACTGAAGTCAGCCTTGAAATGGCCAGATGGTGGAAAAAGTAGAGTAAAAAATAAAATACAAAAATAAAAATGTTAATCTCACGGAGGAAACACCCAGGGCTAAATGTATCATTTTACATTCATATTTCATGGGTTTGAGCTAATTAAAATGAGACCATTTTATTGCTAAATGTTTAATTAATTAACAATGGTGGAGGACAAAATTGGTGTGACTAACCATACATGCGTTAAGGTCTGCATCTATACATCAACATCCAAGAATATGTGAATATGTGAAATTTTGGTGCAAATACAGTGTTTTACATTACAACGGCTTCCTCTTATGTATCTGCAGTTCAGAATTAATCTGGTGCACTGAATAAATTATGAAAAACAAAAGCAAGGCTCCAGCATAAAATAGTGATGGCTTGAAGATCCTCCTCTGTACCCACAATGCACCGTGGAAAGCATTTTTTCAAGCAGCTTGATAAAATTCGAGAAACAATAAAGATGAGCCAACCACATTGGAATCTCCCAAAGGAGAGTTCCAGCTTTCCAGTGATCTACACTGGCATCACAAGAGTGTGAAGAGTCCCCCCGCCCTCCATGTTTCCCCCTTTTAAAATAACTGTAAAAATAACCATAAAAAACACTTTGGTCAGTGAAAGACAACGCCGCCAATCAGATGTCCTCGTTCAAGCTCGCGCAAACTCCGCCTCTGCTAGTTTTGGAACCCAGTGCAGAGAGCAGCACGACTTGTTTGTGTCGATACGGGAGGAAGACATGTATATGTGAGAATAAATATAACTGTTTTAAAGCAACCTGCAGCCGTTTCTATAGGAAACTATAAATCTTTTGGTTGACGTTGCAAGTCGTAAGGCCCGTGCTCTTATCGTGAGCTTGGCGGGCATATCCAACTAAAAAGCATCCCTGTGGTTTTAAAACAGAAATTAAACAATTAGCCCAATACCATTCCAGTAAATTGTATTACTTTTCACACTTCACTCATGTAGAGGCCAGGTGTAGTTTCATCACACCAGGTTTGATCAGTCTCATAAAATTAAATCATTATAATCAGACTCACTTGATTATTCACTTATGGATTATGAGTATATGGATGCTTCCATTTTTATATCAAAGCTATAACTATTGACAATACACAAGCGTGAAGGATTTTTGGAGCTCATGGAATAAATTCTGGCTATATTTAGGCTATATTCCCATGTTTCTATACCATCAAAACAGATACAATGTTTAGCAAATATTTATTAAACATAACAAAATCATTAGAAACCAAGAAATAAAAAGGGAAGGCAACATTGAATTGATGAACATAAATAAATGAGGAATAGAGGTGCATATGTATGAGGAATATACGCTTGTTAAAGCATGAATGAGATGTGAAGCATTAAAACTGACCACGTCGAGTAGCCAGTGTTTGCGTGCCTTGTCTATTAACAATGGTTCTGTGTGGCTCAGTAGGTAGAGCGTGGCATTGACAATGCTTAGGTTGTGGGTTCAATTCCCACTGGGCCCACAAATACTGAAAAATGTATGCATTCACTACTGTAGGTCACTTTGGATAAAATCGTCTGATAAATGGCATATATATGAACAAAGGGACATAGAAGTGGCAAAGGAAAGATACACAATCTATTGTAATAATACTTCCAAAAGGGCAATGTGTACTATGTGTGTGTACACATGAAAAGTGTTTAGGCAATGGATTCACTGTGTTTTGGTGAATAACGTTGTGTTAGTTTCATAAGGAGTAGCATGTAAGGGAAGCGTAGCTTCAGCAGGCAAGTTATACTACCAATCAAACTTCTGATGAGTTACTTTAATCCTGCGAAGCATGGAGATCCTACATGTGACAAAGATGGTTAGTTACTGGGGAAGACTACTCTGTTACCCTACGGTCTAACAGGGGGCAATACTAGGCAATAAATTGCCCAGTGGGCGTTCACCACGCTTGACTGGCTTCCTCAAAAATGCTTCCGACGTGCTTACAATTTTTTGGCATGGTAAACGAATAGTTCATCATAGATTTTGAGAATCTTTATTGTAAATATTAGTTGGCTAATATAGCCTTTTAACCTACACAAACATTAAATAAGATGTATGTAGGCCATATAAGTTTAGCTAGCTATAAATATTTATGCTTTTAGGATTAAATAAAGTATGGGGTACTGCAGACCGCTGTTAAGTTTCTCCTCATTCATGTTGAAGTGTCGGAACTAGGAACACAATTTTTGCATGGTAAACGAATAGTTCATCATAGATTTTGAGAATCTTTATTATAAATATTAGTTGGCTAGCAGTATTGTTTCCTTCAATTATGAACCGCAAACTCAAACTCAGAAGGTTTTTTGCAATTACGGCCATATACTTGCGCTGGAAACAGCTCGAAATTTCTCTCCGGTGCGTTTTCCAAACGTTTTTCCAAACGTACCCATGCGATAAAAAATAGCCTTTTAACCAACACAAACCTTAAATTAGATGTATGTAGGCCATATAAGTTTAGCTAGCTATAAATATTTATGCTTTTAGGATTAAATAAAGTATGGGTACTGCAGACCGCTGTTAACAGTTTCTCCTCACTCATGTTGAAGTGTCAGAACTAGGAACAAAAGTTCGGTGTTGTGTTGGTTTCCGCGTGGAAGGTAAAAAGAGCAAGACATGAATTTGATTGGCTCTTCCCGGGCAACATTGCCCGAAAGTTCAGAATTTTCTACTTTTCTGGGACACCGAAACGCCCACAAATGGGGCAATGGGTCAGGCACCGGAAGTCGCTCACTCTCATAGAGAATCAATGCATTTCCGGCAACTAGTTGCCGAATCGCCCGCTGTTAGACCGTAGGGTTAGGGTAGCTGCAGCCAACTTGGAGGCAACAAGTTCAATAGCTAACTAGTTAACCCATATCCGCCTAATGCATTATTCTGTATAAACACAGTGTGTGCCTAGCCACATGACACACTCATTCACACTCAGCCAACCTTCAGTCTAACACTTCCCTCTTATTGGAAATGGAAAGCAAAACGATATGCAAAGGTATCATTGGAAAGAGCATGAAATAGTCTTTATTTTGATGTATAAACTGATTTGTTATGCCCAATCCCAAAAAAGTTGCAATTGAAAAACATCATACAAATTATGAACATTTGAAACGATGTATTTGTACATCATTTATAATAATACATCATTTGTGGAGATTGGTATGTCATATCAATGAAACGTTTTAACAAATTAGTGTTATTATATACAAAATATGTGCGTAAATTATGTACAGATAAATTCTTACAATCTTACATGTATTTGTCACATCTACATTTACATGTAACCATTTTGAAATGTGACGCGAAGAGTTATATTTCAATTAAGTTGATAGTTGGTATCATTCTTCATTTTGTTATTAGTTAACATTATTTGTGTGTCTTTTGTTTGTTGTGTCTGTTGGGATCATCATAAGCGAACTTCTGGTAATGGAAGCGGCCAAAACATGGATCAGGACACATATTCACTTCACATACCAAACAAATAAAAATTGTGTCGACACAAATTGTGTCGTGCACCTTACAAGTACTAGCAGTTTCCATTCGCGTTGGTGTGTGGGGCAAATCCTGATTGAACCTTCTGCCATTGTTTAGAGCTGGAGTTCCTACTGCTTTCCTGTAGCTTATACCTATCAAGTTCGTTGATAGGTATAACTATCTGAAGTATAGGCAAAAAAAAAAAAATCCTCAAAAAATGACTTAGCCCATTATTTTAAGAAGGTGACGATATAATGACCAGAGATCATTATATCATTAACAGAGAGTGTGTGTCCAGAATGGCTAGCTTGTTGACAATCGCTTCACTGACAGGACAACACGTTGGTGGATGAGACTGGACCACTGAACTAGCTAGCTAACTAACGTTAGTAGCCTAATAACCATGCAGCAATCGGCTGCAGCCAGCCAGGTTAGTTATGTCCTCAGTGGATTGAGTGAGCTAACTCCACCTTGAATCCTCTATCGCTAGCATTTGTATTTAATTGTTTATATATACAGTACCAGTGAAAAGTTTGAGTGCACCTTTCATCTGGATTATGGCTAAGCGGGCACTCCTTCATTCTTCAGTAAGATAACAACCCAAAACACACCTTGAAGTTGTGCAAGAAGTATCTGGTGAAGGAGGAACATGAAGGACAACTCAAACTAATGACCTGACCTGCTCAGTGTCCAGACCTCAATCCCATTAAACTTGTATGGGACGAACTGCACAGAAGAGGCAAAGCAAAGCAACCCACAAGTGTCTCTGGGAATTACTGCAGGAGAGCTGGGAAGACACATTGGGTGATTTCCTGCTGAAACGTATTAACCCGTGTTTGTGAGGCAAAGGATGGCTATTTTGAGGAATCCAAGATTCAATGATCAATTACATTTTCTTGAAAATTGCTTTGATGCTCTTTATGTTTATTGTTATATGTGTTTTTGGTCATTTTCAAGTATTTACAGAAACCTATACGGTGTAAAACATTGTCAATTATGAGATATATTTAATTGTATACATAATATATAAATCGCCATGCCCGTCGAACGGTTCCTGCTCGCAGCCAGAGGGCGGCATTGGGCTCTTAGTGTTCCATGATTGTCTGTCTCTAATTGTATCATCATCCTGAGTGGTTCCACCTGTGTCTTGTTTCACCTGATTATATTATTGTTTTAGTGATTTCACCTGTGCCTTGATATGGGAGCATCAACAACTGCTGTGGAATAATTCTGAGGCTCTGCAGTCCCTGACCATGGCAATCCAGCGGCTCCAACCCACCCAGCCACCACACAACCCTGCCCCTCCTACTCCTCCAGCTCCCATTAGCTCTAGGGCCAGAGAACCATGCCTGCCAGCTCCTGAGAGGTATGATAGCCATCCAGGCAAGTGTTGGGGGTTCCTGACCCAGTGCTTCCTGATTTTCGAGCTCCAGCCCTCTACATTTCTGACGGATGTGGAATAGCGAAGCCCTCATCTCCACCTTGGGCATTCAGAGGTCATTAAGGATGAGCTGGTGTCCCGAGAACTTGAGGACAACCTGGAGTCCCTCATTACCCTGTCTGTCCACATTGACAACCGGCTACAGGAGCGGTGCAGAGAACAGAGGTTCCTGAGTCGAGTCCCAGCTCCATCCCCACCAACCCCTGTCACCTCAAGCCGTCCAAAGCTGTCCCAGGTCACCCCAAGTCTCTATCTTCTCGTGTCACCTGAGCACCCTCTTATCCTTGGCTACCCCTGGTTAGCCTGTCACAACCTCTGGATTGACTGGGTAGCTGGTATCCTGAGCGAATGGGGTCCTAATTGCTCAGCTAAATGTTTTCCTACTCACCCTGGTCAACTCAAGCACTCCTCTTCCAAGTCAGTTGTTTCCCCAGACCTCAGTCAAGTTCCTCTCGAGTATGCTGCGCTGAGCGAGGTGTTCAGCAAACAGTGGGCAGCTCTTCCTCCTCACCACCCCTATGACTGTGCCATAGACCTCCTGCTCGGTACCAGCGGGAGACTGTACTCTCTCTCTCTCTGCCCCTGAGACTGCCACCATGGAAGAGTACATTCGAGATGCACTTGCTGCTGGTTTATTTTCAGCCTTCCACTTTGAGGCCTCAGACCCTGCATTGAATACCGTGGGCTCAACAGGAACCATACCCTCTTCCTTTGATGTCCACTGCTGTCTCAAGCAGCTGCGGGGAGGCACCATCTTCCAAAACTGGACATACGCAACGCCTGCAACCTGGTTAGCATCCGAGAGGGAGACGAGTGGAAGGCTGCCTTCAATACCTCTGACGGCCACTATGAGTACCTCATTATGCCTTTCAGTCTCACTAATGCTCCTGCTGTGTTCCAGGCTCTGATTAATGACGCTCTCCAGGACCTGCTCAACCATTTTGTCTTTGTCTACCTGGATGACATCCTCATCTTTTTGACTTCTCCACAAGATGCATGTCAGGCAGGTGCTGCAGCTCCAGAACCACCTCTTCGTGAAACTTGAGAAGTGTGAGTTCCACGTCACCAGGGTGTCCTTCTTGGGCTACATCATTGCTCGGGGCTATGTCCAGATGGATCCCTGCAAGACCCAGGCTATCACGTATTGAACTCCGGAGGCGGGGAGGTCATTCCAGGACCTCAAGCAGTGATTCACCTCTGCCCCTGTTCTGGTCCACCCTGATCCCTCCTTGCCCTTTATTGTGGAGGTGGATGCCTCTGATGTCGGAGTAGGAGCCGTCCTGTCCCAGCAAGCCATTCGGGACCAAAAGCTTCACCCTTGTGCCTTCTCCTCCCGTTGTCTTTCCCCTGTTGAGAGAAACTACAGCATCAGCAACCGGGAACTCTTGGCTGTGAAGCTGGCTCTTGAGGAGTGGAGATACTGGCTTGAGGGGGCTGAACATCCTTTTGTGGTTTGGACCGACCACAAGAATTTAGTCTATATTGAGGATGCACCTCAATTCTCGCCAGGCCTGGTGGGCCCTCTTTTTTTAACCGCTTCACCTTCACCCTGTCATATCACCGGGGTTCCAAGAATTCGCAGGTTCTGCTTTGGGGACACTCCTCTCAGTTGATGAGGCACTCGGATATTAACCACCCTTATTCCCAGAGCAAGAGTCATTCGTATTGTCCTTGCCACCAGTGTTTTGTTTGTTCTATGCTCTGTCTTCAATGAGCTTTTGTTGTATAAATAGTATTTATACTCATGATTATTTTCTCCCAGTTTGTGAGTTCTCCTGTTTTCATTAGTCTGTCATTTATAATACATCTTCAGTTTATTCTACATCTGCCTCCTGTTTTGTCTCTAGACTTGGATCCCATCTCTGCCTCGTCTCAGCCCGTGGCCAGGGGAAGGCTAAGCTTTCTCCAGCCTTACACACCTTCTGCCTATGCCTGAGAGGTAATAAAAGAGAGGATCTGGAGCTGAGAGATGATGTCATTAGAGTGCATTCCAAACAGACTGTTAATGGGTAGAACTGTTACTTTGATGTGATTGGCCACTGGCAGTGTATCTATCCTCACTCAGGGGAATCCCCTGTAAATCTTGGATTAGAAAGGATGCTTATTTGAACCATGGGAAACATCAAGCTTTCATTCAATTGGACCACGCAGCACTTTGGACTTTTTTTTACAAATTCAAATCAATGTTGTTTTGTTTTTTTGGTCTCTTACACAACATTTTCCTTTAACTTCACAACCAGCAGGTGCACAACATTGCACAGTTGTACAGAACAAATGATGGAACACAATGCCTGCTTTAATTAAGAGATTTTTTTGTGTGGATTGAATCAAGATGGTAGTTTTGAGATTATTCTATTTCCAGGTTTGAGATGCAGCAGATGAAAGATCTATTGCAATCTTGATTGATCATGTGACTCTGATAACCCCCCCCTCCCCTCCACGTGAGACTGTACCCATGAGGTATGTGGTGCCATAAAACATGCCTGTACTCTTATTTTGAAGCTTTCGTCTGGCTCCTTCACAGAAGGAACTGAGTGCCTTTCATCCCCTTTATTACATCACAAGGGAGTTTTTATTTTTATTTTTTTATTCTGTCAGCGGACAGGCTGCTCTCCCGGAACGTTGCTTCCTCGTGTCATTTCCTGATGATTGACAGCTCCATTCAAGCATGTTCCCTACTCGATTCCCAGTAGAAGGCTGGTTCAGCAGGGGCCCATATGGGGAGCTGTCAGACCGTTAGAACCAGATTAGAGAAAATAAAGCAATAGCGCTTCATATTTCCCCTGTGGACATGGATTTTCATATCCTCACCATGGAGGCAAGGAAGACCCCTGTTTAAATATGCAAAGGCAGAGGTGCAAACTGACCCCGGTGATTCAATTATCCACACACATAACTGCTGCCCATTATGGAAATAAAATTATGTTGATATATGGCAGGGGGAAAAAGTTAAGGCTGAAAGTATACGGAATGCACACTTTGATGTGTAAAGAAAATTATTTGTCAGAAGACATAAGTTATTGTCAATTTTATATATGTGAAGATAGAAGATGAAAAAGGGTATACAAAACACTTTATTACAATTGTTTTGAAGCCACAGAAGGGCTCCTACACCTTGAGAAATATAGGTCATGTAAATACAGGCAGTCCCCGTGTTATGAATGAGATCCGTTCTTAAGTCGGTCTTTAAGTCGAATTTGTATGTAAGTCGGAACAGGTACATACAGTTCTTATTAATTGTCACTTAGTCAAATGTTTGTCTTAGTATAGTATTTATTTGATTTATTTATTTGAGTGCATAATAATACTGTAATAATAATAATAACAATACTGTAATATTAATAATAATAATACAGTAATAATAAAAGTAACTATGTACATACAGTACTGCACTGTAAAAAACATTGGATAGAAAAAAAAGAAAAAGGATCATGATTAACGGTTAACACTCATTTGTGAGGTCAAATTATGATAACATTAATAACTGGATGATGCAGAAGATGATGGACTTGGAGATGGACTTTCGCAGCACTTACATCTGCACTCGCTCCTTCACCTTGAACTTTAATTAATATTATGTAAATTTGCTCTCAATTTAAAGCAATTGAACCAACCCCAACTCGCAACAAATTATTCGTCGCAATTGCCTTCACTTGTTGCACGAGCCTTTTATTGCACTAAAGAAAGGCTAATAGACATATTACGCTTAAAAGCATCAGATTTACGCTTTGGAGGCATCGTTGTAAGGGTAAGAGAAAGAGAAAAACGGGACCGTGATCTGACTTAAAATAACGGACGGTGATCTCTGTTCCTTGAGCCGGCGAATCGCTGAAACCATGCAATGTTTTCATGAGCATCACAAAGTAGTGCGTGCGTTCGTTATTACGAACCATTGTATTTAACTCAATTTAAAATATATATAATAGGCCTTATGGCAGTCCATTCGTAAGTACGAGTTGTCCGTAAGATGGACGTTCATAACCCGGGGACTGCCTGTAGAATTATTTACAGAGCTGACTCACTTCATCAGTGTTGCCATTTTCCTATCAGAAACTGAGCTTACTTCTTAAAAACACTGGATTTCAATCACAACTACAGAAAAAAATAAAATAAATGATATGTAAGTAAAAAAAATAAGAGGTATGGAGAAACTAAAATATTAATGAAGGAACTGAAGAACCCCACTATCTAAATACTTACCAAGCCCCAATCCCTCAGAATGGCTCAAGAAAGGTCCAATCAGCATCGATTGCAAGTTTTGCTAATCTTTTTTTTACTGCATTCCAGGTGTTGTTGTTGTTGCCATTGTCACACATAAACCACCTTTAGGAAGCCAAAGTTTGCTCTAGGGTGAATGAATAAACCAATCCAAGATGGGCACACGGAGGGGGTTAGCATGATGCTCAAAGTCCTCATGAAACCTTGGGCTGGAAAGGAGGGGGGGGGCAGGGGACCAGAGTAGGCTAAGATCTTTCACTTCAGAGGCACCATGAGAGAGAGGTAGAAAGGAGAAAGGTAACCTTTATTCTCTCTATGTGGCCTTCAAACAGGGTTTGAAAAGTTTCCTTCGTTCTCTCTTGGGGAGAAAGGGGGGAAAAGGTCACAGACCCAGATAAGAGACAGTGATACGCATGGATACTCTCACCATTTCTCTTTTGAGAATAAAAATGAATTTGTACTTTTGCTTCACTAAGATTATAGGGCGTAGGCGAATATACAAGGAAGCAGGGAAAAAAGCATGATGATGATGATGATGATTATGTGTATGAACAGGGTGGAGACAGGAATTAAAAGACCCAACCTTCTTACCCTAGTAAGTTACATTTTGATTGGTTTGGGACAGGGGTGTCAAACTCATTCCATGGAACGCCGAGTGCATGCAGGCTTTTGTTGCAACCGATGCACTGCACCAGGTGATTTTAATGAGTTCCCCTCCTTGGTTGAAGAAAGGAGCTAATTCATGAAATCACCTGCATTGTATTCAGAACCGCATACTATCCATACTGCCCATACTAAATGTGACCTAAAGGTAGTATGCAGTAGGCAGTATGTGCACAATATGTGCATCTCCAGTACACCAAAGATGCCCGGATGACGTACTTTGCCATGTACTATACTACTATATCGGGTACTATATCCCATAATGCATCTTAAACAGTCCATTTCATTTTCAAAACAACGGTGGACATTTATAGCAACGTCGGCAACGGCGCCAGTGATTATAACTGTAACGCTAAGTATAATAGTGTTGTGTGAAACTTTTTTTCTATCCAAATGTTATTGAAAAGTGAAAAAGTAAGACCAGTTGATTTGTGACCTGCTTAAACTAATGGTTCATATTGTGTACTATGCTGTATACTGATATGAATAATAGCATCTAGTATACGGTATATACCTGTACAGTATGCAGTTTGCAGTATATAAGTAGGCAGTTCTGAATACAACCCTGGTGTAGTGCATCGAGTTGCAACAAAAACCTGCATACACTTGGCCCTCCGTGGGACACCTGGTCTAGAAAATAAAGGATGAAGAGGTTTTTAAGGGACCTGGAGGGAAACAATCTTTTTCCACTCAGGAGATTAGAAAGGTGTCATAAACAACAACACAGTTCAGAACACGGCCATACTAACCAGGAAATGATTAAGAGGAGAAAAAAAAAATGTGTGACAGTTCTTAGGACACACAGATGTTATTACCTCAATAGACTGTATTGTTTGTGGGTAACTTTTGCATACCCGCACGTGTGAATGAAAAACAAAAAACATGTCAAATGAAAAACAGTGAACATTATAATAGTTAAGGAGGGCTCATTTGCTGCCTGCCATCAGGTTTGTTAGAGAGGGACAGCCAATTGGAGCCTCTATTTTCAAGTAGGCCATTAACAAGTGTGCAACTCATGGCAGCAAATCCAAAAGAGGAATCTTTCATTTTAATTATAAATGGGTTGCGCTCTTTTTTCAGGTCCTTAGGTTTAAGTGCGTAGATGGCAATCATTCAGTAACTATGCTCATAAATGTAAAATAATCCACACACTCAAAAGCTTCTCAGTTATGATGAGGCTAAAGATTCAAACATTTAGGCGCACTGCCTTTATTGGTGCGTTTCGTGTTCTGGTAAGAAATGGGTCTAAAACTAGAATCCTGCTCCATCTCAACAGGGTCTGTGTCATCAGGTGAGGGGGGGTCATTTGGTTGACATTAATTAATTAATTGATTGATTAATTAATTAATATCAAAATCACTCACCCAGAACGTAGGTTGGGGCATGCAAGGACAGCTCCCATGGCTGATCTAAACAGTGGCAAAACAGTGACATAGATATGGTTACAGCATATAGGACAAAAAAAACAGCAAGTTTGCCAGGTGGCTCATCCTGCAAAGACACTGGTTTTCAGTATAGTGTTGGGCCACGCGGTATCGAATCTTGACCGTGCCAGTGCTAATCAGAGCTTTGAGGCAAAATAGGCCATAGCATCTCCTAGAGAGGGAGGTTTCATCTCGTGGGATTTTCCTTGTCTCCTTGTGCACGCCAGTGACACCTCTGGTCAGTCGGTGTACCTGCAGTTTGTCTGCACCAGCTGCGCTTGAAGTGTACTCGACTGATGCAATGACCTTACAGCTCAGCTGGTGAACCGTGTGAGGGGCAAAAAGCAAGCGGTGGGCCAATGGTGCTGTGGGGAGAGCGCATGCTTGTCTTACGTTGTGTCAGTGGTGACACAGGCATACAAATATGATTGGGCATTCCAAATTGGGAGAAAAGAAAAATGTTTAATGAAAAAAACTTTAAAAACCCAGCATGCCACTTAAATGCACAAAACAAATTCAGTAATTCAGTCCATTTCAGGATGTACCTTTGAATCCACCATGTAGGCCCAAAGTGTGCTCTCCTCTATAAGACCTGTCATTATTTGTTCTGGCCTGTAATTAGTGGAAGCTTGAGGTCACTGTTAAAAACTAATTTAGACACTGATAACCCACCCACCCCCACCCCTTTCTGAGATTACTAGTGTTTTACATCTTTCCATTTACACAGCAGGAAAATCACCAAAGCAATTTATGGAAACCAAAACGCCAGTCTTCTGGTGTCAAGTCTATGCTCCTAGGCAGGTTGGGCCCTACAGCCATGGGCTGGAGGTTTGGCCCTTGGCTTTGTACATAGTGGCCCTATCATTGTTGGGACACAACTGAACCGGTCCCTCTAGTGGTAGGGTAAGGGTTTACCAGGCGACATCTTTGTTAGTTCCTAATATAATAAACCTGCTCAAATCTCACAGTGCAATGCTCTGCACCTCCTCCAATCTCACAACACAATGCTTTGCACCTCCACAAATCTCACAGCACAATGCTTTGTACCTCCTGAAATCTCACAGTGCAATGCTCTGCACCTCCTCAAATCTCATAACACAGTACTCTAAATCTCTACCTCCTCAAATCACACAGCATATCTCTCTGCACCTCCTCAAATCTCATATCCCACACATAAAGCGGGATGCTTTTTTGCCCTTTGATGTGGTACAGAACTCAAAACATTTGAAAAAGAAGCACAAAACAATAGCAGGGCTACATCTGAATGGGGAGAGGGGGAGGGGAGGAGGAGAACAGCCAAAGGGAGAGCACAGAATGTGCTGACTCACTGCACTGCCCACTCTGACTCCCGGAGCACCTCGCCCCCCGCGCTGCGACGTCTTCATCACTCTACAGCGCGTCCGATGATGTTCAGCACTGAACCTGACAAGGGGGTCGCGCCCCTTGCCCCCCAGTAATCGCAGCGAGGCCGCAGGCTGGGTATGACCCGCCAGGGTGTCCATTACTGCATGGGCAGCAGGCCATAGGGACCACAGAACTGCTGCATCAGCCCTGACACTGCTGCAGTAGGACACACACACACCAATGCACACAGCCCCACATACACACACACACACAGACACATACCCCCGCATACACACACACACACACACACACACACACACACACACACACACCCATGCACACAGCCCTACACACACACATACACACACACACACACACACACGCACATATACATACATATGCACAAGGACACATACCTGTACACATGCAAGCATACATACACACACACACACACACACACCCACAAGCACACACACACATGCATACATACATACATACATACATACATACATACATATGCACAAGGACACATACCCATGCACATGCACACACATACACACAAATTCACACACACACGTACATATGAACAGTACAATAAGAACACTTATCTGGGCCCAGTTGCTATGGGGTGTTTGGAGGAGATAAGCATTTGTATTTGCATTCACAATGAGGTTTCAGCGTACTGACCTCCCTGGCGATGCAAGTCTGACAGATATAATGGATGCCTCCTCCTGTGGGCCTTGCTACCTCAGTCAGTCTAGATGACCCGTTTCCTGACGGACTGCTGGGGTGGTAGCTTTAGAATGGTCTTTCGTTACAATGAAAACAAATGCAAACTGGGAATCAATCAATGTACTGCAATAATGCACAACGGACTACAGAAAAGACCAACATGCTTATCATTTTACATACAGTAATGCATTAAATTTCCATGTCCGTTTATAAACATGTAGATATGTCTTTTGCTTCTTTTGTCACACTATTTACACACTTTAGTTTAGCCTTGGGGACAAATAATACAGATACATCCAGGTCCAGAATTATTGGCATCCTTGATGAAAATGACCAAGAAAGGCTGTATAAAATAAACAACACAGATAATTAGCTGTATTGTATGCTGAAACATATGGGAAAACAATCTACTTTTATTCTAATGTAATTATTCAAATTTGTCTTTTCTTTTTATTGAGTAATACAATTTTTTTCTGAAAAATGTAGGAGTCAAAATTATTGGCACCCCTAAATATTATTTTAAATAAAATAAGTGAAATCTGCAATAAAATTGTACTCATTTAGGTTCAACTCAGACTTAAGGAACTGTATTGTGGCCTTACATCACTTCCTGTTTCACTAGGGTACAAAAATAATGTAACACCATCCATCCATCCATTATCTAAGCCGCTTATTCCTGGTCAGGGTCGCGGGGGGGCTGGAGCCTATCCCAGCATGCGTTCTGGGCGAGAGGCAGGAATACACCCTGGACAGGTTGCCAATCCATCGCAGGGCACACACACCATTCACTCACACACTCATACCTACGGGCAATTTAGACTCTCCAATTAGCCTAACGTGCATGTCTTTGGACTGTGGGAGGAAACCGGAGTACCCGGAGGAAACCCACGCGGACACGGGGAGAACATGCAAACTCCGCACAGAAAGGCCACCGGCCTGGATTCGAACCCGAGACCTTCTTGCTGTGAGGCGACAGTGCTATCCACTGCACCACCGTGCCGCCCATAATGTAACACATCCGTAATAACGTCCAATAATGTAAAATGATGGGGAAAGCGAAAGAACTATCAAATAAAAAGAGACAGGTGGTTGTTCACCTACAGTACTATGTAAAAGTCTTAGGCCACCCAAGAAAATTATGTTTAACGCTATTTATCTGCACAGTAAGTGTTTATTTGCTTGGAAAAACACTATATAACATTAGAATAAATACAAATATACATTAATATAGTAAAAAGCAACAAGAATTTCTTGATATCTTTTGAGGTGGCTAGAAGACCTCTCCCCGAGGCACCCCAGTCATTCCATGTATTTTGTTTAGTTTGACAGACATAAAATCATAGTTTTGCATCAACAAGGCAATTCTCAGCAAGCAATAGCCGTCTAACTGGATTTTCAAGATGCTGTGTTCAAGCTGTCATAAAGAAACTTGAAGAAACTGGGCAAGTTGAAGACAAAAAACACAGTGGAAGACCCAAAAAGCTGTCTGCATCTGATGAGCAGTACTTAAAGGTCAGTTCCTTGAGGGACAGAAGGAAATCCAGTGAAGTGTTTGTTCAGCATCTGGCAGAGTCATTTGGCACCAAAGTACACACTTCGACCGTAAGAAGAAGTCTTACAAGAAATGGTCTTGTAGGGATTGCAAAACGTAAAAGACCATACAGCATGGAGCGACAACCAGTGGCAGAAAGTGTTATGGAGCGATGAGTCAAAATGTGTCATTTTTGGTTCACAAAGATGCCAGTATGTCAGAAGAAGAGTTGGTAAGGAGCACAATGATGCCTGTCTGCAGCCTCCTGTAAAGCACGGTGGTGGGTCTGTGGGTCTGGGGGTGCATTTCAGCCAATGGTGTAGGGGAGCTGGTCAAAATTGATGGAATTATGAATGCTGATAAATATAAACAGATCTTTATTCATCATGCTGTACCTTTGGAAAAATGACTCTTTCATGCACAATAACAACCCCAAACACACTGCAAACACAATTAAGACCTACTTGGAGTGGAAGTGTGAAGATGGAACACTCACAATATTAGATTGGCCACCTCAGAGCCCCAACCTCAACATAATTGAAGCAGTATGCAATCACTTGGACAGGGAAAAGAACAAAAATCAGCCAAAGTCAAAAGAAGAAAGAAACTCTTCCAAGCTTCCTGCAAGAAAGAATTTACCACAGGACTACCACGAATTACATGACAGTCTACCAAAGTGAATTGCTTCAGTTTTGCATTCTAAGGAAGGCAACACAAAATACTGACTTGTTTTAAAAACACAAGAAGTTTTTGTTACTTTTCATTGTATTAATGTTTCTTTGTGTTTACTTCAATGTTATATAGTATTTTGTTTCCACTAAATAAACACTTACCGCTCACATAAATGGCTTTAATTTGAACTTTTCAGAGTGGCCTAAGACTTTTGCACAGTACTGTACACAAGTCAAGTAATGGGTACAAAGAATAAATAAAATGGTTAAACATACCACTAACCACTGTTAGGGCAATAATCAAAAAGTTTCAAACATCTGGAATGGTTGCAAACTTGCAAGGAAGAGGGCACAAGTGCATGTTGTCCCCACACACAGTGAGAAAGACGGTGAGGGAGGCAAAGTAGAATCCAAGGACCCCAGTTCAAGAACTGCTAACTTTAGTTGCGTCTTGGGGTCACAAAGTTTCAAAATCAACCATAAGACGCCCCCATGCCAACAGGCTCCTTGGAAGGGTTGCACAAAGAAAGCCCTTACTGAGAATAACCAACACATTCAAGCATCTGAGGTTTGCCAACCATCATTTAAACTATGACTAGAAGCAGGAGCTATGGTCAGGTGAGACCAAAATTGAACACCATCAATGTTTGGGGAAAAGAAAAGGAAAAGCACCTCATAACTACCAACAAATATGGTGCTGGCTCATTGATGCTTTAGGGTGCTTCCAGTGGTCCAGGGGCTCTTGTTAATGCATAATGAATTCCACAAGTACCAGGACATTTTAGCCAAAAGGTGAACATTCCAACAAGACAACAACCCAAAATATACCTAAAAATCAACACATAAATGGTTCTGTGTAAACAAATTCAATGTTTTGCAATGGCCACCTCAGTCTCCAGACTTAAGCCCTATTGAAAACATGCACAAACTTAAGGATATCAAAGATCTTAAAACATGGAAATGTTCAAGATCCCTCAGATGTGTTCTCCAACCTTATTAAACAAATTCAATGCCGTTTTTGCAGGGAAGGCTGTAGGCCACAAAGTGGAGCCCCTTAGTGTATATGCTGCATGGAATATGCAACCCAGTGAGTGTTCCCTGAAGGAAGAATGTGGCTGGGAGGACCCAAAGGAAAGACAAAATAAAGAAGTCCAAAACAAAAATGGCTACTCCTGCTCTGTGGTGCCCCCATGGGAAAAGAGCAAAAAGATATCAAAGATCTTGGAAAAGATGTTTTCTGCAAGTTGAGTTGTGAGTTGTAATGGTTCGAAAAAGATTGTGACCAGGAGAAGTTGAAGAACCAGAGTGACCAGGACAGAGTGACACTCCAAGGTTCAAGAGCAAGGCCCAGACTGAGCTGGAAGAGCTAGAGTTGGAGGAGTTTTTTGAAGCTAGAGGGAGTACAAGAACTTGAATCTGAGGAACCTGTCTATAAAGCAAACAGAGAACATTCTGACTTTGGTATGTCACCAAACCACCTCTGTAGCACTCCTGAGAGAACAAAAGAAAAATGAAGAGCTCCCTGTCCCAAGAGAGAAACTGCATGGCTTAACTAAGAAGCTGGACCAGGAAGAAGCCCAGCACCAGGCCACAGATTTTTGGAAAACCCAAAATGAAACTTTGTTCTATCTACAGAATCAACTGGAAGAGGTGAGTGAAGAACTTGAATGTGCAAAATGTGTTCCTGTCATGAAGGATTCTAGCACCCAGGTGGAGATCTCACAGCCAGTGGAACTGGCAAAAGATGGTGACCAGATGTTAGATGCTATGGTGGGACCATCGTGTGGAAGAAAGCCTTTTAACTATGGCTGAGGCCTGGTTGAACACCCGACCCTCTCTGGCATGGTGAGTCCATCTCTTCCATTAAAACTGAAAATGTAGAGAAGAGAGGAGGAAATCAGAAGTTCTCGCCAGAAGAGAAACCAAAAAAAGAATAGGTGTAAAGATAAATGGAATGACTGTAGAAAATGTTTAAGGAGAGGAAATGCAAATGTGAAAAAGAAATTCAAGGATGAAGCTAGCTCTATTTTGAAGAAAGTTTTTCCCCGGTTGCTGAGCCTGACCACCTGGAAGAGGAGTGGAAGTGGCAGAAGAGGCCAAAAAGAGGATCACGGATTCCGAAACGGCACAAAGGTCACTGGAGGAGCCATGGAAAGCTGGTGAAGCCCAGAGCCCAAGGGGTAATAATCCAGTATCCACATGTGGCCGGTGGCAGACAAAGTGAGCAACTCGCACCATTTCCTAGCATCTGTCAGATGCTTTTACAGGTGAATGGAGACTAAGGAAACCAGACGTTTGATCAAGGGGTGACACTTCCTGAGTGGACCTGGAGATGGTGGCTCTCCTGATGGCAGTGGGACATGTGGCACTCAGCCCTCCTTGGTCAGAGCTGAGGAGGAGGGTGTGTGACATCCCAAGGGGCAGTATGAGGAAATGGCTGCCCGCTTCTTCAACTCTTGGGAGCCACCAGAGCCAAAAAAGGACTACAGTTCCCAGCAGCACTGCAGTCCCACACCTCATTGCCCCAGCTGAAGCAAGTCAAGCAATTGGGACTGATGGACAAAGACAATGAGAAACGGATTGTGGACTGTGTTTTGTCAAAAATTTGTTTAATAAAATGATTGTTTTGTTTTGAATACTGCCTCCTCCGGATTATTCAACTGCCTACACCCTCTGGAAAGGGGGTGGGATTACACTTACAAAAGTAAAATATGTTCCATATGCTGGACAATTACAATATATCTCAGTAATGCTATCATTTGTTTTCCAGTCTTTTTTTTGGCTCATTTTCATCGAGGCTGTCAATAATTCTGGAGCTGGGTGTGAGTACAGTACACACGGTACTTCAGGAAACCTTGGAGGAGTCCTTTACTCTATCTGGGTACATGTCCCCAATAATTTAATTGAAGGTTTAAAACCTGCCTAAGGGAGACATTCCTTGACGAAGGTCATTGGACGAAACGTTGCACCCAATAAATGTCACTGCAAGCAGAGCCAGTGTGTGGAAATACTTTTTTGATCTTCACTCATGTTTGATTTTCTCCTGCACACTGTTACTCAGGTGTACAAAAGCCTTTTTATTTCAAGAATGTTTAAAGCCACATATTATATTTCCCCGTTTCCTGCATCATGTCCAGATTGATTTATAAGATTACATTTGTATTAGCAAACCCTCAAATAGTTGCTAAACTATGACAAGTATTAGGAAGTATTTCAATGGAAGCTGCATGAGACTTTGGAGGAGTTTAGTGAGCTCATAATCATCAGTGAACACTCCTCACAGCTAAAAACACTCTGTAATAAATCCTAATCAAGAGCACAGAGACGGGATGCAATATTGATAAATGCCCCTACATCGGTCTTTGTTAGGAAGGCTAATTACGCACCCTGCCTGACGCACAGATGAATTACACTTCCTGTTTTCTTATCCGTTGGGAGATGGGAAATAGAAATGACCCGGATGAGGCCGTCCGCCAAGCAAATAAATCAGTAAATAATAATAAATAAATATTAGATAGAATTTTTCTTACTTTTATTTGTTTTGAATGGTCTGTGCAGAAAATAAAACCATTGGCGGTGATAATGCGATGGTGCAGTACTGCGTAGCGTGTGACCCAACAGTGCAGTAGAGTGGCACAGAATGTGACCCAACCGTGCAGTCAGCAGTTTTTTTTACATTTCTTTCATTCTTCATTCACAATGTGTACAGGAAATTTGGATGAAACTGAGGCACACTGTCTTTGCAGTGCAAGCAGTGGTACCTACTGTACACCTCAATGTGACTTTTCAAAACAGTGGTTTGCAGGAGGAGGGACACTAATGTAGGTCACACGGTGAACATGATTCTCTCATGTAGCTCCTTCTATCTTAAGGAGTTATTTTGGATAAACCCAAAATAACATGAATTATATGCAGGAATCTTCCTGGAATCCAATATAATTATATAATAATTTTCATTCTGGGCAGTAAGAGGTTTATAAAAGGTTAGTAAAAACACTTGAGCTCCTTTGATACATCTGTTTGCTTCTTGTGTTCACAATAACGGTTTATATTAACAAATAAAATGTCTTCACTGTTTTGTAACCTCCTCGAACACAATTTGTGTAAATCTGAAATGTTCTCTATTTTTTTTTTTAACTGCAATGGGAATTGATTGCTCAGTTTTTTATGTTTTTTAAACAATTGAATTCCTACAACTTCTGTTACATGTGTTCCAAGCAAAAGCTTGACAGAGCAGTAACTTAAGAGACTCCCAACCTAGTCATAATGTCACAAATACATCAAATCACAGGGGTATACAATTGTTAACAATAGTGTAGGTTATGAATGCATTAAAACCCTGTTTGTTATTTATTTCCAGACATTTATCTATATGTTGTATTCAGTAGGCAACCCTTCCAAAAACATTTATATTTTCTTTAGTCGTGCTTTATGGCTTATCTATCAGCAGCTTATGTTAGTTCAGTAATGCCACACTACATTTCCCATAAGGCATCAGGAAATGTGTTCTGAAGGTCCCAATGACTTCCTCCAACACATTTTCTGCATCCAGAGCCAACTGTGGCTACCCTGTGGCAGGGCTGGCATTATCCCGACCAGGCAGGGTCAAACTAACACTGCTGGACCTCATCTAACATGACCAAACATTTAACTAGCATTCAGCAGCCAACACTGGCCAGGGACTGGCATATCAGAACAGAGCAACAATCTGTCACTTGTAGTTTTTTTGTTTTTGTGACAAAGATCAAACCCCACAAACAGCTAGCTTGAATAAGCTTTCTTTGCCCTCTGTTGGTGGAAAATGTTGTTGGCCCTTTGCGTTCTCTATGAGCAAACCTAAAGTTTTTGGCCCTGCTGGGTCATACAAAGGATTAACAAAGAGAACTAACAAAGATTTGTTAAGACTTTTAAGTTGGATTACCGGAACAAGAGGACACAGGTGGAAATTAGTTAAAAGCAAATTCTGTACTGATATCAGGGAGTATTTTTTTTACACAGATAGGGTAGTGCATGGAACAGCTTGCCAGGTCATGTTGTGGAGGCACTTGGGGGTATTCAAGGCTCTATGGAGTTCTGGATATTCTTTAGACTAGGAAACAACGAGCCTAGTTGGGCCGAACGGCCCATTCTCATCATTATGTATTCTGATATTCTTAGGTTTACTCGATAGGTATTACTTCACTGGCTGTGATGTAGAAATGGATGGATGGATTAAGCTGTAGTTGGTTTTCTAGTGCACTCACTGGTTCTTGGTTCAGTAAGCTGTGGATAACAATTTTATTTCGAAAGAATGTTTATTCTAAACCCAGCACACAAATAAATATGAATTCCTCTTCGATCCAGAGGTCTTCTAGTTGCCTATCACAATGTTTCAGACATGCTTCTAAAGCTGTTTCAGATTGGTGGGCACAGTCATTGATTATAGCATTTGTTTCAGCCTGAGAGATAATGGCAATATTGCATGCAGCTTCTTCAATTATGCTCAAACCCTGACTTAAAATAAATGGGAAAACAATTATGATTAAATATTTATGATAGGTTACATTCCCGTATTATCTCACTGGTCACAGTTGTGACCAATTTCATATTTGTATATTTATTTAACATCATCTACTTAATTTATTGATTATGAAAGATGCTCTGCATGCCAACCATTTTCAATATTACACTGGGAAAGAAGAAAAATAAGCAATTCTAAGAAAAATATTATTATATTCTGTTTCCAGATCTCTAATGCTTACATTCATTCTTCAAACTACAAGCACAACTTAAATGCTTGTGGTCACATAATAATTCACATGAATCACGTGAAACTATTCCAGATTTTACATGGTAACTAAATAATGCATTGCACATGAAAAATGAACCAAAAAAACATCACAAATCCATTGCAACCATAAAAAAGCAAAACTAATGTTTGATGTCATTGTGACCAACAGAATTAGATGCAGTTCCTTTTCAAATATGGATGAATAAAAACAATCGGAATCAAATCTATTCAAATTATACAAATGTACACAAGTGCACACGCATGCACACACACACACACACACACACACAAAGAGAAATAAATAGTTTAACATGATATTATAATTTATTTCCCCTTAAACATTCCTTCAAATCAGCGTTAATCAAATCGCTGTCCTTCTGGGCCAAGCACTGCTGTTTTTCCACCTTTCCTCTTCCTGGGAGTCAAGTTTGAAGACACTCTGGCCAATCCATTGCACTAATTCAATTCCCTACCTGAGAGAAAAGAAAATCAGAACCAAATTTGGATTTGTCAGCCAGATTTGAGTAACTATTAGTTGATTGTTTTCTGTTAGCATAATATGTGCATGTTCATGTTCGATACATAACATTTACAGTACCCTAACTGCACAGGCAACACAGTTTTGGTATATCCTGTCGATAAAAACATAATTGAATTGAACTGAATTATGAAGAAAATAAAGAGAGATTAAAAAAAACTTGGTTGGGGCTCTTCGTCCTCCTTTCTCAGTTAATGACCAAATGAACATGGTGTAAACAAACCGATGGTGATCTTCGGAATCTGAGAAGGCGTGATTATCGCCGATTTGTTGGGGCAATGGATTGATATAATTGACTTAAACAGACTATAACTCCTGGATAAGAGGAGGTGTCCGAGCGTACGGCGTGAGCAATATGACAGGCTATGTTTCCTGTTTTCCTGACGGGTTATCAACAGGAATAATAACTGAGGGAGTTAAATCAGTCTTTCTCCGCTGCTTTGGCCTTGTGTGTGGACGCTGTGTGTTGTGTAGCCATGTCTTACTCATCTGGCTTTGAATGAATAGTCTGACTCGCATAAACAAAATCCCCTGAGCAGAATGATAAGCCGAGGGTCGAGCATCATTGTGCTACAACATTAATTAGATCATATTTGATTATTAAAAGTTCAATAAACCAAACAAAAATAAATTTCTCCCACCCCCAAAATTAATACTGGTTTGTGAATCACATACTACAGCATGTGTGGCATTCACTGCGTAATTACAGATTTTTTTTAATGAAGAGAAATACAGTAAAAAATCCTATGCTGTGTACATTTATTAATCAATGCCCTTGCTTAATACACTACATGCAATCACAGGCTAGAACACACTGATCAACATGACATAAAAGGAGTCCATCACAATTCAGCTGCAATACTACTGTGTAGCTGTGCAGTAATGTGCAGTGCTTAAACAGCTATGCCTTACAGCTACTTCGTAACCACCCGTTTCGATTGGTTTCAATAATTTCTTGTCTGAATTTATTATACCGTATACTTAATTATAATAATCAGTGTGATGTGAAACATAATAATCTTTAAAGAGCTACCTAACATTAGAATAGGCAGTCATAAAGCACACAATCATAAGCCCGGAGACAGTTTTTGATAGGACTGTGACGCTTCATGAACCTCAATGTTTGGAGCTATGATATGCTGCCAATCACTGATTTATACTGAACCAATCAGAAGGATTCAAAACATTATGCTTGATTATAAACAATTATAAACTGGGGCTGTGATAACATGAGATAGCCCCATGAATCCTCACTCTCCCGTCACTAGTTTTTGGACCCTCTAAATATAGCGGTCATGCCATGCTCAGCCTGGGGGGGGGGGGGTGGGGGAGGCTGTGCGCTGCCCTGACAATTCAGCCACAAAATCAATGTTCCCTGTCCTCATGTACAACACTGAAAATCAGCTACTCCCTCTCACCTGGCCTAATGAACACCTTTGAGTCACCTGATACTGATACCTGATACTACAACAGAAATAGCTGTCATGCTCAGGAGCATACGGCCAAAGGCCTTAACCTTGCACCTTGCTTGGGTTAATAGGTTAGACCCTCTAGATTTGTATTTGATACGGTTCCTCATATGGCAGTAGGGGGCAGCAGAATAAACAGATTCATGGGGAGGAGAGGGGCAGGGCCTGAGGGGCCAGGGGTATCTGTCAGCAGACCAGGCCATCTTTGATTGGTTCTCTTTACAGACACATGAGCAAATGAGGGTCACACTTCATTTCATTTCTCCTGTTTTGTGTGTGTGTGGTGGGGGGCGTTACATTTCAGTATTCATCATGGGTACGTTATTACAGTAATTCTGACCTGAAAGCTACAATGTATATTATCAGCAAAGTCCAGTTTAATTGGGTCATAATTTTACAATCTTAATGGAAATAGGGAACTATATATTTACATGATATAGCCTAGATGCCATATGAATTGTGGTTTGATTTATAGTATTATGCTTATTATCTTATTGCATGCCTAGTCTTTATATTATGCCATCTCTGGAATATACATAATTAAAAACCATAGCCTTCTTTCATCAACCAGGAAGGCAAATAGCAATGGGGTTTAATAATATCCTTTAGTAATGCAATTGCACATATGAACATAAAACACAAACTCATTACAGCACCCAATAAGCCAGGTATTTAAGGGGCTTCTCACAATTGAAAAAAAAACCTTAAAATGTATTTGTTTTTGCTTGTTTTTTTTCATGGCATGTTAGCTGACACAGAAACATTTGTATTAGCACACTTGTTGCTTTTAAACTTACATCGCAGACATAAAAGGAATTAGAGCCAACCTGCTGCCTTATAGAGGGACAAAAGGCCTATTTAATCTATTTATCTCGTTTAAGTTTTTATTTCTCACTTAAAGGGTTGTGTGTGTGTGTGTGTATAATATAAAAATGTATAAAATGTTGATCTTCACAACAACAAAGCTCAGATTTTCAACATCACTGCAGCGATTCATTGCTCGGCTATTTTCTCTTGATGGCGTTCTTGCACAAAGGCGATGTTGACAATGTCCTTCAGCGCTGAGTGCCAACACACGAAGATAACAGCACTGCCGTCGCCATGGTATAAACAAACAGCAGCCTAATATCACGCAGAACTCATTCGCAGCCACTCTTCCCAACTCATGTGAAAAACAATGCATCATCTTAGGCCTGGCACGCGAATCACGAGTACGAGCTAAACATACGGCTAAGAGGAGAAGCCAAATTGGCAGCGAGCGCGGCTGTCTGACAGCTTTTCCTTAATGCCCCCTCGCCGTGCTCTGCAGACAGCGTTTAAGAGAGAGAGGGCCCCGATCGCCGGGGAGTGACTCGCGCTCCATCGTACGCACCGTGCAAGCTAGCCGAGCGAGCAGATGTTATGGGCGACACCCTGGGTCTAGCGTACAATGCCACTGTTACACACAATTAGCTACAGCCCCCAACCTCCTTACGTGCACTAGAGTGGCCACCTGGAGCCGGGAACCTGGTAAAAACAGTTGTCTGTTGATATTGACTCAGCTTGAGAACCTCGTCTAGATCAAAATTGAGCGCTGCTCCTGAAAGCAATTGAACTGTTTATCAGTTAAATTGACTTAATTTAACTGTTGTGGCTTGGGGGAACTTCAGCAGCCGTGTTTAGCTGATAAGAAGCCACCAGTTGACAATAATTTACATGGATGGCGCTAATCGCATTGCAAACTGTTTCAATGCCTTTTCAACTTCCTGAACATCAACAACATATCCCCTCAGACAGGTTCAGTTTGTACATGCATTGGAGTGACTGGTTATTACTTTAAGTTAACACTTTCAATAAAAGCTGAAATTAAAACATATATTTGTGCATGTAATATTTCAACGTCTTTCCCTTTAATGGCAACACCACAGAATTGATCATAATCTAGGGGGTGCAAAAAAGTTGCCAGCAATGCAAACGCATAACTGTTAATATCAGGTATGTTTTAAGACATTTCTTCAAAGAAAATGACCTTTGTCCAGAGCAGTTTGCAATCAGTATAGCCAGATGCATGCGAAGACAAATGCCCAAGTTAGGGAATGCATCGCCCAAGCTAAGCTCTCCGAACCTCGCATAAATGGCTGTCACTGACGGTTGTTCACCTTTCAACATTGAGCTGAACTGGCAAAGCTCATCTGTGAAGTTTTCATAACAAACACAGCAAGCAGCTAGCTGCAGCTGCTAATGATCCAGAACAGATTATTTTCACGCATATGGCAAGGACAATACATAAACCTGACCACAAATTATATGAAAAAAATAATAATTACAATTTTAGGTAGGACAAATTCAAACATTTTCAGACAGTATATGTGTTGTATTATTAAATATATATATATATATATAATTATAATTTTTTACAAAAAATACAATACACAGTGCCGTGCAATCATAGAAGCAGTCAGATGGCCAAGCAGACGCACCCATGTCGAGGAAGGATTGCGGCTCATCTCACACATCTTCTTTCCCAGAGGCCTCCTCTCTGGAACTGGGCATGACATCACAGTATATATGGCCATATATGCATAGCCATAAACAGCAGTAAGAGTTGCTGGGAGCAACATTTCACATATGCTACTGTATTTTGTGACAAGCGAGCGGGTCTTAGTTGAATGACACTAACTGATCACTAGCGAAAAGCGTCTTTCAGAGAGCACAATGCATACATCACAACAAAATATGAAACAATACATTAAAAATATAATATAAAATACATTTTACTGATCCACGGTAAGCAATGATCTCCAACAGTGACTGCCGAGTCCTTTAGAGTGCGCCCAACATGAATTCAACCTTCTAAAATGTTTTAAATGTTTGCAGAAGGGGGGGTAAATAATATGATGGGCTGGATACCAGAGCTCATGTGACTTGTTTGGCCAATGTCAGGGGTGGCAAAGGTTCAAGTGGTCAGTGCCATATTTTATGGTCCAGCTGAAAGAGTCAGTGGCCATTTGTCAGCATGCATGATTACACATGATTGTAGACAATTTATTTGGAACTTTTTATTTCATATTTTTCTTTTAAATATCAATTCAGAATGCCCAATTGAATTTTCAGGCCTGTTCCATCAGTTTGGGATGACACACTAGAACACACTCATTCCAAAAAATAGCGAAAATAAAAATGTGCTCTCTTACTTTAATATACTATATAAATGCAATGTAAAGCGTTTAAAATGAAAAACAAATGAAATAGCTATGATATTGATAAATATCATATATATATACAGTATATATATAATATGATAAATATGTTACAGATATATAGTAATATAGGCCATAAACTGAATTTTAATTAATAAAAAATTCATTACATTTAAAAAAAAATTCCCTAAATCTAGCACACAGAAATATTTTTCATTTTTGTTTCTTACAAAACATAAGGCAAAGGTCAGTCACCGAGTGTAAATGAACATGCAAGACTGAATGAAAAAGGGGCTCCCAGAAGGCGTAATGATAAAGGCACTTGCCCGTAGTGCAAGTTTCCCACTGCGGCCAGGGTTTGATCCCCAGCTGCACTAGCCCCGTTCAGGGACGGTGATTGCTGTTCTCCCCAGAGGGAGGGAAGCCGGCAGCAGCTCGCTGCATGCAAAGTGGCTCTGTGTGTATCGGAGTTACGGTCAACAGCTGGGTGAGTTCCGTCTCGGAGGAGGCGGTTCAGTGCCTTTGTCACTGCCGCTCCCAGGGTTGCATCGGCGAGCTTGTAGTACAAGGGAAGGGATAGTTGAATTAGAAATAGAATAAAATTAAGGGGCGGAGGATAGCGTAGCGGTCTAATGCACCACACTTTGGCTGGTCCGGTGTGGTGTGTGCTATCTGTCAGGGACGTGGTTTGAAACCCGTGTTTCTACCAGACCGGCCCTGGTCCTCAGCCCCGATCGGAGACAGCATTTGGCTGTCCACTGCAGACCAGCAAGCCAACAAACACGCATCTACAATGGCTTCTTGTTATGACATGTCACATATTGGAGGGGAGTTTGATTTCAAGGGTTGCATCATTAATGTAAATAGAAATAAAATGTATATCAGATATGGATACTTAATAATGACTATCGACAAAATGAATCCCAGCAATTATTAATCAGTTATATGATTTTTACGCTTATCTGAAATGTCTGTTTTTGTGCATGTTGTCAATTTCACACAGGAGAAAATTGTTTGATCACGTGGGCCAATCACAGATTGAGAATTCAACAATCTGTCCACTGAATTTTTATTTTATTTACATGGCTATCACACTTTTTTTATTAAATGAAAAGCACTTAAAGTCACTTTCAGTATAATTGCTTTTTCCATTGGCAATTATTTGCATGCTGTGTGTGTGCTTCTTTCTGTGGAGTTTCTGTTGATAATTCAATCCAAATAAATCCAAGCAGGCCTGTATAATAAGTAATCAAATTAAATCCAAATCTAAATCAGAGTTAAATCTAAATGACACAATTTATCTCTGTGCCACACTGCGGAGGTATGGGACTAGTGTATACCACGTTAGTATAAAGACATACTACCAAAAATTATTAATCGCCATTGATGGCACTTTTTGCAATTCCCTCAATTTGATCTGCCCTTACCTTTGACTCAAAAATAAATATTTGGGTATTTATGTTTCGTAAAGGTAACACTTTATTTGCAAGTTAAAGTAAAAGGACTTCACGTTGATACTAGACAACATTCTGTGACATTGACAAATGAATCCATCAAAAATGTCAGTCTGATTTCAGGATTGCCTCAGCTGCTCCCCAACATGTAGAGCTAAAATAAGCCACAGTCTGTATCTTGCCCATGTCCCAGCAAGCTGAATCCCTTCTGTTGTCACATGACGTTTCATAAGATCTGAATTTAGATCTGCCAACTTCACTTCCATTGTCACTCGTTAGGCACATCTTATGTCAATTTTCTAATTGCAAAAGATCATAATGTACTATTTTAAGACAAAATTGGCTGCATTCTTTAAGTATTAATTAACAATAGAACTCTTCATACATTCGACTAGGTTAGTATTTTTTTTGTTTATTTAGTTTCTAATCACGTTAGGCTAATTGGAGAGTCTAAATTGCCCGTAGGTATGAGTGTGTGAGTGAATGGTGTGTGTGCCCTGTGATGGATTGGCGACCTGTCCAGGGTGTATTCCTGCCTCTCGCCCGGAACGCATGCTGGGATAGGCTCCAGCCCCCCCCCCCGCGACCCTGACCAGGAATAAGCGGCTTAGATAATGGATGGATGGATGGATAGTTTCTAATCAGTAAAAAAATAATATTAAAAACTTTATTCAAATAGTCATGTAAAGTGAATATATTCTCTGTCTTAAGCCCAGCACTGTTTGCAGTGGGGCGATCAAATAACTTGGCACATAACCAGAAGGTTGTTGGTCTGAATCCTTGAATTCCATTGTTTCCTTGAACAATCTACTTAAACTACAAAAACTTAAGACAAATAAGGCAGCAGGCCCGGATGGCATATATCCCAGAGTACTCTGGGGGAACTGGGGGAAATTATATATAAACCATTGACAGATATTTTCATTCAATCCATAATCACTGGAGAAATACCAGATGACTGGAAGCAGGGTAGTATAATTCCAATATATAAGAAGGCGGACCGTACTGACCCAGGGAACTATAGGCCTGTCAGTTTAACTTGCATCACATGTAAAATGCTGGAAGGTATTATTAGGGATAAGTTTGAATCATTCTTGAAAAATAATAGTATTTTAAGGGAGAGCCAACATGGTTTTCTCAAAGGGAGGTCATGCCTAACAAACCTCCTGGACTTTTTCGAAGAGGCTACAAAGTGTGTTGATCTGAACCAGGCTTATGATATTATATATTTATATATAAAGCCTATCTGCATCAAAGCAGTGTGCTACAGCAGTGAAAAAGCCAACAGGATGCTGGGATACATAGCAAAAAGTATTGAGTATAAATCAAAGGAGGTTATATTAATGTTATATAATGCCTTTGTCAGACCTCACTTAGAATACTGTTTGCAGTTCTGGGCACCGCACTACAAGAAAGATATAGAAGCTCTTGAAAAGGTCCAAAGAAGGGCAACTAAACTGATACCGGGTATGAAAGGTAAAAGTTATGATGATAGACTTAAGGCACTCAATCTATTTAAACTTAGCAAACGGAGACTTGGATTTGATTGAGGTTTTTAAATTCCTAAAAGGGATTAACAAAGTAAAATACCAAAGATGTTTTAAGATAAGTGGGGTCAGCAGAACAAGAGGCCACAGGTGGAAATTAGTTAAAGGCAAATTCCACACAGATATTAGGAAGTTTTTCTTTACACAGAGAGTTGTCGATGCCTGGAACAGCTTACCAGGTCGGGTAGTAGAGGCAGAAACACTTGGGCTATTCAAGTCCAGGCCAGATGTAGTACTAGATACTCTTTAGATTAGGACATGACGAGCCTAGATGGGCTGAATGGTCTGTTCTCGTCATTATGTATTCTTATGTTCTTATGTACTTCATCAGCATTTCCACAGCATATATGAATATCATATAAGCAATAAATAATACAGACTTTTTGCAGTAGGATTGTGAAGGGCGCAACTGATTTGTCATGACACAAAAAAAAAAAAAAAAAAAGGGTGGAGCAACAATTAGCTGTCAATCACTGACTTGTGTGAACCATTCAAAAAGGGTGTTGCGCAACAAAAACATAATGATTTTTTCAAATCAGTGAGTTGCTGATAGCATATGGCAACTCCACCCCTTTTTGGTGTCTGCTATGAAACCAAATCAATTTTGGTGTGTACAAACTGTGAATCCTCGTATGCTGTGCACAGCCATTTTACCCTCCTTTACCACATTGTGAAAACAAATATAGACCTTGTTCTTGTTCAGGGTGAATCCATTCTGGTCCTGATTGTTTCAAAGTGAGTGTGAGAAGAGAGCGTTTAATCCTCTCACCCATTGGCCCTGAATTTCACTGCAGATGTTACTTGTCTATCCCCATTTGTTTTCGTAAGCTCTTGTAATGTAGGTTGGAGTGATATTTCTGCTATTGATGAAACAGATCTTTAAAAGAAAAGAGATTTTAATCTCAATGGGACAACCCAGTTAAATTAAAATGAAGGTTCATAAATGAATGAATATATATTTTGCACATACTCTTCTCTCCCTCTCCCTCTTTCTCTCCCTCTCTCCCTTTCTTCCGCCCTCTTTCTCTGCTGGGCTCAGGGAACATGAATAAGGACCCAGGTGTGGCCCCCTCATGCCTGTAATCTCCACCACTGAGGGAGACACCTGCTCCCCTCGTGTCGAAACCATGCTGGGGCCAAAGAGCTCTCCAATATGCACTCTAACTCATCCTCTCAAACGGTCCCACACTTCCACTCACTCACACACTCTCACACACATACATACTCTCACACATGCACACTCCCATACACATACACTTACACTCAGTCAAACAGTCTCACCAGCACACATACGCATAGATACACTCCCACAAACCCTCTCCAACACACCCCACACACACACGCTCAAAGATCCACACACACACACACACACACACACTAAAATATTCACATACACACCTTCTAAATGTCAGGGTTGCTTATATCGGAAGTTCAGAATCTGAGTAAATACAGAAAGCCCTCCAAAACATCCAAGACAAAGGTAATCATTTAATCATACCAACTCCAATTGTTCTAGTGCCACAAAAAATATATATTATACTCAAATCTCAATCTATATCAATATTACTTCAATAATTCTAGTATAACATTCCACATTCACAAATTGGCCAAGTGCATCATATTCTCAAGGATCTCACACTCAAGGATCTGGAAGAATACATACATTGCATGCTGTGTAACATAATGCCTGGGGGGGGACAGACAGAGTGGGGGGCGTGTCAGATGTGGGGGCACCACACTTACCTAATGCTGCTCATGCTGCCTGTTTCAGATCCCAGCTTGCATCGCTCCAGTTGGCTGGCGACAATTTGGCGTTCTGCCTCCAACTCACGAGTCAGTCTCTCAAACTGCAGCTCCTGCAAGTAAACACACACACACAATATAGTATAATAATAATATATGTTATTTAGCAGACGCTTTTATCCAAAGCGACTTACAGTAGTGAATGCATGCATTTTTCAGTATAAGTGGTCCCAGTGGGAATCGAACCCACAACCTAAGCATTGCCAATGCCGTGCTCTATCTGCTGAGCCACACAGAACCAGACACACGCACGCACGCACGCACGCACACACACACACACACACACACACACACACACACACACACACACACACACACACACACACACACACACACACACACACACACACACACACTGTTTACCCATCAGATATTCAGAACTGTGTACAGAAACTGTGTGCCCCCTAATACTAAGTTATAGTTCTAGGGGGACTAGAACTTATAATAGAAGGGAAGCAAGTACAGCAGAACAAGCTTGGGGAATTCAACCTTGAGGGAAATGACTCCCCTTTTTTGTCTTTATTTTCCCCAAAGTGTGGCTGTCAGAAGAATAGTGACCACACTTTCTGAACATGACAGCATCTGACCAAGCCAGTGGTTCTATAAGAATGTATTTAGCAGTATGTATGGCATAACCCCATAACCCTGTGGCATCCTATGTGGCAACCTGTGGCAACTTCACTTAGAGTACTGTGTGCAGTTCTGGGCACCACACTACAAGAAAGATATAGAAGCTCTTGGAAAAAGTTAAAAGAGGGGCAACCAAATTGGTACATGGTATGAAAGGTAAAAGTTAAGAGGATAGGCTTAAGGAGCTCAATCTATTCAAGTTTAGCAAAGGAGAATTAGGGGGGATTTGATTGAGGGTTATTAAATTCCTAAAAGGGATTAACAAAGTGAACTAAGATTTTTTTAAGTTAAGTTTGGTTAGCAGAACAAGGGGCCACAGGTGGAAATTGATTAAAGGCAAATTCTGCATGGGTATTAGGACGTTTGTTTTTTTACACAGAGAGTTATCAATGCCTGGAACAGCTTGCCAGGTCAGATAGTAGAGGCAGAAACACTTGGCCTATTTAAGGCCAGGCTAGATGTAGTACTAGATAGTCTTTACATTAGGACATGATGAGCCTAGGGCTGAACAGCCCGTTCTCGTCATTATGTATTCTTATGTTCTTATGTCACCTATGATGGGGTGCTGTGACAGAGCCCCAAGGTATGATTTATTGATGAGATTTACGGTCATATACTGTACAGCCACAGCCTCGATTTGCTTATTCCATGTATATCACAGCTAGCTTCCATAGGAACAAAGATCTTATCCAGAGCGACTCACAAGATGTGTACCTATTTTGGACCTTATCAAAATAAGTAATGCTCATTAAATCACTAAATTACACTGTTGCATCTAGACAAACTACCTAGCAGGAAAGTCATGACATATTAGCCATGCAATGTTACCCCACTTAGCTACTTATGAAAGTAAAATGGCACATTCCCATTAATTGTGGAATGAAACACTGGAGGGTCTCATTGAAAGGTTAAACCGTGGAGAGATGTTTGTGGATAGATGTCCGTTTTTGTAGCTAGCTACTTCTGGTATCAGTATCAAGGAATCCTGAAACGCTGACACCACTGTCTTAGAACTGTGTTTGTGTCCAGAAAGCATTCCTGTCATGCTTCATGCTATTATTAATGGTATCCATAAAAAAAGCAACAAAACAATTCCTATGACTTTGAATGCCCATATCCTCGAGACTGATTTAGTCAGAGACAAAACGCTGCATGAAGTGAAAGTACAAAAGCCGCAGCAGCAATACATTTGAGAATGAATTGTGTGGCCACATCACAGAAGCAGCAAATCACTCTTCATATGAAGGCCAAGGTAGGAACAGGAGGAACTGCATCACCCAGGACGATGCCTGTCAATTTGAACCCTGAATGTGACAGGGACTGAAATTAGCCCACTTAGCCTCGAGGTCAAAGACACTCTATGGAGAAGTTAACCTGAAATCTGGACCCCAGACATGTCACGTGTCATTTTTGGGGCTAGATGGATGCGGTCAGCATGCCTGTTCAACGTGATTATACATAACAGAAGTCGATCTGGCTTCTGCTCTGCGGAACTACAACTGTGACTGAGATTGCAACCAGGTGGGTTGCCAGTTTGACTCCTACCCAAACTGAACTGCTTCAGGAGAAGCCTGGCTGTATGAAAGTGTTTACTATGAAAGTCACTGAGGATAAAGTACATGCCAATTCAGTAATAGTGATAATAATAATAATAATAATAGTTGCATTATTATTATTATAAAAACAATATTTTGATTATGAAAAATAATAATAAAGACCAATCAAATCAAAATCAGCAATAAGAAATTCAATCTCCTCACCTTTCTATTTCACACCATATTTGGTTTCCTTCATTAATTAAGATGAGCCTCAAACCGGTAAATCAGTCATAATCTCTGCCCCTTTGGACTTTCCCAAGACTATCAATCTCTTCAGAAATCCACTGAAGGAAACGATCCAACCGACAGCCCAGAGGAGCAGATCCAGACAGTCTCTGCTAACACTGCAGACTCTGTGGTGAAGCCAGTGCAAGCTCTCACTGCAAGGTGATGATCCAGATGATTGTGTCCATCAGGCTAACCTTACAAAAAAGCTCCAAAGTTAGAGTGAGCTTCAAAACTTTGAATTATAAGAAACCAATTTACATATCCAATTTGTAAAAAATCTGGCCTCCGATTAAAAATAGAATCTGGTCACCCTTTTTTAGAAAGTAAATAAATATAATTTTACTGCAATAAATCACTTGTACACACACTCAAGTGAGTAACATAGAATGAATATATATATATATATATATATTAAAGTGCTAATGGGCTGATCACACACAGAGAAAATACTGGCTGTATCAACTGCTATCCTATCCTATCATCTTCTGAGAGGCCAGAACGTGTGGGCCTCCATGCAAAAAAAAACCCAGGACAATACCAGAGACTTTTTCCTACACCTTCCAAATACCTTGCCATGCAGCAGAGAAAAGAGAGAGAGAAAAAAACACCTGTTCCTCCAGCCCCCCACCCTCGAACCAGGAAAGAAAATACAATATATATTTACCGGTACATGAACCATACTCCAGAAGAAGGCCAGGTAGAGAATAATCCACCACTTTCCACAACTTTACCATCCCTCCGTCCACCTCCGTTTGCCTCCTCTTTGCTGAAAAGGATTCGCTGGGGGAGCCGCGAGCCCCGCCAGCGACTGCCCTCAGACTGTAGAGAATAGAAGCTCAGCCAGGCACAAAGGTCTCCATGGAAACGGAGAACTTAGACCCTCTTTGCCATTATCTATGCAACATTTCATCACAAAAAACAAGGCCCCTCCCACCAGCCTGCCTGCCTGCCAAATCCACTGGCTCCCTTTCCAATCGTTCCTCTGTCAACGACCCACCTCCCCCACCCCACTCCCCCCGCCCTCTCTCTCTTCTCCTGTTCCTAAAGCCATCTGCGCGCTTTGCAAGGATGGGGGGAGGGGGTGGGGGGGTGGCTGTACCTCAGTGAAAAGCCACGAGACTGCCTGAGAATGGCAAGTGCTATTTTTTGGGGGATTGAAACTGTGACTATGTTCCCCTTGGCTGGCACTGGTTCAGTTTTCATACCAAGGAATGCTGGGTAACCGTTCTGCCTCAGTGATGCTCTACGGTTTCGCCTCTCTGAAAGGCCAAGTGCGTAGTCCTCACAAGTTTGCTCATAGAATAGATATGTTTATATATAGCTCACAGACAGAGGATGACACAGAGGTGTTTGCCATGACAGAAGTAGACAGAAAATCAGACATACTGATAGACAGAGAGAGAGAGAGAGAGAGAGAGAGAGAGAGAGAGAGAGAGAGAGAGAGAGAGAGCGAGCGAGAGAAAATACATACAAATGTCCATATCTTTTTTGAAAAAATATAAAATAGGATTTCTCCAAGGATCACAGTTGGAGAATTGCAGGTTGCATCTTGGGGTCAGCAAGTCTCCAAATCTACAATTAGACGCCACCTCCATACCAACAAGCTGTTTGCTGTCATAAAGCCACAAACGTAAGCGCGTTTGCTAAACTTCATTGGAACTTTGAGTGTAACCGGGTTCTATGGTCAGATGAGACAAAAATAGAGCTTTTTGGCAACAAATACCAGAGGTGGGTTTGCCGTAAAAAGGGATGGTCATGCAGAAAATAACCTAATCCCCACTGTGAAGTATGTTGGTGGATCTGTGATGTTGTGGGGCTGTTTTTACTTCCTTGTTAGGATACATGGTATCATGGTCTCCATCAAGTACCAGGAGATTTTAGATCAAAATATGGCTGCCTATGTCAGGAGGCTGAAACTGGGTTGTAGGTGGATCTTCTAGCAGGAGAATGATCTTCATGGTCCCCTGACCTAAACCCCATTGAAAACCTGTGGGGTGAGTTGAAGAGAGGTTCCACAAGCGAGGATGTCACGGTTGTTCCCCAGATTCACCACCAGATGGCGGTGTGCGCCTTTTTCCTTAACGCGCTCAGCTGGCTTGAATGACCAATTATCTCTTCCCTATAATTACTCGCACCTAACTTCATTCGGGGCAAATCGTAAAGCCATCTTTACGATTTTTAGCCGGTAAGGTAAGAATGTCTTTTTCAAGACGTTCACAAAGACTACACAAAGACTTTTCTTTAGAAACGACTATCTCCATTTCAACCCCTTTTAAAAACGCAAGAACTTAGTTAGTTGTACCTTTTAAGGAAACCTTTCTCTCTAAATGGGGTTTTCGGTTGGTTTCCGTTCGTCAGTCGGTTCGACTGCTTTGGGGTTCTAACTTGTTCTTTTGGCTCTTCTAGCCGTTTACGTTTTTGGGGAGTACTCTGGTCCCTAACGAAAGAACTTATTTTAGTTTCCTGCTTTAAGAAACCTTGTTCGCTAAAATGCGCTTTTCTTTTGGTTTCGTGTTATCCAGCCGGGTCGACTGGTTCGTGGGTTACTACTGGTTCTTTTGGCTAACTGCCTTTCTCGTTTTGGACATAAAGAGTTTTGGGTTAAGGTCCGTTCATTAACCATTTAATTGTACCCACATTTGAAACTTCTCTCGTGTGTAAATTGTACCCGCATTTGAAACTTCGCTCGTGTGTAGGAGCGATTGGTTACGTTTCTTTTGTTGGGTCGCTGAGGCTGTTTTCGGGTTCCAATTTTGTTCTGGCGGCTTTGCTAGCCTCCTGCGTTTTCTTACGCTCAGTTCTATTTAATAACCTTTAGTTCCTACATTTGAAACTCACTCGTGGTTAGGAGTGTTCCACTAGTTTCATTTGTTCAGTCGTCTAGGCTGTTTATGGGTTCTATTTTATAACCTTTAGTTCCTACATTTGAAACTCACTCGTGGTTAGGAGTGTTCCTCTAGTTTCATTTGTTCAGTCGTCTAGGCTGTTTATGGGTTCTATTTCCTAACCTTTATTTCTTACATTTGAAACTCACTCGTGGTTAGGAGTGTTTCACAGTTTCATTTGTTCAGTCTGATAGGCTGTTTACGGGTTACTTATTGTTCTGGCGGTTCTCCTAGCCCTCCTGCGTTTACATACGCTCAGAACTTTTGATAACCAAATTCTTTGTCACTTTCGAATAGAAACCTTGTTCGCTAAAAATGCGCTTTTATTTTGGTTTCATTCTTGTTCAGCAGATCTCCTGGTATAGGTTTTACTCTGTGGTTCTGTCGGTCCCCCTTAACCGTTTCGAGTTTTGCGGACGTCAGATGTGGGTCTTGTTGTGCCCTGCTGTCTGTCATCCCCCCTAACTGTCTCTTAGGCTCCTGCGTTTCCATACGCTCAGACCTTTTCGCCACCATTTAATTGTACCCACTATTGTACTTTTCTCGTGTGTAAATTGTACCCTCCTGGTCGCTGAGGCTGTCTTCGGGTTTCAATATTGTTTTGGTGGCTTTACAGTTTTTGCGGATGCCAGATGTGGGTCAACTTGTGGGCCCTGCTGTCTGACGAGGATGTCGGATGTGGGTCCAGTCGTCCTGCTGTTCTGCCGATCCCCCCTAACCGTTTCGAGTTTTTCGGACGTTCAGAACTAGTGGGTCTGGTTTTACCATGTTATCTTGTGGGCTCTCCTAGCTCTTCCGCGTTTCCGGACGCTCAGAATTTTTGGTTATGTCCAGTCTTAATAAATTATTTACTTGTGTCTTACTAAAAGAGACCTTTGCTCGCTATTAAGCATTTTCATTTGGTTTTCGTGGGTTCAGTCGTTTTGACTGGGTTCAGGTGATAACCTGGTTTTGTGGGTTCCCCTAGCCTTTCACATTTTGGGATGTTCAGAATTATTGGTTCGGGTATTTACATAATACTTATTTAAATTGTACCCTTATTAGAAACCTTGCTCATTTGTTATGGGCTTTTTGTTGGGTTTCGTTTGTTCAGTCACTTCGACTGTTTCGGGTTGCAATGTGGTTCTGTGGCTCTCCTGGCTTTCGCGTTTTCGGACGCTCGGAACTTTTAGGTATTATGCAAACTGTTTAACATGTTTATTGTACCCACTATAAAAAACCCTGCTCGCTATTAAGCGCTTTTCGTTCGGGTTCTGGTTGTTCAGCCTGTTGGGCTGTTTCTGGGTTTCAATCATGTTCTCTCGGCTCTCCTAGCCTTTATTGTTTTGGGATACTCGTGTCGTTATTTTACGAACTTATTTAGTTGTAACTTTTATAAAGAACCTTGCCCGCTAGTCGGTGCTTTGATTCAGGTTGCTTTTGTTCAGTTCGGTTGGACTGGTTCTGGTTACAATCTGGTTCGTTTGGCTATCATAGCCTTTTCGTTTTCAGACACTTGGAGTTACCACCCGGTGGGTGTGATCTTGTGTTCATCCCTAATTATTATCTTCCCTATTTCTCTGTTTTGCAGAGCTAGTGGTTAGACTGGTTCAGTCTAACTTTTTGATCCCCTAGGGTTCTGCGAGTGGCGCCTATCACCACCAACCCTTACAGAGGACCAAGGACTCTGAAGGATCAGGAGTGATTCTGTATGGAGGAATGGATCCCTTGCTATGTGTTTTCCCACCTCATCAAGTATTATAGGAGAAGACTCAGTGCTGTTGTTTTGGCAAGGGGAGGGTGCACAAAATACTAAATGCAGGGGTGCCAATAATTGTGACATATGTTTGATAAGGATTATTTTTTTTAAATATAATTTTACTTCAATTAAAGGTTATATTTCTCTAATATTTTGAGTGTAAGATCAAGCTGATGAATAACAAAGATATTGTTCATAGCCTTTTTTGGTCATCACCAATTGTGGCAATATTTTTAGATGTATGTATATATACAGGTAACTGCCAAAATAAAATAAACACCAACACATGTCTTAATAGGAACAGCTGTAACAGCTTCACTGCGCCTTAGCATAGAGTCATTATACATTCAGATACATGGTGGCAAACGTGGGTTTTTCGAGGAGGCAGGGATTTTGCCAAAACCGATTCCTGGTCTACCACTTCACAATACAGCAACATTACCTCATGTTCAGGGAATGTGATAAATAAGTGACAGATATGAGATATGTATAGATCCATGGACAGGTAGACCTATAGAGGGACATACTGACAGAAAGAAGGATTTTAAACTTGAACTTTGAACTGTTCAGCTCTGAAAAAATATCTTAAAGCAAAGAGCAGAAGAAAATCTTGAAATAGGAGCAGGTCATTCAGCCAATCTTAGTTTAAATAATGGGAGTTTGGTTCTTGAGGGAGATCCGAATAGGAGCGTCTGGCTCCACAGGCTTCAGAGAGCATTGAGAAAGAACTGTCTGGCTCCACAGGCTGGGCACCAGTCTGCAATCTCCAGACAGGGGACATCTCAGCAAATGGGATGGCTTACAAATACTATTAGCCATTCCAAAAATATATATGTGGAGGGCGTTGGTCTCGGCTACATGGGAGTGGCATGGTTGCCTTTGTCTTACATGTGGTGGAGGCCTTTGGAGCAGGGAGACTTTCCGGGGGCAGGTTTGGCATTCTCACAGGGTGTGAAAGTGAACTGTGTGTGTGTGTGTGTGTGTGTGTGTGTGTGTGTGTGTGTGTGTGGATTGTTGTATTGTGGAGTGATGTTTGATGTTTGTGGAGTTTTGTGTGCGTTTGTCGAAAGTGACTGGGTAGAGTGCTTCCGGTGTGTCTGGAGAAGAGGGAGAGGGGGCGCACTAAGAGTGTCCGCCTCTCTCCCTCGGTGTGATCGTGAAAGAGAGCGAGAGGGTGCCCTGAAAGAGGGTCCGCCTCTCGCCCTCGGTGTGATTGAAAGAGAACTCGCATTCGGGCAGTGGAGAGTGTTTCTCTGGCGCGAGAACTCTCACTGGAAGAGTGGAGAGTGTCTCGGGGCTGGTTACCAGAAAACTCTCACTGTGGGGAGTGGCGAGGGTCTCTGTATGCATGGGTTGGAGAACTCAGACTGCAAAGTCGAGTGTCTCTGTATGCATGGGTAAGAGAACTCGGACTGCAAAGTTTGAGTGTCTCAGTATACATGGGTGGGAAGCACCTGAAAGGTCACTGGATATGTGTGTGCCTGGGGAGGTTCCAGGGGAACTCCGGACGAAGAGGCGCGGTGTCCCATAAGTTTTGATTATTTTAGTTTGTTATTTTAGTTCATTGATTTTATCCGAAAGCTACGCGGCGAGTAGGGTGAAGATTTTGGTGTTTGTGTTTGTGCTGTTCTATGTTAACCTGCTCTCCCACTGTCTCTCCACATGTCTGGGGGGAGAGACAGAAAAAATTAATAATAATCCAGTCAGTAGACCTACAAACTCCACTCCATCTCCAGACTGCTCTGTTCCCATCCAGGGTTTGTCACGTGGCGTGTGACAATATAAAAAGGGTAAAACAAGTTATATTGGGACACCGGGTAACACGAACGGTAAAGGCACTTGTTCTAATTTCAGGTTGTAACCTGTGGCCTTGTTTTCAACCCAGGCTGCGCCAGTCTGGCTTTGGCCAGGAGTCCTGCTCGGGGATGGCAACAGGCCCAGGGGAAGGGGAGGGGCTGGTTCCATCTCACAGGAGGCGGTTCAGTTTGCCTTCGTCACTGCCGGTCCCAGAGCTGCAGGGGAACTCGTAGTACGAGGGAAAGGGATAGTTGACGTAGACAAGGGTATATACAGTATAATTGGCCACCTTAAATTTTCACTCTTTGTCATATTGCAGCCATTTGCTAAAATCAATTAATTTCATTTTTTTCCTCGTTCATGCACACACAGCACCCAATATTGTCAGAAAAACACAGACTTGTAGAAATTTTTGCAGATTTATTACAAAATAAACACTGAAATATCACATGGCCATAAGTATTCAGACCCTTTGCTGTGACACTTGTATATTTAACTCAGGTGCTGTCCAATTCTTCTGATCATCCTTGAGATGGGCCTACACCTTCATTGGACCTTTATGGTAGCACTTGGCATTCAGGCCAAAAATTTCAATTTGTGTCTCATCAGACCGGATAATCTTTTTCCTGATGCTCTTAGAGTCCTTTAAGTACCATTTGGCAAACTCCAGGTGGGCTGTCATATGCCTTTCACTCAGAAGTAGCTTCCGTCTAGCCACTACCATAAAGGTCTGATTGATGGGAGTGCTGCAGAGATGTTTGTCCTTCTACCAGGTTCTCCCATCGCTGCAGAGGAACTCTGAAGCTCTCTTAGAGTGGCCATTGGGTTCTTGGTCACCTCCCTGACCATGTCCCTTCTTGCCCGGTTACTTAGTTTGGCCAGACGGCCAGCTCTAAGAAGAGTTGTGGTGGTTTCAAACTTATTCCATTTCACAATGATGGAGCCCACTGTTCTCCTGGGTGCTTTCAATGCTTTAGCAATGTTTTTATACCCTTCCCCAGATCTATGCCTCAACACAATTCTATCTCGGAGGTCTATGGAGAGTTCCTAGGACTTCATGGCTTGGTTTTTACTCTGACATGCACTGTCAACTGTGGGACCTTACATAGACAGGTGTGTGCCTTTCCAAATCAAGTCCAATCAATATAATTAAGCACAGCTGGACTCCAATGAAGGTGTAGGCCCATCTCAAGGATGATCAGAAGAATTGGACAGCACCTGAGTTAAATATACAAGTGTCACAGCAAAGGGTCTGAATACTTATGGCCATGTGATATTTCAGTGTTTATTTTGTAATAAATCTGCAAATTTCTACAAGTCTGTGTTTTTCTGACAATATTGGGTGCTGTGTGTGCATGAACGAGGAAAAAAATGAAATTAATTGATTTTAGCAAATGGCTGCAATATGACAAAGAGTGAAAAATTTAAGGGGGTCTGAATACTTTCCGAACCCACTGTAATTGGCCACCAAATTGGGAGAAAAAACAGGAAAAAAACATAAATAAATAAAATGTTCTATTGTGTGAAATAGAATAGAAGAGGGTCCATTGATTAAAATTGGGGTAACATTTGTATTGGTTCTGCTGGACGGAATGGTTACAATGTCCTCTGGTGCAGTCATGAGACCACTGACATTCAAAAAAGGATCATTTTTATTGATTAAATGATTCTCCCTATGGACATTTCAGAAGGTAAGTGCATCTCATTGCATTTTGAAGAAGAAAAGGTCAGGCTAAGAAACTAATTTGAGCAAATCATCCCACACCATATGTGTGCACATTCGCAAAGCAGAATATGTTCTTTGCAGGCTTAGAATCCTGCATGATGTATACTTATCCGAGACTGTATTCAAAAAGAAAATCTGTCTTACTTTAAAAATTGTAATGGATTTATAGGATGTGGATTGTATATGGATTGTAGTAGATGTTACAGATTGCAATTTGCCCATTGTAGAATAAATTAGTTTAAATGGAATATTGGATTGTCCTAGTTTTTTTTACACTCATTTGGGTGAACTGGCTGCAAGTGAATTAACAGTTAGCAGGCACGCCAGCCGAAACCCTTAACCTTCCCTGTTATTTGACCTGCAAAGCAAATTACAATAATCTGAGTCTTGGTAAATTGAGACTGAATTGCAGTTATTAAAATTGGTGCTTTAAAGGCTGAGCTAGTGATTTATCATTGCTTCATAATAAGAGTAATCACTCAGCACCCGAGTGAGGCAATAGTGGCAGTGAACAGTGTGCTAGAGCTTGGAGGCAGCATGCTGGGTGCTGGGATTGGGGATGTGATGTAACCTGGCCATTTAAAAATTTTTTGGAAGGAGCCATATTACCATATTACATGGTACAATATTTACCATAAATGTTGCCATTTGATGCATTGTATCAGATTTATCTTAAGATAATTTTCATCTGCAGTTCCTTGGCAGGTTAAATGGAAGATGTTGGTTCAAAATGAACTGGCTCTGGGCCTGACAAAACCGGATATTTTGAAAGGAGCTTGCTTCCGAGTGACTCTTCTGGCAGAAACTGGGATGGAGAAACTCAATGGAGCTTTTGTAGTTTTTTAAATGCTTTTCTCCTTTTTTTCTCCCCAATTTGGAAGGGCCAATCATATTCTTAGCCTCACTGCAATCTCTACTGTCGATCTGGGAGAGCGCAGACAAGCATGCGCTCTCCTCCGAAACATGCCAGCCAACAGATGTCAGCCACTGCTTCTTTTCACACCGCAGTCTACAAGTTAATCTTGAACAGACGTGAATCGGAGGAAGACATTTCATGTGCAGATTTGCTGGACTGTGGGCGCCTGCCTGACACAGCTGGGGTCTCTGGTGTGAAACGGCATATGGACAACCCGGCCGACTGAATCTCACTCTCCCTGGCTCCCTTGTGTTGCCCTGTGGGATTCTGTAGAAGACCGTGGGATTCATCCACATACTAAAACAGTGGCTGCAGGATGAGCCACCCAGAAGCCCATCAGCGTAGCTCTGAGCCTTATGCATTGTCTGGTATTGAATCATGGCATGCCAGTCCCAGTGCTGATGGTGGCACAGTGGGGCACATGCAAATGACAGATTTCCTACTTTGCTGTCAACTGCTTCAATCACAATACGAATTTGTCCCGAAAAAGAGGCACAAATGTTCTACAATCTACTATCTGTCACACAACTTTCGTGTTAGGTTTGACACACTAGCAGTTCAGTGGTAATACACATTAGGTTTTCTTTCTTTTTTAAAAACATGACAACTTTGAAGGGGGGGGAAACTGTGGGTCAGTTTATACAGGGTCAATACAATCTAAGATCACAGGCTTTTTCTTGATTATGTTATTCCATAGATATTATTCTCTTTGATGTTTCATTGTAACACATTCTGGCAATATGGTTATGGTGTCTGTCTTTGTGCAGTAAGTAGCTTACTCTTACTCAGCAGGCATGTCATTTTTCTTAACTACAAAATGACCTAATAAATAAATGTTGTGAAAGGTAAAAACATTGATCACAATGCTGGCATTAAACCACCTATGATTTCAAGCATTCGATTCTGTCTGGTCCCTGTGCTATCACCTGACTAGGGCCTGCAATTAACCCTATGGTATCATATATATATTGTGGCATCCCAAGGGGCAGCACAGGGAAGTGGCTGCCTGGTCCTTTATCTCTTGGGAGCCACTGGAGCCAAAAAGGACTACAGTTCCCAGCAGCCTGCAGTCCCACAGCTACTGACTACAAGCTGACTACAAGGTGACTACAAGCTGAAGCCCGTGAAGCAATGAGGACTTATGGCAACTGATGTCAGCTTTATAAAATGACTGTTTTGTGTCACATTATGGAGGGAGTAGTTTGGAGAACTGTAGAGTGTTGTAGATTGTTGTTTTGGATTTGATTTGATTTGGATTGTTTTGTGGACCCCGTTTTGTGTATCGACTGTTGTATTGTTTGAGGAACTGAACTGGATTTGTGACTTCGATTAAGGACAAAGGCAAAGAGAAGAATTATGGACTGTATGTGCTTGTTTTTTCCCTGATTACCCCATCCTTTTTATGTTTTGTAAAGAAATCCATTGAATAAAATCATCATTTTGTTTTAAATACTGCCTCCTCCATGACCACAAATTGGGCCAGGAGGTTTACCAACAAACCAAACCCAACAAACCAGAACAAAAATGTTAAAATACTGGTTCTGCTTGGAATAAAACCCAATGATGAACAAATTCAATTTCACAGAGTAACTGTGGCTTTCCACAGTTGTATAGAACTTTGCCTGCAGACAGAGATTGACATTTCTCCTTTCATAAGAGAGAGTGGGAGTACATTTTATTAAGTAAATGTCACGCTGTGCGTGGATCAAGTCCCTTTCGGGACCCACTCCTCTTAAAATATCCCACGGGTGAGTTTTATAAATGGAAATCATAGATTGTTTTGGGTTTTAAAAGGCTGGATAAACTGAGAGATAGCGAGAACAATACAAGTACAGATTTATGAAGAATAAAAATGTTTTCTAAAAGCATTGTTGGGGACATTGCTGTAGGAAAATGTGTCTTTCAGATGAGACGTTAACCCACGGCGCTTACTTGCTGTGATCCTTAAAGATCCTCGTGACAATAATCATGTCCAGGGCGAATTTCCAACCCAGCTCTCAATCCAGCCATCTAATCACCCCCCAGCACAATTGGTTTAATAATCCCTCCCTCTCCATCTCATGTTTACGTGTTTGTAAGCATTCTTGTGCACAATGGCTGTCATGCATTGTCCAGTTGGGGGATAAACATCAATATCAATCAATATCAACAAAATACAACATCAACTGTAAGATAATTCGCTTCATGCAACAGAACAAAATATTTTCTGTCACATTGTGTTCACAATAATGAGCTATGACAGGAGAATCACTCAGAATCCACTTCTTGGTCTATAAAAGGTGTCCTTCAAACATAAGTGGATTATGCTGAAACACTGCTTATTAAATACAAATAAAAATAATAATAATAATAATACAATATCTTTATTTGTATAGCAACTTTCCAACAGTACAGCTCTGGCTATTTGGTATTAATAAGGCATTTCAGTAATGAGCATTTTTTAATGCTATGTATATATACAAATATAAATATAAAATATAAATATACACACATTTTAACAGCTTCAATCTGAAATTAATGTTAAAAACCCACGTGCGCCACCCAAACACAGCTACACATGCCCATGCAAACACACACACACCTTGCCCTGGAAAAAAACTGAATTGCATTTTTCTATTCAGTGCTTTCAGTCAAAATACAATAATAGCCTCCCTCCTGCACCAGGAACATCAACGAAAAGCACTTGAAATTGTCTCTATTTTGAAAGCCTAACAAAATATATATTTTTAATTCCTCTTTGAAAAAAAAGCAAAGCAAAGGCAATGTGTTCCCTTTCAGCACTCTGTGGGCAAAAAACGCGATGACTATGTCACATCCGTCCAGCACATATTTATTTATTTATGTATCCATTTATTTTTTAAAGCCACCTAGGGTTGTTCTGTGATTAAATAAAAACCTGGGGTTTGGTTTTGTGGGACCAAACAATCATGAAATCATAAATCATAAAGATCTTGTCAGGGACTTTGCTTGGATGTCGCTTGGGTTCATTTTTAGAACAGTTTTTTGGGGAGCTTTTTCCACAGAAATCCTCAAATCAATTTTCAAGCTCTGCTTACAAGTACCTGCCAAAATAAAGGAAACACCAACATAAAGTGTCTTAATGGGCCACCCTGAGCCATCAGAACAGCTTTAATGCACCATGGCAAGTGTCTGAAAATATTGGAGGGATGCAACACCATTCTGACATCCTCCCATTTGTCACCTCCCTTGTGAACTCCTCCCTGTCTTCTGGTTGTTTCCCCTCGCCCTCTCTGCTTTCCTCACAGAAAATAACCTGCTGGACCCCCACCAGTCCAGCTTCAGACCTGGCCACTCAACAGAAACCGCTCTCCTCTCAGTCAATGAGGTACTTCACACCGCACGAGCCGCCTCCCTCTCCTCCATCCTGATCCTGCTGGATCTCTCAGCTGCCTTCGACACTGTGGAGCACTCCATCCTCCTGTCCTCCCTGGCAGCAACAGGGATCTGCGGTACAGCCTCGCCTGGATCGATTCCTACCTCTCCGGTCGCTCCTTCCAGGTTGCCTGGGCTGGTAAAGTATCACCGCCTCGCTCCTCCCCACCGAGGGTTCCACAGGGCTCAGTCCTCAGTCCCCTTCTCTTCTCCCTGTACACCCGCTCCCTTGGCTCTGTAATCTCTGCCCACGGCTTATTTTACCATTGTTATGCTGATGATACTCAACTCTTTCTCTCCTTCTCCCCATCAGACACTCAGGTCTCTACCCGCAGGTCTCTACCCTCTACCTTGCCTGAGGGACATTCAGAGCTGGATGGACAGTCACCACCTAAAGCTCAACCCAGGTAAAACAGAACTAATCTTCATTCCTGCCCTAAACTCTCCCCACCTTGATTTCTCAATTTCTGTAGGTGACACCTTGGTAACATCATCACCCTGCGCGAAGAATCTTGGTGTGGTGATGGACAACAGGCTGTCCCTATCAATGAACATTGCAGCGGTAAGCCGGGCGTGCAGATTCTTCCTGTATAACATCAGGAGAATCCGTCCCTTCCTTACCACATACTCTACCCAGCTCCTGGTCCAAGCAATGGTACTGTCCCGCTTGGACTACTGCAACTCGCTCCTGGCTGGCCTTCCCGCATCTGCCATCAGACCCCTGCAGCTCATCCAGAATGCTGCAGCCCATCTGGTCTACAACCTTCCTGGACACTCCCATGTCACCCCCCTGCTAACTACCCTCCACTGGCTGCCTGTTATAGTTCGCATCAAATTCAAGACATTGGTCCTAGCATACCAGGCAGTCAAGGGATCAGCCCCAACATACCTCCTCAAGATCTTCAAACCCTGCACACCTGCCAGACCACTCCGTTCTGCTACCTCAGGATGCCTAGCACCCCCCCCCCTCCGCACCTGCGCTTCCTGGTCACGTCTCCTGTCAGTTCTGGCTCCACGATGGTGGAATGACCTTCCTATGGAAGTCAGAACAGCTGAGACCCTGGCCAAGTCTACTTGTTTATGTATTGTATTAGGCTTAGGCATTATTTTCTGCATTGATTGCTTTATTGCTACCGTTGAATTGTGGCTACAGATTTACCTTCAGGGTCCTAGTTTAACTATGTGGTTGCTCCTAGCACCCAGGAACTGTACTTCCCACTAGGGTGGCTTTCAGCTAAACTGTTCTTGACTACGGTTAACACTTTGTTGTACGTCGCTCTGGATAAGAGCGTCTGCCAAATGCCTGTAATGTAATGTAAAATTCTTCCATTTGAAATTCCATCATTTGGTGTATTGTTGATGGTGGTGGAAAACACTGTCTCAGGCGCCGCTCCAGAATCTCCCATAAGTGTTCCATTGTGTTGAGAGCTGGTGACTGAGATAGTCATGGCATATGGCTTACATCATTTTCATGTTCATCAAACCATCCAATTACCACTCATGCCCTGTGGATGCGGGCGGGCACTATCATCCTGGAAGAGACCACTCCCACCAGGATAGAAATGCTTCACCACAGGATGAAGATGATTACTCATAATGGCTTTGTATTTAATGGACACTGGATAGTGCACACAGCACACAAGAAGATAGCATGTGAAATGCACTAATTAAACTACCTAGTTACTGTTTAAATGTTAAAAAATAATTATGGTTTTGTTTATACAATTACCTGTAACCATTTTTGTGTGTGTACTCAACATCCCTACATAGCTGGATATTTACTGGAGCACCTCAATTAGAGTAACCTGCTCAAGGAGTGCAACAGCAGTGCCCCATTGGGGGTATTTGAACCAGCATCCCCCTGTTAATGAATCACAGGCTTTGATTGAGTGGCTGACCCGAGACTGCTGTTCAACTTGGCATGCCCTCTTCGGTCTCTGCACCTAGGATCTCAGAACAGACTGCATCAAGTGCTCACGTGTGGCCTCTGCTCGCTGCAGGACAGTGTGTCAAAGTCCCGCAAGAGGGTGAGCAATAAGATATCCCCTTTCATAGCAAAGGGCACTTTTGATTTTATTTATTTATTTATTTAAGTTTTTCCAGGAAACTCAAGCAGCCACCCGGAGACAAGATGGACAACATCAGAGGAGGGTGCTTGAGAGACCTCTCACAGAGAGAGGATGAGAGAAGAGAGAGGGAGAGGAGGGGGGATCTTAACAAAGTTAAGTCTAAGTGAGAGCAGGCAAAGGGAATGTAGAACCACCCTGGCTTTTTAGTATGATACTGTGCAACGGTGGTGCAGTGGAACCAGCAAGAAGGTCCTCCAGGCCGGGGCCTTTCTGTGTGGAGTTTGCATGTTCTCCTGTGTCCGCGTGGGTTTCCTCCGGGTACTGTTTCTTCCCACAGTCCAAAGACATGCACGTTAGGCTAATTGGAGAATCTAAATTGCCCGTAGGTATGAGTGTGTGAGTGAATGGTGTATGTAATTGACCTGTCCAGGGTGTATTCCTGCCTCTCGTCCCAATGCATGCTGGGATAGGCTCCAGCCCCCCCGCGACCCTAACTAGGAATAAGCGGCTGAAGATGAGATGAGATGAGATGGAGACTGTGCAGTCGGTGTGAATTGCAGGCCGAAGAGGCATATGAGCACTTCCTGTTTTCTTGCCTGCAGCAAAATACAAAGAATAAAACAGGACACATGCGTGAATCAATGGTGTATATTGATTCCAGAATATGAACCTTTTCATTCTTTTCTTAATTTCCAATCCTACTGGGAGACGAGCAGCAAGTCTGTCTGTAGAGTGCAGACATTCTATCTACCAGAGGAGTCACTCTTGCACGATGGGATAATGTCTATCCCTCTGACTGAAACCCTCTATCCCCGATGCGACGCTACAGCTAATCACGCGTTGCCTGCCCTCCATCCACATACTGAAACCCAGTTTCTCAGCAGGATGAGCCACCCGATTGACCCATGTGCAGAACACAACATGACTCATTCAGAGCAAAATATACAGATCTGTTTTTAGTTACTCCTCAGTGAAACAACGCTAAAACAACTGAGAACGCCAAGTAGTGTGTGTGAATAATTAAAAACCCAATTAAACGAGCAAAATATTTACAGTATAAAGCAATTTACAGTGAAGGGGGTTAAGGGGTGTCCGATATGAGGTCCACCTGCCAACTCCCACACACAATCACCATTATGTCATACACAATTTCAGAAACAGACAGAATGTTAATACTAACCATAGTACCAAAAATAAGCATGCTTAGAATAGAAACAAACAACAAAAATTGGGACATTAGGATCCTTAAATTATTGCTTTTCAAATGAAAGACACTGTATGCCATCATGATGCATTCAAAAGGCTGAATGGTAAAGGAGGCTTCAAAAAGCAGCTGATGGGAGATGGAGTCCTGAGGTTGTCAAACACGTTTCAAAGTCTCATGCCATGTACTTCACCACCCCTTATGCCTTCTGGTTTCACTCTGCCTTTTGAAAGCATCCCAACAGTTGCCATGTTGAGCCTTAAAAGGTATGGGACATCCTTTGTGTTAACTTCAGCAATAAAGTGAACTCCACCTAAAGTAGTGATGGTTGAAGTAACTCTTCAATCATTGTTTTTTCTTGTGAAGAGCAAAACCTTTTGATTGGTTCAAGCAAGGTCATTTTAGCTTCTCCCACTCCACCCACCTTCGGTGTCTCGATACCTCATTTTCCCATCACTAGTTTAAAAAAATAGATGAAAGACAATAGATGTGGAGTGCCAGTATCAAAGTATAAAATCGGTTGTGGTAAAAAAATAATAATAATTGTACTAAATTCTTATTGTTCAGATGTATCATTCAATCAATAAACAACTTGCATGCCTACCTCAGATACTTGCACTTATTTTGGCTGCCTCCTCTTCTCAGTGTAATTACAGCCCGTCTGTTCTCACGGATTTAACCAATGCCTTTCCAGCTCATTATTTTGGCTTGCTTGCTATACTGCAGCATCAGACAGCTCTAGTTATCACAGTATCCATTACACATCAGACATAAAGCTCTTCCAAGCATTCACCATTAAAATACTGTATATTCTTGATTTATCATTAGAAAGATTTTCTTATTCTGATGTATCCATTACGGACAAAATCTGGCCTGCAAGATTTCTATTTATGAGGAACAGTTTGCTGGAAAATAGTGTTAAAGAACTGGTAATTACTTTAGACTTTTGCTTTCGAAAAAAAAAAGACATGAGATTCCAAACAGACTTTTGGAATTTCCATTTACTTGCCTGTACTGGCAGAACAGCTGAGACAAACACAAGTACAGTAAGTTTAGATAAGAATACGACTAAGTTTAACAAGAACAGACCATTTTTCTCATCAGAGCTCGTTATGCTTTCTTCTTCTCCTGAAAACGACAAGGGCTTCTGTTCCCACTGTGAATGCTGTTAAAGCATGTCTACTGTATGCATTGATTCTGAAAAAGGGAAAACATCTAAGTGTCAGGAGAAATATACGCCTAACTAAATGTCACCTAAGCCCTTTTGTTCTGCCTGTGCAATTACTTGAAACACTGCATTTGATCAACTTCAGTAATCTGTTTTTAAATTCGATAAATGTCTATAAAATTTGCCCGGAGTCTCCTTTTTGTTTGAAACTGCAGACATTAAAGGCCTTGTTTTGAAGGGAAATATGACAAAATGATCAATGAAGCCGGCTAGCTCTTTATTTCTATGTTGGATCATTGTTTAGGTGTGTGCACTGGCACCGACATAGGACACAGTGATTAATGGCCTTAAACATCTGCCAGGAACAGTGCAGCTTTAACACAGCGGGCATCAGCAATGGCAAAATATTCTGCTTTGTATTTGTGTGATTTGCAACTATAGATATTAATGAAAATGAATAATCAAATCTCTGTTGGGTCATTGGCTGCTGAGTCTGTTGTGTCATCATTCATTCCCAGTCCTTCTGAGATCAATCAAGTGCATTAATGTGGCCCTGCAATCACAACACTCAGGCAAGGCAAATATAAGTGGGTCGATAAAGTCACTCACAGGCAAGAGTCAAGATCAACAACAACAAGGAAGTATCAGTTCCAGTTCCAGTGAACCAAGAGCACACAATTCCACTGTCTTTACAAAGGCTTTGCTGAATAGAATGTACCATCTAGAATCCCTGCTTTGCGTTCCTGATTTTTTCCCATTTTGGTGCCAAATTATACCCATCCATCCATTGTCTAAGCCGCTTATTCCTGGTCAGGGTCGCGGGGGGGGGCTGGAGCCTATCCCAGCATGCGTTCCGGGCGAGAGGCAGGAATACACCCTGGACAGGTCGCCAATCCATCACAGGGCACACACACCATTCACTCACACACTCATACCTACGGGCAATTTAGACTCTCCAATTAGCCTAACGTGCATGTCTTTGGACTGTGGGAAGAAACCGGAGCACCCGGAGGAAACCCACGCGGACACGGGGAGAACACGCAAACTCCGCACAGAAAGGCCCCCGGCCTGGACTCGAACCCGAGACCCTCTCGCTGTGAGGCGACAGTGCTATCCACTGCACCACCGTGCCGCCTTCCAAATTATACCCTCCATTGATTAAATTCCCCCACCCCCCCATGAACCCACCGCATACAACTACGGGACCAGCCACTACCCAGGGACTAGCAGTGACGTGGACGGGTGAACCACCTCCTTCGAGATGGACTCCACCAAGCCATTGACTGTGATTCCGATACCCACTGGGAAGCCTTCTGTACACACAACAAGCCCGTGCCGGCTTCCCTCCCTCCTCCCCTGGGGCAGACAGACAATTGCCGCACCCTGAGTGGGACTCCCGGCCAGAGCCGGGCTGGCACAGCCGGTGGAATCACACCCTGGCCGCAGTGAGAAATTTGACTTTACTTTTCTTAGTTCTAGTTCTAGAATTTTACAGTTCTTTGAGGATGCCATTAGCAGCTCTTTATGATGTCATAAATTACAATCGAATAGAATGTCACAGCTTGTTCTAGAATAAACATCATAATGCTGTCGCACTAACAGTTCCATGCCTGCACTGATGACATCACAGATGAAGTCCAAAGGCCAGAATCTATAGTAAGTAAAAGTATTTTATCAAAGTATCATTATAATGAAACAAGCTGACTGAATGCACGGATAAGTTAAACCTCCCTTGTGGCAGATGGTCTGTCACATTCTCACAGTTGACCTTGAAACTAATTTGGCGTGTTCCTCTTCCTTACCTGTTGCTGTTCTTTTTTTCTCACCAGCTCATTCCTGTACCTTGAATTTGATTATGGGCATGTCCCTTATCTCAAATGTTTTGATATATTGATGCTTTCATCTGTCGGTTGTCGTGTGTTTTTGCTCAGACATTTGGATTGCTCCAAATGAGTTTAAGATGTGTCAGACAACAATACAAAACATCTCTCACATAATGAAGATCTGAGTGTACCAGTCAAAAAGAACAGCTCCATTTTTACAGATTATTTAGTTCAGAAGCACACACATTTACAAAGGTTTACACTTTGCAGTACTTTTTTATTTGAAATGAGCAGACGTAGAGCTGTCTAACAGCATCAATTATGTTCAGCATGCCTGCTGAATAAAACATCAATGAACTAACTTTATCTCTAATGAGGAAGTCATTAGTACAAGCCTGAGTAAGGGATTAATGTACAGTTATGTATAAAAGTTGGTGTGGACATAAAGTGTCTTAATAGGGCTGCAACCTGGCCATAGCATCCCTCTCTGAAGTTATCCATGGACTGTTCCTGATGAAACTGCCTGCTCATGCCCTAGATTGACATTTGCAGTCAACTGAGTCAACAACTTGTCTGTTTTGCCTATAATCTCGAATCAATGATGATGTCTTTCCATCAGACTTCCATGCCAACATCACCTTAGCCGCTGTTCCTCATGAAACATTGCTTAATTAACTCAGGAACCTGTGTGTGAATCACCAGCTTTCAATATAATTTGCATTCCTCATTTACTTTATTTTGGTAATGTTACCTGTACATCTTAAATTTCATTGGATAGTTTGACTTTCATACTGTCCTCCCTTCTGTCTTTGGGGATATATTTTAATGAATCACACATTAATAACGTGATGCCAAATCACAATTTAGAAAGCTGCATACTGGCTGGTTTTGCGCATATTCCCCAACATACATTACTAATTTACCGGGTCTCATAATTATTGCCTTCATTGTTTTCTTTTCTCGGAACAGCTGTGAATTCTGAGATGCATTTAAGCAAACAGCCCCACAGGTAAGGAAAAGCTGCCCAGAATAATCCACCGATTGTTCACTCTCCAATCCAAAGGGCTGTGGAGTCATTCACTTCACACACATCTACAAAAAAAAAGAGTAATTCACCAAGCACCGAATGACACTGCTGGATGACCAAATGGCGGTTTCAGTTTTTACCAACAGCGATGATAGCTCACCTTTCCCCATTTTAAAAGTGGACACAAACTCTGCGTCACCTCCTTCCTAAAGCAGATAAAAAGAGAGAAGACTTGTGTGGAAAATGTAATTATCCACCGCAGGCTTGGGACACGGGGAGGAAGCACAAAGCAAATTTCACTGCGATTCCCAGAAGCCTTGCGCTCTCCAATCCCTGCTGGATTTGTCCACACTCAATCCACCCCAACTCAAAACTGCTCTAATCCCCTTCTTTAACATCTATAACTAGATTCCTCCTAAATCTATACATCCTGTTATAAATAATGACCTCTAGTACTTTGCTTATTTTTAAAATGTATTAATTGTTTATTGTTTAAGTCTGACGGATGTTTCTCAGGAGAATGCGGATGACTTTAAAAAAATGTATTTTTGGAACAATAAAAAATAAAATAAAGAACTCATTGAAATTTGTCAGGAAACCGCCAGACATTAGTGCATACAGGAGTAATTGATTCACTCAAGAGCTAATATAATTCACCAAGGACCTAAGAAAAATGAAAATCAAACCTTTTAGCACTCTACTTTAATGGAAGTAAAGGCATGTCTACTCCTATCAAATAAAGTCCATTTTACTATGAGCATTAAATTATCCTATTCTTTCACACCCAATGAAAGCAATTAGAGAAGAGACAGGCCAATAAAGGCTGAACAGAGAAAGCAGTCATTTCATTTCTCACTCCACACCTAACCCCTGCCTGCAGGACTTATCAAGCACCCGACAGAGCTGCAAACAATTAACGCTAAGACCCAGGTGCTCCCTGTCCATAAAACATTCTGTCCTTCATTTTGAGTAGCCAATCAAACTCTTTTTTTGGGTGCTACCAACATCGGGAGTTTGGCGGTCGCTGCAATAAACCCAATAAATTTATGAGAAAAGGAAAATAGATTTTTAAAAAGTCGCATAAATATGCTGCCAGAGGACAAGGACAAGGTAATGTTTAATTTCTAAATCTGAGGACCTTGTAGATACTGTTCCCTAATTGTTCTGTACACTTTATTGATTGACAGCTGAGTGATGGGTGTATTTTTAAGCCTTCTATTAGTGACAATGGAAGTGTTGACTCTTCTGATTGTCTTGGTAAAGCAGATATAACACAAAGCAAGCCGTCACAGCACAGACCTTTCAAACATTTGTCACGAAAAACAAAGTCCAGAACTGAAACAATAGCATAGAATATATTTTATTGGGATTGCTGTCACAAATCACAATGTCAAAAGAAAATGATTGGGACTGTATGATAACGCTGAACTGACCTATCCCTGAAGCCCAGATTCAATAGAGCTTGCAATACACCATGCCCTTAAAGGGCAATGGTTAAAATTTGATGCATTTTATAATGTGAATCAAGCTTATACGTATGCGCAATTGAACATGCGGAAACGCTTCCCAGTACCAATTCATTCCACCTCCTGTGGATGACACAAATCAACTTCACTGCCAACCTGACTTTTTCATTATAGTGAATAGAGATTATATATATTGTGGCATCCCAAGGGGCAGCATGAGGAAATGGCTGCCTGCCCCTTTAACTCTTGTGAGCCACTAGAGCCATGAGGACTACAGCTCCCAGCAGCCTGCAGTCCCACACCTCATTGCCACCAGCGGAAGCAAGTGAAGCAATTGGGACTACTGGCAGCTGCATACAATTTGGGGACTAAAGAAAATTTGCACCTTTTCCTCAAGCAAATGGCAGAGTACCAGAAGGGAAATGCATAGTGAGTGGGGAAGAGTTAGAGGATTGCTCTTCGGATTTGACTTGGATTGTTTTGAGAACCCCGTTTTAATATATGCCATTTAGCAGACGCTTTTATCCAAAGCGACTTACAGTAGTGAATGCATATATTATTTTTTTCAGTGTATGTGGCCCCAGTGGGGATTGAACCCACAACCTAAGCGTTGTTAATTGCTCTACCAACCCACAGAGAACAACGATTATTGTGAATTGAATTGAATTGAATTGAATTGAATTGCGTTGAATTGAATTGAATTGAATTGAATTGAATTGCTCTGAACCAACTGAGCCACAGAGAACCACACAGCAAGAAGGTCTTTGTGCCTTTCTGTGTGGAGTTTGCATGTTCTATGTGCGTGGGTGTTTGAGGAACTGGCAAATTGGAGTCTAAATTTTTGAGTGAAAGTGAATGGTGTGTGTTGAATTGAATTGAATTGAATTGAATTGAATTGAATTGAATGGATGGATGGATTGAATTGAATTGAATTGAATTGAATTGAATTGAATTGAATTGATCATTGCAATGGGATCTTTTATGACCACAGAGAGTCAGGACCTCGGTTTTTTCCGTCCCATCTGAACAACAGACATGTAGTCCAATGGGATCAAAATCAGAACCTTAGTATTGCCAGTGCCATGCTCTACCTAACTGAGCTACAGGACTATGACTTTACATTACTGAATATAAATGTAAAAATATTAAAAATAGTAATTCAAAAATATTAATTTAAATTAAAACTAGAGAAGATCATAAACTCATTCAGTACAGGACAATTTGCTGAAAGAGCAAGTATTGCAAATGTATGAAATATGAATTTCTTACTGATACCCTTTGAATGAAGAATATAGATGCGAAGCTCTTTGTGCTGTTTCTTATGTAACACTAGGACTTTGGCAGTAGCTGACTGCTTGACTTTAACATTCATACTGTTCACAAGTGAAACAGGGTGATGTGCAAACCTATCTGCAGAACATTATTTCGCTTATTTGAAAAGAACAACAAAAAAGTATATGGATGAAAAAGCAAGATCCTATTGTGTGTGTGTGTGGCGTAAGACTGCAGGGTAAAGCCATGGTACTGCAGTGATTTATCACCTAAGGAAACAGCAGATCACAGAGGAGTTGGACTACACCGTAGTCTTCTGACAGACTCCCTTAGAAAAGTCTTCCGTACCGAAGAGAAGAGGTTGGTAAGAACGGGAGCGAGTGCTGATGAACCCCAGTTTGGCAGTGCACAACACCATTAATGTATTTACTAGAGCAAAATGACGGCTGAGAAGCACTCAAAATCTCCACCACAGCATGACAGGGACCTTACAGCCTTGTTTGTGAGCAACGCTACAGTAAAGCAAGACATTATCCACTGGCTTGAGTACTATTGTGAAAGCATTTTACTGGGAAGAAAGGCTGCCTAGATATCAAATCAGTTGATTTAGTATTAGCTTGACCATGTTTCTGGGGGAATAAGGTTTTTGTTTTTTGTTTTTTACTTCTTCAGCAATAGCAGCAGTTGGGCTCAACTACTTTAGAACTTCTAAACCTCCATCCTTAACTCCGTTGAGTCATTTCGGATGCAAGTCCATCTCTGATCCTTAATCCTTCACATCAATACATGCTGCAGGGTTCTATAGTGTGTGGACAAGCTCCATGGTCTGGTCTGGTCCAGATTGTGTCAGTGCCGACTGTGGCCAGCAGTCCAGCAAGGTGACGCGTAATTAACGGTAGCATCACCCATAATAGGCTGGGTTGTCCTTGTCCGTCTCATCACACACCAACACCTGACTCATGTCCGTGCAAGCTTAACTGTGCATCGTACCTTTCAAGGAATTTTGCTAAACAAAAGCTTCACAGATTCTCAAATGTGTGAAAAAACTTTGTGAAGTTTGGCACTGACATATACGTCTGATACAGCAGGTAAATCTTATCGGCTCAACTTCCAGGCTCATTTGCCTCTACTTTGCAAATCAATTACGAGGAAAGCAAATGCAGAAGCAGAAGCTGACACGCTGCCACCATCATAACTGCGGCAGGTGACTAAAACAAGCTCCTCTTAAGGAGGCACTGCGGTGGCCAGGCTGTGAGAGGAGAGCCCAGGTTCACCTGTGGGCTAAACAGTGGTCACCCACATGGTCCAGACTGGAACTTTGTTCCAACTAGGCAAGAATTTGCCCTGATTCCTGTAGTGTAATGCAATTAATGTAAAAACACACCTGCTGGGTGTCTGGAACTCTATTGGATTAATGCAACACCATCCTTCCATACAAATTCCATCATTTGGTGTTTTGTTGATGGTAGTGGAAAACGCTGGCTCAGGCAATGCTCCAGAATCTCCCATAAGTGTTCAATTGGGTTGAGATCTGGTGACTGAGATGGCCATGGCACATAGTTTTCAAGCTCATCAAACCATTCAGTGACCACTTGTGCCTTGTGGATAGGACATTGTTCTCCTGGAAGAGACCACTCCCATCAGGATAGAAATGCTTCACCATAGGATATAGGATGAAGGTGATTTCTCAGAATGACTCAGAATGGCTTTGTATTTATTGGTGTTTACCCAGCCCTCTAAGGAGTTGAGTGGACCTAAACCATGCCAGGAAAATGCATCCACACCATAACAGAGCCCCCAGAACCCCTGATTTACTCAAGTGTTTTGGTTATTTTGACAGTTACCTGTACATTGCTGTGAATTTCACATAAATAATATTTCATATGGGCTGCCAGGTAGATTTTGCTCTCAGTCGGGAGGGGGGTTGTTGGTCAGGGAGGGAGGGTTTAGTCATCACCAGGATTATCACACAAAAGTGACTCTTCTGGTCACAGATATTCTAGATTCATAGATATAGATATTCATGCATAAAATTACATTTTAATTTTTAATCTTTTTAAATTGCCCGCATCCATGAGGCATGAATAATTATCCATTATTGCCTTTTCCCCCACATAGGTGTGTTAATTACACACCAGTTTGAGTGCCACATAAAAAGATGGCACACTATGCTAATGTTCATGATAAAGTACCAAATCTGACACATTGTATATGTGGATATCGAATACATACTGATATAGTCATTTATTATTATAGCTAACAGTTATTTTTTATAAGAATGTTGTACTTTATATTTTTCTAGTTCTACTGTTGCGCATAAACATTTGTGGGGAAAATCTGCAGGTGAGAAGCCCAGAGAGAAGCCGTGCATACACTTCTTATGTAGTGCAGCTGGCAGGGGTGTGGGGTGCCACAGTGGTAACTCAACTGGAATTTCCAATCTTTTATTCTGCAATACATTTAAACAATGAATGCAGAGTGGTGCTTCAGCTATGTCTGTCTTCAGAACAACAGAGAGAGAAAGAGAAAAAGAGAGAGAAAGACAAAGGAGGACAGAGAGCAGTAGTGACAGAATTAGGGAGAGAGTGAGAGAAAGGGAGAGAGGGAAAGAGAGAGAAATAAATAGAGGGAGAAGTCAAGAGAAAGAGACATGAGTGTCAGCAGGCCATTAAAAGATATTACGTTGTGACAGATCACCCTGTCAATTGCAAGAAAATATTAAGCAAATAAATAAGTACCAGTTTGGGAAGAGCTGCTGACAAGAGACTGGCTGTCGTGGGAAAACGTGGCTACCTAGAGAGAACAGGATGTTTCACAACACACAAACTTCCCCTACATATTGCGAATCAATCCATAATTCCTGTGACTGTGGCAGTGACTGTGTTTGCTTCCTTAAAACGGGGCCCTGCATGTTATTCTACTGTATTTTAGATTGTTTTTAAATCTCAAAACTGTAATATACCAGTTGTAGTTTTTTCATCTTTAGCTATTTTATTATTATTGTTCCTTCTGTTTGATATGCATGTGCCTTGGGAGCACAAACATACTGTATGTTTGTCATGCCAATAGAGCCAACTGAAACAGAAAATTGAAATTGAGTGTGTGTATGTGTGTTTGAGAGGGAGATAGAGAGAGGGAGAAAAATAAATACAGAGAGGGACAGAGATAGCGAGCTTGTCATTATATTATTCCCTGACTTTCACATTATATACATTATAACTACACTCCTTTGGCAAGAACAGTGAGTGCTGTGCCAATAAATCACACTTCAACCGGGCATGATGGACCATTTCCGGGTGTAGATGCATGTCATATGAACTGGATGTCTGGCACAGAGACGGTCTGCTACAGCTGTATTTTGTGACAGGTGGGCATGGTGATGTGTCTGTATGTGTATGTGTGTGAAAAGGGGGGGAGGAGAGGTCACCACCCTCTCCCACCCATCAATTCGCCCATGTCATCGCCGCTTATCATGAAAGGACAGCAGGCGGGACACTGCTAGTGTGAGATGCACACGTGTACACTGACAGTTCACGCCCGCGATACACAACAAAATCTATTAACCTTCCGGAAGGGGAAGTGCCACAGGGGGTTTATTTTTCTGGCATAAACAGCCTGCACCCCCCCCCCCCAGCTCTCTGTCTGCCCAAATCCCGCCAACGACCCCAGCTTTCTGTCTTGTTCTGCTTTCAGTTTCTAAACACATTTACATGTAATATTTCCCATATGATGTGTTTGCATTAGCAGAAATGAAACTGCTGTCAGTGACACAAATCTCCACGTTTGGAAATGTGAAAAGCAACACAGAAGAATGCAGTGATTCAATCATGAAAATCCATGAAGCTGAACTTCTCTAACTCATAATCACCAACACAAGCAATATCTCTTATTCAATTATTCAGCTCCACAGAAAGAGCCTTTTCTCAATCTGTCACACATATAAAGGGCTGAATTCAATTAACATTTGTCCTTAACTCTGACTTACAAAGAAAAGCTCATTCTATTTTTTCCATAGAGTCAGAGTTAAGGATGCATGTTGATTAAATTCAGGCCAATATCCTTTATCCAATTCACATCCTCAGAAATCCAGCCAAGACTGCATTTTCAGGGTCCAAACCCAACTATTTACATGTTGAAATGGTCACAACCTGAAGACTTTCTGAGAACAGAATATATGGCCTAGGCCTGTGTTTCCTATCTTCCTCGTCTTGTGGTGCATTGTGCGTGGGAGGTTTTTCAGTTTTTCAATCTCATTCATTTAGGTTGATGGCCCGACTGATTAAATATTTGCTGCAATCATTCTATTTCTTGAAATGACTCAAAAATCTATATTACCTTGCACATTAATTTTTTATCATTAATTTCACATGAGGAAATTTCACAATAATTCAAATGCATCAAAACTTTCAAATCAATATTCATATTGGTATCAGTATCAAAATCTGCAGCAGTAGCAGCCAGCCTTAGTCTGCCTTGGTGCATAATGTAGACTTTTTTTTTTCCCTTGGTTTGGCATGATTCCTCTCCTTTAAATGAGCACACAGACAGGAGAGCATTCCAAGTGGCTGAGTTGGTAAAGGCGTCGCTAGAAAGCACAGGCTGAGCCCCCCTTGTACACAGGTTCAAGCCTGGGCCTTGGCCTTGTCGTCAGCTGACTGTGACCTCGGCAAGCAAAACATTTGGCTACATTTTGGTATGGTTGCCGAACACCTTGTTTACTCTCAAATTTGCGTGCTTTTTCACAATGGCCTCTGAAGCATGTTTAGGCGTGTCGGGGCTGTATCCAGATGCAGCGAGAGACATATTTACGAATTAATGCCACATACATACACAGTTGCCCTATCAGCAATCACAGTAGCAGCGCTCTGCAACCATAAGATCAGTACAGCATCATTTTCATTTATAAAACAGTTTATGAGAAAGTTTGAGAAACATTTTTTTGTGCTGCTGAATGTGATCATCCCTGGAATCAGTGGAAGAGGGACACAGAGTGGTAGTTTGAAAGACTATTGGCTATTCCAAATTGGGTAGACATTTTTTTTACACATGAAAGCACATTAACTTTAAATGACTTAAATTACTTCTTTTTTTAAATAAATAAAAATATGTATGACTCATATTGTATTTGATTACATTTACACAACATACTGTCTATATGATCTTGCATATGTTCCTGTCCTGGTATTGATAATTGACTAGGTAGCAATTAGTTTAGTTTATTTATTAGCACAAAAGAAGGCTTTAAAAGAGTAATATACAAATAAAAATAAAGATTCAATAAATAAAATAATTTTAATTTTCATTTTAAATTGATTAAATAAAGATATAAAAACAAGATTGTTTTGTTTTGCTAGTGATAGAGAATCTTAGTAGTCATTCTACTGTTGGTCAAGTGCTTTCCTGATTCAGGCTAGTATGCGCCAAAAAACTGAGGTTGTCACCAATAATCAGTGGCACTGGATGCCACAGACACCACGGCAGCCATTTTACCCTCCTGCCTTTAATCCCAGCACCACCAGAACCTCCCACTAGACCACTGATACGATGAAGAAAGGTGGGTGTGGTGTTTGGGGGGGTCACAGTCGTGCTACTAGTGTAGCTCATCATAGTGGCCTTCAAGACAGCATCTCTGAGCCCTAATCTGCCATTCAGGTGCAGTGTTGCATTTCCTCTCTGAAAGTTTTTTTTTACCCCCACTTAAGTCAGCGGTTGCCAGCTGCACAGCCATCCAAAATTCAAGGCCTGTCAGCCATCATTTCCTTCTACATGCATTTCTGTGCCTGGCCCTGACTGAGTAAAAGCCTCACCAAACCCAGAGCCCAGGGAACTCTCACTGCAGGCCCGCAGGATGGAGCAGAGCGCAATGCCGACCTCTTGAAAATGTATAATTATCTCTGCAGGACATGTCCCCATTGAATTTTTGATTTCTTGATTTGATTTTAACTGATTTGCATTTGTGTACACAAACAAAATGATACAAAGGTATATGCAGGGAACTATAGTGTGGTCTTTTCCACCATGTGAGGCAGAGATCAGGTGTGAGGTAGATATCAGATGTGAGTCAGCGATCAGATGTGAGACAGAGCTCAAGTGTGAGGGAGAGCTCAGGTATACAAGTGGGCTTAAACAGGTATCTTTTCATCAGGGATGTCTAAACTATGGTTGACTACTTATTGGCTTTAATTTGCATTTAGTCTTTGGACTTTAATGCAAGGTTTTTCAGAAAAAAATATGCCACATTTTACTGATAATATTTAATTTGATCCAATTGTTTTCTTTTTGCTTTCCAAAATGTCTGTAAAAAAAAAAAAAAAACCTCAAAACAATTTACACAAAAAGGCTGATCATCATTGCACAAAAACTGAAGGTTATCAGTAAAAAGTGAAATGCATGTTAGATAAAATACAACAGTGGAGATTTGTACAGCATATGAGATCTTTAACACTACCTCCTGAACAGTGCCAGTGCAAACCGGTTCTAACCTTTTCCCATCAGGTCATGTGGACTCAGGTCAAAAGAAAGAACATGAACATTGGTCCCCACATACACAAAAACACTTGTTGGTTAATGCAAAGCTGAAGGACTAGTGTCAACACATTATGCTCTCTCATCCTAACTTCTGCCAACTGCCAACAGTCTGGCCATATAAACAATGCTTGTTTGGCCAAGGGTGGATAAAGCAGGGTGAGCTGTGTGCAAATGTAAAAGTATTTTGAATTGTGTAGAAATTAATGACCATATTTATACCCAGTATTCTTGCTTTGTTTATCCAAAGCCTTGCTATTTATTATGGCTATTATGGTGTATTTCTTACTTTGATGTGCCCCCAAAATATTGCTAATTACAATCTACATTTTGGGGGGTAACGGGCCAATGCAATTTTGAACATTTCTAAAGAAAAAAATGTCCAACTCTGATATAATGGCAAAAGCAAATGGAAAGTGTTTGGTTCCACTGTCGAGAGGACAATGTGGGAAAGCTGCCATTTGGCGCTTTTTATATTTCACGAGGGGGAAACAGCCCATTTCACAGCACATTGGAATTCAGGGGTGAGTTTAGTAACCCGCTACCGCGTTGCGGAGAGCGTGGCTTTTCATACGCAGGGCGCTGTGAGCACATGTGGCAGAACTGCCAAGGCCTGCAGCGATAGGATGGAAACACTGGCACTGGCTCACTAGATCTGATTGGGCAGCCTCCATCCCTGGTGCTCCCCGTAGGTCTCCGTCTGTGGAGACTGTGTGTGTGTGTGGAGCTAGGGAGTGGGTTATTTGGGTCAAAAACTGGACTTATTTCTTGCTTGTTCACTACATTTACAGAAACTCTTATCCTGTCTTCTTATGTCAAATTCATAATCTGTGCATCATTGTAGTTGTTGACTTTGTTTTTTTTTTCTATGTTAGAAAAGAAAAAAATTGAAAAATAGGCACTGGATACAAATGTCTGTTGGTTAGTCCAAATGTATCTAGATCTGTTGACAAAATCACAACTTTGATAACATTGTGTCTCTATGTCAGTGACTTCTCTCATTGTACAGCACGTTCATCCTAATCTAATTTATAACCATAAACATCCATACTTACATTTTTCAAATACTTTTAGATTTTGTTTCAAATTTTTTCCAATTTTCTCCCAATTTAGTAGCCAATTACACCCTCTCTTTGCATGTCAATCCCGCCCTTTGTGAGTTTGCAGTGAGACCGGAAGTGACAAAAATAGGTTTTGGTGTTTGAAGGGCATTATATTGCTTTTAAGTACTCATTTTTGTTTGTTATAACATTTGGAATAAAACACAGTTTTTATTATCAAGGATAGTAACATGTATTATGTTCGGGGTCAATTTGACCGCAGGTAAAACAAACTCAATTTTAAACATTCAAAATATTTAGGTTCATAAAAGACTTCAGTACATCAGTAAATAACACATAGCAGTTATTCAATAATTTAAAAACATTAATAAAAAGTAAATTTGTCACCAGAAATTAGCCTTTGTCTGCAGTACAGTGCACATGATGTGCAGAGAGTGTGTGTGCTTCTTGCTGATGTACTTCTTGCATTTCATGCATGTGGTGCTGGTCTTAGAGTCATTTCTGTTGGGACAGACCTGGCACCTGCCATGTTTCTGCCTGTTGTTGGAACCACTGGAGGAGTTTGGGTGTGTGTTTCCTTTTGAAACCTCTTTACAACAGATGCAGTCATTGATGCTCTTGGAAGAGCTTCTCCCATTTGTCCCATATATCCCTTATAGCTGCAAGTTTGTCACGCATTTCTCTGTCATCAAAGCTTATGATGCAGGAGGACATTGTGGCTGGAAATATTGCCCTACCAATGTCAGCATTCCCAAGGCTTGCTGTTGCTTTGCCTTTCGACTTATACACTCCTGCCAAAATAAGCAACCCAACATAGGCTTGCAAGTGGGTCACATCCAACTCTTTCCAATTGCCACCATATACCAGCCTCCCCTCTAAGTTTGTCATCTCAAGAATCTCATTTTGCCTTGATGGTGATATGTTAAAATGCAGATGTCTTTATGTCTTGGACATGGCTGAAAGCATATCTGGTGGTGCCTGGACATTATCTAGTGGTGCCTGAACATTATCAAGTTTATTTTATGTTTACCAGGTTTTCCCCATGATATAAGGAAAAGCCATGAAGTATCAAGCTGAACAAATAATGATAATCATATTTTTAGAGACGTTAAACATTGGATGGGGTCAAATTGACCCCAAACCTAACAGAAGGGTAAAGTCGGACTATATGGAATTATATACAGTAGGAAACTAATCATAGATCCTAATTTATCATTTAGGTCAGAGGTCAATCCTCTTATCCTTTGAAATACCACTCTGACCTGACATATTTCATAAAATGAAAACCAATTATGTACAGTATATTATGTATATTTATGTATATTATGTAGGTAATAGCACACATTTCACCTAGCTACAGATAGTGGGTGTGCCTAACTCTACTGGAAAATGAGACTAGACCAATTAGACCAATATCCCAACCCAGAATGATACATCAGAACCAACCATATATTCCTTCATGCTGGAGTGTGTGAACCCATCCATCTCAGTATGCGTTTATGAGTGACTGTGAAAGGACCCCCCTTACGTCTTGAACATTAGTCATGTTTTGTGTTTTTCATCTGCCCCCTTATGATTTTGAGCTTTCTTGTGTTGGGCTACAAACAGCTTGCTATCAGACTGGGCCCACAGAAACAGTGGAAAAGCCTCATCCTTTCTCCTCTTACTGTGTTTTTGAAATCTGTTGCCCTGGCCGCTGCGCTCCCAGACACTAACATTAAAGTGACAAATGCGCGCAGACATGAGAACATTTGGAGCGGTGAGAGAACAGTGGAGAAGCAGGGGAGCATTTTTTCATTTGGGAGCACAGCGTGTATCAGTGCATAACACTGCACAACGTGTTCTGCTTAGCGTGGCACCCTTATCCAAGCCAAATTATATTTCTAAAATTCACACAACACACATTCGGTGACCCATTTTAGGCTGCTGACATTTTGCTGGACCAAATTATGTAAAGTACCCTCCACAACGGGTTACAACAACACTGAAACACAGAAGCCCTGACTGAAGCACAGACTGAATCCCTGAAACACAGAATGAAGCCTGCATATCTGCATTGGCATGGTTTAAATCATACCTGGCTGACCGGTCCTACCATGTGGCCAGGAGAGGATCCCTCTCCTCTCCCCACACCCTCTCTACTGGAGTCCCACAGGGCTCGGTGCTAGGCCCCCTCCTATTCTCCCTGTACACCAAATCACTTGATTCGGTCATCTCTCATGAGTTTTTCATATCACTATTATGCTGATGACACCCAACTCTTTCTCTCCTTCTCTCCTTCTGAGACCCGGCGCGTATCTCTGCATGTCTGGCAGACATCTCTGCTCTCCCCAGCGAAGGGATCCCCAATGATTGATGCTTCAATCACTGTGGAAGGCTCCATAGTGTCTCCATCCCAGTCTGCCAGGAGCCTGGGAGTGACCCTGGACGACCAGCTGTGCTTCTCGGGCCACATCACAGCAATCACCTTGGACCTGCCAATTTTCCGTCCATAACATCCGGAGGATCCAATCGTTCCTCACCCAAGAGGCTACACAACTCCTGGTCCAGGCCCTGGTGATCTCATGCCTGGACTATTGCAATTCCTTGCTGGCAGGCCTACTGGGCTGTGCCATCAAGTCACTGCAACTGGTCCAGAATGCTGCCGCACATCTGGTGTTTAACCAACCAAAGTTCACACATGTCACCCCTCTACTCACCTCTCTGCACTGGCTCCCTATTGCAGCACACATCAAATTTAAATCACTGGTGCTGGCTTATCAAGCTGCTAGAGGAACTGCTCCCTCCTACCTCCTGTCACTCAGCACACCCTACACCCCAGGCTCCGCTTCCTCTGGCAGACTGACTGTCCCTTCCCTTCAGGCGCCCGGCAGTCGCTCCTCGCGGTCTCGCCTCTTCTCTGCCCTGACCCCTCAGTGGTGGAACAATCTTTCCCACTTGGTCAGGACCGCGGAATCACTGGCCATCTTCCGCAAGAGACTCAAAACCCACCACCTCCACCACCACTGACTGTACATTTTCACTCATTGTCATCACCACTGCTTTCATGTTTAATACTGCATTTTGTAATATGTATCTATGTTGATGACTGTCCAAACCCCCCCAAAAAAACAACAAACTTTTCCTTCCCTGTGTTACAGGTATGGTATGCAGCTGCCAACGATTATGTCTATTACTGTATTATGACACTGATCTCTTGCGCAGACTATGATTGATCTTACCATATATTAATGCACGTCTTGTAAGTCACTCTGGATAAGAGTGTCTGCTAAAAGCCAAAATGTAAAATGTAAATGTAAGGACTGAAACACAGACTAAATCCCTGAAACACTGACTGAAGCACTGAAACACTGACTGAATCACTGAAGTACTGACTGAAGCAGTGGAACATAGTTTGAAACACAGACTGAAGTGAAGTGAAGTGAAGTCTTATTGATTCTGGGACTCCACATTCATTCCACCCAACCATGCCCCCTCCCCCCAAATGGGAAAAGTAACCACAGCCATGATATTACAACAAAACGAATTGTATGGGCCCCATAACAAAAAGCAAGATGGAAAAAAGCACAGCAGAGAAAGATAAGTGAACAATTTGATGCCCATATGCGACCACTCAAGACCGATTGAGACCGCCCAAGACCACGGGAAGGGGGACCTACCTGCTCCTTGACGGAGGCCAGGATGGCAGACGTGGTCTCTGTCTCAGACCCGTCACCATTGGAGGCATTCAAAACGGGGCTCAGCATGCCTGGTTTTTCCTGCTCAGACGGCTGGTCAGGAACTGGCATAGCTCCTGAGGCAAAAAGAAAAGAAAACAGCAACAGGTGTAAGAACAAAATACACTAGGACAATTTTACATCGGGAACAACCCATTTAGAAACAACCCCTGAACTCAGATGCACTGTAACTGTCATGAACTGAACAAGTCTTCAGAGAGCTGATCGCTGCTTGACAAAATAATTCCATACTACAGCGCAGGGCACCGGTCTCACTGGAAATCAGCTCAAGTACCTGCCATTCAGTAAGATAAATATATCTTCCTAGAGATGACCAATTAATGGAATGAAAATCAATGAAAATCAATAATTAAAAAACGTTCAACATTCAGGCACATATGCATTTTTTTATATCCTTCCCTATTTGGAATCTCTGCTTACACTTCTCAGGTCAAGTGCTATGACATCTAGCAGTGAATGGAAATAAATAATTAACAAATAACAACATTCAAGTCTTTACATATTAGCATTTTGGGAGCTCCTACCAAAAAACTATGTACTCAATACTCTCCCTCTCCTTACAAAAAAATAACATTTCTGTTCAAATATGAAACAATCCTCTTTTTTTCCCCCTTTTGTACTTGGAATCATTGCTCATGTCTCTCAGGTCAGTGCTGTGTAATCTAAAGTCAGCCGCAGATAAATGATGTGCGCTCTTCTAATGCACTTGCCCATCATTATTTTACATGCTGTGGGCCGAGAATAATGGGAGGCCAAAGCTTGCACTGATTAGTGGAGAGGCAGTATCTCTCTGCAGTTGCGCAGCCTGTGTGGAGTTGGGGGGGGATCTAGTGCAGCAGTAACCTGAGGAACTCTAGCCTACTTATACCCATACCCCAAACTGGGCAAAGCCAACTGTGTCCCAGCACTGTGGACTCACACTGAAGAAACACACCAAAAATCCGCTGAGCTAATCATTCAGGCACAGACGCACGCTCTCTAAATAACAGTTTAATGAGTTTTACATGCACAAAGTTGCTACACATTTCAAAACTTTAGACCATCATTATGGATTACACATCAAATTATCATTTGGTCATTACTGTAGCTACATTGTATAAACAGAGAATAACGTGATGAATGGACATGGGCCCATTATCTGCGGTCTGTGTTCGCCGGACGAAAATGGCTGACTCTGACTCTGCCAAGGGGTGTGCGTCCATTAATAAAGACAACTGCCATTATTGGAGAAGACAAGAGGCCTCAGCAGACAAGCGCTTTCAGAGAAAATCAAATTATACCCACTTAGGCCTCTATTTTCTGAGTGTTAATGTGGTTTCATCCATCTTTCTCACATTAGCGTTCAGTTGTAAGGTGCAGGCCCGCCTGTCTCACTGTGTCCCTTCACCCATTCTGGTTCCTGCATTACATCTCTCACACTGGCCTGATTCAGATTTACAGGGAGGGGCCAAATGCAGTTTTGGTTTTAAAAATACTTCTTAATACCTTGAAAAAGCTGTGCAAGAAAAGGCCTAGAACCAGTAAAGGGGGGAGAGTTCAGCCTAACCAATTGTTAGCAGATTTTTGAATTTAGACATGGGTATAATTGGCCACCAAATTGGGAGGGGGGGGATCTGAAATAAATACATTAAAAAATATATAAATATATAAAAATATAAAAAACATAGACTTTATTTTCATGGTACAGGATATCATTAGGTAGTATGGCCATCACCTGCCAAGATGGCCGCGCCTATGCCGGCTGCCAGCCGTCTTCGCTCCATACCATTCCTGTTTGTCGTGGTTTTGTTTGTTTCGTACTGTCTAACTACTGCAAACGCGTCTAAAGTTTATGCTCGCCAGACTTTGTTAGATATTGGCTTCTCTGCGTCCACTCCTGTGCAGCACTACCATGATTGGAGCCCTCACGGCGTCCTGCGGCAACAACTGCCCAGGGCTATCTGGGCTACCTGCCCCAGCTGCTCTAGAAAGAAGCGTGCGAGAAGGAGGAGTAGGCGAGCAGGCGTCTCGGTGAGGCTGAAAGACAGACCCGTGACCGGCTCAGGTCTGCGCTCCACACCCTACCCACGGAGGCTGGTTGTTCTGTGAGACTGTCCTGTCTTCGGCCTGTCCTACCTGCTTCCTCGACTCACCTGCCGGCTTTCGCCCCGGTAGGAAGACGCGCTGTGCCCTCCAGGGAAGCTGCAGTCCCGGGCGGCGCTGCCTGCGCGCTCTCCCCGGGCTTCTACTTTCGGGAGAGCTGGCTCTGACAGCATCAGAGCTGGATTGTTAAATGCCTGCTCTATCGGCAACAAATCGTTTGTCTTGAATGATCTTTTCACGTCCAAGGATCTAGACTTTTTTTTTCATCACGGAGACGTGGCAAAAAAATGAAGAGTTTGCCTCCCTAAACGAGCTTTGTCCCCAAACTGCTCCTACATCTGTGCCCCGAGACTGACAGGCAGATGCGGGGGGTAGCCGTTGTCTACAGGGACTGCTTCACTATGCGCTCGGTGAGCTGTGGATCTTTCCCCTCATTTGAGGTTTTAGTCTCGAAAGTTGGTCGTTCAAATCCGTTTTATTGTTTTTTGATATATCGCCCTCCTGGCAGAAATGCATCTTTTATTTCGGACTTTGGACTTTTTCTAGCTTCTATCATCTGCTTTGAACGAGTTTTATTGGTCGGGATTTTAACATACATGTAAATGATAGCTCGGATAAGTTTGCTGTTAACTTCCTGAATGTTACAGAATCTTTTAACTTTGTGCAACATGTCTCTGGTCCTACGCATGTAAAAGGAAACACGCTCGATCTGGTTTTTACTGCTGGTTTAAAGATTAACATGATTTGCACTGAAGAGCTGTCTGTCTCTGATCACAAATGTGTCCTTTTAACACACTGTTTGATAATGATTTTGCACCAGAGAAGCGAGTGAAAAGCTCGCGCGTCATTAACAGCCAGACAGCGCAACAATTCGCCTCTAGATTTGTCAGCAACATAGCTTCCTGCCCAGACGATTTAGATCACATGGTTGATTTATTTAACTCCCATTGCTCTAATATTCTAGACGAGGTCGCTCCTATGGTAACCAGAAAGGTGTTAGCGGTAAACCGTACTCCTTGGTTTAATGAGAAGATTTACGAGCTTAGACGTAAATGTCGCAAAATAGAGCGCCTCTGGAAATCTACCCATCTCCATGTGCACCGCCTCTATTTAAAGGACCTTATGTCTGACTTCAACAGCATGGTTAAAGAAGCCAGGGCTGCCTATTTTTCTGAGATAATCATCTCGAGTAAGCATCCCAGCATCCTGTTTAAGACAATTAATAGCATTGTCAGCTCTCCTCTTCCTTCCATTCCTGTTTTTTCTAATAACGACTGTAATGACTTTCTTTTGTTCTTTGTAAAGAAGGTTGCAGATGTGAGAGCTAGCATACCCCCCTCTCCCTTTCTCCCCCCAACCCTCCCTCCCCTCCCTCCTCACCCCCCTCCCCCCTGCCTCACCACTTGCCCAGCTAGCCTGTCACCTCTGAGTTGTTTTGCCCCAATCTCCCTGCTTGATTTAATTGACATAGTTGGCTCCATGAAAGTCTCCTCCAGTCCTTTAGATATTATTCCCACCTCCATGCTGAAAGAAGCAATCAGCTCTATCGGGCCTGCTTTGCTCTCCATCATAAACCTCTCCCTTGTTTCTGGCTGCGTTCCTCATATTTTAAGCATGCTGTTGTCGCGCCTCTTCTTAAGAAACCCAATCTAGACCCCTCCCATCCAAAAAACTATAGGCCCATCTCCAAGCTGCCTTTCTTCTCCAAAATACTAGAAAAGGTTGTTGCTATCCAGCTTGGCTCCTTTCTGTCCAACTCAAACATCCTGGATAAATACCAATCTGGCTTCCGCACTAAACATTCCACCGAAACCGCTCTCCTCAGGGTTTCTAACGATATCCTCATGGCTGCAGACACAGGTGAATGCGCCGTGTTGGTCATGCTAGATCTTAGCGCAGCATTTGATACGGTAGACCACGGTGTCATGCTGGCTAGGCTCAGAGAGTGGGTCGGCATTTCAGGGAGAGCTCTGGACTGGTTCGCCTCCTACCTCAGAGAACGGTCATTCTCTGTGGCTGTTGGTCCTTTCACCTCTGACCCTGCTTCCCTTCCTGCGGCGTCCCACAGGGTTCTATTCTGGCCCCGCTCCTTTTCGCCTTGTACATGCTTCCTCTTGGCTCCATTATCAGCAGCTTTAAGGGTGTGTCTTACCACTGCTATGCTGACGACATCCAGCTGTATGTTTCTTTTACACCTCAGAACATGCAGAAGATCAGCACCCTTCTTGACTGTCTGACTGCCATCGAGCGCTGGATGTCGAGTAACTTCCTCCAGTTAAATGCGGCCAAGACGGAAGTACTGATTGTTGCTTCAGACACCATAGCAACCAAGGTGAAAAACCAAATGGGGCCCCTCATGTCAAATATCCGCCCCATATCCGAAATCTTGGTGTGATTTTTGACCAGGCCATGAACTTAGACAGTCATGTGTCCTCACTGACCCAAACTGCTTTTTCCATCTTCGCAATATCGCCAGACTCAGGTCCATTGTATCCCACGCCGAACTCGAAATGGCGGTCCACGCTTTCATATCATCTCGGCTGGACTACTGCAACTCTCTTTTCACCTGTCTGAGTAAAACCTCCGTTCATCGTCTTCAGCTGGTTCAAAACGCCGCTGCCCGCTTACTCACCAGGTCCAAAAGTCCTGTTCTATTACCCCCATTCTGGCCTCGTTGCACTGGTTACCGATTCCGTTCAGGATCCAGTACAAGATCCTGTTGACCACGTACAAAGCTCTAAATAATCACGCCCCTGCCTACATCTGCGACCTCATTACTCCACACCACACCACCCGCTCCCTGAGGTCCTCTAACCAGGGTCTCCTGGCAGTGCCCAGGACCCGACTCAAGACCAAGGGGACAGAGCATTCGGGGTGGTCGCTCCAAGGCTGTGGAACTCACTGCCCCCAAATCTGAAATCTGCAGCTACACTTAACGTGTTCAAAGGGCACCTGAAGACGTTCCTTTTCAGGCAGGCTTTTGCGTAGTGTCAGTTCTATCTCTCTCTCGTATATTTTTAATTTTTGCTGCTCTTGACAGCAGCCTTTGTCTGCACTCTGACACTAGGGCCACTGTGTTCTGTGTCCAGCTGCACACTCTGTGTTTTAGCAGTGGTAACTTAGGGTGCCTTAGGGTTAGGGTTTGTATTGTATTGTTAGGAGTTTGTAGGGTAGGGTTTGTATTGTATTGTGCTATGTGTTTTAGCAGTTTGTGTTTTAGCAGTGTTCTGTGTTTTTAGCAGCAGTCTGTGCTTTTCAATGTTGGTATTGTACTATGTCTCTGCGCTTTCCGCAGTACCCAGTTTTTTTTTTTTTTTTTTTTTGGTGTGTCTGCTTTTGCATGATCTGCTGTGCCTTTAGCATTGTTCAATGTTTTTGTGTCTCACATTTATGGATTTTTATGCTCTGTAAAGCACTCTGTGCATTCGTGCTGGGAGGGGTGCTATATAAATAAACCCTTACTTACTTACTTACTATGTATTACTTCAACAGTAGTCCCCAGCAGTCTTGTTAAATTGCATTGCGCTGCCTATTCCTGTGTTAATTATCTATGACACTTGAATCTTGACACTTGATGGCATCTATGGATTGTCTGGACACAACACCCTCAACTTTATGGTCTGGGCACCTCCTGAGAAACACGGGACGATGACTGTGTACAGCAAGGCTTTGGTGAAGTAATTTGGCTTTGAATGGTTATTGTATTGTATCATCCAATTAATTGTTATGATAATATTATTATTCTTCATCATCATCATCATTTATATGTAATTTGCCTGAGTGTATAATAAATGTAATTACTCTATCAGGAACCACCTTCAATTAGTCCAGGTCTATTTAAATGTTATCAAACAGCCGCCAGACAGCGGGAATCAGAGTTAATCTATTACTAAAGTTAACCAAACTGTGTTTGCGAATAAAAAAACAAAAACAATAGCAATTATTTATGAGAAAAAGTCAAGGACAAATGTGGATATTGAATGTAATATGGACATGTGAGCAGCATTATATATTATTATATTATTATAGATGGGGCATTAACGCTGTGTCCTACAGCAAGGAAGTTAATTAGCTTTGCTTTAGTAAATGTCCAGTTACGAACGGCTGCTGTGTCACCCTGGGTGTGGACATTCACTTCAGTCACTAAATAAGTGTGTTTTAACACAATAAGCTGAAGCTAACAGAAGGGTACCGGGGGGGGCTTTTTACATTTTTCAATTTTAGCTTATAATGAATCTTCTGTCCGTGTCTGAAATCCAGACCTAGAATCATGCTGAAATGTTTGCCTATGTTGTCCCTTTCAAAAGCGGGCTCTGCTTCAAACATTCTCCATTCACACGGGATGATGGGGGCGGGGGGGGCGACTGTGATAAACACACCCAGATGATGACAGGTGATCCAGGGTTCCCCCAGTAACCTATGCCACTAATTAAACACATTTTACAGTCCTTTCAAGGTCCCATTCCTACAAATTGAAGGACTCGTAAAAAGCGGTATAGTGGCTACATCACAAGTGTCGCGGCCCATCTATAAAGCAATTTAAAAATGACCTGAACGTCCCTGGAAATGAATTCTGGCACAGGATCAACTCTTTCAGGCCCAGTCCAAACCCTATCTATTTTGAGTAGAATGTGGATTCTGATCCAGGAAACACTTCTAAAGGGCATCCGTTATGTATAATGTGGACGTGAAGCTCTGTTCAAGATAATCTTGAGACACAAAAAAAGTACATCCTCCAAAATTAATTTTTTTCAAGGCCTTTAAAGAACTCAGCTTTGTATTTTTCAAAATTTTCGGATTTTCAAGGATTCTCAGGGAGCAGGGGAACGATGTTGAACTGTTCTCCAGTCAGGTCTGAAAGCCTGGTGACTAATACTCTGCACCTAGAGACAGTCACTGTAAAAGAGGGCTGACAGTCAATGTGTAGATACTAGACTCTGACACTCTCTCTCTCGCTCTCTCTCTGTCTTCAGCAGCTCATGAGTGGAAGACGTCGGCCCCATCGAGCACCTGCCCATACGATCACCTTTCTCTCCTCAGAGTTTCTCCTCTGATGTACAGCTTTGCTGCCGAACGCACTGCATGCAGTTCAGCCCAGGATAAAAAATGCAGAGGCTGCAAACGCAGGCATGGTGAACTTGCTGGTGGAAGCAGAATCAGGTGACACGCTATCAGTCATGGGACGAGCGGAGAGCAGATACCGTACAGCATTACGGCGCTTTATCCCTGTGCAAATAAGGGCCTTGTAACTGGATACGTGTTTATTGTTCCTCCCTTTTCCTCAGAAACAGGAAATTCCTGCTCTGTTTTCCAGACTTAAAATTCTACACATTATTCGCTTAGCAGACGCCCTTGGCCAAGGTGACTAACCTCCAGCTTATGCTTTCACACATCTGCCGCTTGATGCCGCTCACTATGGGCTCCTGTTTGGGCTGAGAACCTTGCTCATGGGTGAAGCAGCAGTGCGCCATAAAACAGGATTTGAGCCTGCGACCTAATGGTCACGAGTTCACCTTGCTGATGGGCACAGCTTCACGGCTGAGACATTCAGGGATATATATGTAAGGAATAATAAACCACAACCCGTTAGTTTTCTCTGGATATATATGCACACCTGGTGGTAGTGCTCCCACCCCACAACCTACCTTCCATAATAAGAAATTAATAAAAGTGAATTCAAATAGAAGTGAAGACCAGCATTCAAGCAATCAAAATAAAAAGGGAGTGATATTGAAGAAAGTTTGTTGGATGCTGACGTTTATTCCAGTCATATGCAGTCAAGAGCAAAGACAGAATGATAGCAAAAAGCCTGTTAGCTTGAGTCAAGATTATCTTAAAGATTGATCTTGCAATCAATGGCAAGATTACAAAACGATCTTAGATAACTAAGTAATTAATGTTAGCTAACTTAGCAAGTTGTATTTTATCATTTATGTGTGGCAAGTAGCCACACATACTCCTGTGCATTCTCTGCATATACGTATACACACTTCTGGGGTATTAAAACATGGTTTATTACTTGTATATATATATATATATATATATATACACACAGTGTGTGTGTGTGTGTGTGTGTGTGTGTGTGTGTGTATGTGTGTGTGTGTGCACATGTGTGTGTGTGTGTGGGTTCTCTTTAGCCTGAACACATAATGATTTGACTCAACTAATTACTTCATCAAAGGCCACCCTAGGCTCTTACCTCACTATTCTCATTTTAGCGTGGATTTCTAATTAAACCTTGAAATTGAGTTTTCAGGAAAAGATTATAGTGAATCCCCAGGTAAGAGTTAAGTTGGAGGACACAGCCAATCACAAGTTGGTCCTCAAAGAAGCCGATTTAAAAATTCTCATTACGTCCAAACTCACTTTCCTCGGGTGTCTTTTAAATGAAGATATTTAAACACTCCTTCGGGTTCACAGATTGTGCGTCTCTTTCTTAAGTCGTTTTTTAAATTTATCACCTATTCTCTCCCGAGTCATATTAGCCAAGTCAAATCCTCAAGCCCACCCCAGTTACAGTCGGTCACATTTGTAAGCCTGTTCTCTGTCAATGAAAGAGCAGGGACAGGTGCACGTTCTCCTCCAAGGTGGCACACGGCAAGCAGAAAGCCTCTTTTCACTCCGCAGTCTGCCCGTTGAGCTGCGCAGACATTGCACCGGAGGACAACATTGCACGTGCATCTGGCGCAGAGAGATTGCAGATGGCTAATCTAGCAAAGGAGTGACAAGATGGGGAGAGATTGTGCATCTTTTAAAGTACGCTGGTAGAAACCCGCTAAACGGGAGCTCACGGTGTTGTATCAATGTGTGGCCTTTGCTATTAGAGCAGCGATGTGCCTTATGGCCCAAATTGAATCCTAACTGTGCCAGTGTGGCCAGGAGTCCCACCAGGCAACACAGAATTGAGCATAGCATCACCCAGGAAGAGAGGGTTTCAGGTGGCAGGGCATTCCCCATCTCATCACCCCACAACAACAACTCCTTTGGTTAGTCAGGCACCAACTGTGCAAGACCTGTAGTCCATATTGGCTGCGTAGCTCAGTTGGCAGACCAACCAATTCACAGTAATTTAGAATTTTTTGCTCAATTTTTTGAAAGTTGGAACACCTGTTCCCAAAGATATGTGCTCAAGGTTTAACTACATATTTTCCCCTAATGGCTCGTAAATGACGTCTGTGTTGCAACAGCAGGTCAAGAATGGGTACGTATATAACAGTGGGCAACACTGAGCCACCAGAGAACAGCTTATAGACAGTAGCAGCAGTAGTATTCTGTAACATTTCAGTTCATATTCAATCAGAAACATGCTTTCAGGGATTGATGGAAAAGGTCACAGTTCAAAAGGCCTGTCACCCTCCTGTTTGGAAATGACCCAAGAGAAAAGGTGTGAATTCAATGAAGTTTGTAAAATGAAGGCCCTTCCCCTTTTTATTACAATTTTTTTCTAGTGGTTGCACGAAATGTACTCTTTATCCCATTCCAATCTTAGGTGTTGAAATGGTTTGTTTCAAACCACTGGTAGGAAATTGTGCTGGATTCAGGATGGAAAATGGATTCTCAGTATTTTCCTTGCAAAAAAAATAAATCTATATAAATTCAACAATCTATCACTGATTGGGAGTTTTAAACAATAATTCGGGAGAGACATTTTGGGACAACAAATGCAATCCACAGTATTTCTCAAATCTTTTAACATGTAGAAAATTTTGTATGGAAAATGTAATTTAAATAATCTGTTTTATCATTATAACTATACCTAATTAGTTATCGACTGATTAATAATTTTCACAAATACAGTACATTGGGCTGTATTTGGCTTTTGGACATTTTTTGGACATTGCATTTGTGGCACTGATCTGCTCTGATAATTTGCAATTGCATATATATATATATACTCAGTGGCTACTTTATTAGGTATACCTTTCTAGTATTGGGTAGGACCCCCAGAACAGCCTGAATTCTTCATGGCATGGATTCAACAAGGTGCTGGAAACATTCCTCAGAGATTCTGTTCCATGTTGACATGATAGGATCACGCAGTTGCTGCAGATTTGTCGGCTGCACATTCATGTTGCAAATCTCCCGTTCCACCACACCCCAAAGGTGCTCTATTGGACTGAGATATGGTGACTGTGGAGGCCACTGGAGTACACTGAACTCATTAGCATGTTCGTCGAACCAGCTTGAGATGACGTGTGCTTTGTGACATGGCGCATTATCCTGCTGGAAGTAGCCATTAGAAGATGGGTAGACTGTGGCCATAAAGGGATGCACATAGTCAGCAATAAGACTCAGGTAGGCTGTGGCATTTCAACGATGCTTAATTAGTATTAAGGGGCCTAATGTGTACCAAGAAAGCATTCCCCACACCATTACACCACCACCACCAGCCTGGACCGTTGACAGAAGGCAGGATGGATGCATGGATTCATGTTGTTTATGCTGACCGTATAATTTTTTTATTTTAAAATGTTTTATTTGGTTCTGATTTCATCCCGTTTTTCTCCCAATTTGGTAGCCAATTACACCCGCTATTTTCAGGTCAACCCCTCCCTCATAGTTCGCTACCGTAGCCCTGTGACTGGCGGCGACTAAGGCGAGGTATTGTCTCCAAATCCAAATCATAACCTTAACCATTAGCAAAAAAAAAGCAAAACTGCCCCACGCCTCCCTCTGGCCCTCCATGCAACTTTTTTGCTCCAGCATTGAACTACCAAATGAAGCTGTTTGCTGATACAGAACTACACACTGAATACAAGCCTCTCCTGAGCAAGCAGGCAATGAACGGCAGACAGGTCTGATGGGAAATCACTGCATGATGCCTGCTGCTCACTGGTTTTGGGGCCCCATGCGCCTCTCAAACCGCTGCATCTTCCCGGTGATTGACTGATTTCCCTGCAGACTCTGCGTCTCCACTGCATTCCGGTGAAGCGGCTGGCAGACTCCTGCCGGCACTGAATCCTCATTTCTTCAGTGCCGGATTAATTCAGGAGGAAGAATGGGAAGGGGGTGGGGGGTAGGGGTGCAGCTGGAAGGGACAAGAGCCACAAACAGACAAAACAATTTCATTGGCGAGACAGTCCCTGGGTGTGGCGGAGGAGATGCTTTTTAAATTAAATGTCACTTCGTAAGGTCCTCAAATGGTATACGGGACGCATTAACATAAGGTTAGTGTAATAAATGCAGAGCTACAGTCCTATAGCAGTCCTACAGCAGCTGCCATAAGGTGCCACAGTAACTGAAGAAGGCTTTATGAGGGCATTATTAATGTCTCTGACAAATGTAACTCTGTGGCAACGACCACAACCACACAGCATCCTGTATGGACTTAAATCTTTCCTTTCAGCTGTGCAAAATGGCTGATACACAGCTGTGCATGAAAAACAGCCGAGACAACACACCCTCATGATACCTCCGGTTTAAAAAAACAAACAAGAAAAGAAGGAGAAAGGGGGAAGAAATGGGCAAATGATTGTCAAGCATCATTGACAATCTCCTGCGAAGTTCAAAACAGGAAGCCACAGTCTATGCAGCAGTAATTACCTGGGAACGTTGGTCATGATTAAGTCAACTTTGCTCAGGTCTAATTGCTCCTGCACATCTTTCAGGCAACAGTACTGGCCTGTCAATTTATCCCTTCATTTATTTATTTTATTTAACCAGGCAAGCCATTAAGAACAAGTTCTTATTTACAATGGCGGCCTGGGTACATACCTGGGTACATACACCATTCACTCACACACTCATACCTACAGGGCCATTTTAGACTCTCCAATTAGCCTAACATGCATGTCTTTGGACTGTGGGAGGAAACCGGAGTACCCGGAGGAAACCCACGCGGACACGGGGAGAACATGCAAACTCCACACAGAAAGGCCCCGGCCGGGATTCGAACCCGGGCAGTTCTGACAGTTCTGACAGTGACGTAATATGAATGTGTCATATTTTTGTATAGTCATAAGCAAAGAGCATAACAACGTTTCCTTTGCATGCTGTGCTGAAAGAAAAGTGTGTCTGTGTGGGGGGGGGGCAGTAACTATTTCCATGGCAACGGCTGCACACCTGAAGTGGCCTGTATGTGAATTGACAATTCTGGGGGAGTGTTCACACCACAAAGCACTCGCCCAACACACTCACACACACCCACACAAAAATACCATTATGATTCCTCAAATACTCCACCAGCAATGATGGGTTCTGATGTCTCATCTCCAACTGCAGGGTACTGTTGAGCAGGGGGATGGGACTTTTTTTTTTTCTGTAAGAGCAACAGAGACTCAACCTCACCCTCCAAACTGGCACCCCAACTGTCTAGAACACACTGTCACAGTCAGTGTGCATCTTTCACTCTTTTCTGCATCTTTATTTCACAATATAGAAGCTGACTCTACCTCTACTGTGAAAACAGTTTAAGCTTTGGCAGGTCATCAATGCCCCCAACCAGGTAATGCTTTCTGGCTTATCCTTTGAAAAAGAAAAGAAAGTAGCAAACACTTTAAAACTGACAGGCAATTGTGTATGTGAAATTACATGAACTATTGCAATTTACAATGCAAAAGCTATTTGCGTATACCTCAATTGCACAGCTACCAATATGGTACCAAATTGTGGTTTACTTAAATTGCACAACTACTAATTTGATGTGCATGCGTGTGTGTGTGTCTGCGTGCGTGCGTGTGGGTGTGTGTGGGTGTGTGTTTGTGTGTATGGGTGTGTGTGGATGTGTGTGTAGGGTTTGGTACTCTCTGTATGTGGTGAAATCAGTAATGGCTCGGGCCAATCCCCTCCTCAATCACTCCTGCCACCAGGCTCCTCACGCCAACTCCATTTGCTGGAGAGATTATGGATGATAACCTCTTTACCTGCATTCTGCTTAGTGTGAGTGTGTTTTGCTAAAATGTTATGAATTACATAACATATGTTAGGTAGTTCTCAAGTGCACAGCTTTTGTATATTTTTAATATCGCTTCAGAATTTTAACAGCAAAGATAACTGTGCCATTGATTTCCTTCATTTTTAATAAAGACAACAACAAATTTGTAACAGCTGATAGACTATGTGTATTTCTAAGTGAACATTAAGTGACTGCACTTCTTATGGCAAATTGAATTTACAATGGCCAAACCGAATATAAAAACAGAGACAGATCAATCACAAGAGCATATGCTTGAAAAAAGACATCGGTTGTGATGCAGCAGTTAATTTCTCCCTTTCATTTTTTGGTCAGTCTGTGTTCTAGTCCTATGAATACAAAAAGGGTTCTCAGGACATAGCTTCTATGATACATAAAGTGTTGTATTGCTACTGCTACTATTACTGCTGCTGCCATTATTATTATTATTGACTGTATTCGCTCAGCATGCATTTGCATATTCATATCCATTTATTTATTACCCAAATAAAGATGTGAATATTTAGAAACAAAGATTCAGAAATTCAATACAAACAAGTTAACATCTTGAAAGACAAGGGGCCAATGCTATTTTGCCATCTATGCGTACAGTCACCACATCACCACCATTTTCTCCTTGAGTCTGTTTGGGCCCCATTTCACAGTATGGAGAAGAGCCCAGTCCCTCTGATGGCAGCAGTGGGTATCAGGGCCCACGGCTTTGTGTGTGGTATACGTCCACCATTCCGTAAGTGTTTTTTTATATGAGTGCAGGTGCCTGGGATTGACCATCTGTCATGAGCTAGCATTAGCCTCCTGTTTACATTTCCTTCAGAGGCTGTCCGTGTGCTGCAGCACAGCTGAGTGGACCGTGCGAATACGCCCCGTGAGCTAGCATAACCCCTCCGTTCACAGATCCTTCAGAGGCTGTCCATGTGCTGCGGCACAACTGAGTGGACCTCTGCCTCATGAACACATCCTTCATTTCAGAAGGTTTCCATTGTGGGACTTGGGACTCAGTGATACTGTAGCTCATGATAGATATATTCTATATTATAGCTGTGTCTATATTTTCTGGGGAGCATACAAATTAATTTTTGGGAAGAAATAGGTCATTTGAAAGTGCAATCTCTCAATGGTTAAATATATAGTTCATCCTCGTGCAATATTCAAGGAAAAGAAGCATACGATGCCCTGTGACATTCCCTCCTTCCTGACAGTGTTTAAATTGGCACAGTCAAAGCCCTCAATAAGTTTGCTTAACCCAAGTTTGTAACCAGGTCAGCACCAGATACAGTGGGGGACTTGGACAGTTGGCTCTTTCTAACACTGTTTAAGTACTCCTTGCTCCTTGTTACAGCAATATATTGTGAGCAACAACAAAAAAGACCAGGAACCTACTGCTGTTCTGTATTTAGCTTGAATCTGTATTGGAAAGGTTTATTTTATTTTATTTTTATATAAATTAACAAGCATGCCAATTTAAATAATGAACACCCAATACCGGCTGATTGCACCTGTGACATCATTACCTTTATTCCCTTCATATGAAATCATATGAACTAAAAAAAATAAAAAATAAAAAATGTTTTAACATAAAAACCAACAGTTTTGTTGTCCAAATTATTTATTATAATCCAATATCTTGTAATTAATATTACATAATGTGAAATGCACCCAGGTCACTTCAAAATAACTACAAAAGCATTCAAGCACTAAACATTCAAAAGAACTACAAAAACAGGCTAACCTTGCATGATAATTGAGCCTTAGTGTAATGGCCATGCTTTTTAAGTATGCAAAGCCATTAGAAACAGGTTCAGGTTCAAATTATATATATGTAATTTAGCAAATTATCAGTTTAAATGTTTTTTTCTCTGTGGCCACCACTACTTTTTTTTTTAGATTTTCTCCCAGTTTCTGCCAATCATACCCTTCAATTACCCCTTTCCCTTGTACTACAACTTTGCCTCCACTCTGGGACCGAGCAGTAACAAAGGCAAACTGAATCGCACCCTCCCAGAAAGAACGCGCCAAACTGTGGACCGTAACTCCGACACACACAGAGCCAAAAGCATACTGCAAACTTCCCTCCACCTCGCCCTGTGGGGGGCCATCCAAATGCTGCCCCGAACGGGACTCCCAACCAGAGCAGCCCTTGAACCCAGGCTGCAGTGGGCAACCTGCACTTAGAACTTAGTGTGGCCACCACAACTTTGGGCTGACTCTCCCTTCAGTATCTGTTCCTCAGACAGCAACCTTGGCAGGCACCCATACCTGTCCTTTCTAAAGAAAACAGTCCACCTGAATTTCAGAATGGAAAAATACAACAAGAATAAAAAAAACGGGGCTTTTTGCCTGTGTCAAGGACCTACACAGGGGATAAGACGTTAATTACAATGGAGCGAGATTTAAAAAAAATAAAGAATGCTTTCCAATTTAGAAAACATCTGCATGGCCCCAACTTTCATTAGAGATTAGTCTCATGGAGCCAATTAGTGTTATTGTTTGTGATACAATTATGAAGGGTTGGGCTTCAATTATCAACACTACATCTTGTAATAGAACAGGGGGATGCAAGCTTTGAATATCTTAAGAGCTGTAGTGCAATTCTAAATGCAATTCTTGTCCATTCAAGTACTTAGAAACCACACCTATCGCTGGCTTGAGGACTAAGGTCATTAGAAACCACACCTACCACTGACTTGAGGACTGACTAAGGTAATCTAATTAGTCAAATTATTAAGGTAGACTAGTTAGACACCACATCTATCACTGGCTCAAGGACTAAAGTAATTGGACACCACACCTATCGCAGGTTTGAGTAAGAAGGTCATTAGAAACCACACCTATCACTGGCTCAAGGACTAAGGTAATTAGAAACCACACCTACTGCTAACTCAAGTACTAAGGTAATTAGACACCACACCTATCACTGGCTCAAGGACTAAGGTCATTAGAAACCACACCTATCACTCACTCAAGTACTAAGTTCATTATAAACCACACCCATCACTGGCTTGAGGACTACAGTCATTAGAAACCACACCTTTAACACATTCATTGCATTACAGCAGAAATTTCAGCAGGACCCCCCCACACACGCAGACACATATGCACACACACATACACGCACGCATACATCCCCCTCCCACACACACACCCACACTGATCGTCCCACATGCCGGGGCCATGCTGTATCTACCCCCTGTAAATGCAGCCCCAGATCCAGTCGGCCGTAAGTGCAGGCTAGATTTACATTACCTGGGCTGGTGGGTGGCTCACTGAAATGTAATTTCAGGAACACCATCTGAATGAATTTATACTGAGACCACGCACTGGAACAACTCCTTCCCCTTGGTAATGGAGAGGCCAAGGCACTGGTTTTGTAGTCGTGGGGTCACTAGTTTGAGTCACAGTAGTTTCTGTAAGTATTTTCTTTGTAAACAGGGTATTTGTGAAAATGTTAGCAGTATACTATAGTGCAGGGGTCACTAACAGGCAGACCGCGGTCTAGCCGTCCTATCCGGTGCGTCCAAAACCGATAAATTCAAACAACCTTTTTTTCCGAGAACCAGCAGCTTTTTTTAACCCCCGCCGACAGAAAATGGGGCGCCAGCACCACCGGACCTTGGTTGAGGCCATTTTATCTAACTGGACCTCTTTGAATTTTACTTGAAGACCCCTGCTATAGTGGTTTGAGAACCAGATTTTTAACCAGAGGGTTGTGAGTTTTATTCTCAGGTGCCTTTTACTCTTGAGCAAGGTACTTTTACAATTACAAATCAACTTACAAGCATACAAGGCAATAGTGTGGCATACTGATCATCGGACCAGACTTGCAGGTTCGATTCCCAGAGAGGGCACAGCCTTTGGCCCCTTGAACAAGGCACTTCAATAAATGTGCAGCTGTATGGATGGATAATGTGTCACTTTAAGCCATTTAAGTCAATCTGGAAAAGGCTTCTGGCAGGCAAATAGATTAATCTTGGAGTTTTGTTTTGGCTGAAAGGTATCTGTTTGCTCACACTACCCCACAATGCACATGATTCATAAATCTGCCACACGCTGCTGTTTCTGACCAGGCCTCAAACAAAGGGGCAGAGGAACGTTGATTAAAAGGGGGCCGTGTCTTTTCAATATGAAAAAACGATAGAAATTAGGGTTTAAAAAAATAGTTAAGTGTTAAATGTCAAATTATGGTGTAAAATAAGCAGCAGTCACAACAAGTCAATCAGTGTTCAAGCATTCATCAGACATGATTCATGCCCTCGTTATTTTAAATCCATGATTTAAAAAAGCAGTGGACTCCACACAGTGAATCACAACATTAACACCAGCACATTGGCACTTTATGCTACTGCATTGCTCTGTTATCCATGAAAATGCTGCATGCATCTCTGCATCTCTGAACTCTGAACAATTGTGACTGTAATAACTGTAGGTATGGTAACTGTCAAAATAAAGGAAACACTGGAGTAAATGAGAGATCCTTTAAACTGGCGCAGTACCACGAGTGTCCGTCATGGGGGTGACATGGCTGGTACTGGTGGAAACCCTTTCCAAACATGTGTGTGAGGATGTGTGTGTGTGTGTGTGTGTGTGTACATACACGTATGTATATGTGTGCGTATGAGTTTGTGTGTGTGTGTGTATGCGTGACTGCTAAGGTGGGTCACACCATAATCTATCATTATTCTGTTATTGCATGTGACACCTGATGCTCAGGGTGTTAACAGAGAGTCCTTTACAAAATGGAAATCATTCCTTGGTGGGTGCTAAGCATTGGTGGTGGTTCAAGTGGTTAATTATTCCGACAGTTGAAGTTTTCAGGGAAGTCTCGCATGAATATACCATAGTCCATGTGTCCTAAACTGGCACTGACAGGCAGGAGACTGATATTGATATTTGATAAGGTCAATCTGGATTTTTTGGGCCGGAAAGAATGGATGGGTACTAAGTGTGTATGTATGTGTGTGTGTGCATGAGTGAGTGCGTGTGTGTGTACACTGCCCTGCTCACTTCTCCACAGTATGACCATGAGAACAAACTGGATCAGATAACATGGTGTCATTTCAGGGAGATATTACTAGTAACTCTAACATTGCAGCCAACAACATTCCCTCACACTGTAGCTGAAGACAATGGGACCCTGTTTGCACTGTAGACTGCTCCGATACTCTTGCCATGTCCCAATAAATCTCACAGGATACTTTATTCCATACCCTACAGGTGGGTTTGTGTCGTTTCTCCTGAAATCTTAAAACAGACACCTAATGCAAGCTGGTTCGGTGAGAATTTTGAAAGAAATTCAAATTCAAGTTTGCAAAGACAAAAGGTGGGTGCACACTATGGCAATTCATTGCCAGACTTCTGTGAGACCTGCAAGGCAATGAGGGAGTGCCACAGAGCGCAAAGCAAGTCACAGTTCCCACTGCGAAGGGCCTGAGGCAAATTAATGGTCCCCTGGAATAACATCCTCAGAAGACACCTGTGTGTGTGACACCAACAATAAAAAGTAATAAAAACGAATTACTCAATGCCCGCTGTGATCAAAGTAGCCTGCCGGTTGTTAGCATGCTCTCTCTCTCTCACACGCTCTCTCTCTCTCTCTCTCTCTCTACTGGCTGTATTCAAACACACTGTCTTTCTTCTCACTGTAGTACCATCACTGTATCCACAGAGCACAAAAATTTTACTGCACCGGCATGTGAAATTCAGAAGTCCCTTAATAAAAGTGCTTAATAGACAAGATGGAGGCAAATCACATGCACGTTCTCCCTATGAACGCCTTGAGTTTTCAGGTTCCAAACACCTGAGACAAATCGTCGCCATGGTTTAAATCTGCAACAATCTGCATCATTGCTTTTAAACTGTTATATCAAGCGAAAGCAGTGCCACACCACAGACCTCTCTTTCTGTGGTCTGGCTTACATACAGCGCCCCCTGCAGTTCAGAAGGCTCAGGGTGGTGTGGAAATGAGTGTATGAGCAGAAGATTACTGGTTCAAATCCTATTTGGGGAGCAGGGATCACAGCTCTCACACCCTTGAGTAAGGCGCTAGTCTTGAGCTGCCTCAGTTAAAACACAACGTCCATAACATCTGCCCCTACATTCTCAGAAAAAAGGTACCATTTTATACCTATTAAAGTACAAATGCTTCAAGGAGACTGGGGTTCAATTCCCCGTCTCGCCAGAGTCGGCTCTGGTTGGGAGTGCCAACAAGGGCGGCGATTGGCTGTCCGCCCCAGGGAGGGGGGAGGGAAGCCGACAGGACGTTCGCTGCGCATAAGAGTGGCCCTGTAGTACCGGGTTATGGTCGACGGCCTGGCGAGTGACATGTCGGAGGAGTTGCTTCGCCTATGTCACTACCGGTCACAGGACTACGGCAGCGAACTCACATTACTAGGGGGGGATTGACATAAAATAGCGAGGTGTAATTGGCTACTAAATTGGGAGAAAATGGGATAAAATCTGAAACAAAATCTTTACAAAAAAAAAAGTACAAATGCTTGTCACAGTGGCTGAACCCCTGCACTGAATTGTACCTTTAGTCAGAAGAGCATAATTGTACCCGTGCAATAAAAAGAATGTTGCCTGATTTTTATTCCAATATGGCTGCCAATATGGCTTTTCCCTGTCCAAACATGTGGACCAGGTTGCACATCCTGATTCCTGCCTACAACTTCTACATATTATCAAACATGTGCTCGCATAAATGTGTAGCATAATAAGTATATATATATATATATATAATTTTCTTTTTTTTTTTCATATTTCAGAAATTACACATTCATTCACATACATATTTAATTTACCTCTGTGTTAGCCACTGTATTGCAGCCTGTAATGGGTGTGGGAGAAAAGTGTCAAAAGTTAAGTATTTTATTGACGTGGGATCTTAGGCCATAGGGTGCTCAATTAAAGACAGTAAATGTAAACAAAAATTAAGCTTAATTTTGACCGTTGGCCAAACTCTGAACTCTGACTGGTGTGTGTGACCTGGACCCATGACAGGGAAATTGTTCACTCAATAAAGTGAACAGAGAGAAACTCGCATTCCAGCGAGGACAGGCAAATAAACCCACCACTTCCCATAATCATCTATAATTCTGCCGTAATTGAGGAGAGGGGATATCCAGCTTAGCGGACTTGTTCTCACGGCCCATGCCCACGATTCCATGCTGCTAGCTATCATCACCAAAACATTACACAGGGAAGGTTTGTGGGTTTAAGTCTAATGGAGCTTTAAACCAAGTTTCGGGAGGAAGACTTACTGGACTTACTGCCTCTCGCGGTCGTCCGATCATAAATCCCCCTAAATCACTTCATCCGAGGAGTGTATGTGTCGCACATAGTTGTGCCGTCTTGTGTCAGCTGTTTTTCTGTATCCCACGCCTCAGTAAATGAGGGACCCTTTAAACAGGTGCAGTACCGCAAGTCTCTGTCAGGAGGTGTCATGGCTGGTACTGGCAAATAGGCCCGACCCTTCACGTTTCCAATGAGCCCCACCCGCACAGCTGGGATTCTCCTAGCCTGAGCCAGGGCCGGTTGAGTTCCCCCCCCTGGGTTACCAAAGTGTTGCCTTTATTTTGGCAGTTACCTGTATCTGCAACTGGCACCCTTATATCTGTGCTTGTGAAATTCTGTGCTATGTTCCCTATTGAAATAATTGAGGTGCATTCCATTTTATTTAGGCAGGCAGTGTGGTATAATGGTTAGGGAACTGGGCTTGTAACGTTAAGGTTGCAGGTTCAATCCCCAGGTGGGACACTGCCGTTGTACCCTTGAGCAAGGTACTTAACCTGAATTGCTTCAGTAAATATCCAGCTGTATAAATGTATTGTAAAGAAATGTAAAACTGTAAGCACTCTGGATAAGAGCATCTGCTAAATGCCTGTAATGTAATTTAAACTGAGGTTAATACTTCAAAACAAACTTCATTCACTGTACATTGTTTTGTGAAGAACATCCAAGCTCCATTTTTCCCTCTTCAGAAGTCTGATCAGTATTACTTTTTGTGTTATGGGTCACTGTGACTAATTTCTGCCTGGTGACAGCAGGCTAGCTCCTTTGTTTGCCATTTCACTTCCGTCACAGGCTAGTCTGTTGCTGAAACCGTGCTGTTTCACAATTCATCTGCTACTCAGAATAAAATCTAAAAATAGCTGATAATGTGATGAATAATGTATTTTGGGCTAAATGTATGCAGAGAGAGAAAGAGAAAAATAATGTTAGGGCTCTCTTGCATGACAAAGGAGTTTAATGTGAGGAGTAAGGCATAACAAGCTTATTGTGGCCAATATCCTGTCGGGAGCTGAACTCAAAAAATATGATTATCGTTAAATCATGATTTACAGGTAACTGTCAAAATAAAGGCATGGGGGGCACTCAAACAGCCCTGGCCCAGGCTAGAAGAGTCCAAGGTTGTTGGAGGACCTTGTTGGAAAGAGCAGGGCCGGGCCTATTGGCATTACTGGTAGTGGTACCCCCTGATGTGCACTCACGGTACTGCACCCATTTAAAGATTCCCTCATTCACTCAAGTGTGTTGCCTTTGTTTTAGCAGTTACCTGTATCTGGATATTGTGTGGATTTTAAATAAAATCGAAATCTTTCAAACTAAAATGTACATTTTTAACAAAAAGTCTATCAAGCCATGGCATTCCCAAGTGTAAAATGTGGGAAAAACATATTCTATAAGTCAACAGGGAAAAGCCATATTGTAAGTATATGTACCACATTTTCTGATACATACTGTATATATACTGTTTTTATTCATACCCTTGATAAAGATGAACAAAAGATATCGTATATAATATAAATTATAAAACTAATGAGGTATATTTTATGCTCAAAAAATGCAGAAAATTCCAAACCTACAACACTAATACAATTTGTTTTAATTCAATTCAATTCAATAGAACTTTATTTATCCCACATGGGGCAATTTAAAGAGCAAAGACAATGTTGACACAAAAACAGAATTATAAACACAGCAACATTCAGTAGCAAACACATGCATACAAACATGTAATATAGTAGTTAAAATACAGATTAAAAATGACAGTTGTATTTTGTTTTATTAATAATATTTTTTTCCACAAAAAGATTAATCTGGATCACAATTATTCACACCCCTAACTATTCTTTTAAATTTAATCCAACAAAAACATCTTTATAAATATACAATTTACTGTATTTGAAGTTCATTGGAAGGTTATGGAACTATACAGTGGCCTACAATGGTTTCCTGTTTCCCTAGGGTATAAAAAGTAGGGAACACACGTTTGAAATACTGTGGTCAGCCATCATCATGGTGAAAGGTAAATAACTCCCTGAAAGCATCAGACAAAAGGTTATTGACCTCTACAGATCAGGAGATGGCTACAAAAAAATACTAAAAAGTTAGAGATATGGCAAAACAACCTGGCATCTTAGGGTTACAAGGTCTCTAAAGCTTCCATTTGACAACACCTACATGACAATGGCCTATATGGCACCTCAAGCCTACGGAGAAAAGTGGTGGTGGATCTTTAATGCTTTGGGGTTGTTTTGCATCCACAGGCCCTGGGGCCCTTATTAAAATAGATGGACCCATGAACTCCAGCATGTACCAAAACATTTTGTCCAAAACCTTGTTCCCTCTGTCAGGAGGTTACACCTTGGCTGCAGATGGATCTTCTAACAAGACAACGATCCCAAACATACATCCAAAGCAACTAAGAAATGGTTGACAGAGCACAAGATCAATGTCCTGATATGACCATCTCAGTCTCCAGACCTGAATCCAATTGAACATTTGTGGTTTTAACTCAAAAAAGCAGTCCACAAACATCAACCCAAGAATCTGAAGGAACTAGAACAATTCTGCATGGAGGAATGGTTGAGGATCCCCCCCATGAAGTTCCATAACCTCGTATGACACTATAGAAGGCAACTACTTATTATATATTGTAGCGCCCGAGTAGGCGCATGCTATGGCGTCATTGTGGAGGGGAGATACCTCTCCGCCCGCTGGCTCCACCCCCGCGCCGAATTAGGAATCCCCGGAGTGATTCCCCAGCTGAAGTGCGTTAAACGCAAATGACGCAGAGTTTAAAAAAGAGCGCTCTCACAAGGACGCTGTTGGGAGTAGGAACGAGATAGAGAGAGAGAGAGAGAGAGCGAGAGAGAGAGAGAGAGAGAGAGAGAGAGAGAGAGAGAGAAGATAGCTAGTTTTTGTTTTTGGAAATACTTTTTGGACGGATTATTTTTGGATACTGAACTACGGAATTGGATGACAACGACGGCAACGGATTACCCTGGAAAGGACCACGACCACGCAATTGGATCACGGACAAGGAAGTTTGTGGACAATTGTTTGTTTGAGATTACCGGGACATTCAGTGCCAGCCGTGTTTCCCGGCCACGGAACCGGCATTTTCGTATGCGAATACTTCCGCATTTCAGTAATAAAACCAAGTGTTTACTTTGAACTGTCTCCGTTGTCTTCGTTGTATATCGAATAAATTATTGATTATTGGCGGAGTGGAAACCCCACACCCTTGGTTGTGCTACATATGGTGGAGAATGCGGCAACTATAACGCCAAATAAAAATAATTTATTCTGTACAACGTGGAAATGGAGCTACTAATGAAACACATGGAGAAAATCCAGGCTGCGCAGCTGGCGCATGACGCAGCGCTGACAGATGAGCATCAACAGCAGACAACGCTACTAAGACTGGAGGTAGCACGGCTGTCAGCTACCGCAACCCCCCGCCGACCCAACCCCAGTGCGTTCCTGGTAAAGATGACCGCAGGGGATGACATCGAGGCATACCTCCAGACCTTTGAGCGTACAGCGACCCGAGAGGGGTGGGCTCCAGAGCAATGGGCCGGACTGATCGCTCCATTCCTGTCCGGGGTGGCCCAGCACACGTGCCAGGATTTAGATGAGGTCCAGGCTGCGGACTACACCATCCTGAAAAGGGAAATTCTGCGTCGCGCCGGACACAGCCTCATCGGCCAGGCACAGAAATTTTATAACTGGACCTTCGACGCTACCTTACCGCCCCGAGCCCAGATGCACGACCTGATCCGCTTGACCAAGAGCTGGATGACCACGGAACCGACTGCACTAACGCCCATGGAACGATTTGTCATTGACAAATTTTTGCGCTCCCTACCTTTTGAAGCTAAGAAATTGGCAAGCCAGGCAAACCCCAAGAGCGCCGATGAACTAGTGGCGCTGGTGGAGGGATACCAAGCTGCTGTAGAGGTCCTGCGCAGCAGCCGACCTGAACCTGAGGAGCCCGAAGCCTCGGTCCGAACCCGGGAGAGGCCGAAACTAGACAAGAGGAGCAGAGAAGGAGCCTGGGCACCGCCCAGCCCGCCAAGGAGACCCCTTCATGCCCGAAGACCGCCGGGCGTGTTTTGACTGTAAAGAGGTGGGACATATCTCCTGGAATTGTCCCCGACGGGACGTGGTGAGGCGGACCGCATCCCACCAACGCCCGCTCGCAAAACCCTGCGGGTTGCTGCTGTCCTGCTGGGCCAACGAGGGGTGCCCGTCGCCCCTGACGCCGGTGAGGGCCAACGGTAAAGACACCACCGCCCTGCTCGACTCCGGGAGCATGGTGACCCTGGTCCGCCCTGAGTACGCTCGGGCTGAACTGCAACCCGAGAAGATGGCCATTTCCTGCATCCACGGGGAGCAGGGACTACCCCGTGACCCTTTTGAAGCTACAGACGACCAAGGGGCAGTATGTTGGAAAAGCTGGGGTCGTTGAAAACCTACCGGTTCCAGTGCTACTGGGACGGGATTGCCCCATATTTCCCCAGCTATGGACAGGGATGCGAGGGGAAGAGGGAAGGCGAAGAAAGAGGAGAGGGAGCCGAAAAGCGGAAGCGGCAAGAGCTTCCCAAGTCCCCCCACACAGCAAAGTTCAGGGGCGGATCTGCCGCCCTCATTGGAGGTGGGGTCCGAGTCTGAGGCGGTCGAGGTCGCCAGACTGTGCGGATTTCAAGGAGCGGACCCGCCGCCATCAGCAGAGGAGCCGTCAGAGGCCGGCGCTGTCGAGGCAACCCCGGTTGAGGAAGAACCGACATGGGAGGAATTGTTCCCGATGGGCCACGAGGAGGCGCCAGGGTCCCCGCCCTTGACGGGACGGTTCGGGACGGCTCAATTGGAAGACCAGAACTTGAGACACGCCTTCCAACATGTCACGGTGGTTAACGGGACACTTATGGAGGGGGTAAGAGACAAAACCTACCCTCATTTTGCTATTAAAAACCATCTGTTATACCAGGTGGTCATGAGTGAAGGTCGAGAAATAGAGCAGCTGTTAGTACCACACTCCATGGTGAACATGGTTTTACAGTTGGCGCATGCGCATGTGCTGGGGGCACACTTAGGGGTCGAGAAGACCTCCGACCGGATCAAGGCACGCTTCTATTGGCCCGGGATAAAACGTGCGGTGGAGAAATTCTGCCGAGAGTGCAGGGAGTGCCAGAGGGTGGCGCCCAAACCTAAATATAAGAGCCCTTTGATCCCGTTGCCAATAATATCTGTTCCTTTTAGCAGGATCGCGTTAGATCTTGTTGGGCCCCTCCCAAAAAGCAGCAAGGGGTTCCAATACATCTTAGTTATCTTGGACTATGCTACCCGGTACCCCGAAGCCATTCCCCTGCGCACGATGGCCACCAAGGGCATCGCCCGAGAATTGATGCTGCTGTTCTCCCGGGTCGGCATACCAGATGAGATCCTGACGGACCAGGGAACTCCCTTTATGAGCAAGATAATGCGGGACTTAAGTCAGTTATTTGCAATCCGACAAATACGGACGTCTGTGTACCACCCCCAGACTGACGGACTGGTTGAAAGGTTCAACCAAACCCTAAAAAGTATGTTGCGGAAGGTGATGGAGGCGGATGGACGAAATTGGGACCAGCTCCTCCCCTTTCTGATGTTTTCGGTCAGAGAGGTACCCCAGGCTTCAACCGGCTTCTCACCCTTCGAGCTGCTATATGGCCGCGGCCACGGGCATGCTGGACCTGGCCAAGGAAGCCTGGGAAGCCCAGCCATCCCCCCACCGAACGGTAGTAGAACATGTGACCGAGATGAGAGAGCGGATGGCCACTCTGTGGCCCATCGTCCGCGACCATATGAAGGAGGCACAGGAGGCGCAGCAGCGTGTCTACAATCGCGGGGCACAGCTCCGTGAATTTCAGCCTGGGGATCAGGTGCAGGTGCTGATCCCCACCTCCGAGTGCAAGTTCCTCGCCCGCTGGAAAGGACCGTACGAGGTCCTAGAGAAAGTGGGCGAGGTTAACTATAGGGTAAGTCAACCCGACCGTCGTAAGAAAACCCAGCTGTACCATGTTAACCTGTTGAAAAAATGGCATGTCAGCGACCAGGTCCCAGAGGGCGGACCGCAGCCATGTTTTACAGCCAGCCAGGCGGATGAGGTTCCACTAGGGAACAACTAAGCACGGCCCAACGACAGGAGCTAAGGGAGCTGGTGGGCCGCCATAGGGATGTCTTCTCGGTGGACCCGGGAGAGACTGACGTCATCGAACACCACATCGTCACTCCCCGGGAGTCAAGGTAACACACCGACCGTACCGCATTCCAGAGGCACGGCGTGAGCGGTGCGCCGCGAAGTGCAGGCGATGTTGGCGGCCGGGATCATAGAGGAGTCCCGTAGTGAGTGGTGCAGCCCCATAGTCCTGGTCCCCAAACCTGATGGGACTATAAGGTTCTGTAATGATTTTAGGAAACTGAATGAGGTTTCAAAATTTGATGCGTACCCCATGCCTAGGGTGGATGAGCTGATCGAGCGGCTTGGGACGGCCAGGTACATCAGCACGTTGGACCTGACGAAGGGGGTACTGGCAGGTGCCCCTGACAAGGGAGTCCAGGGAGAAGACGGCGTTTGTTTGCCCCTGATGGCCTGTATCAGTACAGGAAACTGCCATTCGGGTTGCATGGGGCCCCTCCCACGTTCCAGCGGATGATGGATCAGATACTGCGTCCCCATAGACAGTATGCTGCCGCATACCTGGATGACATCGTCATCCACGGAGAAGACTGGGGGACCCATCTCCAGCAAATGCAAGAGGTACTGCACGCCCTAAGAGGGGCGGGGCTGACAGCAAACCCCCGGAAGTGCCACCTGGGGCTACAGGAGGCAGAGTACCTGGGCTACACCATTGGCCGAGGGTTGGTCAAACCCCAAGCGGCCAAGATTGAGTCGATTCGGAATTGGCCCCGCCCCACGACACAGAAACAGGTGCGCACATTCATCGGGCTGGCCAGTTATTACCGTCGCTTTATCCCCAACTTTGCATCCCTGGCTAGCCCGTTGACTGACCTGACCCGGAAAAGGTTGCCGAAACGGGTGGAGTGGACCGAGACCGAGGAGGCTGCGTTCCAGAACCTCAAGGCAGCGCTCTGTTCCAGACCGGTGCTGGTCACTCCCGGACTTCCAGAAACCCCTGCTGGTCCAGACGGATGCATCGGAGACTGGAATTGGGGCGGTCCTGTCTCAAGTACAGGGGGGTGAGGAACACCCCGTGATGTACATCAGCCGTAAGTTGCTGCCGAGAGAGACGAGGTACTCTACAGTGGAAAAAGAGTGCCTGGCGATAAAATGGGCACTGGAGACACTCAGATATTATCTGCTGGGACGCAAATTCACATTAGTCACAGATCATGCACCGTTGGTGTGGATGTCCAGGAATAAGGAGAGTAACGCAAGGGTGACCCGCTGGTTTCTCTCCTTACAGCCTTTTAACTTTGATGTGCTCCACAGGTCTGGCGCCCACCATGGCAATGCGGACGCCCTCTCGTGGAGAGAAGCCCTGTGGTGCCACGCCGCTCCCCCCTCCGGGTTGGAGCTGAGGGGGAGGGTGTGTAGCGCCCGAGTAGGCGCATGCTATGGCGTCATTGTGGAGGGAGATACCTCTCCGCCCGCTGGCTCCACCCCGCGCCGAATTGGGAATCCCGGAGTGATTCCCCAGCTGAAGTGCGTTAAACGCAAATGACGCAGAGTTTAAAAAGAGCGCTCTCTCACAAGGACGCTGTTGGGAGTAGGAACGAGATAGAGAGAGAGAGAGAGAGATAGAGAGAGAGAGAGAGAGAGAGAGAGAGAGAGAGAGCGAGAGAGAGAGAGAGAGAGAGAGAGAGAGAGAGAGAGAGAGAAGATAGCTAGTTTTTGTTTTTTGGAAATACTTTTTTGGACGGATTATTTTTGGATACTGAACTACGGAATTGGATGACAACGACGGCAACGGATTACCCTGGAAAGGACCACGACCACGCAATTGGATCACGGACAAGGGAAGTTTGTGGACAATTGTTTGTTTGAGATTACCCGGGACATTCAGTGCCAGCCGTGTTTCCCGGCTACGGGAACCGGCATTTTCGTATGCGGAATACTTCCGCATTTCAGTAATAAACCAAGTGTTTACTTTGAACTGTCTCCGTTGTCTTCGTTGTATATCGAATAAATTATTGATTATTGGCGGAGTGGAAACCCCACACCCTTGGTTGTGCTACAATATACTCAGTATAAGTATTATATTTACTAAGTATACTTGTATACTGTTATAATGGTCAAGGGAAGAACCACAGGGTACTGATAACCGGGGTGTGAATATTTGTGATTCTTGATTTTTTGGGGAAACTGTTCGATTGTGGTCCGTGCCAATGCATTGTTATTAAAGAATATCATTTTCTGAATTTTGTGAGAATAAAATAAAGCTCATTACTTATATAGTTCATTTTATACAATCTTGTTTGTTCATCTTTATCAAGGGTATGAATAAACACTGAGTCTGCTGTGTATATATATGGGTGTGTGTGTGTGGATGCCACATTCATTTCAGACTCAACAGAATCATAGACATTGGAAGCCTATGCTCACAAGAGCTCCAACAATCCAACAAATGACCCGTTCATCTCAACTCCAGAAAACGGCATTATCTGCCTTAGGAGAACTTCATACAAGGAACATGAAACAATGATGCATGTGTCCAAGTCTAGACCAACCAATGCATATGCTAATTCAAAAAAGGATTTCAGAAGATGATGGATCAAAATCAGGACAAATATACTCACAGTATATGTATAAAAGTCTACAAATATAAACCAAAGGTAAGATGCAGGGTGAAGGGAGGTGAGATTTCTTAAAGAATGGAACAGGCAAGGACCAGCTACAAAACAGTTATATAACCAAAGTCATTGTTTGTACAAACAAGAATCCTACGACTGGAAAACGGGGAAGAAAACATACTGAATCCTTGATTTACTGTATAGCAGTGGTCCTCTATGGAAAACAAAGAATGCAGAAATGAAAAATGAAATGAACTCAAACACACAGGCCCCTGCAGTGCAGCATTGTTTTCTTCTTTTACAGATCCATAAATAGGCTGCTGAAGAAGAGCTTCCTCTCATATTTCACATTTTTGTGCTTTTTTGTAATCGCTGGCGAAAAAAAATGTCTCTCTCTCTTGCTCTCTGGTGACCTCGGTCCTTAAATCCAGAAAATGAAGTGCAGATTTATTTCTGTGGATCTAACGGACATCACTCAGACAAGCTAACAGAGAGGAGAACTAATACACATGCTCTCTAACACACACACACACACACACACACACACACACACACACACACACACACACACACACACACACACACACACACACACACACACACACACACACACACACACACACACACACACACACAAACTCACACTCACACAAACACACACACGCTCACACACATAAACATGTTCACCACAGATGCCCTCACACACACACAGCAGAGCAAGTAAGATGCCCAGGTAACATTAAAGATCTCCTTCCACACGAGAGAAGCTGTTCAAGCTGTTCAAACACACTGGGGCTGATTCTAAAGGCCTCAGTATACTTCAAACGAAATCGAATTTGGCGTGTTCGCACAGGCAAGATGGCGGGTTTGCGACCAAAATGAAGCTCTGCATTTGGCTTTGATCACCACCATGTGTGCACTGCCTTGTTCACCGCCTCCCAATACACCGTCGCCGCCTGCGTTTTTTTACATAGGTCATTTGGGATGCATGTTTCTGGTTTACATCTTGTTATCATCATGTCCAGCTGTTCCTTTACTTACGTCATTAGCTCTAGCTAGCTATATTTCGTGTTGACAATAGTTTTTTCTGCTAATCCAGCTGGCAACTTTGCTCTTGGGGAAATGCACCGCTTTTGTAGCTAGCTAACGTTACCTTGCTACCAAAATCCTCATTAGTCGTTTGAAGTTACCTGTATGGCCTCAGTTCACCACAAATCGTGTGGAATAGTGTAGCTGCTAATCAAGTTTGCTTGCTAATTATATTGCTAAGTATATTAATATGGATAGTCAGATGCCATTTATTCAAAGTTATCATCAAAATAAATTAACCCTGCTCAGTAATGACAATTGCAGATGCACAGTTGACTACATGTAATATAGGCCAGGCTAACCCATGGTCTAAACATCAAAAAAATAAAATTCACAGTCACTTGATGCTACAACGTACAATGAGAAATTACATTTAGCCGTTTCTGGAGCACAATTTCTTATGTCTGTTACGGGATCCTATCATAAGGTTTGATGGTTTAAATATAGGGTTATTTCATACATCAAGCATGACTGCGTTGCACATTCAGCCATTGTCGATGTTTGCTTCATTATTATCCGGTTCCATAGTCTAGCAACTAGCAAGCTCACCCATCTGGCGTGGAGCGTCATTAAACGAACAGACCTTAAGTCGCAGCGGGGTATACTGACATTTGCTAGCAATGCTATATTCGACAGCAGTTCGACAGCCTGTGCGAACACGCAGTAACCTTCTATACATGTTAATATAGAGGGCAGAAAATACACAAGGCTGACAGTCTTTTCCTTTGAGACCTTTTCAGCAGTCTCTGATGTATTCTCCTTCCTTGTGCTTGTGTATTCCCGATATCAGTGCACAAGTGTCCAAGCACTTGCTCCCTCAATGAAGAAGGAGCAAGTGTTCGGGGTTTGAACGGACACAAGATTGGTTTCCGCTCGCTAATGGAAGTTCTGGAGTAGCTAATCTCACTCCATTCAGGCTAACACTGAGCTATAATTCAAGGTCTCCCCTATCAGAATGGTAGAATGGCAATGCCTACTGGCCTAAGAGGAGCATCTCAGCCTAACAAGCTCTGACTGAACCAGGTTTAGATAAAACCAGTAAATTACAAGTCACAAGCTTAAGCCAACAATTCAAACGCTGCACATGGACATACATAATAAATGAAATAAACAGAAACAAAAGGCCCCATAATTAAGCAGAGTAATTACAACATTAACCTTAATGGTGAGAATACTCTTGAGAATGTAGTTTTGTTTGTATCCTGTTTTTTGTTTTTTAATGTTTTTTTACGTCAATTTATCTGGCACATTAAAATCTATAGATTTCTGACTTTGTACATTAAGTAGGTCTACTGTTAACATTAAATGTTAATATTAATTGTTAAACAAAAGTTTTTTCATTTATTTACATTAAAATATATTCTAAAAACAGAGCAGCGCTCTACATTTGAACGATGCAGCAAATTGATAGTGATCGTTTGCTTTCCGTTTTCTGCTGCCGTGCACTGTCTAGAGCGACTAATTGTGCTGTAGCCGACACGTCCGTCTCTCGCGTACGCGCCGTGCACCGCGAAAGCGAACTAACGCTCTTGCTGAAAAAGAGAGATTAGTCGCTGTCATAACAGCCTTTAGAAAACCAAATGATGAGTGAGGAGGTCTGAGGTCCAAACAATGAATGTGCTCATGTCTGACGTTCACTAGCCAGACTGCCGATTCCTGTAGGGCTGAATGTGCTGCCTGCATACTCCACTCCTCTCTCACATCTATGACAAATTCATAGATATGAGGGGGAAAAATACAATGGACTGGATTCAATCAACATGTGTCCTTATCTTTGAGTCTGATTTAATTCAGTCAATTTTTTTGCCATTTTCTTCGCAAAGTGAATACCAAAATTAACTCGCCGAACCGTTTGTGAAGAAGAAATAAAAAAAGGTATAGCTGGTTTGTTTGGAAGTCAAAGCTAAGGACAAAATGTTGTTTGATGCGGGCCAAAAACTTTTTAAAATGTGACAGGATAGTATGACAGGTGTGTAACTCAGGTGTAGGCCTACCTCGCCTGTGCAAAGTCACGTGATAAAATGAGTTTATACTAAAGGCATACAGTACCCGCAGTTGTGAGAAAAATATTCACACGGTCCATGACATTATGTGCATCGGCTTTCAATTTTGAGCATTGAAGGTTGTCCTTCAATACTCAATTCGATTTGGTGATCGCAATAGCCTCACTAATAATCTCCCCTAGTCAAGATAACAACATGTACAAACAGAATGATTACTGTAAATGACTGGCAATTATTATTCAATTCTGCACTGGCAATACAAGTTGCAGACCAATTTGTGAAATATAGCACTGAAAAGAGATCGACTGCTCTGCTCTGGTTCAAAGGCGGCAGGCTAGGTGTTCAGTAGGCTACATGGTGCCTCAGACATCCTGTAACACATTGGGAACCGAGGCCGCAAAATCCAGACATTTTGGCTCTGAGGTTTTCATCCATGTGTGACACAACAGGGTTTTCCATTCCATAAGTAGGCTACCCACAAAATGTGCCCTTTAAATAATTAACGATCATCACTGTGCTGCATAAGACACATTTTTTAACAGCAATCTCTGAAGTTGATGGCCTCACCTCACCACCATTGCCTCGGTTGAACATAGAACAGGAGTGGTATCTGTCTGCTAAACTCTGTTTGGTCAGCTCAGACCTGAAGATTTCCATCCAACAAATGTACATAATATAAAGCATGTATCTCAGCACACAGCGGATTCTAGAATGAAAACAGATGAGGTGAGAAAAAAACATGCAAATGCAAATGCATAACAAAAAAAGAAGACACTCATAGAAATATCATAAACTACAATGCATTGGTATTATTCAAGAAAAAGGATGCCCATCTTATGACAAAAGGTAGCCTTTCACAAAACACTGTTCAAGCAGTGACTGAAGGCACTGTTTTACACATGCACAGAATACACAGGTAACTGCCAAAATAAAGGAGACATCAACATAAAGTGGCTTAATAGGGCGTTGGGCCACCATGAGCCATCAGAACAGCTTCAGTGCACCTTGGCACAGATACTACAAGTTTCTGGAACTCTATACAACACCATTCTTCCATGAAAAATTCCATCATTTGGTGTTTTGTTGATGGTGGGGGAAAATGTCTCAAGCACTCCATAAGTGTTCAGTTGGGTTGAGATTTGGTGACTGAGTTGGCCATGGCATATGGTTTACATCGTTGTCATGCTCATCAAACCATTCAGTAACCACTTGTGCCCTGTAGATGAGGCCATTGTCATCTTGGAAAAGACCACTCCCACAGGATAGAAATGCTTCACCACAGGATGAAGGTGATCAGTCAGAATGGCTTTGTATTTATTGGTGTTTACCTTTTCCTCTAAGGGGTTGAGTGGACCTAAACTATGCCAGGAAAATGCAGCCCACACCATAACAGAGCCACGAGAAACCTTCATTTTCTCTAGTTTTCCCTTTATTTTGGCAGTTACCTGTACATGTACCTGTCCTTTACAGTTGTCCAGGGTGTTTTATGACAGAGCAGCAGGGAGCAGCTGAGATTAAGTAGCCACAAGAGCAATAATGCCAAAAATGCGTGTTGCAATGAATTACAGCAACAGGGGGGAAAAAAACATTTTAATTTTTCTCATTTCACTCAGAAGAGGAGAGGTAACACTGTATACGTGTGATCTGAACATTGAAATATCACTCTGTGGGTCTACCAGGTAACAGTATCATCTCCAGTTGGTCATTTGTAGCCCCCTCTGGCAATAAATCATTCCCATACAATTTTGTAAAATTAGTTTAGGGACTGAGCCTTCACTTCTGATGAAGACATGAATTATTGCAACCACAACGTTGCATCCGCAACACCAAATGTACAATTTGATTGAACAATCTTTCAGATTAAATACAGCAAATCAAGTATATTATATGTCTGAGGGGCTTTTTTAGGTTCAGATTTTCTTGACATTCCTTTTAATCACCATAGAACTTGTGATGTAAATTGCCCTCAATGAATTTAATATTAAACAGCTGCTTCAAATGGCTGACATTCTGGCATTACATGCCCATCAGTTTCAGGCATCCTTTCTTGTAATACCATCCAAGTAAAAAAAAGCATATGCATAAACAAAACATCACACCAGAATACACAGGCACGTTAAGTTTCTTGGAGGTGGGAGATATGAAACGCCCCATTCTAGCCTGGATTGATGTATTACACGTTTCTCAGCATGTTTCTCGAGCTGTGTGATGGACCGTCGCCTGAAGCTCAACCTGCCTAATGCTCTTCATTTCTGCTAAGCCCTCCCCCTTCCAAGATCTATCCTTCCATCTGTATGCTACAGATGAGCTCAGTCTTAGCACTTCCAATGTCAGGATCCTAGATGTGACCCTAGATGACAAACTTTCAGCTCCATGACTTGTCCTCTATCTTCCCAAGCACACACGTGTTACATCTCTCCCACTCACTCTGTTGGCAACCTGTCACAGCACGAATCAAGTTCAAAACATTGATGTTAGCCTACAGGGCAGTCATACCTCCAAACAGTCTTCAAAACCTTACATGCCAGTCAGATCGCTCTGTTCTGTAACCTTGAGGTGACTGGCGGTCCTCTCCCTGGGTAGTAGGCTCCTTCCAGCCATGATGCCTGTCTGTACTGGCCCCCCAGTGGTGGAATAAACTCTCCACAGAGGTCAGGACAGCACAATCACTGGCCATATTCTAACGCAGAGTTAAAAGATGGCAAGTGACCCAATCCCCACTCTCTAGCCCTTGTTTTTTATTCATTTTAATGTATTATTATATATTAATTGACTAATTCATTTCTATTATTATTAGGTATTAATTCTGCAGTTTTTAATGCATTTTATGATATTGGATGTTTCTATGTGTACGTAAAATTTGCACCATAGTTCTAGGATTAACATAGTTAACCTACAGTGCTTTAGTGATGATGCATGTACACTCACTGGTCTGGAATTTTTGTTCAGCCTGGTTTATGTCACTGCTCATATGACTCTTGTGGATGCATTTATGTTCTCTTGCATTGCAAGTCACTCTGGATAAGAGTGTCTGCTAAATTAATGCAATGTAATGTAATTTAATCTGCACCTACAGATGTAGAAAGGCCAGCTAATTATTATTATTATTATTATTATTATTATTATTATTATTATTATTATTATTAATCAATCCTTTATTTAACCAGGTAAGTGATTGAGAACATATTCTCTTTTACAACAATGACCTGGCAGTGAAGGTCATTTTCTCCCTTCATTTTGAGCTGGGCTGTAATGCTGTCGGTCAGCAGTGATGGCAGCATAAGGCTTCAGGAAGGCCCAAAATAAGTTGCCCTGTGATACCAAAGCACAATTAATTCATCAGAATACTTTGTGCTCCTCTAGCAAAACACTATGGTTGGAGAGAGAGAGAGAGAGAAAGTCGTTGAATAAGACAGCCTAGTTAAGTGCCGCACGGTCCTAGCTGACCTGTTCTGTCCATCCACCCATTCAGGGGATCATCTGCTGTGATGGGGTCCAATCGACGCCATGAGAACTGTCAGATGGTAACCTTTTGAATGACACCTCAGCACAGGGACCAATTAAGGAATACAATCTATGGATATTACAGTACAATTAGTCCAGTGATGGACAGAGTCCAATAAAAATGTTCAACAATTAATGTAAAATGTCAAGTGACAGAGGAGTATTAGTAATGCTTTCATTTCTGTATCCATGGCCAGATGAACTGTAAACTCAGAAATGATGTTGCTTTATGGACAGTATGCTTTTATTGGAAAGACAAATGTTAAAAAATAACCTATTGATGTTTATGCAATACCGAATTGTGTCCAAAATTCAGTATAGATTACAAGCATAATCCACCATGAATTTCTCTAAATACCAATAATCCTGAGGTTTTACTTCCAATTACAGAAATAAATCCACATCTGCATTTGAATTTGGAGAAACTGGTAGTCTCTATGAAGGAACATGCATTTCTAGAAACCTTTGTGTATATGTGGATGGACGTGTACAATAATTGTGTGTCTGTGTGTATGTGTATACCCATGTGTGCATGTGCATAGGTGTGTGTTTGTGTGCGTGTGTGAGTGTACATGGTCATGTGCGTTTGCGTGTGTATGTGTGTTTGCATGCATGCGTTCACGTGCATGTGCACATGTGCATGTCTGTAGTTTCACCACATTTATTTCATGTGCATTTGTGTTCCCTGTGAGGTGGCAGGAGATTTGACAGCAGATCCCCCCTGAGCCAAAGCAGCATCAGAGAGCTCATTCAGGGAACCCTTACAGCCCTGTCCCCTGTGCCGGTGGCTGACTGAAGCCTCTTATGATCAATGTACTAATCCCATGAGGCCTGACTTAAAACACCTTGTTCTGCATTCAATAGAACAGTTCAGTAGCTCCAGAATGAATGCGGCCCTGAGGTGACCGTCCTGTTGCATAACGCTTGCAGCAGGGCGGAGGGTGGGCTCGTGTTCAGATTGCCGCTTCGAGAAATAGACGAGCCGATTGAAGCAGACGTATACAAATAATGCATGAGCTATCTGAGCACTAATAATATAAAGCTGCCTAACTGCCATCCAGCTGCACTGCATTGCAAACCACTCATTAAAGGTTTCATTTGAAATGTAATTCAACTATACATCTTGGCTATAATGTATATATATATATATATATATATATATATATATAAAGATTATTTGATATATATATAAAATCTACTTAAACATGATTACCGTATTCTATTGATGCAGTCAGGTGCCACACATCATTGCAAACTGCCCATTAAAGATAAAAACATTTCCAGCATTACAAAACATGGAATATCTTGAACTCATTGCTGATCTTCTGCAGAGTTTAAAAATAATCCATATTATGGCTCGTATCAGCCTCGTAATATAAAGGCTCCCAAGTATCAGACAACATAGAGTATAAACCTTTGGGGGAAAAAAAGACAACATAAGTTATGGTCCACACTGCCAATTGAGTTAGTTGGCTGATGTCAACCACCGCCCAGATGGGGATCAGATCAGATCAGATGGGGCCAATAAGCCGGTGGAAACAGCTGGGACAGATAACGTGAATTGTAGACAAAAAACGAAAGTGCAAATCACTATACTGGAGGTATTAAACCAGGGGTGGCCAATCTTATCTGAGAAGGGCCGACTTTTGTTTTAGCCCAGCACTACAAGACCTGATTCAACTACTCAACTAATCACGGTCTTCAATCTGGACCGGATCTTCTTAAATATAGGTGTTTTAGTGTCTGGGCTAGAACAAAAACCTGCTCCCACATTGGCCCTTCTGGGATAAGATTGAACAACCCCCTGCATTAAACGGTTACATCTAAAATGGAGCAAGGCTCAGCTGTCTACCACAGCTCGCTGTCGGTAAAGTGTACCGCAGGGAAATACAAGTGACAAGAGCATCATGTGCTACACCTGTAACACGGATAACCCTTTGTCGTGTTAGCACCTTTGGTTGCAGTGACAGGTGTGGCCACTGAGCTGGATGACAAAAGGATAAGAGCAGATACAAGAAAGGCAGAAAAGTGGGCTGTCACTTTCACAAAAAATCTCTGGTCCATATTCAGTACTTCCTCGAAAAGTCACCCAACTTTTCTTGCAAAGCGTGAGAACTGCTAGTTCACGCGACCAAACTTTTATGGGCTCTGGTCCAAATACGGCTTCTGTATAACTACATTTTAAAGTTTAAAGTGATACCCCCACATACCCGCATGCTTTGGCAAAGCAGATAATCTTTCCCCTTCTTTCTCATTTGCGCAAAGTGAAAAATACAAAGACAAACATAACACATCATCTTAGCATAGAATAGGCTAGGCTACTAGTAAGTAGCCCATTATTTATTATTATAAATGTCTATTGCATTATTAGTATTTTGAATCGCCAATTGGTTAGCTTATGGGCATGCCATTTTATCATTAAGAAATGATCATTTAAAAAGCGTTTTTATTTTTTATCTTGTATTTCCCCATTCATCTTTAAAACTGGTGTTGAAAGCAGATTAAAAATTAGATTCAATGCTTAAATATAATGTGACAGCCCTGGAAGGCAATGGGACACACCTGGGCATAATTAACAATCAAGCTCAGCTGTGCACACCTGAGGCTGCCCCTATCCAATGTCCAGAAGGCCTCTCAGGCTATGGGAGGCAACAAAAAGTAGCCAAAAAAGGAAGAGCATCCTTACCTGCCCATCCCCCACTTCTCCCAACATAACAACCTCCAAGTAGGGGTTCTCCTGGTGCGTGGTAGGGCACAGCTGCAGGTAGTTGCACACCTGCAGACACTGCAGGCCTCGAGGCCTGGAACTGAATAGCCCTGCCACCGTGTATTTAGGTTTTTGTTTTAACCTTAAAATCAGCAACCAATTTAGACCCAGAAAAACAGGTGAGGTTAGTTAACCACTATAATGGATCAATTAAATGCTGAATAACAACGGAAATCAGCATACCCTGCAGCCCACCAGGATTAAGGCTGAAAACGCGAGTGAGAGAACAGGTGGAAAAACTTCCACAATTCAGGTTTAGAAAATGATTCCACCCTACTCCAATTATTGATGCATTTTTGCAATTCATTCACCTTCCCTGGGTATTTGTGCTGGATTGTTTGCCTCTTGCAAATAACATGATATTGGTTTCATTTTTTTAGTCCTAGTTACTTATATTTAATAAAAGTCTATATATCTAATTGCCTCAGACAAATTCAGCCACCACTCCCCAGAGTTGTTTATGCCCATAGAGCCCAAAGTCCTACATTTCAAAAAATATGATTTTAGCTATCATGTCACTGTCATTAGGTTCACTATAAATATAGTATCATATATTTAGAAATGCAACAAGCAAACTGCATAAATTCATCAATTATTACAAATAAGGTTATTGTATCCATAAAAAGAATCATGTTAAACTACTTGATCTAAAGTATGAATTATAAATTATTCTAAACAATGATAATTGAATACTGTGCAGTAATCACCAATATAAGAAATAAAAGTAATAAAAAAAAGTATTTCTGTTAGCCATCTCTGTACAGTCAAATTCAAATTAGAATGTTCCACAGAACACTCGACAGCGAGGATGAAAATCAGACACACTGAAATGTTAAGCAGGGCTGCCCGTTTATTTTCGGTGACAGGAAATGGCTAACAAGGGCATACGATGCATTTCTATGCATGCATGTCAGTGTCGGGCATAAACAGGGGGAGGAGAATGCGTCTGGAGAGCGAAAAACACAGCTTCAAAAATAACGTCAATTATACCCTTGGTGGCTACAGCCAGATTCTCCGGGAGGCAGAGCGCCCTTTCAGGGTCACCACGGTTTATGACGTACGACCAGCCAGATTGCAGGGGGAGCAACTCCCCTGTGCTTAGCTGGAGGAAGATTATACTTTCCAAGTATAAAAATACAAGTGTTTGCATTGAACATGGTGAACAGATTCTTGAGTTTTCCTCTCAAATATAACCACCAAATACATCATTTTTCCTGCAGTGCCTGTACGTCACATGCTTTATTTAGGTGTTGAGTGGCAAACATTCATTCAAAGGGAAATGTAGCTGCATATATAATGTCAACACATGAATCCACCCACAAGTCCAGGTATTGTGAATTTTCCTCTTGAAGCCTGTGATTCTCAAAGGTAATCCACTTTGTGTCGCAAAAAATTGTGCAATCTCTGAATTTCAAATAAAGCCATCTTTCAGGTGTCTGCTGAAAGGAAGTACTGCCAGCATTGTCAAATTGAACAACATTAGGGGGGCCCCCGGATGGCACAACTGGTAAAGGCACTTGTTCTAAATGCAGGTGGCCCACTGCTGGTAGTCCCGCTGTCTGGCTGTCTGCCCCAGGGGGAGGGGGGAGGGAAGCTGGCATGAGTGCACGCTGCTCTGTGCATGTCGGAGTTACGGCGAGTTCTATCTCAGAGAATGGCGGTTCAGCATATTAGTCATTGCATAAATTTAGTCATTTGCAGGAGGCAAATTCATAATATGAGGGATTGACATAGACGAGGGTATAATTTGTCACCAAATTAGGTAGAAAAACTGCAAAAAAAATCTGAAGTACATTTAAAAAAAATATATATGCAACTTTTTCTTTCATTTTTATCGTCAAAAAGTGGTTAATCATTGCAAAAACGTTGCTCTAAAGGTTATTCTATTTTTTTCATTTTAATTAATGTTCAGAAATCTTTCGAATCTTTTTTTCACTTGGAAGTCATATGGTAAAATGTGTAAATAAAGTCAGATTTAATGTTTTCATTTCAGGCTGTAAGGCAACAAAAGGTGACATTTTTTAGACAGGATGTAGACTTTAAAGGGGGCACTGTAGATGGACATGGGGTAAGATGTAACATTTTTACTTGCTCTATTATCAATGCCATATCGAATTGCTTCATTTTACACATTACCCATTTAGCCAGATATAGGGCTGGAGATGTATTAAATTCAGGGGAGAATCTACTGAAGCAATTCAAGGGTCAGTGCCTTTGATACAGCAGCAGTGGCCCGCCCAGGAGCCCGCCCACAGACCACCCTAGCAGAGTCCACTTCATCCAGCACTACCATTTCATATGACGATTACAGTTGTGCTTCATCAATCCTAGATATGACAGTGTAAAAGGAGAGGCAGAGGTCGGTCAGGAGCTGGCTTTGGAGAGGAGGGGTCAGCTGGTTTTTTTTTTTTTGGGGGTTTAATACCCATAAAAATCCTTGTGCCTTAAAAAAAAAAACTCTTGAGGAAAGCAATAAAAAAAAAATAGAAAAAGGAGAATACAAAGAAAAGAGGAAATAGTGGTGTCATGGAACACTAAGGGGATAGCTGAAAGATACAGCATATTCACTCTCAGCCTGCCCCCATCTCAACATGTAGGCTACATCTGTTCAGGCTTCATAATATTCAGTCATCGTTGACATCTGAAGCAATATTGAAATTTTTTAAACTTGAGGCTTTGGTTCCAGATTTTCCAGGCAATATGGCCATGCCATAAAACCCTGGTATGAAATTATGTTTTGCTTAGGAGATGAAACCAACATTAGTGGAAATCCTTTGAATCTTGGGCTGCCTGCATAGTTTTTTATCTAAAACATATTTAATGTGCAGAAATGAAACCAAAAATACGGATGAGGATTCAAATGGGCCATAAACTCAGATCAAGATTCAAGATCAGCATTCACTGGATAAATTAATCAGTCACCTGCCAACCATAAAACAGCCTTCTTTAGCCATAGGATGTTTTAATTTCCACAAGACTACCACCTTCACTTACAAAAAAATGTGAAATCATAGTAACTTTTTAAAATGTCCAAACAGAGAGAGATAGTGTTATTTATTTAGCCAATATGCTCTTGGAAAAGGTGTTCAACATTCAACATAATGTATGGTGCTCAACATTTGTATTCATGCACATTTTGTCCTATCGTTAAAATATAATGACCCGTTAAATAGCCTATATCTTCTTAATACATTTTTACCAAATTAAATTAATGGCTACAAGTATAACAAGACGCGAAATACATACACTGATGTAAAGGAATCGTTTTTATATAGGCTACAATATACAGCATTGTGCAATTATTGCAATATCCAAACCATTGCAGTCAAACGTCTAGGCTACTGCCCAAAAGCGAGATTTACAACGTGAATTCACCCATACACGCAATCACACTAGCTGTGCTCTACCGATGCAGAGGTTTTCATGCTCACTATAATAATGCTCCTTTAAATAATTATATATATATATATATATATATATATATATATATATCGGCCGTTAACGCTCAAAATTTCCGTCTTATAATAAAGGAGGTGGCGACTCCATTGTGAACCTGCCACTGTCTGGCCAATGTAAAATACGATCGATTCCACCACATTACTGAAAGACTATGGGTAAGAAATGGAGACGCTTCCTCTTCCCCGGCATTGATTATATAAAAGCTTAATATACAGCATTTCCAACAACCAAACAACGCTCCATCTTATGGTTTGCGTTGTTCTATGGAGCGATGGCCTCGACGTATACAATATACGCCAGAATATACACATAAGCTTAAAAATCCACCATTGAAATTTAGGTCACTGGGCAGGAAAAGTGGTAAGCATGTCGCTATGCCAGGAAACCCGTTTTAGATGGGGATTCGGCATCAAAGGAGCGCCTACTCCAATCCATATTCCGAAAATGACCAACGCTATCCATGCAAAGAGCTCAATTTTAAATGACTTTACACGCCAAAAAATACAAACGACACAACGAAATAAAATAATGTTGATGTCATAATTGTAAAGGCTAAATGAACTGGCAGGTTTTTTTTCTTTCTCTCTTAAAAAAGACAAAATGCATCAATTGGGTTCGCACATCATTCAAGGGAAGGTGGGTGAGAATAAAGCAGCTGGAATGACATTGCACTTACCGAATACAATCGTGGGGGAAATAACGCTCTCCGCGACTCCCCTAGCTCCTTTCCGTTATTCAGAAAGAACCGAATTTCCGGAACATGCCCCGCAGTAGGTGTAGAAAATGCACCTTCGGCTGGATGTTTAGGGGTGCGCGAGGAACCGGAGGCATCCGCGAGAAGAACAGCTTTGCGAACGCGAGACCGGATCACTGCGGCGCGCAGCTGTTAGCGGCGGCGCTCGTGCTCTTCTCCAGTCTGTACCAGCCCAGCTCCCAGAGAAACGCAGCGTCGCTGCGCCCGAGCCTATACAGCCTTCACTGCGACGCTGGCTAGAGCGACATCTTCTGGAGATGCTCGAGAGAACCCATGTTTTTCAATCGCCTCTCCTCTCACCCGCACGCGCCTGGTGGACAGTGACCCTATCCCACACAGCGATCTCCGTCCAGCTCCCTTTCAGCCATTATTGTGGCGAAAATTAAGACCTGCGGCTTTATAGAATACCTGGCTATTGTTTCAGCTTTGTTCGTGGGTGTTTTGTACCAGTACAGTATATAAGATAACTCGGAATGGTTCTCGGGTTGGCAAGGATAAGTGTTTTCCTACCGTTTAAATGTTGCAGTCTTGGTTAGATGCTTTATTGCCATTCTAAATCCGTCCGGTGACGTGGTGAGCAGTACACCTTGTATAATGCAATTTTACGTAAGACAATTTAACGACATTAAATATCGTAGAAGTTAATGTTGCTACTGATATATGAAATCATTACAACAATACAAACAGTTGTTCAAACTTCAAAACAGGGTCTGGGACTGAGCCATAAAAAATTAGTGCAGAAATAAAAAAATATAAATAAAAAAATCTATATCCTCTTTTTTATGTACCTTGGTTTCATCAGGTTGCAGGTTGATTTGAAATCCCAAGCGAACTTGGGGTAATTTGTTAGCCATATAAACTACAACCATGGTGTTACTCTGCTAAAATAAATAGCCTACTACATTCTTGGGATGCCCTGGAGAACGTCGGTATTGAAATGCAAAAAACACCTCCAAAATAGCTTTAATCGCAACAAACTATTAACCACTTAAATATGATTACCGCTCAGAAATGTGTCAATCTAGCTATTGTAACTTCCACTTTGTGGAAAAAACAAAAAAGAGAAAAAACTGAAAGGAAAAAGGCATAATGCCTCAATCAGTGTATACCCCCTTCTCACGTTCTCGATTCTCAAAAGGGGTGCTCGCCCCCATTCTTGGAGTTGTGGTGTCGTCACTCGCCTCCTCCAGATTGAATCCTTTAGCATGCTGCGTCTCTGTAAAATGTTTTCAGACGCATTCGCGAGAATTGTGCCAAACAGCGCATCTCGAGCCAAAACAGTCACGGATACAGTTTATGAGCGTCCAGTTAATGGGGAGCATAAATAAATATAACATTATGTGGTACAGCCCGTATATCTCTCCCGAGGATGGTACAACAGCCACAAAGGCACTGTTTAGTTACGCAGTCTTTTTGACCGAATACACTCATATTTCAAGGGCACATGGGGCCGTTCCATGAAAAACAGCAGAAATGTAATGCAATCGTCACATTATGTGATATGTGCATCTGATTAAGGCATCGAATGGATCCTGATTAAAAAGCTTATATTGTGCTTGATGTCCGATCTTATGTTTGTGTTTTTCTTTCCTCAAAATGTAGTTGTGTGACGATATCTAAATACAAAAAACATTAACATTGTTTGTGTGTGTGTGTGGGGCTACTGAGAAATCTCTGTATTTTTCAGAGATTGCTCAGTATCCTACTTTTTACATTCCTATTCTTAATTTGTTTTACAGTCTCTCCAGCCTGTCCATGGTTACTGCCATAATTGTGGTTCATGGTTGCTGGTATAATTGTGGTTCTTGGTTGCTGCCATAATTGTGATGTGGTTTGAACTGCAGGGTCCATGTTTCCTGCTGCGCAAATTTTCTACACTGGCCTCTCCTCACGCTTCAATTTTACAGTGTTTCTGAATATTTTAAGACGATCATTTAAAAAAGCATAGCATTCTTTAGAAATGCTACGGTTGGGCTGCATATATTATGCTGAAAACTGAAAGATGAAAACATGTATTAATAATTCCATGTCTTCCATGATATGGTATTTCTCAAACTGTTTTATAATTTATGTTTAAGTTTATTTCATAGTTTTGTGTAGCCATAGAATTGTGTAAGGCAGAAAGAGCCTTATTGTCACGTCTCAACAGCTGTGACCCTCAGGTGGTGCAGGTGCACTCTTGAAGGGGTGGGTTTATTTCTTACCCCTCCCATGACTGCTTAGATTCTCTATTTCTGTCCTAGTAGCTATGTAGCTGCCATAGTTAACTTCTGGCAGGGTCACCTGTTGCTCACATATTTAATCTGTCCATATACACATGTATTGCTTTTGTTTATCTCCCCATATTGGTTCTGGTCCCCTCTCTCGCCGCTGGGGTGTCTGCCCAGAGTCCCGAGCCTACTCTACTTTCAGAACCCACCATCTACCTGCCAGGCACTTGTCCTAGCCTGCTACTCCACCCCACCAGGACCACTTGCCAGTTGCCTACAAATAAATAAAGTCCCATATTGAGTTGTCTTGCACATGGACTCATTGACCGCTGTTGGTCATTAAAAACTCAGACCCTGGACCAGCCAGAGAAGGATAGGCTCTCGCTCTTGAGTCTGGAGTCAGGTTTCTTCCTATTTGTGCCTCCTAGGGAGTTTGTCCTTGCCACTGTTGCCTTAGGCTTGCCTTTGTGGAGGTTCAGGCCAGGGTCTGATGTAAAGTGTATTGTGACAAATATTGTGTAAAATGCACTATACAAAGGAATTTTGATCTGCTCTGCTTGATCCTATCCAATCTGAGTTCAAGGCAGGCCACTCCACAGAGACTGCTCTGCTAGCGGTCACTGAAGCTCTACAATTAGCTAAGTCCCAATCTCTTAGCTCCGTCCTCCTCCTCCTCGACCTGTCAGCTGTATTCAACACCGTGGACCACCAAATTCTGCTCTCATCTCTCGTCGAGATGGGAATCTCTGGATTTGCACTGACATGTTTTTATTTTTTTTTATTTATTTATTTATTTCTGTCCTCCTTAACAAATTCACAACGAATACATATATATTCAGCAGAAAACACAAAAAGCAGGAAAATGACTGAAAAGGTGTAGGCTGAAGCTGAGACTTATAATGCCTATCCTTTTTACATTGCATTTATATATCAACTATAATGTATTATAGCAAAACATAATAAACAAAAACAAAAGGTTCCGGAAGTTTCATACATAATATAGTATGATTAGGATCATAATAAAGTTTTATATCTATATACCACCTTAGATTTATACATTTTTTTAAATTTGCAAATAGAACTACACATTTTAAATTCTTTGTCACAGCTATTCCACAGGTTTACCCCTTTAACAGATATACATCTACTTTTGATATTTGTCCTCACCTTTGGTTTGTTGAACACACATGTTCCCCTATGTTCATACTGGCTCTCTCTAGTTACGAACAACTTCTGAATGCAGTATGGAAGTGATTTATTATGTGCCTTATATATTATTACAGCAGTTTTAAGATCTACTAGATCATCCAATTTTAAGGTATTTAATTTAATAAAGAGTGTGTTAGTAGGTTCATAATAATCTGCTTGATTCACAATTCGTATGGCTTTCTTCTGTAATATGAAAATTGGGTTAATTGTCAGCTAGACCCCCTCCCTACTCACCTAGTAAAAGTCTGTCTATCTTCCCTGTCCTCTCTAATCACTGATATCATACACTCCTTGTCACGGCAGGGACCAGAAAACCAGGCGCGGACCCAGAAATGCAGAAACTTCTTTTATTCGGTGAACAGGCAAAGGTCAGGCAGGAGTAATCAGGGCAATGCAGAGATCCAAAGGATGGTCGGGGACAGGCAGAGTTCGTTGCGGGCTTCAGGGGTATCAGGGGCAGGCAAGGCGTGGTCAGTGGGCAGGCGAAGGTCGAAAACGAGAAGGCAGTCAGGGAACACAGGGAGGAGCGGGACGAGACTGGGGTACTGACGAACACTGGAGCACAAGCACGAACACGAACACGAAACAACAAAACGCTGGGAAACAGAGATAACGCGGGAGAGTAATGTGAGCATAACGCAAAGCACAAGACAATCTGGCAACGAACATGGGAAAACACACAGCTTAAATACATTTAGACCTAACAAGAAACAATCAGGAAATGAACAGTTAACCACATCAGACATAACGAGAAACAGGTGAAACAGATAATACACTGACGAGACTGGAACAGGTAAGCGAAAGTAAAAACACGGACCAGACACCAAGGAAACATGGAACAAACTACAAACGCTTAGTTAGGGAAACACGAACACGAGACGTGACAGTACCCCCTAGGGACGCCACCTGGCGGATCACCAACCTGTACTGGATGCCGAGACAGGAATTCCTGGATTAGGGAGGGGTCGACGATATGTCTCTCAGGTACCCAACTGCGTTCCTCGGGACCATACCCCTCCCAATCCACCAGAAATTGGCGACCACGGCCCCTCGTCGGACATCCAGCAGGCGGCGAACAGTGTAGACTGGGCCCCCTTCGATGAGCCGGGGGAGGTGGGGTGCGGACAGGAGGGCTAAAACGGGAGACAACATAGGGTTTTAGGCGAGACACGTGAAACACAGGGTGGATGCGAGGCGAGGGGGGAGGAGGGAGGCGCAACTGTATGGCTGAGGGGGTGATAACACGAACAATGGAGTAGGGACCAATAAATCTGGGGGATAATTTTTTACACAAACTACGCAGGGAATGTCTTTAGCAGATAGCCAAACTTTCTGACCGACTCTGTAGTGAGGAGCAGGGCGGCGGCGGCGGTCGGCCTGGCTCTTCATAGCCGAGACATGACGAAGCAGGGTGGCACGCGCTCTCCTCCAAGTCTTCTGGGCTCTATTCACAAAAACTTTGGCAGATGGCACCTCCACCTCTCTCTCCTCCTCCGGAAATAGAGGAGGTTGGTACCCTAGACTGCACTGAAAAGGAGACATACCAGTGGAGGAAACGGGGAGGAATTGTGTGCGTACTCCACCCAGGGCAGGGGCGTGACCAAGTGGTAGGGGTTTGTTCGGCTAGACAGCGCAGTCCCTTCCCCAACTCCTGGTTGTAACGTTCCGTCTGGCCATTGGTCTCTGGATGGAAACCGGAAGAGAGGTTAGGTTTGGCGCCAATGAGGGAGCAGAACGCTCTCAGAACCCGCTGGAAAACTGGGGACCCGATCCGAGGTCATCTCCTGCGGCAATCCATGGAGGCGAAAAACATGTTTGATCATGAGTTCTGCGGTCTCTTTAGCAGAGGGGAGTTTGGGCAGGGGAATGAAATGAACACTTTTAGAAAACCGGTCTACCACCGTAAGGACGACTGTGTTACCTTCTGATGGTGGTAGACCGGTCACAAAGTCTAGGCGACGTGGGACCATGGGCGTTGTGGAACCGCCAAGGGCTGAAGGAGACCACTGGGACGAGCGTTGGAGGACTTGGACCGGGCACAGGGCACACAGGCTGTCACGAATTCGACCGTGTCGTTCCTCATAGTGGGCCACCAAAACCTACGTGAAAGAAAGGAAAGGAGTGCGTGAAACCCCGGGTGACAGGCCATCGGGGAGAATGGGCCCACTCCAGTACTTGGGAGACCGGACGGTCTCAGGAACGAATAGGCGGTTGGCCAGCGTCTCCCTGTGAGACCGTGTAGTGAAGCGCCTCCTCCACCGCCCGAACAATGTCAAATTTGGCTGCCGCTAACACGCAGCTAGGGGCAGGATAGGTTCAGGGCTACTCTCCTCTTCTGGAGAGTCGTAGATCGAGGATAGGGCATCAGGTTTTATATTCTTTGAACCTGGACGAAATGACAGAGTGAAAACAAAACGGGCAAAAAATAGGGACCATCTAGCTTGGCGGGTTAAGCCGCTGAGCTGAGTGGAGATACTCCAAATTACGATGATCTGTCCAAACCAAAAACGGCACAGTGGCTCCCTCTAACCAGTGTCTCCACTCCTCGAAAGCTAATTTAATGGCCAGGAGTTCTCGGTCGCCAATAGTGTAGTTCCTTTCTGTAGTGGAGGCGGTGTGAAAAGAAGGCGCAAGGGTGTACCTTATTGTCCTTGGTTCGTTGAGATAGGATTGCCCCAGTGCCTGGTGGAGGCATCCACCTCCACAATGAACTGACGTGTGGGATCCGGGAGTGCGAGGATGGGGGCAGATGTAAACCGGGACTTGAGTCTCTCGAAGGCCTCCTGGGCATCGGGGTTCCAACGAAAGGAAAACTTGGTGGAAGTGAGAGAGATTAGCAGTGCGGCGATAGTGCTGTAACTCCGTACAAACCGTCTGTAAAAGTTGGCGAATCTAAAAAGCGTTGGAGTTGTTTACGGTCGGTGGGTGCAGGCCATTCCTGTACCGCCTGCACCTTGGTGGGGTCCATCTCCAGATGGCCTCGGGAGATGATAAAACCCAGAAATTGAACGGAGGTCTTGTGGAATTCACACTTTCGGCTTTGATAAATAGCTGGTTTCGAGAAGTCTCTGGATGACTTGGCGCACATGCTGTACATGTTCCTCCATAGTTTTGGAAAAAATCAGGATGTCATCCAAATAAACATACGCAAGCGGGACAAAATGTCCCGGAGTACATCGTTCACCAATCCCTGAAAGACAGCAGGGGCATTGGTGAGACCGAAAAGCATGGCCAGGTATTCATAATGACCTGTGTGGGTGTTGAAGGCCGTCTTCCACTCATCCCCTCCCGAATCCGGACCAAGTGGTAGGCGTTGCGGAGATCAATTTAGTGAAGAACTGCCCCTCCTGAAGGTTGTCGAATGCCGATGACATCAATGGGAGTGGGTAGCGGTTTTTAATAGTGATGGCGTTGAGCCCCCTGTAGTCAATACAAGGACGCAGGGTTCCATCTTTCTTTTTAACAAAAAAATCCTGCGCCAGCAGATGACGAAGGCGGATGATACCTGAGGTTAGAGGCGTGGAGATGTACTCCTCCATAGCTTTGTTTTCTGGGGCGGATAAAGAATACAGGTGGCCTCTGGGTGGAGTAGAACCAGGAAGAAGGTTAATAGGACAGTCATAGGCACGATGAGGTGGTAATGTGCAGGCACGGGACTTACTGAACGCCTGGCCGAGATCGTGATATTCGGGGGGCACTAGTGACAGGTCAACTGGTCTCTCCTTAGCCATGGACGAGGATCCCCAGGGGGTAGTAGCGGGCGCAGGCATGACTTCTGGCAGAAAACACTCCACTCCCGGATGTTTCCAGTCGCCCAGTCAATGCTGGGGTTGTGGGTTGCCAGCCAGGGTCCGCCAAGCACTACAGGAGCAAGAGGGGATTCCATAAGGTAGAACGCCAGTTTCTCCTGTGATTCCCAGAAACTAGCAGATCCAGTGGCTGGGTGATCTCCTGGATCTCGGCTAGGGCGTGCCCATCAGGGTCTTGGTTTTGGAGGAATTCGCTAAGCGAGATACTGGGACTCCTATGCGACGAACCAGGGTAGGGCAGATGAGGTTAGCATCGGACCCCGAGTCAATCAGAGCCTGCACCGGGAACAGTTCTCCTTGCCAGGAGAGAAGGACGTGGAGCATGGGGCGTTGAGGTCGGAAGGTAGAAAACTGAGGCGCCCGTCAGAACCTTCCTCTTCACTGACGGGCGCTGTGTTTTTACCGGACAGGATAACTTGGAAATGTCCCTTGCCTCCGCAGTACAGGCAAAGTCCTCCCTCCCGGCGGCGCTGGCGTTCGGTCTCGGACAGATGAGTCCGATTCACCTGCATGGGCTCCGCAGTCGCCATGGGTTGAGCGGGGAAGTCGGGTCGTGTCGTTGGGCGGAAACGGGGGAAGCAGGAGACTCTGACGCCTCTTTCCTCTCTCCTGCAGACGAGTGTCGATGCGGATAGCCAGGTCCACGAGTCTGTCCAGGTCCTGGGGTAGATCGCACACGGTTAGTTCGTCCAGAACCCGCTCGGAGAGGCCGTGCAAGAAGGCATCGTAGGTGGCCACGGCATTCCATCCTGCTGAGGTCGCCAGGGTCCGGAACTCGATGGAGTAGTCGAGGCGGATTGTCCTCCCTGGCGAAGCTGAAGCAGTTGACGTGCCGCCGCCCGTCCGACCGAGGACTGGTCGAAAACCCTTCTCATCTCCTCCATGAAGGATGAGAAGGTTGTGAGAAGTAAGTGTCAGACTCCCAGAGAGGTTCCCCATAGGCGAGCTTTTCCCCAAGGAGTGTGAGTACATAGGCGACCCTCGCTCGTTCCGTAGAAATGAGGAGGGTTGGAGTTCGAACACAAGCGAGCATTGACTCAAAAGCTCGACATGAGTTGGGGTCGCCCAGGTAGCGTTCCGGAGGGGTAATCGTGGTTCGGACCCCCTCTGATAGCCAGCTTGCGTCTGCACCTGGATAGCTGCGTTCTGTGCAGAGCAGGCCGTTTTCTGCAGACTCTTGAGTGATACGGACCATGGGAAAGCTGCTCCGCCAGAGCTTGGACGGTCTGCTGCAACGTCCGCAACTCCGCTTCGTGATGCCCAAGGCGAATTCCGTGTAGCGGGCAGCGTCGCTGGGATCGGATCAGTCCGCTGGTTCCATCTTGGCCAGATTGTTCTGTCACGGCAGGGACCAGAAAACCAGGCGCGGACCCAGAAATGCAGAAACTTCTTTTATTCGGTGAACAGGCAAAGGTCAGGCAGGAGTAATCAGGGCAATGCAGAGATCCAAAGGATGGTGGGGACAGGCAGAGTTCGTTGCGGGCTTCAGGGGTATCAGGGGCAGGCAGGCGTGGTCAGTGGGCAGGCGAAGGTCGAAACGAGAAGGCAGTCCAGGGAACACAGGGAGGAGGGAACGAGACTGGGGTACTGGCGAACACTGGAGCACAAGCACGAACACGAACACGAAGCAACAAAAACGCTGGGAAACAGAGATAGCAGCGGAGAGTAATGAGGCATAAGCAAAGCACAAGACAATCTGGCTTGTGAACATGGGAAAACACACAGCTTAAATACATTTAGACCTAACAAGAAACAATCAGGAAATGAACAGTTAACCACATCAGACATAACGAGAAACAGGTGAAACAGATAATACACTGACGAGACTGGAACAGGTAAGCGAAAGTAAAAACACGGACCAGACACCAAGGAAACATGGAACAACTACAAACGCTTAGTTAGGGGGAAACCTGAACACGAGACGTGACAGTACTCCCCCTAGGACGCCACCTGGCTGGATCACCAACCTGTACTGATGCCGAGACAGGAATTCCTGGATTAGGAGGGGTCGACGATATGTCTCTCAGGTACCCAATCATGCCTCGGGACCACTCCCTCCTGTAATCCACCAGAAATTGGCTTACCACGGTTCCCAAGGCCGGACATCCAGCAGGCGGCCAACAGTGTAGACTGGGCCCCTTCGATGAGCCGGGGGAGGTGGGGTGCGACAGGAGGGCTAAAAATGGAGACAACATAGGGTTTTAGACGACACGTGAAACACAGGTGGATGCGGCGTAGGGGAGAGGGAGGCGCAACTGTATGGCTGAGGGGGATAACACTTAACAATGGAGTAGGGACCAATAAATCTGGGGATAATTTTTACAGCTACGAGAGGGGGAATGTCTTTTAGCAGATAGCCAAACTTTCTGACCGACTCTGTAGTGAGGAGCAGGGCGGGCGGCGAGCCAGTCGGCCTGGCTCTTCATAGCCGAGACATAGCGAAGCAGGGGTGGCACGCGCTCTCCTCCAAGTCTTCTGGGCTCTATTCACAAAACTTTGGCAGATGGCACCTCCACCTCTCTCCTCCCGGAAATAGAGGAGGTTGGTACCTAGACTGCACTGAAAAGGAGACATACCAGTGGAGGAAACGGGAGTGGTGTGTGCGACTCCACCCAGGGTAGGAGTGACCAAGTGGTAGGGGTTTGTCGGCTGAACCAGCGTAGTCCCTTCCCCAACTCCTGGTTGTAACGTTCCGTCTGGCCATTGGTCTCTGGATGGAAACCGGAAGAGAGGTTAGGTTTGGCGCCAATGAGGGAGCAGAACGCTCTCCAGAACCAGCTGGAAAACTGGGGACTCCCGATCCGAGGTCATCTCCTGCGGCAATCCATGGAGGCGGTAAAAACATGTTTGATCATGAGTTCTGCGGTCTCTTTAGCAGAGGGGAGTTTGGGCAGGGGAATGAAATGAACACTTTTAGAAACCGGTCTACCACGTAAGACCGACTGTGTTACCTTCTGATGGTGGTAGACCGGTCACAAAGTCTAGGCGACGTGGGACCATGGGCGTGTGGAACCGCCAAGGGCTGAAGACCACTGGGGCCGAGCGTTGGAGGACTTGGACCGGGCACAGGGCACACAGGCTATGCAGACCCGACCGTGTCGTTCCTCATAGTGAGCCACCAAAACCTACGGAAAGAAAGGCTAGGTGCGTGAAACCCCGGGTGACAGGCCATCGGGAGGAATGGGCCCACTCCAGTACTTGAGACCGGACGGTCTCAGGAACGACAGGCGGTTGGCCGGCGTCTCCTGTGAGACTGCAGTGAGAAGCGCCTCTCCACGAACAATGTCAAATTTGGCTGCCGCTAACACGCAGCTAGGGGGCAGGATAGGTTCAGGGCTACTCCTCTTCTGGGAGAGTCAGAGATCCGGGATAGGCATCAGGTTTATATTCTTTGAACCTGGACGAAATGACAGAGTGAAAACAAAACGGGCAAAAAATAGGGACCATCTAGCTTGACGCGGGTTAAGCCGCTGAGCTGAGTGGAGATACTCAAAGTTACGATGATCTGTCCAAACCAAAAACGGCACAGTGGCTCCTCTAACCAGTGTCTCCACTCCTCGAAAGCTAATTTAATGGCCAGGAGTTCTCTGGGGTCGCCAATAGTGTAGTTCCTTTCTGTAGTGGAGAGGCGGTGTGAAAAGAAGGCGCAAGGGTGTACCTTATTGTCCTTGGTTCGTTGAGATAGGATTGCCCCAGTGCCTGAGTCGGAGGCATCCACCTCCACAATGAACTGACGTGTGGGATCCGGGGAGTGCACGAGGATGGGGGCAGATGTAAACCGGGACTTGAGTCTCTCGAAGGCCTCCTGGGCATCGGGTTCCAACGAAAGGAAAACTTGGTGGAAGTGAGAGAGATTAACGGGATGGGCGATAGTGCTGTAACTCCGCACAAACCGTCTGTAAAAGTTGGCGAATCCTAAAAAGCGTTGGAGTTGTTTTACGGTCGGTGGTAACGGGCCATTCCTGTACCGCCTGCACCTTGGTGGGGTCCATCTCCAGATGGCCTCGGGATGATAAAACCCAGAAATTGAACGAGGTCTTGTGGAATTCACACTTCTCGGCTTTGATAAATAGCTGGTTTCGAGAAGTCTCTGGATGACTTGACGCACATGCTGTACATGTTCCTCCATAGTTTTGGAAAATCAGGATGTCATCCAAATAAACATACGCAAAAGCGGGACAAAATGTCCCGAGTACATCGTTCACCAATCCCTGAAAGACAGCAGGGGCATTGGTGAGACCGAAAGGCATGGCCAGGTATTCATAATGACCTGTGTGGGTGTTGAAGGCCGTCTTCCACTCATCCCCCTCCCGAATCCGGACCAAGTGGTAGGCGTTGCGAGATCCAATTTAGTGAAGAACTGCCCCTCCTGAAGGTTGTCGAATGCCGATGACATCAATGGGAGTGGGTAGCGGTTTTTAATAGTGATGGCGTTGAGCCCCCTGTAGTCAATACAAGGACGCAGGGTTCCATCTTTCTTTTTAACAAAGAAAATCCTGCGCCAGCAGGGGGATGACGAAGGGCGGATGATACCTGAGGTTAGAGACGGGAGATGTACTCCTCCATAGCTTTGTTTTCTGGGGCGGATAAAGAACAGGTGGCCTCTGGGTGGAGTAGAACCAGGAAGAAGGTTAATAGACAGTCATAGGCACGATGAGGTGGTAATGTGCAGGCACGGGACTTACTGAACGCCTGGCCGAGATCGTGATATTCGGGGCACTAGTGACAGGTCAACTGGTCTCTCCTTAGCCATGGACGAGGGATCCCCAGGGGTAGTAGCGAACGCAGGCATGACTTCTGGCAGAAAACACTCCACTCCCGGATGTTTCCAGTCGCCCAGTCAATGCTGGGGTTGTGGGTTGCCAGCCAGGGTCCGCCAAGCACTACAGGAGCAAGAGGGGATTCCATAAGGTAGACGCCAGTTTCTCCCTGTGATTCCCAGAAACTAGCAGATCCAGTGGCTGGGTGATCTCCTGGATCTCGGCTAGGGCGTGCCCATCAGGGTCTTGGTTTGGAGGGGGTCGCTAAACGAGATACTGGGACTCCCTATGCGACGAACCAGGGTAGGGCAGATGAGGTTAGCATCGACCCCGAGTCAATCAGAGCCTGCACTGGAACAGTTCTCCTTGCCAGGAGAGAAGGACGTGGAGCATGGGGCGTTGAGGTCGGAAGGTAGAAAATTGAGAGGCGCCCGTCAGAACCTTCCTCTTCACTGACGGGCGCTGTCTTTTACCGGACAGGATAACCGGAAATGTCCCTTGCCTCCGCAGTACAGGCAAAGTCCTCCCTCCCGGCGGCGCTGGCGTTCGGTCTCGGACAGATGAGTCCGATTCACCTGCATGGGCTCCGCAGTCGCCATGGGTTGAGCGGGGAAGTCGGGTCGTGTCGTTGGGCGGAAACGGGGGGAAGCAGGAGACTCCTGACGCCTCTTTCCTCTCTCCTGCAGACGAGTGTCGATGCGGATAGCCAGGTCCACGAGTCTGTCCAGGTCCTGGGGTAGATCGCACACGGTTAGTTCGTCCAGAACCCGCTCGGAGAGGCCGTGCAAGAAGGCATCGAGGTGGCCACGGCATTCCATCCTGCTGAGGTCGCCAGGGTCCGGAACTCGATGGAGTAGTCCGAGACGGATTGTCCTCCTGGCGAAGCTGAAGCAGTTGACGTGCCGCCGCCCGTCCGACCGAGGACCGGTCGAAACCCTTCTCATCTCCTCCGCGAAGGATGAGAAGGTTGTGAGAGTAGGGTGTCCAGACTCCCAGAGAGAGGTTCCCCATAGGCGAGCTTTTCCCCCAAGGAGTGTGAGTACATAGGCGACCCTCGCTCGTTCCGCAGGGAAATGAGGAGGGTTGGAGTTCGAACACAAGCGGCATTGACTCAAAAAGCTCGACATGAGTTGGGGTCGCCCAGGTAGCGTTCCGGAGGGGGTAATCGTGGTTCGGACCCCTCTGATAGCCAGCTTGCGTCTGCACCTGGATAGCTGCGTTCTGTGCAGAACGGGCCGTTTCTGCAGACTCTTGAGTGATACGGACCATGGACGAAAGCTGCTCCGCCAGAGCTTGGACGGTCTGCTGCAACGTCCGCAACTCCCGCCGTGATGCCCAAGGCGAATTCCGTGGTAACGGGCAACGCCGCTGGGATCGGATCAGTCCGCTGGTTCCATCTTTGGCCAGATTGTTCTGTCACGGCAGGGACCAGAAAACCAGGCGCGGACCCAGAAATGCAGAAACTTCTTTATTCGGTGAACAGGCAAAGGTCAGGCAGGAGTAATCAGGGCAATGCAGAGATCCAAAGGATGGTCGGGGACAGGCAGAGTTCGTTGCGGGCTTCAGGGGTATCAGGGGCAGGCAAGGCGTGGTCAGTGGGCAGGCGAAGGTCGAAAACGAGAAGGCAGTCCAGGGAACACAGGGAGGAGCGGGAACGAGACTGGGGTACTGACGAACACTGGAGCACAAGCACGAACACGAACACGAAGCAACAAAACGCTGGGAAACAGAGATAACGCGGGAGAGTAATGTGAGCATAACGCAAAGCACAAGACAATCTGGCAACGAACATGGGAAAACACACAGCTTAAATACATTTAGACCTAACAAGAAACAATCAGGAAATGAACAGTTAACCACATCAGACATAACGAGAAACAGGTGAAACAGATAATACACTGACGAGACTGGAACAGGTAAGCGAAAGTAAAAACACGGACCAGACACCAAGGAAACATGGAACAAACTACAAACGCTTAGTTAGGGGAAACACGAACACGAGACGTGACACTCCTCCCTTACCTCTGGTCTTGTTCCCTCATCTCTCAAAACAGCTGCAATAACTCCTATACTCAAGAAACCTGGTGCAGACCCCAACAATATGAATAATTTTCATCCTATTTCAAATTTACCATTTCTCTCCAAGATACTTGAAAAAGCAGTTGCAGCCCAGGTACACGCCCACTTGACCAACAATAACCTATTTGAGCAATTCCAGTCTGGTTTTCGCTCTTTTTACAGTACTGAGACAGCTATGGTGAAAATCACAAATGATCTATTAATGGCAGCTGATTCTGGGCTCTTAACCATACTTGTGCTTCTCGATCTGTCTGCAGCCTTTGATACCATCTCACATAACATCCTCCTAGACAGATTAGCCTCTATTGGAATCACTGGCACCCCCCATGACTGGTTTACATCATACCTCTCTGGCCGCACTCAGTTTGTCCAGCTCAAAAATCTAAGATCACAGCCCACTCCAGATCCAGTCCCCAGGGATCTGTTTTGGGCCCCCTCCTATTCATAATTTACCTCTTACCCCTTGGCAATATTTTCAGGAAATTTGGACTTCAATTTCACTGCTACGCGGATGACACCCAGCTCTACCTATCCACTAAGCCAAATTCGGCCCTCCCACCCACTTCCCTCTCCTACTGTTTGCTGGAAATCAAATCCTGGTTCTCAATCAACTTCCTAAAACTTAACAGTGATAAAACAGGTTCTCCTCATTGGCACTAAATCCACCTTGGCTAAATCTCACAGCTTCTCTCTTACCATTGACAATTCCACAGTTTCCCCTTCCCCTCAGGTTAAGAGTCTGGGTGTCATCCTGGACAGCACATTATCTTTTGAATCACACATCAACAATGTCACTCGGTCTGTATACTTTCACCTACGCAACATACATCATCTCCGTCCATCACTTACACCTACCAGCACCGCTATTCTTGTCCACGCCCTGGTCACATCCCGTATAGACTACTGCAACGCCATCCTCTTTGGCCTTCCACACAAATGTCTCCATAAACTCCAACTGGTCCAGAACTCAGCTGCACGTATCATTACCAGAACTCCTTCTGTCACCAATGGTACCGGAAAACCAGGCGCGGACCCAGAAATGCAATAATGTATTTTATTGCATAAACAACAGGCAATGGTCACACAGGAGCAATCAGGGCAATACAGGGATCCAAAGAGTGGTTGGGGACAGGCAAAGTTTGTTCCAGGCTTCAGTTGTGCCAGAGGCAGGCAAGGCGTAGTCAATGGGCAGGCGGAGGTCGATAACAGGAAATCAGTCCAGGGAACCCAGAGAGGAGTGGGACTGGAACCACAATTAGCAAGAACAGGTGGGTCGGGAACAAGACTGGGATACAGAAGCACGAACAAAAACACGATGAAACAAAACATGGGTAAACAAAGAAAACACTGGAAAGTTGTGTAGGCATAAGCAAAGCACAAGGCAATCTGGCAATGAACATGGGAAAACACACAGCTTATATACATTTAGACATAACAAGAAACAATCAGGAATTAACACGAATGCAGCTGACTGCAATCAGACACATGAGGAATAAGTGAAAACGATAATACAATAACGAGACAATCAGGAAATGAACATGGGAAACGAACAGCTAACTACATCAGACATAACGAGAAACAGGTGAAACTGATAATACACTGATGAGACTAGAAACAGGTAAGCGAAAGTAAAAACACGGACCGGACAACTAGGAAAACATGGAAAAAACTACAAACACTTAATTACGGGGAACACGAACACGAGACGTGACATCCTTCCACAACAACTTCATTGGCTCCCGATTAAATTCTGTATTCATTTTAAAATTCTCCTTCTTACCTTTAAAGCTCTCCATAACCTAACACCTTCATATCTCTCTGAACTCCTTCTTACATACACTCCCTCCCATAGTCTCAGATCCTCCTCTGCCAGCCAACTTGTCACACCTTCTGCTTGCTTGACCACTATGGGATCTAGAGCCTTCAGCCGTTCTGCACCCTGCCTCTGGAACTCCAAACATTCAAAATATTGACACTCTCTCCACTTTCAAATCCAGTCTCAAAACACACCTCTTCACTTTGGCATATTTGGTTTGACCTGTTGTATATTGTTTTTTATCTGTTATATCTGATTTTGTTTTGTTGATTTTATAATGTTTTGATTTGTTGTTTTAACTATGTCTTGTAAGGTGTCCTTGAGAGCCTTGAAAGGCGCCCATAAATAAAATGTATTATTATTATTATTATTAATGTTTGTTTTGTATGTGTTTCCCCATACCTCCACACAGTAAGTGATGTATGGAACTATGAGCGAACAGTACAATATATACAGTTCTGATTTAAAATATATTTCGTTTGATATAATAGTGCAATGGTTTTGGATATTTTAGTTTTTACATTATTTATGTATGATTTCCAGCTAAATTTATCGTCGATTATCACGCCCAAGAATTTATTTTCATACACACGTTCAATTTCAACATCATCGATCATTATTTTAATGTGATTATTAATTTTACGATTTCCAAATATTATAAACTTTGTTTTGCTTAAGTTCAATGATAACTTATTAATGTCAAACCACTTCTTTAGGATTTTCAGTTCCTTTTCCATTGCATTCAGGAGCTGTTCCAAATCTTTACCGGAGCAATATAGACTTCACTATAGACCACTTGTCATCTGCAAACAACACACATTTTATCAATTTGGACACATCACAGACATCATTTATATACAGAATATACAGTTTTGGGCCTAGCACAGAGCCTTGTGGAACTCCATACGTAACCTTTAACAGATCTGAGTCAACATTATTCATGTGTACATACTGATTTTAAGCCATGTGTGAGCAATTGCCCTGACACCATATCTCTCCATTTTCTTCATAAGTAATCCATGGTCAATGATATCAAATGCTTTCTTTAAATCAATAAACACCCCCACAGTATATTCTCTATTGTCAATTGCAGTTGAAATCTCTTCTACCAGTTCCATCACTGGTGGACCTGCGAGTTCTGGACCTACTAGTTCTCAAAACCATACTGGTGGCAACAAACAGTTTTTCAATTATTTTGGAGAATTGTGAGAGCAGAGAGATTGGTCTGTAGTTGGTGAATTGATGCCTGTCTCCACTTTTGAAAATGGGAATGACTTTAGCTGTTTTCATTTTGCTGGGGAAAATGCCAGTAAGGAAGGATTGGTTGCAGATGTGTGTTAACCGTGTTGCTATACATTCTATTATATCTTTGACTAACGTCATATCCATATCAGTCCAATCAGTGGACTTTTTATTCTTAAAGTTTTTAACAATATCAAGTATAAGTCATACCTGGCTGACCGGTCCTACCAAGTGGCCTGGAGAGAATCCCTCTGCTCTCCCCACACCCTCTCCACCGGAGTCCCACAGGGCTCAGTGCTAGGCCCCCTCCTATTCTTCCTGTACACTAAATCACTTGGCTCTGTCATCTCTGCTCTTTTTCTTAGTACTGTTATGCTGATGACACTCAACTCAACTTTCTCTCCTTCTCTCAGGTCCCGGTGCAGATCTCTCCATGCCTGCCAGACATCTCTGCCTGGATGTCCACCCACCACCTGAAGCTGAACCTGGGAAAGACAGAGCTGCTCTTCTTCCCAGCGAAGGGCTTCCGATGATTGATGCTTCAATCCATGGAAGGCTCCATAGTGCTCCATAGTGTCTCAGTCCCAGTCTGCCAGGAGTCTTGGAATGACCCTGGATGACCAGCTGTGCTTCTCAGGCCACATCGCAGCGATCACCTATCTGGTATTCAATCAACCCAAGTTCACGCACGTCACCCCTCTACTCTCCTCTCTGCACTGGCTCCCCATTGCAGCATGCATTAAATTCAAATCACTGGTGCTAGCTTATCAAGCAGCTAGAGGATCTGCTCCCGCTTATCTCCAGACACTCATCACACCCTCCACCCCAGCCAGACCCCTCTGCTCCGCCTCCTCTGGCAAGCTGACTGTACCATCCCTCCAGGTGCCCGGCAGCCGCTTCTCGCGGTCTCGTCTCTTCTTTGTCTTGACCCCTCGGTGGTGGAGTGATCTTCCGCACTCGGTCAGGACCGCGGAATCACTTGCGATCTTCCGCAAGAGACTCAAAACCCACCTTTTCAGACTCCACTACCACTGAATTCCGTACATCTAGACAATTGTCATCACTAATGCCTACATGTTTATTAATGCTTTTTGTATATGTACACTTGTTTAAATCTTCCTCTACAAAAAAAAATCTATAATAATTTTACTAACCTTTTCCTTCCCGGTGTGACAGGTATGGTATGCAGCTGCCAACAATGATGTCTATCACTGTATTACTGCACCGATCTCTTGCGCGAACAATGACTGATCATACCATGTATTAATGCACATCTTGTAAGTCGCTCTGGATAAGAGCGTCTGCTAAATGCTTAAAATGTAAAATGATGATTGAATGTAATATATATATATATTTGAATTGATTACAGTGGCAGTAATTTAAATAAGCCACGTTTCAAGGATTGCACATTCTGCCCTAACTCAAAAACACCTTGCAGCTTTAGTTTGGTACACACATTCTCAGATTATGTTCCCAAAACACTGGGAGGGTTTGTTAGCTAATGTGTCAAGCTAATGTGTCAAACAATAGAATGTGTCTGTTGCATGTGACATATCTCTTCATATGCAAAAAAAAGTGCCGCCATTTCAGGTCACATTTCAGTATGCAAATGAACACTTCCAACGAGGCCCTGCTTCAAATGCAGCAGCTGGCTAATCATGTTCATGATTGGCACGTTCCTGCCCTCTGACCAGAAATTGGTTTCCTGCTGGAGCCATTAGGAAGCTGTGCCAATTGCTTTCAACCCACGATCAGCAAATATGAATCAGTTTTTTTGACTGCATGCAACATCGTATTGTAATGACAGCTTGCTGATTGGGAGGGACCACACATTGTCAAATGCTGGTGTAGCGTGTAGGAGAGTAGCAGAAGACATGTTTGGCTAGAAGTACACTGCACAGTTCTGTGTCCTGTGTATGGGCTGTATAATTACATGTACACTGACATGGCTGGCTGCAAGGCAGAAGTGAATGCATTAGACAGAGCATTAGTAGCTGACCTACTTTTTCAAAACAGCTCAGTAGCTTTTTACAGCAGCTACAGCACTGTATGGTATATCATGCGGGGGGCAGTATTGCCGCTATTCCAGGCCTGATAATCTATAGATTTGTTTCGATGTTTAACACACTATTAAACACCGGATTACCAACAGTCTGTTTACAACCACTCCATTTAACCCTCTGGCCAGGATGGAGGCAGGGCAGGGGGCTGTCATCAGAGAGCTAACCAGTACTTCCAGAACCCATTCTTTCCAAGCAAAATATGCTCTCAAATTTGGTGAGCTGGGGTGCATCGTTTCCTGCTACCCATCATTTCAATGGTACCAGATAAACCGTGAACGGTCGCACTGGATTCAGTCATGTCAGCTAAAGTCCCTCTGTGTAGTTTCGATTGTTGCATTATATTGCTGTATCATAATACATTTTTATACTGGATCATATCTAATTATGTTATTCTGCTGCAGTTTTGCTATAGCAGTGAAAAAAAACCCTAAAAAAATCAAGGCCCCTACTGGTTCAGGATGGCAGTAAAATGTGCTGACAAATATGGCAATTCTCAAATAACAGCAGGCATTTCAGTCTTTTATAATATATTTATATAATATATTTTATTATATTATCATATAGAGTATGGTAACATGCTTTTTTAAAATATATGTACGCACACAAGACGGCCTTCCCTATGGCATCTTGAAGTTCTCTGTCATTGCTATTCATGGGTGGAACAAATATCGCCTGGGCTAGTTTCAAACAGAGTTCCACAGATTGCAGCGTGGACCCTACTGGTTTATAGCCATGTGTTCAACTGCATTGTGTGTATTTTGCTGGTTGGTTGGATTGTTTGTGTATTTGCTTCAACTAATTTGACAAGAAAGGATAAAGAAAAACGCACTTATCCGTGTACAGTATCAGTCAGGGGAGGGGTGGGGTGTGGCAAAAATCCTCAACATGCCATAGCTGATGTCTGGAGGCCAAAGATAAGGTGGTTGCTAATTGGTCATTCTACCAACTAAACGTCCAGGAAGAAGCCATTCTGGACAGCTTCCAGGCATGTACACCATAGGAGAAGAAGCCATATTGTGTGTCACCATGGGAACATATCTTCATGTACAGTATTTTCCCATTTAAGCAATTATAGTTTATGATTGGTTAGTCTACATAAGAAACCAGTGATAATAATAGTAATGACAACAACAACAACAGCAGCAACAACAATAATAATAATAATCATCATCATCATCAATATTTTTTAATAACTGTCAAAACCCTTGATAGGCCAGGGATACACAGCACACACCTCAGTGAAGCACCAGAACGCTCACCACATATCAGCTAAGGTGGAGGGGGAGGAATACTTTAGCCATTTATATTGGGGGATGATTAGGTGGCCAGATTGAGAGGGCCAGAGTAGGAATGCTATATTGTAATACACAATACAATACGATACAATACAATCATTTAACAGACGCTTTTATCCAAACCGACTTACAGAAAGTGCATTCAGCTTATGTAAATGAACAACCACTCGATACTGCAATGTCTAAGCACATCATTCATCAAGTATGCCACATAAACTAACACAAGTGCTAAATTAAATTAACAAGTGCCAAGTGTAAGTGCCACCGGGTGTCACATGACCATCTCATCCAACGAGACTGCACCCATCCTGTGATGTGTCCTTACACTATACACAAACCGGGAAAGAGACATTACCATGTACCTAGTGTTTCTTGTCATAGAAAATAGTCATAGCTATCCCTGTGGCACAGACCAAATATATTTACACCACGTACAATGAATGAATGAATGAATGAATGAATGACAATAGCGGTCACAAAAGACATGCTTTGTATTCCCATGGACGACGGATAAAATGTAATGCTAAGTGGCAATGAGTTACCATGAGTGTTCATTGACCCACATTGACCATAGTGACCAATGGCACAAAAAAATAAGATTTTTTTTTTATTCAAGGACCATGGAGATGTCAAAGACATGTCTAGCTCATTGTTTTCTCATCTGATGGGGAGGAAGAGAAACAAAAAGGGAGGATGATAATCATTGTGGCTTAGTCCTCTTAACACTGATCACTGAAACAGGGGGCATAGACTTGAGTGGTACATATGGTACAGGCGCAGTTGAATGTCACATGATGAGGCTCAGGGCTAGAGATGGAGAATAATTCAATGTTGGACTCGGGAGAACAGTAAAGATTAAGTACTAAGGCAGATGTTATGAGCAGACACTAAGCTAAAGGTTGACAGGAAGGAGATGTCAGGCTGTCAACACGCAAGGACAAAGCCCATCTGCGCTGGGTCTTTGTGTCTGATGGCTGCCAATCAATTAAAAGACACTACAGGGTTCTGAGAATGGTTCAACTGACATCCACTTGTTTTGGCCCTGTTTACAGTCCACCATTGATGTTTACCATCTGCTCCTGGTCCTAGAGATACACGGTCCTGAGAGTTTTTTTTAGAACACTCATTAAAATGGTGGGTTGCGTTGGACACCAAGAACAGAGTGGTTCCAAGTTTCCATACAATCAGGTCTCTGGTTAATTAATAAGACCTTGGTTGGACCTGTAACCTCCATGTTAAGAATATGCACACAACAAGCAGTCTGTCGGTTAACCCTTTGAGAAGTACTGTGGCACTGTGATGTTTATTCTAGAACATATCATAACATTCTAGTTAATTCTAATTGTTGACATCATAAAGGGCTACTAGTGAAATCCTCAATGAACTGTACAATTCCTGAATTAGAACTAGAACTCACTCACCAAAGGGTTCAGAGTGACTCTGTGTTTTTGTGATACAGCAACAAGAAATATGGGCTGTGGTAAAGGAACTGGACTTTCAAATAGGTTTAATTTGTTTAATATGTGCAGGTTGAGTCATGGGGGTACTCCCATTGTACCCTTGCACAAGCTGTATTACTGAAATATTCAGAAGTGTGAAAGGTTAAAATGTAGTGGAATATGTAAGCCAAATGAATTGCAAATAATAATTTCATTGTAGAACATGGCATATTAGTCAAGTTTTTATTTTTATTTTTTAGACTTTGTTTCATATTTTCTCCCATTTTAGTAGCCAATTAGACCCGCTATTTAATGTCAATCCCCCCTTAGTAATGTGAGTTAACTGCCGTAGTCCTGCGACCGGTAGTGACGAAGACAAAGTAACATCTCCGAGACGGCACTCAACAGGCCATTGACCGTAACCCGGTACTACAGGGACAGCCCATGGCACGACCAGAGCCGACTCTGGCGGGACGGGGAATCGAACCCCGGTCTCCGTGGCCAGTGTCAAACATTGTAACCACTGGACCACACGGGAGGCCATTAGTCAAGTTTTTTAATATAGAAGGTGTAAAGTTTTCACTCTTCTACATTGATGTGAAGTTAACAGGTAACTGCTCATAACAATTGAGTAAATGATGGATCATTTAAACAGGTACAGTACTGCGAGGGTCCGTCTGGGAGTACCAGGGCTCATACTGGCAGATAGGCCAGGACCTCCCTTTTCTAACGAGCGCCCCCTTCCCACCCTGGGACTCTCGTGGTCGTTTCAGTGTCCCCACCCCCCTCCCGGGTTACTAAAGTCTTGGCAGTTACCTGTATGTTTACACAGAAGGGATAGACAACTAGAGGGGAAGGGGGAGGGTGAGCTGGCACGAGTCCGTCGAGGAGAAGGTAAAAGGCGTCCGTGGAAGAGTTTCCGTCTTGGACGAGGCAGGAACAGTCTGCCCGGAATGTGTGTCTCGCTCCCGGAGGATGGGCGGCAGACTCATGGGGGTGGGGAATTGAAATAGAGGGTATAATTGGCAACCGAATTGGGAGAAAAACTGTGAAAAAATCATTTAAAAAAAAAAAAAATAAAAAAATAAACGTAATTGAAATTACAGCCTCTAGCTATGACACTGTCGTTCTATAGCCATATTAAAATTGGAAGTTTTTGTGGGGTACAAACATTGTGGGCAAAAGTGTAGGTTGCACAACAAAAAGCACAAACCATACAAAAAGGAAGCAAGCAACCTATAGTCTGTCTATTGTAATACAGTGCTAGGAATGTCATGAGTGCGTGGGCACAGACAGACCAACTAACACAAAATCAATGGATATAGCTACTTGAACGCTGAGCGCAAGTAGTAAACAATTGATTGTTTGTCCAGAGTCTGTCTGCTTGGACTGGCTCTCTTATTCAGAAGGGTAATGACAGAGTCCAATGAGTTATTCTGAAGGGGGGAAAAAGAAAGCAAGGCAACGGAGAGTAGATTTGTTTTCCCCACGCGGACACATCTACAAAGTCATGTCATGTGCAGACGTCATGTGAGACACCCCTGTTAGCAGAGGAATTCTCTAATCCCAGTCACGCTCATCTTTGCTGATCCTGGATCAGTGTGCAGGCAGAACAGCTGAGACTGTGCTGAGGGTCAAGGCCTGCTCTCCCAGGGCACAAGGAAACTAATTTGCTCGCAACCTTCAGCAAGAGATTAAAAACCGAAGCCTGGCATTTAACTCCTCCACACCAGTTGTGGGCTGGTGAGCCACACAATTAAGGGAGGCAGATTTGATGACCACCCCTGAAACTGGTTGTGACAACTCTAATGCATGATTAACAATTATATACATTTAAATGTGTATATAATATACATTTAAATCATGAATGAGCAGTTGGTTCATATTATCATACACACACACACACACATACACAAAAAACATTGTGTAAAAAAACAGTTGGTTTGAAGTCAATTTCTTTGCTATAACGAATGATTTAATGTTACCTCATCTCGATGATAACATTATACCTATTTTACAAGGGGAAATTCAACAAGTACATAAGAACATAAGAATAAATACTGATGAGAACGGGCCATTTGGCCCATCTAGTATAGACAATTTGATAAAAATATAATGTGCTTAGAGGTGATCCTTGCGAAAAAATGGCAAGCATTTCAATCCTTAAATACGGTTACCAGTGCATTGTCTCTCAATTCCTTACAGATTTACTTTATTTGGAAAAACCAAATTGTGTGGTTGTAAAACTATTTCATGGACAAGAGTTTATCTCATCCCACATTCAATTGCCCATTTGTTCTTTCAGTTATAAAGGAAACGCCATTGTTTGTCGTCAAGGAATAAGTGATGCTATGAGCTGTGTCTGTGGAGAGAGTGCCACCCAGTGGGAAAAACATGAACTGAATAAACCGATCAGCTTTGCTGGTCCCAAGGCACCAATCAGATGTGCTAGAGCAGTGGTTTTCAAACTTGTTCCTGGGGGCCCACTGTTTGCTTCTTAATTTTGTGCTGAAACACTTTTACACAATGTAAGTTTGATTCATTACCATTGAACTTTTTTTTTCACAAAATGGGTTCGTTTCAATGACAAGGTGTCCACACTTTCAGCATGTAGAACTTCATTTGTGCATCTATCAATAAATCAATTAGAAATGCAATCTCTTTCCAATTTTGTCACAGCCCATTACAGAAAATGAAAGCAATAGTTGTCTGAAAGGTACTATTTAAATTCATAGAGGATATTCGTTCTTTGTAACATGAATATCTGTCTCTGACATAATGTAGCATTGAGAGGGTAAATCATTGATCACTGGACATTGACAAGTGTCTAATTAAAAGCAATTAACAGCTTGTTATACTTCAGGAATTGCAATTATGGTTGGAATGAAAACCAGCATACACAGTGGGCTCCCAGGACCAAGGTTGAAAACCACTATTCTAGAGTTTTAGCCTCTACGATTTCAGTACTCAGTCACTATTAATGGCAAACCATCCAAAAACAAAAGGTCAAATTACCAGTGATGAGGATCACAGTCTGTCCCTGGTAGGACGCTAGCCAGTCTCTCGGTGAGATATATAGTATTAACGTTTATGCAGACGAATGTTCTCGACTTACGCAGTACAATTATCATTACTGAGTAGTGTGTTTTTGTTCTGAATACTCACCATGTCAAAGGCATTGAAGTCAAAACGTCGTCCAAAAGAAACTACTGTCGAGCAGGAGGATGCTAGCGTGGAAAAGATGGCGGATGATAGCTCTGTGCTGACGCCTTCAACGATGAAAGAGCTTCCTATCACAACGATGTGCACCAAAATTTCGGAACTGCGAGCGGAATTTCTGGCCGAGCTGCGGTCATCGGTGGTGTCTCTTCAGGCCATCATAGCGACTCAGGTACAGCACTTGCAGGTGGTGGAGACCTTGCTGTCAGATGTGGAGGGGAGGCTTATCGCAATGGAGTCACAGATCTCCTCAGTAACGGCCGAAAACAAGGCTTTTAAATAAAAAATTGATGACCTGGAGAACTGCTCACGCAGAATGAATCTGAGAGTCATTAGCAACACAGAAGGAGAACAACGCCCAAACCCGGTCAACTTCATGTGTGCCTTTTTTGCCGAGCTGTTCGGTAAGGGCGGCCTGTCGCGGCCTCCGGTGATTGATCTGGCTCACCGGCGCTGCCCCCAACCTACATATATATCATTTTGCTTAACTACTATTGTTTCTTGTTTACCATTTTTGCTGTGGTTATTATTCTATGTAACTTTTATTATTATTACTATTATTATTTATTAGATTTTTTTATTAGTGTAGCGAGCATGCGTGGTGGGGTGTAACAAGAAGACGACTGGAGGCAAGCAGTAAGTTCAATGTGGCTATGTGCGTCATATACCGCAAAGCCCCGTAGCCACTTTAATGCAAGGCATGAACGATATTTGTACCCCATACACCGCATGACCCCAAATATAGTTTTTCGGTCTATCCTTTTACACAGGCGCATCCCTAAAGGGTCACGCAGAGTGCACACTGGCGATTTTAGAGTACGTCACTCAGGAAGTACCATAAACAATGAACACACATTACAGATGAAATACAGGCAACAGCACTAAACGAGAAATAGCCGTCGGTTGCGGTGGCGTCACTTGTTGGCTCACTGCGACCATCGGCACTGGACAATAACTAACACCGGGGGGAACAAACAAACACACAATAATGTTCCCCCACAATGCCCCGCACATATATTTACATAGGGCGACCCCCCTAGATTGTCACATAGCCCCCCCATAAGGGGTCAGCCGTCCCGGCGACCCCACTGTCCACCAGAAAGTCTTTCAAATATGGCGGGGCGCGCTGCCGCCGCCACTTGGCTCATTTGGGAGTCCCCCCAGGCGCACCTGGAGAGTCTCTGGGGGAACGTGGGACAAGCACTTCGTCCGCCGTTTCTGCGGCAGGCTGGGCAAGATACATGCGCACCCGGTAGACCACCTCCCCCAGCCATTGCAGAATCTCGCCAGGCCCCTGCCAGTGACTCCGCAGTTTCGGGGACACACCTTTGGTTCGGGAGGGGCAGTAGATCCATACCCGGTCGCTGGGTGCAAAGTTCTGCCCCGGCAACGGGTGTCGTAGGTCCACTTCTGCCGCACTCCCGAACTGGCTTGGGCCTGGCAAGCAAACTCGTGCGCCACTTGCAGGCGCTCCTGCAGCCGGTGGAGGTAGTCCATCTCGGGCCCGCCCTCCACCCCAGGCTCGGGGGGAGCCCCGAACACCAAGTCCACTGGCGTCTGGAGCTCCCGCCCGAACATGAGGCTGGCAGGCGTGCACTGGCTGGACTCCTGCACGGCGGTGTGGTACGCCCACAGTACGGTGGTCCCAGTCCTGCTGGTGCTGGCTGGTAATGATGGCAAGCTGCGTGGCTAGTGTCCGGTTGAACCGCTCAACCAAGCCATCACTCTGGGGATGAAGGGGCTTGGTCCGGGTCTTGCTCACCCCCAGGCGCTTGCAAACCTTGCCAAACACCCCCGAAATGGTAAAAAATCTCCTCGACCAGTTTCCCCGCCATCGTGCTCGCGCTCTGGTCCGGCACCACATACACCTCGGGCCACTTTGTGAAGTAGTCCATGGCCACGAGGACGTAGCGGTTGCCGGAGTCAGTGACGGGAAACGGGCCGAGGATGTCTACGCCGATGCGTTCCATTGGAGTCCCCACCAAGTACTGCTGCAATGGGGCGTAAGAACGCCGGGTGGGCCCCTTCTAGGCCGTGCAGGAGTCGCAGCAGTGAACGTGCATTTCCACGTCGCACTGACAGCCCGGCCAATAAAACCGCCCCCTGAGGCGGCGAAAGGTCTTGCTATTCCCGAAGTGCCCCGCCCCTGTTGCTCCATGCACCAGCTGCAGGACCTGTGGCTGGAGGGCACCGACAGCTGTACCAGGTCGATCCCCCAGCCAGGGGCCTGCCACCGCTGATACAGCACGCTGCCCTGCAGCTAGAGGCCAGTCCACTGGGCACAGCTGTAATAGGCGATTACCTGCTCTCTGCTGCCGCCTTGCTGGGACAGGACTACACCGATGCCTACCTTGCTGGCATGTGTGTCAATGATGAACGGGCGGTTCACATCAGGATAGGCTAGCACGAGGGCCATAATAAGGGCAGTTTGGAGAGTTTTAAAAGCCGTGGAACGCGGTGAAGTGAGCTGGCGATGGTGGCGAAATCCTGAACGTACTGGTGATAGTACAACTCTAGCCCCAGGAATCTTGGGGATGGGCCAGTCGTGGACAGCAGCGATCTCAGCCGGGAGGGTGGATACGCCGCTAGCGCTCACTACGTGTCCCAGGAACGTGGTTTCCCTCCGGAACAGTTGGCACTTCTTTGGGTTCAGGCGTAGCCCGGCTTGGCGGATGGCGGCAAAGACTTCCCGCAGGTTGCAGAGGGCTCCTTCGAAGTCGCTGGCGTGAACAAGGAGATCATCAAGGTAGACGATGCAGTGTTGTCGGGGGACGTGGGCTAACACTCGCTCCATCAGCCGCTCTAATATAGCCGGTGCGTTGCAGAGCCCGGACGGCATAACCCAGAAGTGCCATAGCCCCTGCCCAATGGTGAATGCTATTTTGGGTCGAGCGTCAGGAGCCAGTTCTACTTGCCAGTAGTCACTTCGCAGGTCAAGCGAGCTAAACCAGCTAGAACCACTGATGTAATCCAAAGTGTCGTCAATGTGCGGCAGTGGGTAGGAATAGGCATTCAGACGCCGGTAGTCGACACAGAAACGCCAGCTGTCATCTTTTTCTTTACGAGCACAGCGGGGGCCGCCCATGGACTGTCCTGATGGCTCGATCACTCCGGCAGCCGCCATGTCCCGGATCTGGTCCTGAGCGGCCTGACGTTTGGTAAGGGCGAGTCGGTAGGGGCATAGATGGATGGGCGAGGCAGAGCCGGTGTTGATGGTGTGTTGAACCAACCCCGTTCACATGCAGTCTTCATCTTTGGCGGCGAAGCTATCAGCATACTCACTTAGTAGCTGCTTTAGCTGCTGCGAGGGGTCCAAGCCGTTGCTGCTGCGTTGCCACAGGTCTTAGACAGCCCGAGCCGTTTCGGTGGTCGGCGGGGCAGAAGAGACAGGTGGTGGCGATGGCAGTGCAAGTGCTGGGTAGCTGCGCGGCTCTGTTGGGGAGAGGTCAAGAAGCACCTGCAGGACCCCACCCTCCAAGGCTAGGTGGATGGCAGTGACCACTTCGCCCCATCCATTGTACTCAGCTGCTAGGTGTCCCTGGGCGAGGTATGACGTTAGCGCCGCTGTTCCGTCTTACTTGGGCAGCTTGGCTAGGGGTTGGGATGCAGCAGGGTTGATGGGAGCGTCCCTGGGCTCAGACGTGGAGCGGCGTGGGCGGGTAGAGCTAGCCCCGTCTGCGCACGCTAAAAACACTCCGGTCTCCAGAACCCCCTCCTTCGCCTGGCGCCACATCCGGCGGAACGGCCCCCATATCTTTCTGTAATGGGGGTAGGCGTGAGTGAATGGGATGGATGTGATTGGAGGCGGGGGGCATATATATATTGTATTGTAAATTGCAATTTTGTCAAATAATTGAAAAATACCCCAAATAAATATTTTTTTATTACCAGTGATGAGACAGTGAGGCTTCATGAAACCCATAATGGGAGGAGTTATTGTGCACTCACTGATGTGAACCAATCATTGTGTTTTGCTGTGAAGCGCAACTTCTTTTGATTGGTTCAAACAAGTCCATGATTGTCAGCTCTTTGTAGGCCCACCAGGTAAGGGGTTCATGAAACCTCACTCTCCCATCACTACAAAGTATACCCTGTATGTGGTTTAGCAAGTCTTAATATAGCTTGGATTTCTTGTTACTAACTAGTCCACTTCATAAAGGAAGGTCAGCTGGAAGAGAGGGTCTTGCACACCAAGCCAGTATGTCTTCCAGACAGGACAACTTGTGGCAGAAGAGATAGGGCACATACTGGAGGAGTTCAATGTGAAGGAAAATCTATCACAGCTATCACAGTTCATAATGCTGCAAACATGGATGTTGCTGTTAGGAGGTTGAGTTTTGTCAAGATAGGATGCTTTGCCCACACTCTAAACCTTTCTGCTCAAAAGGTTTACACAGAACCAACAATCTCCAGATGGGCCGCTAGAATCCGGGCAGTGATGGTGTGGCTAAAGAAAGCCAGCTTAGCCAAGCCGGTGCTAGGAGAAGCAATGCCTCCTAAGTACAGTATGTACAAATACATGTAGATGCATATGCTAAGTTACAATTGTGTGCATTTCAAGATCTTCCAGAGCATGCCCTGGTGCTGGATGTGAGAACGAGATGGAACACCCTCTACATGATGTTCGAGGGGTTTGTGGAACAATACCCTGCCACTCAGACAGCCTCTATGGGCCTCAGACTAAAGAGGTAAATGGAAAGCGACAGATAAGGTTTGAAAGGCAAACACATTACTTCAATCATGAAAATGAATCCTATTGATTTGGTAAAAGAAAAAAGGATGTGTATGCGTGATGTTTTTTCCAGGTTGGAGAGATTCACTGACCAGGACTATACACAGGCAGAGGACTTTGTCAGTGTGATGAAGATCTTGTACACCTCTGTGTGTCCTCAGAAAAGGCCCCAACATGTGGGAAAATTCTCCCAATCCTGTGGAAACTTGAGAACCACTTTCAAGTGCAGGATGAAGATACCTCCTTCATTGTAGTGACTAAGGTCTCTAATAGTGGAGACCTTCTGCAGACTCTGTATCTTAGTAGACACTAGTATTATATCTTGAAATTCAACAATAACATGCAATCTTTCTTTTCATGTAAAAGCAGCATCCACTTGTAGTGGTCCATCAAGAGCAACCAGATGAAAGGCTAGAGGGGGATGATGATGATGGAGAGAATGCCACAGCAGATGTAAGATCTGCATAATAGTAATCTTGTATTACCACTGCATTCCTGTCCAGTGTCATTGAAAAAACATCTTACTTACCCTTGACTTTTTTGTAGATTCTACCAGTGAGGCTAACTGCCTTGGAGGAGCTCTTCACTGAGGAGGACAGGGCCCTCAAACATAAGATACCATTGAGATGCCATTATCGGCAGCATGATTGACAAGAATGCACAAAAGGAGATTCAACACTACAAGAGCCTACCTGCAGTGTTGATGTCAACCAACCAGCCTGGTGGTGGGAGAGGAGAGAAACTCTCCAAATGCTTTTTGACCTGGCGTCAAAATATCTGTGTGTCCAGGCATCTTCTACTCCCGCTGAATGTACATTTTCAACTGCAGGGGACACCATCAGCATGGAAAGGGCTTGCCTTTTGCCAGAAAAGGCAGACATGCAAATTTTCCTTAAAAATAATTGCTGAAAGGGAACATACATGGCCCCACCCCTATTCAGATTTGTCGGGGGAAATGAAAGATTTGATTTAAAGGCTCATTCAGGAGAAACTTTAATGTAAAGCAAATGTTGCAGTTGCACTTTATTTGTTTTATTTTGTGTTGTCCTATTCAAAGGTTAGGTTACACATTGTTGCCTTTTTTGTCATCTCATTAGAGATTGTTATTTAAAATGAAAACATTTTACATTTATAAACAATGATTTAATTGTGATTTAAATGTTTTAGTATAGTATACAATAGTATAGTATACAATGGGAGGGGAAATATGTAGGCTGTTGGATAACTAAATGTGATTAATTCTCACAATACAGGTATCGAAAAAGGTATTGTTCCGGTATCGGCACTTAAATCGGTATAGAGAATTTAAAAATGATACCCAGCCCTACTTGTGATTTTTCATAAATTCAAGCATGAGGTTGGGGACACACACACACATTTTCATTAAGATATTTTTCTCACAGGTTGCTCTTATTAGAGACAGCTCATGCATAGTTATTGCCACAATGAATCAAAGGAAAAACAAATCTTTATTAAAATTATGTTTATGGTAATTGATTAGTTCAACATTAATAATACCATGAAATAACCTCTAGTGGAGTACACACCATCATGCCTTTTCATTCAGGAATCATGTTTCTCATTGCAATGCCTTTTGATTCAGTTATACATTTGGTCAGGCAGATCTGCATGCATTACAACCTTTCTGAAATGGTTGGATAAAATAAATATGAATAAGTATTATCCTATTTTAGGGTACAAGCTTTTGCAAATGAAAAGGGTTCTTATGTAATCATATGAAAGAATTTTTTTTTTGAATATGGTCTTTTGGTTCTTCTTGAATAAACTGAATAAAGGGTGGATTTCTTTGTAAAAGCATGTCTGTAGGACCACCAACAGTAAACACTAACAAACATGGCAAACACATCACAAACATGAAAATATGTTCATAAATAAATATTAATTTTCTTTAAACTTCTTTATAACAATATATTATAACTATAAATTAAATATATGAAACTCAAGTCAAATAAATATTATTCCCCAGTTACTCTTCTAACTTTAATCTTTCAGCTTTAATCAAAAAAATATATGAAATACTCATTTCAAAGAGCCGTTTAAACAGATATAAATTGTATAGCAGTTTTCCATTAAATCAAATAATACATTTAAGAAAGTGCCTACTTTTATCATTTCAGTTGTCCTTGAAACTCATGAAAAAAGTTGCACGTAAGCAAAAATGAAAATTCTACTAGGGTTCAGTGTAAAGGGTACACATGCTCATGAATAGTAAACAAGGCTCTTTCATTAACATTTCGATACATTAATGGGAAATACCCTAAAATTAAATGCATAAATCTCTGGATTTTGTTTTTATTTCCTAAATGGGCAGGCCAGATAAATGTCAAATGTCTTGGTTTTTCAGGTTTTTTGGTTGAGAAAAATATAGATTTTTCAGTGCATTTATCACAAATTTGAACAGAAACTTTTTTTTATTGGCAAACAATTATATGCCAGTATTTATGATGTCATCGTGGTGTTTCAGATGAATGGACAGCGTGCCAGTGTCCTGTATTTGCACCTTGTGTTGTGGGACCTGGCTCACATGGACAGCCTCCTCAGCCCACACTCACAGCAGAATCGGGCCTTGTCTGAAGGGTACTTGCTTCCACAGTCTTGACAGAAATTGCCCTTGCACCCAGTGTGGCTGCTGAAATGGAGAGTAGGAGGGGGTTTTAAATAAAACAGACGTCCCTTGACCAGGGCTGGTTTATTACACCGTCCAGGTTAGTCACACATCAGGCAAGCTACAGGAGTTGAACCCATCACCATATAGTATCTGTAGACTTTGGTAACCACCTGGGGAGGGGGTGTGGGAGGAAGGAACTCGACACACTCGGCCCTGGCCTGGGCTAGGGGAGTCCCAGTTGGGCTTGTTGGAAAGGGGGGAAAGGGGTTCTCTGAGAAATAATATCATAATATCTTTGTGAGAGCCATAAACAATGGCGCCAGTATTTATAAGGAAATATAACCTCAAGAAAAGGTTTTGTTAAATGTGCTTACCATTTATAACTATATAATATATATTTTGAATGTACTTTTTTTTCTTTTTTTTGTTTCATAGGTGCGGTGTACATCTGTCTACGATAGCATCTGTTGTATTGTTACTGTACTGATCTCTAGCTGTGTCATTTTAAATGCACTCATTGTAAATGGCTCTGGAAAAAACCATCTGCTAAATACCTAAAATGTAAACCCTGTTCCCTGGGATTTATTTTCCAAGACTTGTTTATTTTTGTCCAGAGAGCGTAAAAAAGGTCCGTTTCAAGATCCAATCAGATATACATGTTTAAGGTTAATGGTTAGGCAAAGTGCTTGTTCTCAGTGAATGGACCTAGAGGTTCAGAAGTATACATGTGTTACAGTCAAACAAAGAGAGTGGGAAAGAGGAAGATAAGGGTTTGGGTCTGGAAACCTGAGGGTGCTGCTGACTTTGCCGACTGGTTTGGGTTCTATCTTTAGCCCAAGCCCACGCAGCGTGCTCTGCACAGACTCTGGAGAATTCAGCCCCTTGGTCTCCACGCTTAGGCAGGCGCCATCCAGAGAACATGTGGAAAATAATGCAGGAAAATATCATTTTTTCCCCCGTGCTCTCAAAGTTGCCGGACTGCTCACTTGTATTTTCTCACAGACATAATAAATGTACTGTGATTGACAAGATGCAGTATGTGTATATGTAAGGAATAAACCTTGACGGACTGTGAAATGCCATGAAAATACAGCTCGTTGGAGACATTGTTGACAGAATTCATAGTGAGTAAGGAAGCAAGCACCTATTGGACTGCTACTTGCACCAGCTGTCAGTACGTCAGCAGAAAAATAATTAAAAAAATAGATGTTTATTTTTCAAAAAAGAAAGTTATGTCACAATTATTCGCACCCCTAATAATTATTGTAGCCTCTTCCACCGCACTGTGGTGGTACAAATATGCAACTTAATATGGTTATGAAATCAATCACATGACTATTTAGACTGACAAGTCTAGATGGGCGAAGTGGTCTGTTCTCCTCATGATGTATTCTTCTGTTCTTATTTAATATTCCATTCAAAAGTGCTAGATGAGCTCACATGAAAGTGTGTCAATTTATTACGTTGTAATATTTTCCAAAGCAGACAGCAAATGTGACAGCACACCAATCCAACATTAGGATACTATCTGGACAATTTTGATTCTACCAGAGGAGCTTGAAACTGGGTCATCTGGTAGAATATATGAAATGGCCTTCAATCGTATCCAGGTTCATGGTCTTAGGTCTCAAAGTGTGTAAATTTTGTTTCCCCCAATATTACACACGACCAATCGATTTATCCATGGTCTAGGTGGAGTTGTCTCAAAGTGTGCACATTTTGTTTCGGCCCCAATGGGTTACGGGATCGGCGCCTATGCGACCAGCACAAGGTGTCATTACCTAATCCCTGTGTGATACAAAGCATTGCTTTTCTTCACGTCCCTGGCACTTCGTTAAAAACAACATGGCTTCTCGTAAGAAGAAACCAAAGCTTTCCGTCCCAGAGAATATTTTACAACGAGGACCACATTTTTTGAAGGACTGGATCCGAGCTAAAACTAAGTTATTATTTATGGATTTCTTCATGTAAAAAAAACTCTACAGTGTTCGTTTTATTATCTAATTTGTTGAAACCATTAAAGCAGATTCTTTACAAACAGAATCACATTACAAACAACAAACAAACATTACGCTCACATTATCTGTTTGTTTTCTTGCTTTTAATTGAAATGCTTAATGCTTGCCAAAATGCTTGTCTTGGCTTCTGCACACTTCATAAGCATTCCGTTTCATGTTTAGAAACACTCTTGTGAAATAAGTATTGTCATAAATCATGACTTTATATGTTATTTATGCTCTCAGTAATGAGAGCTGTATGCCCAAGAAGCATAATATTTAATATGTGTGAGGCAATGTATCAGCGTTCACCTAGCGCCTCCTGTCACTACCTGTCAAACAGGGAAGCTAACGGTCCAAGACATTGAAAATGTGTGCACTTTTATGTGCAGATGATTATTTCAGCTCAGTGGTCAAAGCAATTGCGTTTGTTGTATTTGGGTTGTAAATTGATTAAATTTGTGTGAATAATTGTGACATTTTCTTTGGGGAAAAAAATATTACTTGTTACACAAAATCAGGAGGTCACCCATCCAAGTACAAACCACACCATTCAGCAGGAGCAGGGTACATTATTTTGTGACTGATGGTGAACTACATTTACATGGCGCCTTTCAGAATCTAAAAAAAATAAACAAAAATAAACAAAAAATCCACCGTTTCTCTCATTGTGGAAAACCTAGTTGTGCACTACCTGTATCCCATGATTCTTATCTTCCTCTGTGGTGCGCTCTCCAGTATTTGGACCATCGCTTAGAGACTCACCCAGGTGGAGGGCTGGTCAGGCCAGAGGAATCACAGTCGCTGGGGTCGGCGAGAAGTTGCTCCTCCCTGATCCAGATGCGGACGCCCTCTTGCCCGGGGTTCCTGTTCAGAGACACAGCAGGGGGGAAGGATAAATACTGTGAAATACTGAAATTGAATTCAATTAAGGGTTTGATCGTTTGGGGCCGTTTGATCGTATGCGTATTGTGACTATCCAATACGAGTCCCCTAATATTGAGGGGCACAGCCCAGCAAGTACTCCAGCTCTCCTTAAACCACACACACTCAACTGGGGGACAGCTTCAATTGCTCCAATCAACACAATGATAAGATTCAGGATGAATGCCTGCAGACACTGCGCCCCAGGGTTGAGTAGCCCTGCAGACACTGCGGCCCTCCAGAAACAGGGTTTGAGTACCCCTGCAGACACTGCGGCCCTCCAGCACCAGGGTTAACTACCCCTGCAGACACTGCGGCCCTCCAGAACCAGGGATGAGTAGCTCTGCAGACACTGTGGCCCTCCAGAACTAGGGTTGAGTAGCTCTGCAGACACTGGCCCTCCAGGACCAGGGTTCAGTAGTCCTGCAGACACTATGGCCTTAACATGTTAAGGGTTGAGTAGACATACAGGCACTGCAGCCCTCAGAGATCAGGGTTGAGTAGTCCTAAAGACAATGTGGCCTGCAAGGATCAGGAGTAAGTTGTGCTCCTTAGAGGCTCTTACCTGCAGCAGTCTGTCCAGAATTCCCCTTCTTTAATCCGGGAGGTCTGTACTGTTAACAGAGAAACAGACACAACAATTTGCTTACAAAACAGTTCAGCACAGAACAAACATATCACATGTGCCAAATGTTTTAGGCATTTAGCAGACGCTCTTATCCAGAGCGACTTACACAGTTCACATTTCTTTACATACAATCCATTTACACAGCTGCATATTTTACTGAAGCAATTCAGGTTAAGTACCTTGCTCAAGGGTACAATGGCAGTGTTCCCACCTGGGAATTGAACCTGCAACCTTTGCGTTACAAGCCCAGTTCCTTAACCATTATGCTAACACTGCCGCCCTGTTCAACGTGTTTGTTGTGGACCTTGTTGTGGACTCCATTATCACCTGTTTACTTGGCAGATACCCTTACATTACATTACATTACATTACAGGCATTTGGCAGACGCTCTTATCCAGAGCGACGTACAACAAAGTGTTAACCGTAGTCAAGAACAGTTTCGCTGAAAGCCACCCTAGAGGGAAGTACAATTCCAGGTGCTAGGAGCAACCACATAGTTAAAAGTAGGTAAATCTGTAGCCACAATTCAAAGGCAGCAATAAAACAATCAGTGCGGAAAATATCAGCAAAATAATGCCTAAACCTAATACAATACATAAACAAGTAAACATGAGTGCAATACTAAACAGCTATGTCCCTAAGTTACAAAACCGGACTACAGGGAGAGGTGCACCCTGAAGAGGTGAGTCTTCAGTCATCGCTTGAAGGTGGCCAGGGTCTCGGCTGTTCTGACTTCCACGGGAAGGTCATTCCACCATCGAGGAGCCAGAACCGACAGGAGACGTGACCGGGAAGCACAGGTGCGGAGGGGGGGAGGCGCCAGGCGTCCTGAGGTAGCAGAACGGAGTGGTCTGGCAGGTGTGTATGGTTTGAAGATCTTGAGGAGGTATGTTGGGGCTGATCCCTTGACTGCCTGGTATGCTAGGACCAATGTTTTGAATTTGATGCGAGCTATAACAGGAAGCCAGTGGAGGGTAGTGAGCAGGGGGGTGACATGGGAGTGTCTGGGAAGGTTGTAGACCAGACGGGCTGCAGTGTTCTGGATGAGTTGCAGGGGTCTGATGGCAGATGCCGGAAGGCCAGCCAGAAGCGAGCTGCAGTAGTCCAAGCGGGACAGTACCATTGCTTGGACCAGGAGCTGGGCAGAGTACGTGGTAAGGAAGGGACAGATTCTCCTGATGTTATACAGGAAGAATCTGCACGCCCGGCTTACCGCTGCGATGTTCTTTGATACGGACAGCCTGTTGTCCATCACCACACCACCCTTACCTGGTGCAACAACCAGAGCTTACATTTTTACATATCATCAGTTAAGATGGCTGGATATTTTCTCGAAGCCAGACAGGTTAAGCACCTCCCTGAAGTGGCCACTCCTGGAACATTAAACTATAATATTGTGGCTAAGAAGTCCGGTCCCATGACCACTACACTAAAGTACCTGCTTTGCTGCGGGCCTCCCTTGGTTAGCCTTGTTGTGGAGGCGTGCAGCTTGCTCCTTGCAGAAGCTGATATGCCTCTCTGCGGCAGCCTCGTTAAACCTCCTCTGACAGAATGGGCACTGGATGTAATCTGGAGTGATCAAACGAAAGATGGTATTCTTTTACATTGTATTTTACATTTCAGCTATAGGATTTTAGGAAATGTTACCTAGGTTAGAGCAAGGTGCTATGGGATATTAAGAAACGTTACCTGTTTTATAGGAAGGAGCTATGGTATATTAAGAAACATTACCTTGTTTACAGGAAGGAGCTATGGGATATTAGGAAACGTTACCTGGGTTAGAGGAAGGGGGTAGAGGTGGTGGCAGAGGACCTCCAACTTTCATTACTTGGGACAGCCCCTTTGTGGATCGGATGGTTTTGATGAATTCCTCATGCGTCCTGCGCCAGTTCGACTTTTTCATAACCAGCTCGGGTCTCTGAGAATGAACCGTTCCACCAGTGTTTAGCGACCAAAGACGTTCAGAAATGAACTGACACATTTGTAATGCCATATACAGTAGGTATACATTTATATTCACCCCCTTAGGCATTTTTCACATTTTATTTTCTCCCATCCAACCTGAATTTGTAAATAAGAAAAGGTGAAAATTGCAGTGTTCAGATGTGCAAAGCTGGTAGAGACTTACCCAAATAGACTGTAATTGGAGCTAAAGGTGCTTTTACCAAGTATTAAGTCAGGCGGGTGAAAACGTATATATATTACAGTAGGGCTGTGACGGTATGACATTTTTTCATGGTATGATAATCGTACTACTCAATATCACGGTTTTCGGTATATCACAGTATCAGTTTTTAAGCTAAAAAAAGTATCACACAAAGTTTACAATTCAAACTGTATATTGTATGACTCTTTGCAGATGTATATACCATTTTATATCCAAAAAATGCAACTGAATATAGTTCACTCCTTGTAATTGTATGTTTAAATCAATTTAAATCATTCACTTTGCGAATTAAGCAACATTTTGCTTTATCGCCTTATCACCTTATCGGATCGAGTATTATATTTAGCTACTCACTTTTTCCATTGAGGGAGCCGTGTCCACGTGCACAATCGTGTTCTAAACAAAACAAAATGCAAGAACAGCCAAAGAGGTGGTGGGATTAAATGACATTAGCAGACACCCCAGGTCCAGTATTATATTATTTAATATGGGTTATTTAGACATTTTAGTAGGGTAACAGTTGAAATATTTTTTTCCCCACATGAAAATAGCTTTTGCCACGTGATTTATTATCACGGTATTACGTTAAGTTTACAATAGTACTATTTCATATTTTAATATCATAATATACCATCACACCGGTATACCGTCACACCCCTAATTATTTTGTGCTGATCAGTGGCAAGAAATCCCAATTAAAACCATTTTGATTCCATGAAGTTAGAAAACAAAATGTGAAAAATGCAAAAGAGGATAAATACTTTTTATACCCACTGTAGTTGTAAAATGCTGAGTCTGTAGGGACAATTAGCATGCGTTCTGATTTGACAGTGATACTAAAAGCACTGAGGAACAGAAGCTAAACAAGTGGTAGACATGATAAATGTACATGACAAATTGTGGGGAAAAGATGCAAGATGTTTGTAATATGAAGCATGGAGATATGCTGGCAAATGTTTCCCATTGCATTGGTTTTAATGCAGTGGATAATGCAGGGATCATTTACCCTTCAGCAGATTGTGGTTTCAACAGGCTTTCGTTATGGCCCAAACAGAAACAGTGCCACCTTACCTTTGATTTCAAATATCTTGACAGAGGGATTTCAGTTCCCTCTGCCCTCTGCCAACTGGAGTCAAACACTTTCCTCTTTTTGACTGTTGTCTTTTGGCAAATGGGCATGTGCTTCTCCTACATGTTTGAGATTTAAATAAAAAAATAAGAATAGGGAGTTGGTGTCTTTAATTCTTTATTTAATTTAGTTACATTTACCTTAGATGTGCATCCCCTTTGTTGTGAGATAACACTTTGTGTCATGTAACACTTTTTTCCTGTGATGAGTGCTGGCACTATTGCTTTAGTAAATATGAATAATTGATATTAGTATTTAAAAAACACAGTTGATAGGTATGTCCCATTGGATGAAAGAAGGGGTCATTACATGTCCTTAACAAACAGGGTTTCCAATCCTTTTTTGTTACAAAGTTTGACAGTGCATCATTACAGCAGCTTTTTTTCTCTGGTAATTTTAAAAAGATTACAATAACCAGTTATTAAGAACATTCTCTATATTATTTTCCATCTAATCAAACACTTGCTATATATTCTTAATACAGGGAAAAGATCTAGTACACAGTTTAGCAGCTATAGCATAATGTACAGTAGTCACATAAAATAATATAAATGGTAAAAACAAAACAAAAAAAAAACCAAAACAATGAATAAATAAATAGTTTACCCACCAGCACTTTGGTAAAAAATGTTCTCTTGCATATTTTGCATAGTTCCAATCTCTGGTCTGGAGGCGGGGTCTCTTCTGCATTGGCAACAAATAACAACAAAGCATAGCCTTCTATGTGACAAAATTAACAAGGCCTATAGCTGCTAATGGACTTCTGCCATTGTGGTTAGCAAAATAAAAATAACAAAGGTTACGTAGGTAACCACGGTTATGTGAGCTAATTGGATCACTCCAATTTGGTATCGCTCCACGGCAGAGGGATACATCCGAGATAAGATTTTGAATACACGTCTGTGTACCTGCATGCGTGACCTGCAAAATAGCAACCTATAAAACCCTGCTTTGCACCAACATGCACCTTTATCACTGTGGTTACCTATGTAACCTTCGTTATGTTTCACCATATTGGATCACTCCAATATGGTATCACATTACCTAATTAGTCGGTGATAGAGGCCAGCTAGCCCCCAGCGTGTCTGGCAGGACAGAGCTGTAAGGTAGCCAGGCAACAGAGCATTCCTACCTTCATGTGGAAGCCAAGCAAATGCCCAAGACAGCTAAATCCACAGAAAGGGGGGCCACATTAACAAGATAGAACCTGTAAAAGGTGCTAGAGGAGGCCCAACTGGCTGCAGTACGCACGTTAGCAAGGGGCAGCCCTCTCAAGAAAGCCAAAGACGCAGCCACTCCCCGAGTAGAAAGTGCCACTATAGAACCAGGCACTGGTCTCCCAGGCAGACGATATGCCGTAGTTATAGTGTCCACAATCCAATGAGAGAGTCTGTGTTTTAACAGCTCTGCCCCCATCACCCTCTCTCCATAGCACACAAAAAGTCAGTCAGTCTTTCATATCACTCGTGCACGCTCCACATAGGCGTCCAAGTGCGCTGACGGATGTCTCCGAGCCACCAGGGGGCATAAGTCAAAATCAATAATGGGCTGTTCATGTGCCTGTCAGACAAGATTTTAGGTAGGAAAGAGGGGTTAGGGCGGAGCCATACTTTCCTCCTGCCAGGGTCCATCCTGTAACAATCTCACAGAGAGAGCATGGAGCTTGCCAACTCTTTGTAGAAGTAACAGCCATCAAAAATGCACACTTCATCAACAGATGTTTTAACGATATGGACCCCACAGGTTCAAACAGAGGTTTTGACAAAGCCACCAGCATTACATCCAGGTCCCAGATTGCTACTCTACGAGCCCTGACTGGGCATAGCCGTCAAACTCCCTTCATGAACCTGGAAACCAATGGGTGACTACCCACTGAGCCCTATGGAAAAACAACATAGCAGTCAGAGATAGCAGCCAAATACGCAGCAAAACTCCCTCCAACGTAATTGGTACATGGCAGTTGTTAAGGGAACCCTAGCATTCTGTAGTGTTCACCACATCCCCCTGCAGACCTAGGGCAGACCACCAGGAGGCTCAGAGGCTAAGCCCAAAGGTTGAGGCGCTGCGTTTCTGGGTGTCAGAGAGACCCCTTAGCCTGTGAGAGCAAGTCGGGTCTCATAGGCAGTTGCCAGGAAGGTCCCTGCTAGGAGGAGGCCGAACTAAGGATGCCTGGGCCAATAAGGGGCTATCAGCACCAGCTGGTGTTCCACTAACTTGTTCCTGTCCAACACCACTGGGATTAGAGGAAGGGGCAGAAAGGTATACAGCATCCCCCTCGGCCAGTCATGGGCTAAGGCATCCAAGCCCAGAGGCCCCAGGGGATCCAACATCGAGTACCAAAGGGAACATTTGGCATTCTCTGCTGAGGCAAACAGGTCCACCTGCGCCTCCCCATATCTGCTGCACCACCTGGGGGTGAAGGTTCCAATCTCCTTCCAGTGGGCCCTTCCTCAAGAGCATGTCTGCTGCTACATTCTGGACCCCCGGAATATGTGCTGCACATAGGGACACTAGGTGTTCCTGCGCCCACAGCAGGAGCTGCCAGGCTAACAAATGGAGACGTCGGGACCTTATCCCACCCAGATGGTTTATATAAGCCACAGGCGTGGTGTTGTCCATCTTTACCAAGACATATTTGCCTTCCAGGAGAGGAAGGAAGTGCTGTAGGGCCAGATAAACTGCCCTCAATTCCAGCACATTGATATGTCTGCCGCTCCAGGGGGGATGCCAGTGGCCGCTGGCTGACCTGCCCTTGAACACTGCACTCCACCCTATTAGAGATGCGTCGGTGCATACCACTTCCCTGCAGCACACTCTGTGCAGCTCCAGCCCCTGCATGAGAAAGCAGCGCGAGCAACACCTCAAGGTCATACGCAGTCAACAGTGTCTGTGCCATTTCGGGTGCAGTTTGTGGGAATTGAACCACCGCTGCAGTGGCCTGAGGTGGAGAAGGCCTATTGGAACTATATGAGAGGCTGCTGTCAGAAGACCCAGAAGATGCTGGCACTCCCAGACTGTCACTGTCTTTCCCGGGCGGAAGCGGTTCAAGTGGGACAGAACTATAAAAATCATCTCCTCTGGTAGCCCTGCTATCATGAGAACCGAATCCAGAGACATGCTAATGAAAGTCGCATTCAGCGTGAGTCCCAGATCCATGAAGTGGGCTACTAGCTTGTGTGCATCCTTGAGTGGTTGTTTCCTGTGGCTCAGTTTGTAGAGCACGGTGTTAGCAACGCTTGGGTTGTGGGTTCAATCCCCACTGGGGCCACATATACTGAAAAATGTATGCGTTCACTACTGTAAGTCGCTTTGGATAAAAGCGTCTGCTAAATGGCATATATATATTCTATATTCCTGGTTGAAGCACACACCAGCTAATCGTCCACATAGTTGAGTATCTGGAGCCCCGGAGCTGTCAGCGGGGCCAGGACTGCATCCATGAATTTGGTGAAGGTCCTCAGTGCTAAGGAGAGGCCAAAAGCGAGGACCTTGAACTCGAAGGTCACCCCCTCAAACGCAAAACAAAGATGCTTCCAATGAACAGGGTGAACAGGAACATGGAAGTATACATCTTTGATTTTGTGGGAGGTGAACCAAAGGCCGCTGGAGATGGCCTTCAGTACCCATGCAGGAGCTAACATCTTGAACTTCAGGACCTTCAGGCAGCAATTGATGTCCCTGAGGTCCAAGATAGGATGGAACCCCCCTCCCTTCTTGGGAACCACAAAATAAGTTGAGTAGAACCCACATAGATGTTCTGAGGGCTCTACCTTTCTGATCACATTCTTCTCCAGGAGCAAGGAGAAAATGTTTTAAGAATTTGTTTCAGATTTTATCCCATTTTCTCCCAATTTAGTAGCTAATTACACCCTCTATTTTTCATGTTAATCCCCCCCTCATATTGTGAGTTCGCTGCCATGCTGCGAAAGCCCTCTGGTACTACAGAGCCACTCCTGTATGCAGCAAATCAAACTTTCTGTGCTTCCCTGCCCCCTCCCTGGGGCGGACAGTCAAGTGCCCCCGGTGGCACTCCCAGCCAGACCCGACTCTGGCGCGGCCGGTGGAATCGAACCCCGGTCGCAGTGGCCAGCGTCAAACCTTGTAACCACAGGACCACGCGGGAGGCCCCTTGTATTGATCTTTTTAAATAGATTTTTAACCACATGCAGTCTTCTCATCATTTGGTGCGACCATCTATCATGTGGTGTAACCAGTAATGGCAATAACTGTATTAAATTCAAAATACAATATCTAATTTCTATGGCTGAAACATTAATCACTGATACAGTATGCTTAAGTGGATACTATCTGGATACAGTTTTCATCAGTTTTGTTGATTTTACAGGAAAAATAGGTCAATCAATCAATCTTTATTTGTATAGCACCTTTCTAAACAAAGTTACAAAGTGCTCCCTCTTTAAGTAGAGCATGCCATTATAGACCTTAAATATGAGATCATAATTTACAGGAACTCTAAAGAATCTAAACATTTTACTCTATTACTGATACCTTGTTAAAATGTTAAGCATGTTAAGGAAATATATTCATTGTAAGATAAATCACGGTCACACCACATAACATTTTTTAAGGCCATGGCCTATTAATCTTGATGAAAAAGCACTAAATTCACTTAATTTAAATTTTTGTATACATTTATGTGTACACAACATTCCAAATGTTTCAACATTAGCCAAAGATGTCCTTATTTTTTGTATTTTAAAATTGGCCTATTCAAAATCCTTATCGGTCATTGACCCTGATGTGAGTAATAATACAGTAGCCTACTGATTGGTTTTACTTACTCACAATCAGAGAGACAACTAGCCCCAGTCTGTAGCCTATAGACCGTTTCTAGAAAACAAAATTGTTTATGGCGCCATAAACAAAATCAAAAATGACTAGCTCGTACTTCTTGAGTTTCCCAAAGAGTGAACAAGCAAGATATGTGCAAAAATGATCAATAAATGGTAAATTGTCATTACCAGATGCGTTGAACAAAGCCTTGAGACAACATCGTTTCTCCACTGACCTGAATCTTTTACCTGAGGTGGCTGTTTATCATTACCTTGTCAATATGGAGTGTGTTTACACTAGAGAGGCAGTGAAGGCTTACTGCAGCTTGGACGCTTACAACTATTTTCTTAGCGGAAATGTCATATATGCTCATATACTGAGAATGACTATTGTATTGTTTACGGTGAAGTAGGAGCAGGTCAACCTCTGTCTAAAACTTACTCTGCATGGTTCGTTGCTAAGAAGGAAGGGGAGGTCGTCAGTGGACACAGTGCATGACTGGGTGAGCTAGCTATTTAGTTAGCTTGTTTGGTCAATGAGTACCTGTAGTAGCCTACTAGTAATGATACAATATTAAATGTTATGCGTTTGATTTTTAGGTTAGGTGAGGTTTGTAGCTATGTCGCTGCTATTCTTGTTGCAGTGGAACAATGTGTTCAAAAGGGTTTAAATGCTCCGTCTGAGCCCTGTACGTGGTTGTGCACAAACAAAATAATACGTTTAAATTTACTACAATTGTGAGCTTCATCGACAAATGCTAGCCGGACACCAGTCTTGGAATGACAAGAGTATTGTTCTAATTGCATTTTCGCCTGAGTAGCCTAACGTTATTGGTGGGCATGTAACCGTGGCTAATGATTTGCAATAACTTATTTAATACATGTCGACATTAACAGATTTTAAACAACACCACAGACATTAGAGTTAGCTAGGTGCCTTCTATTAGCACATATTTTGCATGAGAAAAAATATATAGACATTAAAAACACAACCTTATGTTTGAAAGTAACCTAACTGCTAGCGGTATTCGTCACTTAACAAGATGTCAGATGACCTATGTAGATCACCTTAAATGAGCACTGTGTACAAGTTAAGTTGTTTAAGTTACAATCCATATAATTTACGAGTGATGAAGTGGGTGCAACAGATCCTGCAGTTGCTAGTAGGTATCCAGCTATCTCGTTTTACTGCAGCAATTCAAGCGTTTCGTTGTCTTTTGGGAAGCTATATACTAATTTCTGAAAACAAGTTTGTGCCTGGCCTTAGGGAGCACCCAACAACCGAACAGCACGGTCCAAATTGCAACTTTGACATATTAGCGTTAGGTCAAGCTGCTACTAACTGGTTTGTAGTCCAGTTTGCCACCTTTGTTTTGAGTATTGTTTACTGCCAACCGGAAACAATCTAGGAACAGATGACGTCACTTCATACACTCATGAATGTTCACTTGAAACGGTCTATATAAGGTCAGGTGCATAGCTAGCTCAGTTAGTATATTAATGCATTTTTAAATGAACCCAACACCCTACTATACAGTGCATCCGGAAAGTATTCACATCGCTTCACTTTTTCCACATTTTGTTATGTTACAGCCTTATTCCAAAATTCTACACACAATACCCCATAATGACAGTGAAAAAAGTTTTTTAGGAATTTTTGCAAATGTATTAAAAATAATACATTGATTGATGGAGTGGTGCAGAGATGTTTGTCCTTCTACAAGGTTCTCCCATCGCTGCAGAGGAATTCTGAAGCTCTCTTAGAGTGGCCATTGGGTTCTTGGTCACCTCCCTGACCATGGCCCTTCTTGCCCGGTTACTGAGTTTGGCCGGACGGCCAGCTCTAAGAGTTGTGGTGGTTCCAAACTTCTTCCATTTCACAATGATGGAGCCCACTGTCCTCCTGGGTGCTTTCAATGCTTTAGCAATGTTGTTATACCCTTCCCCAGATCTATGCCTCAACACAATTCTATCTCGGAGGTCTATGGAGAGTTCCTAGGACTTCATGGCTTGGTTTTTACTCTGGCATGCACTGTCAACTGTGGGACCTTATATAGACAGGTGTGTGCCTTTCCAAATCATGTCCAATCAATTGAATTTACCACAGGTGGACTCCAATCAAGTTGTAGAAACATCTCAAGGATGATCAGTGGAAACAGGATGCACCTGAGCTCAATTTTGAGTGTCATAGCAAACGGCGTGAATACTTATGTACATGTGATATTTTTATTTTTTATACATTTGCAAAAATTTCTAAAAAACCTTTTTCACTTTGTCATTATGGGGTATTGTGTGTAGAATTCTGCGATTTTTTTATAATTTCATCCATTTTGGAATAAGGCTGTAACATAACAAAATGCGGAAAAAGTTAAGCGATGTGAATACTTTCCGGATGCACTGTAGTTGCATTCCACCAGAAATCAATCAAGTTTTTGTGTTGTACCCACAATTCACTTGAATACATGGGGGTGAGTCTATCTTCACCCTTCATGAAATATATGCATCTCCATTAATAATAAACATAGAAGGCTGTTTTAGTTACTGTCTTAAATATTACAAACAACTTTATCGAACTGTAAAAGAAAATTGGCTCAATGACTACGTTTACATGCACACCATATTCCGATTAAGGTCCATATTCGGGTTAAGGCAATATTCGAATAAGGTGTTTACATCGCCGCAGAATGTTGAGCTACGGGAATATTCCCGTTTACATGTTCGGCATATTCGAATAAACCAGCGATGTAGTGCCGCGCAAGGCTTTCTGGGTACTCAGCTGAATAAATAGGCGCGTTATTTTCCTGCAGTAATTCCCATTTACACAAAAGGCTTGAAAATGCTTGCTTTTGCGTTATATTGTGTTGTCTTCTTAGCACTTCTACATCATAATGTAACAAGAACACTCGTTCTCATTCACATCCTCAACCATGGCAGACGAGAACGCGAGGAAATGGCAAATGGAGCTATGGTACTTGCTAATATGCCATTTATGCCAATCAGAACCCCGGAGACTATGGACTGGTGGTACAGAGTAGTGATGGTAGAGTTTACGGATGCAGAGTGGAGAAAATTTTCCGCATGTCGAGAATGAACATGCGCAGACGTAAATTAATATTCCGTTAAGGGCATATTCCGACTAACATGTTTACATGACCCAATAATCGGGTTAATACAGGCATATGCCAGGGGTCTTATTCGGGTTTTTAGTAATCCGAATATGATCTTAATCGGGTTATGGCAATCGGGTTAAGGCGTTTACATGACTCATACGTAATCGGAATATTGTCATTATTCCGATTAATACAGGAATATGGTGTGCATGTAAACGTAGTCAATGTTTTTTGATAACCCAATTTAGGTACATTTTGGACCTTTGACCTTGATTATCTAAAACATCTGAACATCTTGATTATCTGCCTGTAGCTTCATCAATAAGAAACACAGAAGGCTGGTTCAGGTGTCTTCTTAAAGCGCATATACAGGGCTGTCAGACTGTACACAAATTCAGTGTTTTTGGACCTTTGGACCTGGTTATCTAATAATGTGTAAACAGATTATTTTCATCTTTTGATATGTTGTAGTTCAGATCCTTTTTTACATATGTTTGTGTTGTGCCTACTATGAGGCATGGCATATACTGGAATGTACATGTGGGGGTGGGTCAATTAACCACAAATGCTTAATGACATACCCTCCATATATTCAAATGTATGCTGTGCCTAACCAATGTCAGGCACAACACAAGAATGGCATGAGATGTGCACAAGGGTCTAAACTACAACATATAAAAAGATGAAAAGAATTAAGAGTTTACACATTATTAGATAACCATGGTCAAAAGTAAAAAAGCACCTACTTTGCATAAAAAATATATAGCAGAAACAAGACTATTCTGATTTCATTTGGACACTGCTTTCATGTTAGAGATCAGGATAAATCATGTCTATCCAAGTTCATTGTTTTGCATTGTATTGTGAATGTGAATTTAACTTAATAATGGAGTTAAAAATATGCTTTGTGCATCAACAATATAAGCAAAATCAATATTTTTATTTTTAATCTTAGAACCCTGATCAGGAGAGGGAGAGACAGACACCAGCACAGAGAGACCAGCAGTGAGAGAGAGTCACAAACAGGAGAGAGGGAGGGACAGACACCAGCACAGAGAGAGACCAACAGTAAGAGAGAGGCAGACACCCAAAAAGAGAAAGAGACAGACACAGAGAGAGCAGCAGCAGCACTTATAATGACAGGGGCCCAGATTAGCAGTTGTACTATCATCTCAGACGACTACAAATTAAGAAGGACGACCTTCGATTCCCAAGTGATCGTTCTGTTGACGATAATATTTTAAAAAATGTTTACAAATTATAATTATTAGCTAACTGGAACTATTTCTCTTTTACACTCATATCATAAACACGTCATGCACGGATATTACAAAATATTTCCGACGTTTCAAATGGGAAAAGCGGCACATTGTCACTCGCATGCAGTCTGTGCTCACCACGTTTGTTGTTGTTGCTATGCCAGACTTTGCAGCAGTCAAGCAAGTTTGCGGATCACAGCACATAGACACAACAGTGAGAACCAGCTAGTTAGTTAGCTAGCTAACGTTAGCATTCACGGACATTGGGTATCGATATCTGTTGTTGCTAGTTGCTTGCTAACACAAGGCTTAGTAAGTGATCAGTGAGCCCTCCCGCCAGGCTGAAGAATCGCTGTGATTTTCCTGCAGTGATTTCTCATCTCCATCCTACAGTCAAAGCACAAATCATTCCCACATCCCTGCTCGGTTAAATCTAGGAATTATTAGCTAGCTATTATGTTAGCTGCCATACCACACTCTAGTTGGGAATGGAAAAATCTCTCGTTCGAGTTCCTGACTAGAGTGTACATTATGATATACTGTCAGAACACTAGTCGCTAACACCACCTGTGGGCACCCGTCAGAGCTTCATTGCTACACAGTCCCATGAGCTCATGCTGCACACGCTGCACAAGTCAAACATAAATATCCGTGTAGAAAATAAATAATGTTAACCGTCGTGTCTATCTTTGGCCTACATACGATGTAGTGATCGCATTTTCAAAGATGTGGAGATTTATTGAGGGTGCAAGTCTACCCCCCACTAAAAAGGCAAAAACCAAAGAAGATCAGCTAAAAACGATATGATTCAGAGAGCAGAGATCGCACTTTCCAGGAAAATTGGAAGGTGAATAGACCATGGCTTGTCTGGGAGGAGGGGGATAATGAGATGTAGTTGGTGCATTCAAGCTAAAGAAGTAGACAGAAAAATAGGCACAAAAAATATATTTTTTAGTGAGTAGGACACGAGTAGGACAAGTAACTTTTAGGAGGGACAAGTATCTTTTCTAAGATACTTGCCCTTTGACAAGTACAACTTTTACCCTAATCTGGGCCCCTGTAATGACATGGTTCCTGTCAAACCACATCAGCCCCCTTCAAAGTTCATTGTTGAACAGAAGCTTGCAAACAAAACTCTATGTTTTCAAGAGAAGTGGTACCAAGACTTTCCTTACTCTGCAACTATTGGTGGTATTTTGTGCTTTTACTGTGAACACACATTTAAAACTCAAAACTCAAACCTTGCTAAAAACACAGACCAGGCCTTCATCACAGCAGGATTTAAAAATGGGAAAAAAGCCATCGATAAATTCACCGCTCATCAAGGTAGCCAAGCACACAAAATTGCCGTCTTAAGCCACTCTCTAAGACGACCGGTCTTCTACCAAAGCTGAGCAAATGAGAGGCAAGAATGTGTCTCATGAAAATTCTGGGCTCACTGCAGCTTTTGGCTGGTCAGGTGCCTGAAGTCTATGGTCTGTTCAGCCAGGTAGAAGCCCTTATCAGACTTTTAACTGTTGTGCTTGTTGGCTTTGCACACACACGGATGAGGTCAGTAGTAGTTGTACTTCATGTAGCTCAGTTGGTAGAGCATGGCACTGGCAATGCAAGGTTGTGGGTTTGATCCCACGGGATTACATGTCTGTCGTTAAAAGATCCCATGGTGCTTTTCGAAAAAGAGTAGGGTGTTAACCCTTTGTCCTAGCCAAATTCCCAACCAAAAAAACAACAATATATATACATTCATTCATTCTCCACTGTGTATCTGATATGCAGTGAGTTTGTACTGGCACATTATGGCTGCTGTCGCATTCACCCAGGTGGGTGCTGCACATTGGTGGTGGTTGCAGTGAGTTGTCCCTATCATTGTAAGTGCTTTGAGTTCCGTGGAAGAAAAGCACTATATAAATCCAATTATCATGCATTCATATGCACTGACCCTTACCCCTGTGCTCTTTCTATTAATACATTACCGTAGCTATTTTCCTGTTAATAATGTTGTTTGTTTTGTTTTTTTGATATTCATATACAAGCTATTAGATATCATGACAGTATGGTACAACTAAAAGAGAATTTGAATTATAGGCTTTCTTTGGTAGCCTAGTTTTGCATTTGATTTTTTCTGAGAGGCACTGGCCATCGCCGACGTGAGTCCCCCAACCTATCAGACCAAATTTGCATCCCTGAATACAACTACAAAGTAGCTAAACTAAACTCAAAGCTAAACTACCGACCCCAACTACTACAATTTATTTAAAACAACCAAGAAAAAAAACAGTTGGTAACAATAGCTAACAACAATCTGAACCAATGTTCAAAAACAAAAAACCTGTTCAGACAGGCATTTGACATTTAACTTGTAACGTTGTCACGTTTGTTGGAATATACTTTTTAAGGACCTGATTTGGAACATTTTTTTTCATGAACACACCGCCAGAAGAGTGGCACACTCAATAAAGGAGCTAGTTTAAAAAAACTAGCTGCTCCAGGTTGTGGAATAGCCGTCAGAATTCGAACTTCGTAGCAGCACACTGACAACACATAGTGACTTACCAAACCAAGATCTTGCCTAATGGTTATCCAAATTTATGGATGTCTGCTGAGAAAATGAAGAGGTGCGTGTGGTTGCTGATGTTATGTCTGACACCGAAGCTCCGATTCCTGTTTCAAACTCGCCAGTCATTTGAACTGAACTACTGATTCGGAGCTTAAGGCCTCTACATGCTTCTGCATAAGCAACGTGACTGCGACGCGACATCCTCTGCAACATGTCGCAGAGCACTCGGCAATTTATACTCCTGCGCAACCTATGCGACATGGTGTCCTTACACTTCTGTAAACTAGTAGGCATAAATGGATAGTTTTGCTTAGTTAACGTTGACATACACTATATGGCCAAAAGTCAGTGGACACCTGACCATCACACCTATATGAGCTTGTTGGACATCCCATTCTAAAACCATGGGCATTAATATGGAGTTGGACCCCCCCTTTGCAGCTATGACAGCTGCCACTCTTCTGGGAAGGCTTTCCACAAGATTTTGGAGAGTGTCTGTGGGAATTTGTGCCCATTCAGCCAAAGGAGCATCTGTGAGGTCAGGCACTGATGTTGGACGAGAAGGCCTGGCTCGCAATCAGCGTTCTAATTCCTCCCAAAGGTGTTAAATGGGGTTGAGGTCAGGGCTCTGTGCAGGCCAATCGAGTTCCTCCACACCAAACTCGTCTAACCATGCCTTTATGGACCTCGCTTTGTGCACAATATAAATAAACCTTAAATATATCATTTAGAATAAGAATACCCTTCACTGGTAAGGGGCCTATCCCAAAAGACCTGAACTCAATAATTAGTTGGGGTCGATCCTGTAGATATATACAGGTTTGCAGAATCTCCGTATTACTTCAGTTTAATGTACTGTCAGTACAATGGACTTTAAAACCTTTGAATAAAAAGGTGTTGTATGTTACCTGTCATGAAAGCACAACACAAAACAGCATATTTGCAACCTTAAATATATAATTTAGAATGTGAGCAACTCACCTTTATAGCATTAAAATAATATAGTAAATTCACGTGGAACAAAGGAACCAGCAGACGACTCTTGAAACTAATGTTAATGTTGTGAGGGTGGATGGTGATAGGTGCCACTCGCAGAACCCTGGGGGATCAATAAGTTAAACTGTACTGCCCTACAGTCTAACCACTAGCTCTGAATATCAGAGGAATAGGGAAGAAATGAACAATAAGGAGGAACAGAAATGATCACCCAACGGGTGGCTAAGTGTCACACAGACACAAACAAACGAACTGAAGAAAACTCTGCAGAGTTGATAAGGTAAGGGTAGCGAAAAACACCCGACAAACAAAATACCTTATATAATGTAATCAGTAAACAAAAACACGCGGTGGTAAAATACCTCCACCGGATTACCCAATGGTAACAGAAAACAAACAACAAAACCATAGACACCGGGTGTCCGAAAAAACGAGAAAAGGCTAGTAGAGCCAAAAGAACGAAAATGTAACCCAAACACAGTCGAACCGACTGCACAAAAGAAACCAAACAGAAGCTCCTAAGAGAGAGCAAGGTTCCTATATCGGGTACAATAAAGTTGTTCTATATTGAGAAGGTTTTGAACAAAGAATGATTCTTTACTAAAGTCTTTCGTGTTACGTCTTGAAAAAGACACAACTACCTTACCGGCTAAATCGCAAAGATGGCTTACGATTTCGCACCAATCAACGCCAGGTGCGTGTTTAAATAGGAAGGTGATTGTAAATAGACCCCACCTGTGCACCTCCCACAAGGAAGGCGCAACACCGCCATCCAGCGGTGAGTCTGGGGAACAACCGTGACAGGACCCCCCCCTTAAGGGGCGACTCCTGATGACCCTTCGGACTCATGCCGGTGAAAATCCTGGATCAAAGATGGATCCAAGATGTGCTGGGACGGAACCCAACTGCGCTCCTCAGGGCCGTAACCCTCCCAGTCCACTAGGAACTGAGTACCCCTGCCTACTCGCCGCAAGGCCACAATACTCCGTACCGTGTAAGCGGGACCACCCCCAATGATACAAGGCGGCGGCGGCGGTACCTCGGGAGGTGCCAGGGCGCTAATGAGTAGCGGTTTGATGCGGGACACGTGGAACGTGGGATGAATCCGCATGGATTGTGGGAGCTGTAAGCGAACGGTGACTGGGTTAATCTTTCGGGTGATTTTAAAAGGTCCAATAAAGCACGGCGCGAGTTTCCGGGACTCTACCCGTAACGGCAGATCTCGTGTCGAAAGCCACACCCGTTGCCCCACCCGATACGATGGAGCAGCCCGTCGACGACGGTTGGCGAACTCCTTTTGGCAAACTCCTTTTGGTGATTAACTGTGCGCAATAGTGCCGCCCGAACCCTCCGCCAGGTGACCTGACAACATCGCACAAAGGCCGCTGCGGAGGGCACCCCTGCGTCACCCTCCAGCTCAGGAAATAGAGGAGGCTGAAACCCAAACTGAGCTTCGAATGGAGAGAGGCCTGACGAGGCATTACGCAGAGTGTTATGAGCGTACTCCGCCCAGGCCAGATGCCAACTCCATGATGATGGATTGGCGGAGGCCAGACACCAGAGAGTGTTCTCCATAGTTTGGTTTGTGCGTTCCGTCTGTGCATTGGTCTGTGGGTGAAAACCTGAAGACAGACTCACAGACGCCCCTAACAGGGAACAAAAAGCCCACCAGAATCTGGCCGCAAACTGAGGCCCCCGATCGGACACCACGTCTTGCGGCAAGCCATGAAGGCGGAAGACATGGTCCACCATCAGGCGAGCTGTTTCGAGCGCGGACGGCAGCTTGGGAAGCGGAATGAAGTGGTCTACCTTGGAAAACCTGTCCACCACTACCAGAATAATGGTATGACCGTTCGAGCTGGGTAGGCCGGTGACGAAGTCCAAGGCGATATGGCTCCATGGACGATGTGGAACAGGTAAAGGCCGAAGTAACCCTGACGGTGCTAGCTGTGAACCCTTGTTGCGGGCACAAATAGTACAGGCTGCTACAAACTCCCGCACATCCTTCTCCATCCCGGGCCACCAGAACCGTCTACCCAGGAAATCGTGCGTACGATGTATGCCTGGGTGACCCGTGAGCCGAGAGGAGTGACCCCACTGCAGTACCTGGGCGCCTGCTCCTAACGGTACAAAGAGGCACCCCCGAGGACCCCCACCAGGATCCGGCTCAAGGCGTTGAGCCTCGTGCACCAATTTTTCTATCTCCCATGAAACCAGAGATAGAATCTGCGCTGCGGGAATAATGGGTGTGGGTGGATGGTCCTGCTCTGACCCATCGTACAAGCGAGACAGAGCGTCGGGTTTTACGTTTTTTGAACCCGGGCGGTAGGTCAAAAGAAAATTAAACCGGGTAAAAAATAATGCCCATCGAGCTTGCCGCAAATTACGACGCTGAACCCCCTGGATGTACTCCAGATTTTTATGATCCGTCCAGACCATAAAGGGATGCTCCGCCCCCTCTAACCAGTGACGCCATTCCTCCAGCGCTAGTTTAACCGCCAATAATTCCCGGTCCCCAACATTGTAATTTATCTCGGCAGAAGAAAGCTCAGAGAAAAATAAGCGCTGGGATGTACTTTCTGGTCCAAGGCCGACCGCTGGGACAGTATAGCCCCCACCCCGAGCTCAGAGGCGTCAACCTCAACAATGAAGGGCAGCGAAGGATTATGTGAAATTAAGATGGGTTCCAAACAGAATCTTTTCTTTAGTTCGGCGAATGCCGCCTCCGCTTTAGGGGACCATTGGAACCGAGAGGGAACCGTCTTTTTGGTAAGCGCCGTGATGGGAGCGACCACGGAACTAAAATTGCGGATAAACCGTCTATAAAAATTAGCAAACCCCAAGAACCGCTGGACCTGTTTAACTGAGCCCGGGGATGGCCAATCCCTGACCGCAGTCACTTTGTTGGGGTCCATTTGGATCCTTCCCTCCGAGACAATGAATCCTAGGAAGGAAACTGACGGTACGTGAAACACACATTTCTCCGCTTTTACGAATAGTCGGGCATCTAACAGGCATTTGAGAACTTGTCTGACGTGTTTAACGTGCTCAGAGAGTGAATTGGAGAAAATCAATATATCGTCTAGATAAACGAAGACAGATTTCCCTGAGCACGTCATTCACTAGCACCTGGAAGACTGCAGGAGCGCACGTGAGGCCGAATGGCATAACTAGATACTCATAGTGGCCACTGTGAGTGTGGTAAATGCGGTTTTCCACTCGTCTCCTTATCAAATGCGAACCAAATTATAGGCGTTGCAAAGGTCCAATTTGGAAAAAATGGACGCCCCTTGGAGCCGTTCAAACGCAGAATTCATGAGGGGAAGAGGATATCGATTTTTTATGGTGATGTTATTTAAACCTCTGTAATAGATACATGGTCGTAAGCCCCCGTCTTCTTTACTAACAAAAAAGAACCCCGCTCCAGCAGGAGACGTGGATGACCTGATAAAACCGTTAGCTAATGATTCGGAAATGTATTTTTTCATAGCCGTACTCTCAGGTACCGACAATGAATATAAGGCTCCACGCGGAGGAACCGTGCCCGGATGCAGCTCAATGGCGCAATCATAAGGAGGTAGTTTAGTTGCCCTTTGCTTACTAAAAACCTCGCTCAGATCAGAATAACCCTTAGGAATGCCGGTGGGCAGAGGATATAATTCCGCACTCATGAGTTCCATCTCCTCCTGTGCTTTAGGGGAACCTGGCTCGATGACGTCAGGTCGGAACCTTTTATGGAGGTCGGGACTGGAGCGACTAACCGATCGTTTAGGGACCCGAGATTGAGACGGTCCCTTCCACAAGGAAGGCGCAACACCGCCATCCAGCGGTGAGTCTGGGGAACAACCGTGACAAATGTATTAAGGAAAATGAAGGATGGTCTTTTTCTGTCTTTTCACAGAATTTTAAAATAACTGCTTTTATCTTTATCCCCTAATCTGGATGTCGCTCTGGATAAAAGCATCTGCCAAAATCATTAAAATATAAAATGTAAAAAAATGATGTAGGCCTACTAACTCAATGAACTATGACCATGACAGCTCCGCCTCCATTCACTAACCAACCAATCAATGCTGTGCAACATCGACATGTTGCAAGTTTGATTTTTGTGCTAGGTACGCAACATCCTCTTCAACACCCTCTGCAACATCAACGCAGAGGATGTTGCGTCGCAGTGGCGTTGCAGTTGCAGTCGCGCCAGCATGTATAGGCCTTTACTGATTTGGAGCTTGGGGGGGTATGACTCATCTCGCCAGGGCACCAAGAGAGCCAGGATCGCCACTGCATTTCACCAGCAGATGGCAACGTGCATCCTCTCATATGAAGCTCAGTACTGAACCCATTTTCGACACAGTGTCGGAAACACACGATGCTTTAGAAGGCTCCATTTCGCCATCACTACGTGCGGTTGCGAAACGGGGTTTTATAGGGTACTATTTCGCAAGTCACTCCTGCAGGTGTGCACGGGAGTCTATTTGAAATTCTTATCTTATCGGAGCATCCCTCCGCCGCGGAGTGACACCATATTGGAGTGATCCAATACAGTGAAACATAACTTAGGTTTGCTTTCAAAACATTTTGTATGATGCCATTACAATTCCAAGTTTTTATCCACATATATTAGATAATTGTGCCCGTAACGAGTTACATGGCTGCAAGGCACTCTTTCCCATAGATAGGACAATCCGACTCAGGTCGTAGCGAGGCTGCAACGTTACACGACGGACAACGGAAGTAACACTTAACGACGCTAAAGTGTGTCAAATACACAAAATGTATTTATATTCCTACTCCTAGTTAACCTTATCGTCATAGTGGTAGCTAACGTTAGCTTATATTATAATATTATGAAAACAAATAACAAACTAAAATAACGTTGACTATGACCTTTCTTTATAGATCAAAGCATACAAAACTCGAGTGTTTCCAAGCTAATTTATAACGTTAGCTAAGAGTAAAATATGGAACTCAACAGAAACAAGCGGTAGCCGTAAGCTATAATTAGTCTGCGTTGCCAGCCGGTAACCTAATTGAAACCTGGACTTTTTGGCATTTTGTTTTGACATTTTTGGCAGCTAGCTTAGATTTACATGACTGTACATTAGGGTCTTTCAGTAAGTTACGTTAATGTAGGCGTTGGACATAGTTAGGTAGCTAGCAAGCTAGTAACGTAGCAACTGTAAACATTGAAGGTAGCATTATTTGTGCTGGCTGTTTTTGCAAGTAACATAAATAAGGCCATATAGCTGACTAGCTAAGCGAACCTGAAGCAAAATAACCGCTCCATGTAACTTAGCTACTCAGCCAACTACCAAGGTAGATACTTGCGTTAAATTATTTATTTGGCTAACATTAGCAAGCTCACCCCAAATGTCTTCCATCTGTCTTGTGTCGCTGGAAACAGCTTATGCTACTATGGCAACTATACTCGTCTTGGAAACCGCTTCACAACACAATGTGCCTCAATATATTCGATTATAGATATATTCATAATACTATTATTGGACAAGGCTAGAGAAATATGCTGTCAATTGTTCCCCAGAATGGTGTATGGGAGACAAGCGTGTCTGAAAAAAGGTCTGAACAGGTAGGCCTACTAACTTCTCAACGGCTGTGGCGACTATTTACGTTAGCTAACTGACGCCCTCAAGTCATAAAAAAGGTGCACTGTAGAAATTGGCAGGGAGGGTCACTAACTACGTTACCGTTTAAAGAGCTGCTTCCTGTCCTTGCCAAAATCTTAAATCGTTCTACAATCTCAATTGAAACGTGTTTAATGCAAAAGTAGCCAAGTTACTCACAACGCGTATACTCTCTAAGCATCTGTAAAAGCACATTACAAAATCTGTTTGTCGTAGCCTACCAAATTATTTCAAAATGAATCCAAGTTACAACTAAGCTTTCAGGAATGTTTCATAGAAACGAAACAAGCATCAGCGCTATTCCAAAGAAACCCATGTCTTCCTACATTCATTCATTTAATTTGGCCCTACCCACCATCTCAATATTGCTAGTAAAGGATATGGATATTGCGTAATTGCAAACACAAAATTATATTTGTAACGTCACTAAACCCTATTCTATCTAGTAAAGTAGGCTAGTTAGATACCTGGTAAATATTTAATAGGTTCTGCAATACCTGTACACGTTGGATCACAAATTCAATACAATTAATTATTATTAGGCTAATAGTGTTAATAATAATACAAATAATGTTGTATTTATTAATATTCTTTTTTCAATCAGTCTTCAGCCAAGGTATTGCAACTCTTTGCAAATTTAAATTGAACTTAAGAAAACAATGGTGTGAACCATTATATTGGAATATAACATTCCATTATAATGGTGGAACATTGTATAGGGTGATATCAGCTAAATTGGACCACTTTTTGGTTAATCGCTTGGGAAACCAAGAAAAAAGCAATGTATGACATTGAATTGTGTTTTTATGGTTAATAAGGACTGTTTTTAATATTTTTGTGTTGAATTTATGTAATAAAATATAATTGTTCAGGCCCTACAGCTTTTGAAAACATCAGCTGTCACATTTTTTTAGATGAGCAGTGTTCAGGTAAAATGGGCCGGCTGATCAGCTAAAATGAGCCACTAAAACTGTAAAGCGAAACAGAGTAATTTCTCATAAAATAATTGAATCATCTTTAATCTCAACACACTAAAACATTGCATTTAAATAACATTACATGAACTCATGAAGAATAACATTAAAGCATTAAGAATTCATAAAGAATAACATTAAAATTAATTCATGAAGTACCAATTACTTTAGGAACTCATTTTGGAACATGAATGTGTCTGAAATGCATGGCTCAATTTACCTTAACACATTAAGGTAAATTGAGCCACTAACAAAAAATGATTTTTAAATAAATAAATAAATTTATTAACAAACTATCAGCATTATATCTGATGGAGGCCATCAGAGCATGTAGTATACATAATCATTTATAGATGTACATTTGTTTTTTATTGATTTATCAACCTTATTATTGACAAGTACATTTTCATATGTCAGGCCACTCACCTTGAAGTTCTCTCAGCAGTCTCGATGTGAGGCATTGCCCCGACCACCATAGCAACCATAGACCAATCAAGTCAATTTTTACATGTCAAGTACAGTTGAGGCAACAGTTTAATATCATTTGCAGTCATTGTCTGTTAAAATTTGAAGAGCTGAGACGCTCAAACCTTAAATGGCTCATTTTACCTGATGGCCCAATTTAGCTGATATCACCCTATGCATAACAGTGTGGAAATTATTTATTTATTGTAATCATGTCCACATGTTGTATTGAATAATAAAACAAACCTCTCATATCATATATCAATCAACAGACCTGTGCCCTATTTACAAAAAATACATATAGCCAGGCTACAGGGAATTTAACAAAATGTTGGACTGTTATCCATGGGAAACGCCACTTTCACAGTGTGATAAATCTGGTCATCTGGTACATTCTAATTACATTTAGCCTATACGTTGAGTTCTCTAAGTATGTAACATGGAACAAACCATTATGCTCACTCACCCCCTCGGAAAATAAATAAATAAATCACTACAGGAATACCACATGACATCATTACCGGACCCGAAATGGCAGATGCTGGAAGCCCTGTCATGGTGTTACCGCTATTTAAGATTACATAGTCTGTGTACGTGCTCTTTGTTGTAAAAATCGCTTTAGATGTTGCAATTACAGTGGTGGGTATCAGTCTTAACACCAGAGGTAAGTAATTCACGAATCGCTTCAAATATGGGGGAAAATAAATAATAATTTGATTGGATTAGGTAGACGTCATGTTGGAAATCATGGTGCTGTAGCAGCATTCTTTCGCATGACTGAAACATTGCGATTCAGCGATTGTTCCACACTGATTTATATCTACGGGAATATTTAAAATACGTACGATTATGACCGGTTATAAGAGGAAAAAGATTTATGGTTATTTTATTCAGTTTTAGCTATATCATTCAATGCAAATGTTATGGAAGAGACTGTCGTATGTTTTTATGGTGTTTCAAGGATAAACAATAGCCTTACGAAAAGGGGCTTGCTGTTCATGCAATAGTGGGGAGGATATCATGCGTGCTTGAACTGGTCCGTTTTGTCGCGACGTGCATTGTTCTTTGAGGAGCTTTTGTTGATGCTACTGCAGCAAGGTTACAGTTTTGGAACAATGCCTATTTGCTCTTTGTAGCGGGGCCTGCAGGATACGAATAGGCTACGTGTATGACCTGGGTGAAAAAATTGTTTCGTATCTTAGCGTATGCCTTTTTAACATAGCTTACGATGTTAGACCCAAATGAAAAAAATCGATACAGCTAGCTAGCTAAATTTCACTCTATGTCGGAAACGAATGAATCTACCTACGGTTAGCCTATACACAGAGGCTCTACGCAAATATGGGCTATCCAGCGAACTCTATTGTTGTAGCAAGTACTTCCATATGAAACCACTAACCATATAGAGCTATACCTTAATGGTTTTTACCACAATGCATAATGTGCAGCCATAGTATAGTATTCCACACACACACACACACACACACACACACACACACACACACACACACACACACACACACACACACACACACACACACACACACACATACATATAGCGCGCATAAATCAGATACACTAACGTGTGATGCCGCAGTGCTGTGCCCGTTTCTTTGTGGCCCGGTTTCTTTTTTTAAGCACCTGGGATGCAAATAAGGAATAGTGGCCGTATCACCTGTTAACAAAGAGTTTATGTAGCCTACCTGAACGCCCGAAGAGCAGATCGCGGGTTCAAAGGCTGTTTGGGGAACTGTTGCTGTCACTATGGATAGGTGCTGAACCTAAATAGGCTTCCGTAGACAAACTCAACTGTATAAATGGATAATGTGTGTGAATGTTGCAGTAAAAAAAAAGGATTACTATAGCTGTGCTTGTAAAGACAGATATAGGCTAGCATGTGGATAGACACTTGAACAGACAACATTAATTAAAATGAAAAATGTTAAATACTTGTGTGGGTTCAGGCAATCCGACTTGAGATAGAATTGAGGCAGGTGTATTTCAAGGCAATAACTTAAAGGTTGGAAGAATCCATTCATTTCTTAATACCTGGCATTCCAAGCTTCTTGGCCCAGACCCTAGTAGCCTTCAATCCTATCTGGACTACTGTATCACTCTATTGTCTGGGCTTTCTGCTTGGCCCAACACATCACTCCAAGGTAATAAGAATCACTCACCACACAAATATAGTCTTAAACTGGGTCTTTATTGCAAGTTCTCCATATCCAGAGGTGAGTAAGCCAAGGGTATGTAATACATACACACCACCAGTCCCAAAGTAAAATTCAGGGGAAAAAGTACACTTCAACTTGAAACAAACAATTTTAGTGAAATGGATGTGGGATTTTCCTCTGCATTTTACATGGGGTTGATAGTGTGCACAATCTTCTGAATGACCTTGGCTGCCACACCCATCCAGAATGTAGCTGTTTAGGCTGGTCTTCAACCTCCCAAAGTATGCCCATATCTCACCTCTCCCTACCTCCCTACACTAGCCAGATTGCTAATTACAGTCAAAGTGGTGGAGGTTTAGGCTACTGGACAAAAGATTAAAAATTTCAAAAGAGTTGACCAGCTTGTATGTGATGAAAAAATAATACCGTTTACACTCTCAGAAAAAAAGGTAGCATGTTGTACCTATTAAAGTATAAATGCTTGTCACTGTGGAAGAACCCCTTTAGGGTACTGAATTGTACCTTAAGTCAGAGGAACATAATTGTACCCTTGTGAGAAAAAGAATGTTGCTTGTAGTGCAGGTTTAATTTTCATTCCAATATAGCAGACAGTTTGAATAAGATTCCCTACCTTGGTACATATCTGTACCTTTCCTTAACTTGTACCGTTTTCACATGGAAAAGGTACAAAACTCTATCATTAAGGATCTGATGTGTACCTTTGAAGGTACAACAAACACATTTGTACTCTGAGGAAAAAAAGTGTGCTCTAATTGTACCTTTATTTTTTGAGAGTGTATATTGTTGCATGGGGCCACATGACGGAATGCGTGAGCAGTCCTCCATACAGACGGACAACAAATAAACAGTCTGTGGGTACAGCTACTTGTACTCAGCGTGGTATCCAGCAACGTTTTTCAGCAAATCTGGTCTTCTCCAGACAGCCTTGAGTGCCTGAGCTATGTGTCTGCTTTTAGGAGGGCGCCGGATTGAGTTTCTGGAATCAAATTCGAGATCCTGCTGCTAGACTACCATTCAAGGGCACGACTCCTTCCCACCTTCAGTCCATCGTTATACCTTAGACTCTTCCACAACCTCTCTGCTCTGAAACCTAGCAATGGGAGTGATCCCCTGGCACACATTCATTAGCCCCCCCCCCCAGTGGTGGTATGAGATAACTGCAACCAGGGCACCACCTTAGTTCACAGAACTGTGCCTATCACTCAGTGTCATAATCACCCCCACCTGCGAGTTAAATCTGGTATAGTGTACCCTAGCCCTTAGAGGTTACTCCTTTTGTTTGGCGCCATGTGAACACCATTATCCTAGATAATGTTGTTTTTAATTATTAGGCTCTCTATGAACATGATATGATGCTAGTATGATCCTCTTAAGGATTTTAGGCATTGTGCTGAATGGTAAAAGAACAACATTATCTTGTATGATGCAAAAGCAACCACTATTGTATGCTTATATTTTAGAACTGGGTGGGGGTAGTGCTGTGTGGTGTGGAGGGGGGCTGGGGGCAGGGTGGAAAATTGGCAATAAAAATGAATTTCTGAATTTTTATGTCAACTACCCCTTTCTCTTGTAATACAAGTTCACCGACAGCCAATTTCCAGCCCCCGAATGGGACTCCCGGTCACAGCCGAGGCTCGAACCCAGGCTGCAGTGGGCAACCTGCACAAGTGCTTTTAACGGTGTCATCACCGGTGGGGGCCCTATACAAATACTTTAAACATATAAATAAATAAGCAACAATAGGCAGGAGCTACATTTAATTTGACCTAAATATGAACCTGTGAAAGTTGTCTTTTTCTTCTGACAAGTTCTAAAGAGGGTGTCATATCTCAGCTATGAAGTATTCATACTGGAGCAGATTTCACCCATTGAAGGTCTCAGTAAACTGTCATGTTCTCCCAGTCAATCAAATGCTCTGGCTTTTCATTTGTGTGGGTGGGCTGCCGTCACGTAACTTGGGCACAGTTGGCGTGGGTACTATACCTGCGTGTAATTAACAGCTGATCAGGGACAGTAGGCCCGCCAGTCCTGCTTCTTGCATTTCAAGGCTTTGTGAGGTGTATCTTTTCTTGTTTCACCGACGCATGCTTTTCTCTGATAGGTCTAAACTGGGACCTAAATAGACCAATGACAGGCGAGTGGGCGTTACACGCAAAGACAAAGTGTACACACCCTTTTGGCTATGAACCAGAGCACTGTGTGACTGTGATGACTTGGGCTTGTGTGTCTATACTGTGTATGAAGCAGAACTCAATGCTATGGGCGAGAATGACTATGCTACCGAGGTTGACGTCACCCAGAAAAATAACTTGTTTTCTGCAAACATTTATGTTGGCCATGCAATACCAAGTTTTTCTTGCTAGCAGAATGGCATTGTGTTTTGTTCTGCTTATGTTACAACCAAAAGCTGTGATGAACTATCCGGGTTATGGTTCAACATGTTTACTAACATGAGAATGACATTGTTTACTCTTACAATGTAGGCCTCATTCACGGCCCGTAGACTCGGCTCTGTCGAGACACAAGTGTTTTGGAATATCATGCTAAACGTGTGAGCTCAGCTGTTGTTCTATTTAGAATGGAAGCACAAGATGAATTATAGAGGGGAAGGGCAAGAGAGACTTGTGCAAAATGTATTGGTGTGTCAGTTCACACTTCAGAAAACTTCCATTTGAAAAAATTATAAAGGAAACAGACCTTTTCAGCTCCTCACTGGCAACAGTATGTTTGTGGGTGCATTGCATCTTAAGTCCATTGCCCCCTCTTTCAACTTAGAGGTTGACTGGAAAGCAGTAGGCATTCACAGTACAGAACAGCTTCTCATTGTCCTCCTTGTTCCATTGGTGAAACAAATGTCAGGGAATTTAATGAGAATTCCAAGTCATTCTTGAATAATAAAAAAGGCATATGAGACATTTTGGCTATGGTTACCCTAAACAGACTGTTTTTTATGGACTCTGGAATACTTTTGGATTTCATTGTTGTGCCTGTATATCAGAAACCGGATCCCTGATTAATTTTGTGGGCTTATTTCTGGCACTGGAGCGGCGCCTGAGACAGTGTTTTCCACAACCATCAACACAATACCAAATGATGGAATTTCTCATGGAAGAATGCTGTTGCATCCCTCCAATAGAGTTCCAGACATTTGTAGTATCTATGCCAAGGTGCACTGGAGCTGTTTTGGTGGTTCATGGTGGCCCAACGTTCTATTAAGACAAGACAGCTCTATTGTTGGTGTTTCATCTTTTTTTAGCAGTTACCTGTATACGGTCAGTGACACACTAATGTGAATCAATTGTAGTGTTTTGCTGTGGACAGCATTATCTTCTGATGAGTTGAAACAAAGTGAAAGTCAGTGAATTTACAATACATTGTAACCCAATTACTGGCACCTCCTGCACTGCATTAATGGAAAGACTGTTTAACAGGAGTTTGTGTCAGGTGTTTGGAGGCCATTTGAAGCAGGAAATGCAGGCACATTTGAGCATTACCAATTCAGGTATTGATGCAAGTACTGGGTTACTGTATTCAAATAAGGTTAGATTGTGACGGATAACATTAGTGCCAACGCAGAAATATTTTCATCACATTCACGTATCAACCGGAGACGTTAAATATATATAAAATGAAATATTTCATTGAAATACATTGGCTCCTAAGCTCAACAGTGTTTGTCATCAGCTTGGCTTTTCAGACTCTGCTATGTTGAAACGAGTTAGCGATGACTGATGTGGAGTCGACGTATGCGGACTTCATCGCCTCTGGTCGAACCGGAAGAAGGAATGCGCTGCACGATATCCTGGAAAGCCCAACCGATATGGAAGCCAGGGACTTGTCCCTGAGCTTATCCCAACTCAACATACGCAAAAGCGGTGAGTACCACAGCAGCTATCCAGGAATCGCTTACTTCTTACTGGAAATGCTGTGCGCTAATGGTACATAAAGGTTTATTTTTTGGGGTTCTCCCTCACTTATTCCCTAAATCAGTAACATCCGTTTCTATTAATCATTACGTTACATTACAGGCATTTAGCAGATGCTTTTATCCAGAGCGATGTACAGTGTATGTTTCTTGTACACACAATCCATTTATACAGCAGGATATTTAGAAGTTCAGATTAATTACCATGCTCAAGGGTACAACCGCTGTGCCACAGCTGTGAATCAAACCTACAACCTTTGAGTTACAATGCCAGTTCCCCAACCATTATACTGCACTGCCACCCTTATCATGTTGGCAGTGTTCATTCCACACAGTAATATAACACAATAAAACAGATGATATCACACAAAACAGTACATTTACAATTGAGGCAATATAACACCTTATACCATGGCTTGGTTAAATACGCAAATATGATTGGTCGTGAGGGTGTCGTGTGGTTACATTAATTATTTTTATCGGACGTGTTATCCGGGTATCAGAATGTACATTTTTTTACATGTAAAATTATCAAGGCACCGACCATTGAACATTAGGCTCCCAACAATGAAAATACACTTAATTCAATGGAAACAGTCCACGACACCTGGTGCCACTATTTTTTTGCAGTGGACGAACCTCATGAAATTTTGGCTAATTTTGTGAGTACATTTATTTATACCATAATCCACAGACTGTGTATGAATTGCTTTGGCAAGCAGCCGTGGTATAATCGTGATAATGTACCGCAGACAAGTCGGTTTGTGTGTGTGTGTTTATTTGTTTATGTGTGTGTGTGTGTGTGTGTGTGTGCTTCCTCCAGGTGAAGGTGATGACTCTGAGGAGAGCCACGCCTCCTCTTCAGATCCAGCAGAGTCAGATGAGCGCAAACAGGAGGGGGGCAATTAATCAGCTGACTTGAGACCACCCCCCGCCCCACATCTGCCCCGGCAACCCCACTACACCTTCCCTCCACCTTCCCAGCATCTGACTGCCCCCTTTTCCCCCTCCCACTGGAGGAAACTTAAAACCCAACGCCAGTCAAAATGACCCCTCCGATGGTCCCACACTTAGGTGGCCCCTGTGGCCCTTGTGGCCCCCGACACCGGAAGGCTCGGGCGCTAAACCCTCGGACTGCTCAGCCCGCTGCAGCTGGGTGCATCTGCGTGTTTGAATGACCGCTTGAAGGCCCTACTCTGAGCTCCCGGGCAACTACGGCGTGACCAAATCTGCGTTTTCCGTCATGCGGATAGCCAACAGAAAAGAGCGTGGGTGGATAAGAGAGATTTGAGAGCTCTCGTGCTTCCTGTTGACCAAAGTGAGTTCCCCCCCCGCCCCAATCTCTCTCTGGAGTTTTTAATGAGACTTGCGATGGGGGCTATTTTTTTTGAGAGGCGAGATGTGTTGGGTGGGAGTGTCCACACACAGGCCCTCCCTTCATGCTCTGAGGCTTAGCAATTGGACAGAGGGACAGGCGTTGTTGTAATTCTTGGTGTTCTGTTCTTTCTATATCTACGTCTCCTTTGTGCGACGTTGCCGTTGACACCAGAGGGATTAAAGCAGATCGACTGCCAAAACTTGCTTCCAGCAAAACTTCCTCTCAAAAGTGCTGTAAAGGCTAATCAAACGTGGCTTCACAAAATTAGTGTAGTGTATTTGTTACTGTATATTAACTGCCACCGTTTTTTTGTTTTTTTTGCCCAAAGGTTCAGTTTTTTTACCAAGGGAATAGAGAAAAAAATGTAAAAATCGCTGTAGGATGTATTTTATATCCTTTTTCTGTAGCTGTGTCCTGTTATTTGTATCACACTTTTGTTAAAACCGCATTTTACATGACCTCGATCACCATTTGCAGTGTCACGTTTATTAATATAAAATAGTGAAAAAAAACGAAATAATTTGTGTGTATTTTTTTCTATTTGCCAACACTGTCCAAAGGGGGGCGCCTATGTTAGTGGTGACATCACGTGGTGTGAAAATTTCTCCGAGCTAAGGCGCATCCTAAATAAAGGTTTTTATGCTGAGAAGATTTAGCGTTATAATGCCAGTGCACTGCCATGGTTACACATTGCAAGACCCTGCCATGGTGTAATTGCCCTACCCGTTGAATGCCTGCAGAGCTGGCACTGTGACATTACATTGGTCTAAATCAAATGACATTCTTGTGACTATCTATATTGCATAGATGTATATTGCATAGTTTACTTTGTCAGGTCATGCTTCCTATTACCAGATCAAGTCACACCAGAGGTATCCCCTGCCCCTGGTCATGCTCCTGTGAACAACCCCATTATGCCTCATAGACCACATCAGATTTTCCCCCACCTTCTTCACCTTCTGTTTCTTAAATGCTCATCTCTTTTCTCCATGTCTTCTGTACGCCGTTCGCAACTGAAATCCGATGTCTGTTCAGCTCTGCCAAAGGTGCTGAGATGCAGGGCGAGTGTAACCCACGAGCAGCGTCTTGAGTCGCCAGTGAGAAATTATGCATGCAAATGAGTGACAGTGATATTAATACATGCTTCCATTGTAAATAGGGCTATTCTGTCTAATTGTCATCACAAAAAATGTTTGTAGATTGGCTCTTAAACTTAATAAAAGAAGCATATGGTTCATATAGCGCCTTTTCAGTCGGAACACTGCTTTGGATTTATCTTATTCTCATTGCCCCCCTGAAAAAAACAAAAAACATTTGGACTATGCATGACATCACATTCACAACATAACAGAAGGCCTCTGAGCATAGACATTAATCACCATCAATTGAATATCAGTGATTATTGCTATATTATTATGCAATATTTTTTTTTCTATTTTTGTGATAATGAAGGCAAATTAGCATGTCATTTTTATGCAGCTTAGGTTGAATAAATCAAATCCTCCACCTTCTTCCTCTTTGAATCTCTCATACCTATTGTTTGCACTGTATGATTTATATATATATATATATATCTATATATATATATATATATATATATATATATATATATATATATATATATATATATATAATGATTTCTGGCTGAGACTGTATGATATTGCATAATTCATTTATTTTCATTCCCAAGTAATGGTGTCATGTATATCATAGGTGTTACAATTGTTATATGCAGATGTCTGTTTAATTTATTTGTACATTCAAAAAGAATAAACAATCTATTAATCTTGAAGCGTGGGTTGTGCTTGATGCATATGGAGACATGTTGTTTTTGATTTGATTTGACAAAATAATATTTTTTGTGTTTCTGTAAGTAATCATTTTTGAATACATGGAATAGAGGAAATGAGTATTGAGTTGCATAGCGAAAGATGATTTTATGTATGTGTAAAGCATCTGTTATATACTACCAATATCTTTGTATGTTAGGGCAAGACCAAAATATAGGTAACTACTAAAAGGAAAGGAAGCACCAACATAAGGTGTCTTAATAGGGTGTTGGGACACCATAAACCACCATAAAAGCTTCAATGCACCTTGGCATAGTGTCTGGAACTCTTTTGGAGGGATGCAACACCATTCTTACACTGAAAAAAAATCCATCATTTGGCATTTTGTTGATGGTATTGGAAAGTGCTGTCTCAGGCGCCGCTCCAGAATCTCCCATAAGTGTTCAATTGTGTTGAGATTTGGTTACTGAGACGGCCATGGCAAATGGCTTACATAGTTGTCATGCTCATCAAACCATTCAGTGACCACTTGTCTCTGTGGATGGGGGCATTGTCATCCTGGAAGAGACCACTCCAATCAGGATAGAAATGCTTCACTATAGGATGAAGGTGATCACTCAGAATGATGTTGTATTTATTGGTGTTTACCTTGTCTTCTAAAGGGTTGAATGGAACTAAACCATGCCAGGAAAATGCACCCCACACCATAACAGAGCTTCCAGAACCCTTATAGTTACATTTTTAACAATACTGGGATAAAACGTATTCTCTTTGATAATATTTAGTCATTAATTTAGGCAAAAGAGACATTTTCTGGGTTTACACAACATCTTGAATTTGTTGCTCACTGAAATTAACCAAAAATAGCCTTTTACATTTTCTCGACTGACATGACGACTTTTATAAGAATGGAGAAATATGTGACTGAAAAGTAACTTGTTATTCCACAATATGGAATTTTCTGACCTATATATCATACAGAGCCACAAGTTTCTCAGAACCACAAATGATATATATTTATATTCATGCAGTGTGTAGGTAAGCTATTGAAATACAATAATAAAGGATAGTTATTGCAGAAAAACACAATGGTCAAGTCTGACATTGAATGTGTTGGAAGCAGATCATGATTGAGACTTGGAAAAACTATTGTTATTACTATTATTATAATTATATTAATTATAATAATTGTATTGTTAATAATAATGAATAAATAATCAATATAAATATAAAAAGTGCCAGTGTCCTCTGGAGGGAATATTGGTTTGAATTTGTTATATGACTATGAGCTTCTTATTTTATCAGTTGTTTTATTTTATTTTTATGGTTTATTAAGACTGCAGTTACAAAAGACATCATTTTTTTGCATTCGCATTAATCACCCCCAAATGGTGACACCTCAGGCCTCCAACAATGAAAAAAAACTCCAATAGAAGGATCTGGCAGGTATATTTAAATGACCGGCAGGTGGCGGAATTGTACAGTATATTGAACATTCATCGGAATCACATCCACGTTCCAAAAATGGAAGATCCATACGTCGTGAAACAGATGGGTCGGTAAGTGACGCTAAAAAAATATTCGGTACATCATTGAACGATAAGACCAAAGTCTCTTTGAAACAGCAAATCAATATGGCAACATGAGTTTCAAACAATGAAAGTTGACCATTTGACCATAAATAACTAAACATAGGGTAAGTAATACACAAATATGGAACTTACAGTTCACATAATTTATTGTAGCTCAAAAATGGGATTCTCAAACCCTGATCCACAGTTTCAGATCAGCTGGGAAGTGGTGCTTCTCTGTGGAAGAACAATACTGAAAATGAGCAATTTCAATGGAAGGATTGTGTGAATAAACAGCCTTTAATCAACAATGTTGCATATTTCATAATACTGTATTTGTAATTTTGTTTAATTGTTTGCAACATCAATAAATGTATTATTATTGTTGTTATTATTATTACTGTTGTCTTTCATAATAATATTAAACATATGCATTATTTTTATTATTATGTTACTATGACTATTAAATATAAACAGTAAGCATGAATAGTAATAACAATAATAATAATAATAATATTATTATTATTGTACATATTACTGTTATTATTATCATTCTTACCAACATTATTTGCACTTATTATGCAATAAAATGCATTAAAACCTCACATGATTACCCTCAGCATGGACACAAGATATGTGTACAACCAAAAAAGATGTACACATGCTATGTTATTTTATTCAGTAGAAGACAATACAGTAAATAAACAAGATAAAATTAGATAGCTTCCTACTTTGGTGTAGGAAGCGATGGAAATGAATTAGCAAGTGAATAACAACCGAAAGTAACCAACCAAACGAATTATATTGCTAATATTTAAATATCACCTCAATGTGAAGCAAAGATACATTTATGAAACACATAACTTTCATTCTTTATTTAAAAACATTGTAGTGAGGCACCAGAGGCCTGCACAGCTGCTGCAGGCTGGCCACATACACTGAATCTTCCATAAGGGCTGATATTGTGGTTATTATGCGATACGCTGCTGACTGAATCTCTCGTTGCCTGGGAGATGGTATAGCGCCATGGCACCCAGTCACCACTTGTGTGGTCAGTAACACAAGAGCCCAGATTTCTAGAGCATTTACACCTTTTAATGGTTTTATAAAATGTTATTATTTAATTCAGTGGTGTCAGCAAGCAGCAGAAAACAGGAATAGAAATATAAAATGTGTTATGTTAGCATGTGGCAGAGTGGAATTGTCTATAGGCAAAAAAAGAAAAAAAAATCTAATATATTATTTGAATTATTGTCTTTTACATGACATTATAACGTACTATTGGATAACCATAACCATACCTTTCATAGATATTATCTATTGCCATATCATTTTTATAATATAATGCCAAATCATTGCCACTGATTCTCTTTGCACATGCCATAGCATGTATAAGCTCCATTAAACCTATCCATACCTGCCAACCCTGTTTGCCTTCACCTAAAAAAATACTTACATAATGTAGCCTAAAATTTGCCCCGTCCGTATAATATGAATCTACTACATACCGTACCATACCATATAATACCCAGAAAATACAATAGCTCACTTGCCAAATGTCCCGGGTCTGTTGTGTGAATTGATTGTTCACACATTTTCTCCTGAATCATAACATTTTAGTTAATACTGGCTGGACAGGCCTCAGTAGTATACAACATGGAAAGTCCCCATTTACATTTTTAGTATCCACGGCCAAATTACACTTTGGAAACAGCCATACTGCAAGATCACCTTTGGAAATCAGTCACATCTGTAGTCTATCTAGTTTGTTTCAATGTCCAATGAAAATGAGGCTTGCGTGTGGATTTTTAACCTGGCTGGGCACAGTTAGTTTTGAACATTAATTTTCTGGACATAAGTTGAATTTGGCTCACTTCAGCAATGAATACCAAGTCTATCAAGTTACTTTTGACACATTTCTGCTTTACACAATGATAATAAAAACAGGGTCATGCAAATACGTTATGCTAACATTACCATGTAACTAACTGAGAAAACATATTTGCACTTTCCATGGACTTACAGTAATACAAATTGATAGGAAACACAAGTAGTCTATTTAAAATATAACCATCAGCTTTATTTAAATACCTTACAACAAGAAAGGCAACTCAAAAAGTATAGAATAAGTGCAAAATCAATTATTTTTAGAGAAACGGCTTTGTGCATGTGTACAGATCATATGCGTGTAATTGTATTCATCCAATAGGCCACAATGTTACAACGCACTAGCTCACAAAAATATGTAATATTTACATTGAATGGCTTCTCTTCTATTCAAGAAGTATAAAGTGTGCATTAAACGTGGTTTATAGTCAGTGGTGCCTGCTTCCCTTTATCAATATCATTTTTCAAACTCTTGTGCGTATCGGTGTAGTCTATTACAATAAACTGTATCGTTTTAACTGCATATTGAAGTCACTCTCTATTAGGTTCGTCTTTTGAAAATCATCAGTTCGTTTCATATTTTTTGGCCATCACCCAGAGCTGCGTGGACTCACATCACGCACGGCTTGACGTCTGGGTAGACGCTGTGGCGATGATGGTGCAGTTGATGGTGATAGTAAGATCCACCGGTCGATGGATGGAATGAGGAGAATCCGTTAAAGTTCAGAACAAAATCTTTTCTGTCACAGACCGGGGAGGAATGGGTCTGGTATCGAGGTTTTCCCACTGTAAACAAAGGTTAAAATTAGAACAAGAATTTCCATGAGCAACAAATAGGCGAGGACGAGAACATACCTCTTAATGTATAATTATTCGGAAAACTATTCAGTTTTTTTCTGATTTTGTCATTGCCAAAATTGGATAAAAAATAAATAACTCCCACAAAGACATGACAGTCTCTCTCCAAATATTTACATTCGCAAAATTTGCGTTGTTTTAAGTGCGTTGCTGTATCGCTTCAGCAGTTACAGATATTTATATAATTTTATATCAGTCTTTGGGGATTATTTCTCCCGGGTCTACGTTGCGAAGGCAGGTGGGCAGAGGGCATGTTAACCCTATACCAGAGATGGGCAATATTTCTATTACTTGTATTTGAAATACGTATTTTAATTACTTTTGAGTATTTTGTAATTTGTATTTGACAGGGCTGAAAAAAATCAAATGTAATTTGTAACAAGATACTTTAGGGTGGAGTAATTTTGTATTTTCAAAATACTCAAAATACTTTATCCATGATTCAAAGAACATAACAAAACAGTACACTCTCTGTCAGTTGGACAAGGCAGTGAATGCATGCACACGTGGATGCATGCATGTATCTGGTCGCAGGCAGCTATTGTTTTCACACAAGCCTACTCACAGTATTCTAAGTGGCGTTTTGAGAAATCGTGAAGTGACGTGGAAAGTTAGAAAAGACGATTTCTCAAAACGCCACTTTGTGACTCCAGAAACACTAGCTAGCATGTACAATTCATGCTGATTTGTTTGTAAGTTTGTACTGTACTATTTTCAGTATTTGTCTTTTATATACAAATAGCATCAAAGATAAGAAATTGGTTGTCAATAGCCCAAACAACCAAAATGGAGGGAGTAATGTGGGCAAACTAATTAACAGATGCTAAAGATGTAATTGTGCCTCTAACACTTAACACACGGCGATAGCCTATGTGATTTGGGCTTTTTGCTCATATTCATAGAGAAAGGCAGCCACCTATTCATATGTTGGCCTACGATAGCCAATTGGAGACAAGTTTTTTTTTTTCCTGTATTTTGAAAATACAAAATACATGTATTTTATCTGATACATTTTCTGGCACCAGTATTTTGTATTTTGATCTGATACATTTATTTGAGGGGTATTTTGTATTTTGTAACAAGATACATTTTGATGTATCTTTGCCCATTTCTGCCCTATACCCTTTTCTCCAGTCATTACCACTGTATTTTTTATGGTATCAATATATTTTTTACGTATCAATGAATGGTCTAGATATTTAGTTAAGTAAAAAATGCATAAAACAAACAGGAAATATCTCGAAAATAAAACCTTTGTAGGTGATTTCTTGTTTTTCTTTTCCGGCCACCACACCTCTTTCAGTGATATTTAAAGGGCTCGATAAACGGCAAAAATTCTGCTCTTTAACCACAAATATGCAAGTTATTTTTACATGGGGTGTAGGCTAATGAAATACTGTCCATGAAAGTACAATTATATTAGTCTTTTATTTTTAGAAATATGTACGTTTATTTATTAGTTTCTTATTTTGGTGTATTTATTATGCTGTATTTATTTTGGTGTGTTGTCTACTGTTTTAATATTTGTTGTATTGTCCTGCTGTTTTTTGACAACACATTTTCCCGTTCGGAATCAATAAAGTACTGTCTGTCTGTCTGTCTGTCTGTCTGTCTGTCCGACTATCTACCTATCTATCTATCGATCTATCTGTCTTCCTTCTTTCTTTCTTTCTTTCTTTCTTTCATTCTTCCTTTTCATTGTGGTCAAGTCCAGTCACTCAGATATTTCCCCCAACGACCATTAGCCAAACGTCCTTTAAAATATATCCGACTCGAAGGAAAGGCCGGATGGAACTATTGCATCGCTTGGTAAGACAAAAATACGAAAACATTTTTTTTCATTTTATAGTAATTCCATGATTGTTGCTATGCTTGTATCTCGACTTCATATGCCGAATGCGTGTACGCTACTTATTTCGATAGTGTAAACCATTGAATTGTTACATAGGCTATTTATTTTCCATCATGACCTATGGTGCTCATCTTTATTCAGTATTATTTAATTAGCCAATAACGTGCAATAATAAACATTTTGATTATGTCTCAATAATTGTAGGCCTATACATGGCGTAGTAAGCAGCCTACATCTACATCTCATAAAGATAAACTTAACATCAATATTGCGCGATATGCCTCATAACCAACCAATAAAATGTTATTAGAAGAAAAATAGTACAAAACCTTTCAATATAAGTCCTGTGTAATTATTAACACAATAACAACTGTCCTTAGCTAACATGATTTCAAATTGTGCATTTCAATCCTGCAAAGAAAAGTTGCCTATTTTTTACGTCATGATTTGTGAAAAAATGAGCCCAATTTGAGCCCAATTTATGTATAACCTACCATGACACTGACTGCTAAAAAAAAAAACCTGTCTATGAAACATCCGACATTTGTGCGCTTTCTTATTAATTGGCTGCAGATATTGTGCAGGATCACAGAGTAAATATTAGCATGCAGAAACTACCCTAACGACTTCATGGGTCGACGCACAGAAAGTTTTGTTTTCCCTAAAAGGCCTTTACTTTGTCGAGTTTTCAAAATCAACATTCTGGGTGATTGACAGTCCTCCTTATTAGGCACAGAACTAGTGACAACAAATACCTGCCTGTTTTATAAACTGCCCATGGAGTCTAAGAAGGCCTCTATACCCTCCCGTGGGCCTGCCATAGTGAAGTCTGTGTGGGGGTGAATCATGTTCATTCTCACAAAACTTCAGAGAGGCCTTTGTTTAATTAACCTCCTCGGCGGGATTGGCCAAATATAACGGCAGGAACGTAATGACAAACTACTTTCACTGTGTTTCTAAAGCGAATTAGCTGTATGTCACATTCACACACACACACACACACACACACACACACACACACACACACACACACACACACACACACACACACACACACACACACACACACACACACACACACACACACACACACACACACACAGACACATATATATATATAATAATTCGTAGACGACCCTTTTCAAGGCCTACATTCGAAACAAACAATATTATTACACTATAATTAATTATGATATATTTTTGTATTGCAAAATGTAATGCATCGTATCATCTATCCTCAACGTAGGCTACTTCAACAAATATGATATGATCCTTATTGTAGTCTCAATTGCAAGCACATTAATTTAATTAATTATTTAATTAATTAACTTAAATTTACATTTCTGTTTTAGTCTTATTCGGCTATTCATTGTCGTTTTGAAACGAGATTTGCAGTGTGCAATTTGGTGAATCCAATATAAAATGGACATAACAACTGACATAAACCATGTTAAAAAAATACTTGCGCGAACACTGATGTTAAATATAAATATCAAATATAAAAACAGAATTGCACACATATATATCAACATTTAAAGTTATAATACTGTACCTGAAAATTGATCAGCTGTATCTCTTGCACCCTGATGAAGATAACTTTGTTCAAGCGAATAGGGCGACATGCTGGAATGCAACCCTGAGGATGTTGGTGGGCTACTAGAAGCCAGCGATTGTTGCTTTATGTACGGAGAGGCAGCGGAGGTTGCCCAGTGTGCGGAGGTACTTGTATAGGGAGTGTGACAATCTAAGGCACTAGCCATGATCGGGGAAGAGGGCACCGGGCTACTACTGCTGTCTGGACCATAGTCTCCATTAGATGTTACAGGACAACTGGCCATGAATGATCCTGGGTTGGGGACATTGTGGCCAGCATTGTGTCCCTCGTAGCCCCCTACCATTGAATTCGCCCTCACGTCAAAGTTGTAGCTGCTGGTGTGACACCCCAAAGATCCAGAGGATGCATGAAAATCGAAGTTTTGCGGTAATATGGACGTGCCGAACCCAATTCCGTTCATCATCCGATATATGGGTTTCAATGCTTGACATTTTCTCCGGAATCCCCGAGGTCTGCGGCGAAACGACCCTTCCTCGAACATGAACTCGCTGCCTGGGTCAATGGTCCAGTAGTGACCTTTGCCTGGTCTCCCCAGCCCTTTAGGTAATTTTATGAAACATTCGTTCAGAGAAAGATTGTGCCGGACTGAATTCTTCCAGCCCTGGTAGGATCCTCGAAAGAACTGGAACCTGGCTTGAAGGAACTGATAAATCTCGCTCAGCGTCAGCCTCTTGGTCGGAGAGCTCTGTATCGCCATCACAATGAGGGCAATATATGAATACGGCGGCTTTTCGGGCCGTCTTAGACCCGAGTTTTCCATTTTCCCTTTAGCGCAGGTTGCTGTCGCTGCACTTTCCGTCGCGGATTGTGAGTCCATCAGAGCGGAGTGCGAAACGCCAAGCGCCGGGCTTGATGGTAAAGGTGGCGGCGGGTCCAACTGCTGGTGGGGAGTTTCTGTCGTCGTCTCGTGCTGGCAAACTCACATCCACAGCTCGAGCTGAGAGATGCGCGAAATGAGAGTTCAAGTTTCGATTACGGTCCCTTAAGGAAGAAACGCTTTGTTCTACTTCACTTGACCGTTCTACTGAAAGCTCCGAGTGAACCCCCAAAAAAAACAAAAACAAGAAATGGCAGACTTTTCCTGTATGGTGTGTGAAGTGGGGTAATGCAGTTTGGGAATTATGAGAAAGAGAGAGAGATCAACTCTCTCTCTCTCTCTCTCTCTCTCTCTCTCTCTCTCTCTCTCTCTCTCTCTCTCTCTCTCTCTCTCTCTCTCTCTCTCTCTCTCTCTCTCTCTCTCTCTCTCTCTCTCTCTCTCTCTCTCTCTCCAGGGCATTTCTAATACAAGCAATCACGCCATTAACCAAACCTCCGTCGAACATTCATCCGACACACAACCGCACGACAAAAGATAAAACGTTTGGAGATTGGAGATATATATGGTGTTTGTGATCATAGATGTTAGGCCACGTATCGTTCGCTTTGAAACTGACCAAACAAACTATGATTAAGTAAACTAGAAATAAAACACTTCTCAACAATAAAGCACTGGCTTTTCAATAGAAATAGAGCAGCGCGCAAGTTTACAAGCAGCGGACTTCAATCACTGACTTCAATGAATGATCGTGAAAAGACGAGGGGGGTTGATTTGCTCTGTACAAGTGGCTTTGACATGAGTGGAAGCAGGCTCTTTCCGTCACGGGCTGCTTGGATGCCACACACAGCGCGCGAGTGTCAGTTTACCGCCCCGGGGCATGGATACTATTCCCTGAGCTCTACATTAATTGGAGAAAGAAAACTTAAATTAGACGAGCTGGGTCGACAGCCGCACCCCGCGCCCCACTAATGGACTGGACACACGGCATATAGGCCTATGCTATAGAGATTCATTTCAAATGACGTAATTTCCCTGGATTTAAAAGTACTACAAAAATGTATCCAATTGCTACCCCTCCCACAGCTTTTAATAATGATAGCATCAACAGCAACAGTTCATGGTAACACTGACCAAGCATAAGGCTGAGAACAATAGTTTTGATAAACCATATTTTTCAAGGTGGGCATTATTTTTCTGATAAATAGTTAGATATTTACAGTTTTACTCATACACAATTATTCATAGGGATTTAAGTATCAAAACGTAATTTTTCTTGCAAAAAACACCAATTTAAAATAAACAAAATGGTTTTTTCTCAAAATTGGTCAAATTACAAGTTAAACTAACAACAACAACAACAACAACAACAACAACAACAACAACAATAATAATATAGAACTGCTGCTAGTACTACTACTAATTATAATAATGATAATGAAATACAGGAGATGCCCCCCCCCATAAATGATACAAATAATATGTAGTGCATTTATGTTGCAGGGGGAGACCATTCACAGCACAAACATTGAGGCGTGTGCGAAACTACAGAGTTACAGGGCATTCATTTCATTCGCACACACACACACACACACACACACACAGAAACACGCAAATGTATTCTTATCTTTTGGAACTTCAAAGTATTCTGGCTTGATCCAAGTTTCCTTTTCAGCCCACGACGATACACCCTGCGCCAATCAGGGGGTGTTAGCATTAATGTTGCAGGAAATGCTGCAGCGATTTTTGTATTATAATATTTTTGTTGATTACCAGAAAATGTGTTTAATCTTACATGCCGTATTGGTAAAGTGCTATACCTTACTTTTGGGGCAATTTTTGCGTTTTGCATTTCCCTCTCTCTCTCTCTCTCTCTCTCTCTCTCTCTCTCTTTCTCTCTCTCTCTCTCTCTCTCTCTCTCTCTCTCTCTCTCTCTCGCTCTCTGTCTCTCTCTCTCTCTCTCTCTGTCGCTCCTCCTTCAAAAAAACATTATAACATTATATTATATCTGGACCCAAATTTAGGGTTGAGAAGCTGATCGTGATTCGGCTGTTGACCGTTATTGAAAATAAATGTAGCCTACTCCGTATGTAAAAACATTGCACTGAAACCAACGCAATGTTAAAACTAAACAAACAAAAACAATTTACGCGTCATAGTATGATGTAGTCCACCTTGCAATTCTGAGCCTTATTTTATTTATTTAGACGATTTTTGATTAGCCTGCTTTCAATATATCGTGACTCTTAATCCGTCTTATTTAAATAGCTACAAGATAATGCCAACAGTTTATCAAGCCTAATATTGTTAATATCCGTCGAAAAAAAGAACGATATTTAAATGAGGTTGAAAGAATAGCGTTAATTTTAGGCTTTACCACCATTTTACACCTTTCGGCTGATAACCCTAATAACCCCGTTTATAACGTCCGGTTAGCGAGTTGTAGGACGAGCTGAACACGCGTTGAAGTCATCGACGTCTGAGCTTCAGGACCGTGGACAGCTCGTGGCACTGCGTTTTGCAAACAGGACAGGATTTTTGGGGGCTGCCTCATATAACCAAGCGAGATTAATAAAGTGCATGAAACAAAAAAGACTGCAATTTCTTGACGTCAACCTCGTGACATTACTATTGGAAAATCTAAAATCTACGTTCATTGTTCAGATTCTAACGCATAGGCCTATGGCTATTTTCTGCATTCTTATTCTTCTTATTGTTAGTATAACATTTATTTCGGAAAGTTAAGGACAAAGCACGTTGCCATATATATATGCAATCTAAGTAGCTATTTGTTTATAAAGATAAACCGGCTCTATACAATGGCCGGAATGTGACTCAATTGTGTCCTGTGTGCGGAAATTAAATCAGTCATGATATATATTCAATTTTTAAATAGTGTAAATAGTTGTGTATTTTAATTACAATCATACAACTATACTTTTACCCCTTTATCACACACCTCGGGTTTCACATAAGCACATAGGCTACTAGAATCAGCAATTACACAAACAACAGTATTTGAATAGTAGCCTATTAGCTATTGTACGTAGGCCTACCTATGCTATTGCTAAATTTCACTATTTTCAAAATATGTTTTAAATGAGGCATTTATTATTACAGAGCGCACAATAATGTGACATTACATTTTTCCATGTAGGTTATTTATTTCCGTTTGGCAGCATACGCGCGGGAAGTGCGGGTGATGCACGCTGTCATGAACAGTTTTCGTATAGGCTATATTATATCACATATATTTAAAATGAGTCGTTGAGTCAATGAGTCGTTGCGGGCGCTTGTTTTGTTCTGCTTTACTCGTAAAACTAATTCCATCCGAAAGCAGAAGCATTTTTTTGCTGATGCCCTTCAATCGTCACCGAAACTTTTTCACGTTCTTTTAAGCCAGCTTGGTTTGATAGGTCGAAGTGGTTACGTTATGTCAATGAAACCGACCGTGTTCGTCGTCTGTGTAAAATCAGTGGAGAAAAACTGGTCAGTGCAAATAGGCTACTATTCAAAACAATACTGTTTGGCAGATGAAAATCAGTCGCATACGGCCTAGCCTCCCTAGCCTACTTGCCAATGGAGATTCGCCACCTAGATCGCAGCTCTAGCCGTGTGGAAAGAGTAGGCTACGTACCAACAATCGTTTTAAGTGCGGTGGTGAAACGTTGTTCACAAGAAAGGGATTTAATCGTCTCGTTTGCATTCCAGGGTTAAAATGTGTTGTGTTGAAATTCTAGGAATTTGTGTGATTGACAGAAAGAGAGAGATAGAGGGCATGTGTGTGTTCATATATGACAATGTCATTCATTCCAAGTAGGCTAAAAGACATTGTAAATATATGCCTCGGGTAGCTTAACAATCAAAGCATTCGCCCAGAATGCAAGTTGCCTGCTGCACCCGCGGTTAGAAACCCAGGTGAGCCTGCACGAGTTCGCCGAGAAGCGCAAGGGGTGTCTCCAGAAAGTAGGTGGGCGAGTTCCGTCTCGGAGGAGGCGGATCATCGCTGGCATAGAGGAATTATCTTGTCCAGTTCGTGGGGGAGGCCCAATAGAGGGTAGGCTATAATTGGCTACTAAATTGGGAGAAAAAAGGGGAAAAAACTTTGACTTAAACTTTGTTTATTTCCTGTTTTTTTTGTTTATTTTCAATTGTTGACATGAAAATAGGGTATAATTAGGTACCAAATTGGGAGAAAATGGGGTGAAATTAGAAACAACATATTTTAAAAAAGCATAAAATTATAATTTATGCCAAAAATAATTAAGTAAAGTGGGACAGTATGTTTCAGGTAATGTGGTACAGTTTTATGGGCTTTCCCAATGGGGGGAAAAGATCCCGTTTTACATTGGAGAGTCCTAATTCTTGCATATTTACATGGTAATGAGGGGTATGCACATCTGTTGTTCACATGTTTTGTTCAGTCTGGGGTGCTCCCTTTGGGTCACTTTGAGGACAGGGGTCACAACTTTTTATATTACCTTTTATAAGTCATGTAAAGTCAGATATTTAGCCTATGAAAGTTATTTCATGAAGTTTCATGAATAACCAGATGTGCAACCCAAAGTGGGCCGTGGTAATTGTTGAAATGGGAATGGAGCGGCTGCAGTCACATTACAAGATGTTCAAAGTCATTATGCACATGAACAATTGCGTGCCATCTAAACACACTAGTGTGTAATGAATCACTTTAGAAATATAGCCTACCTGTCTCAAAATATGTTTCTACAGCAAGTTATAGTGAATTCCAGTAGTGAAATCTCCATTCCATGTTGTACTATGACATAGCCAAAGTAGGGACGGTTGCCATAGGTCTACATTGATTCATTGAACAGATGCAGATTAAATTAAAATATTGACTGTGACTTGTAATTAACTTGAATGAACTCCAGAGTAAAATGGCACCAAAAAGACAAGCACAGGCAGAAAGAAAAAGGGAGCATCAGAGAGAAAGCAACAAGTGGAGTAAGGAAAGGATGAAGGGAGTTGTGAGTGAGTATAGTCAGCAAGTAGAGTCAGGGCAGGTTCCAAAATTGAGGCTTTAAGCACGTGCCTGGAATGTCCCAAAATCAACATTACAATGGCAAGTGAAGGGGATAATTAAGGGACATGAGCATGTCATCGGGAGGAAACCTCTAATTCCTAAAGAGGATGAGGAAAAGTTAGCAAATTTGTCTAAAAGTTTATCCAAGAGGGGATTTCCGATGAGGAAGCCGGAATTCCAGAAGCTGGCTTTCCAGTTTGCCAAATGCAAAATTACTAAATATTTTGTATGAAAAGTTGGATCATCCTTGCTGTGAGTAAGATATTTTATGTCTCATGTATAGGGTTAATAAATTGTATTGATGTTAAGATTGCTTGCAGGATGCAAAATGTGTCCCACTTCACCTGAATTCACCCTATATATATGTGTGTGTGTGTGTGTGTGTGTGTGTGATAATAGTATAGGCCTGTATAAAAATAAAAATAAACATTAGTAAGGACACTAATTCACGTCCTTAAAATATTTGTAAAGAGTTAAAAAGTTGAATAAATTAACCAATAAGGTATGCTTTCTCCTAGATTTGTAAAGGCTGTGTGTACATATGCACATCTTACATCAATAATAAAAGGAGTAAAATATGTGATGTCAAGACAATGCTTTAAACAAGTTTATAATTACAAAAGGTATTACAAAATAATGCATGGTTTAAGAAAATAGGCACAGTTATCTCCTGCCTTACACATACCGTCAATTTCTGAAACGTATGCATAGGTTCTGATACAGCTCGATTCGAGCGTTGTCACAATCAATACCAGACGTCATTTAAAAATGTTGCTTAAACCAAACTATACATTTGTAAGTTTCCACATTTGGGCACGTGGAAGTCATCGTTTGCACGAGAAATGATCGAAGAACACGTTTATACACAAATACGTGTACTCATTGCCTTTACAATCCCTACTACTGGTTTTATTCTTGTTATGTGCTGACTAACACAGCATATATTATTCTTACAATCTAGTTTCCTGGTAATAGCAACACATTATTGCGCTTTGCCTGACTCGAATGGTCGCCATAATAAAGTCAACGCTAAGATGTGCATGTTTTAGGATATTTATACAGTGCATATAAAAGTGCTCAAGATAACAATTTAACCTTCCCCGGTTCCATCACCTATGTTAGGAAAGCAAATAGTCTATTTTGAACGGGTAGTAGCTGCCCTCTTTCACAGTGGTGGCCACTCGAACAGAAGAACGGGTCTCAGAAATTGGCACACTCTCCGAATTCAGCTGAATAGCAGTGAAAATGTCCTGCGGCTGATCCACGCCACGAACCGGGTCCGAGTAACCACACCTGTACGACTGCAGGAAATGCGCAGTGCTGGCATAGCCCTGGAATGCGGGCTGGACTTGGGTCACGGCAGCAGGTGGATAGCTCATTACGTAAGGCATCACGTGGGCGATGCCGGGCCACCTCACTCGACCACCGGAGATGATGTTGTTCGTCTCGGTCTTACCATAGTCTTTTTTCTTGAATGGATTACTGAGGATGCTGTCAATGGCGAAAGAACTGGAAAACTTGGAATTTGCGCCATCTTCCTTTGGGGACGCGGTTGTGACCTGTGCGTCTTCGCTGGCAGCGTATCCTGGAACCTCGTGGTCTTTGGACTTTTTGGTGATGCGCTTCCTGCGACGACGAAACACCCCGTCCGCAAAGGTGTACTCGCTGTGTGGGTTCAGCATCCAGTAATTGTCCTTACCCCAGGGTCTCGAGGAGTCCCGCAGAACTTTGAGAAAACAATCGTTCAAAGAGAGGTTGTGACGCACCGAATTTCTCCAGCCGGTGTAGCTGCCTCGAAAAAAAGGGAATTTCTTCATCAGGTAGTCGTTGATCTCCGCCAGAGTGAGGCGACCGCTTGAAGAGTCACGAATGGCCATGGCGATCAGGGCGATGTAGGAATAGGGTGGTTTGGGTCTCCGCGTGTAAGGTTTACCCTTCCCGTCTGCCTCTAGTGTGGCAGGTGCCGGGCTGTTGGCCACGCAGTCCCCATCCGAACCCAGTTCCTCTTCCCCAGAGAGCGTTGAGAGCACGCTGCCCTCTCCATCGCTGCACACCTCCAGAGGTTTTGCTGCATAATGACTCCCGCAGAATACTTCAAGTTTCATGCTTACGGACGTTTTAAAAATATATATATGAACTGCTATGTCAGCGTCCACGTCAAGTGTTTGCCGAGTTGCTGTTCCTGCTGGCGCAGCCTCGTCAGTACAGTTGTTGATCGATTACGCTTTGGCTCCAGTAAAAAGTACTAGAACATGAGAGCAACTTTTGTAAAGTGAAAATCAGGCGAAAGCGGAGAGAGCTTTCAATTCTATCGAGCTTCCAGCTAGATCAGTCAAGCTACTCGCGTCATATCTGTAGTGGTGCTAATTCCCAAACTGTCTTCTGAATCTCAGGAGTGCTCTTAAAACAGCATGACTTAGAAAGACCTCCCCACAGAGGCGGGACTTCGCCTCCCAGCTGCATCAGATTCAATGAAGCGATTGAAGGATTGCGTGATTGCTTATTGAAAAACAACAAAGTCTTTAAATGTGCATATTTTGAAAATCTTGAGAATGTATCGAATTTTTGGCAGTATATCTTATACGAGTAGGCCTACTTTAATGTGACGTGTCGTTCAACTGTTCTCCGCTCACCTTTGTGAAAGCAAAACGTTCCACCTGAGGAACCGGCGCAAGAGAGAGGTGCCAGGCAAGATTTTCGCACGAGGCAACCAGGTGGCGTACGTTTACCAGGTAAGGTTGTGTTTATGCTCTATAATTCCGGTGAAGCTGTCCCTTGATTCTTAAGGGATTGGTTTTTTTTCAAGAACGCATCACATAGAGGATGTTATATGTGTATTTTGAACAGTCCCTATACATTACATATACGTATGCTTCATTCTCAATTAAATAAAAAGTTATTGTATGAGACAAAAATATATAGAACGGTGTTAAATATGGGTTTGGATCGAATCCAAAACCAATCCTCTTTTAATGTTTATGTTTTACAGCAGTTGGTGTTAAGATCTTTGACACTGCTTGTTATGTATACAATGTAGAGTTAACAAAGGTTATGTCCGTGCAAATCAGAAATACACTTAAACACAGATACGGGGCCTTGATTTTCTTGGTCCGTGATGTGCTTCTATATAAAGGAATTCCTATTAATTTATGTTTTACCTTAGCTACTCACACAACACCTTAATGTCGGCGTCCAACAATTAAATCATAACACGTGTTCAAATTATTTTCTCAGCGTTACTCAAGGGAGAAGATGCGTTGCGGTTAGATTGACCATTACCTAGACCACCTCCACATTGCAGGCCACCTCTTATTAGTGTTTTCCAGTATTATCATCAACAACAACAACAATAATAATAATAATAATAATAATAATAATAATAATAATACTAGTATTAATAATAATAATCATCATCATCATCATCATCATCATCATCATCATCATAATAAGTGTGATCTTATAGTAATACATTACACCTGTTAATGACAGTGCACCTCTCTGTTGAATAGTTCTCAAAATTTGATGTAATGTACTGTATATTGTAAGGGTGCTTTGGACATCTGTGACTTGTACATAAAGCCACATAGACACTTTTCCCCCCATTTTCACCCAATTTGTCTCCACAAACACTCAGGAAGCAGAGGAGAAGCAGAGGCCAAGAGCTGACAGTGTCACATCACTTGCAAGTCAACCTCCGGGGTGATTGGTAATCCGCCTGTCTGTTCACACCACGCCTTCGTGCTGCCTCCAGGCCCCGTTGACTTCACATGAATCTGAAACATTCCCCTCCACCGCGTGCTACCGGGTTCATGCAGCAGGCATGGGAACAGTTGCTGTCTACTTCTAGTGGTCCCACACACCCAAAACACGCATATCTGCACCCCACTATCATCACTAGTAGCCCCACACACCCAAAACGCGCATATCTGCACCCCACTATCATCACTAGTAGTCCCACACACCCAAAACGCACATATCTGCACCCCACTATCATCACTAGTAGTCCCACACACCCAAAACGCACATATCTGCACCCCACTATCATCACTAGTAGTCCCACACACCCAAAACGCACATATCTGCACCCCACTATCATCACTAGTAGTCCCACACACCCAAAATGCACACATCTGCTACTACATGCTTGTGCAGCAACTCACACCTACTGCTCCTGTACACCACTATATCTACATCTGGTCCTGTGTGGCTCAGTAGGTAGAGGGACGCAGTATGGTGGTGCTGGGTTTGATTCCCATTTGGACCACGTATACTGAAAAATGTATGCATTCACTACTGTAAGTTGCTTTGGATAAAAACATCTGCTAAATGGCATATGTTCATATGTTATAACTATTCACACCTACTGCCCCTCTACACCACTATTTCTATATAACTATTCCCACCTACTTCCCCTCTACACCACAATATCTATACAACTATTAACACCTACTGCCCCTCTACACCACTATATCTATATAACTATTAACACCTATTGCCCCTCTACACCATTGTATCTATATAACTATTCCCACCTATTGCCCCTCTACACCAATATATCTATATAGCTATTCCCACCTACTTCTCCTCAACACCACTGTCCCTACATAACTACTCAGGCCTGCAAATCCGCTCCACCTCTCTCCCTGTCCAACTAATTGCACCGGAAATGCTAATTTCACTAATTGTACCACACATGCTAACTTTACACACGTGTAACTTTGCTACTTGTATTGTAGGTGCTAACCATACTACTTATACTGTGTGTGCCATCTTCACTAATTATTCTGTATGTGCTAACTTCACAAAATGCACTGTATGCATTCACTTTACCCACCCACTCCTACTCAGCAGCAATCTTGTGCTGACAGTCATGGTAGCTTCTCCAAAAGCAAACTTCTGCCATCATAGAATGTTCTTCTTCTTTAGAGCCTATATGGTTCCACAGTGGTATAGTTGAACTCCATGGTTGCATGGTTGTCCCAGGTTGACCCACTCTTCAATATGCTTTGAGAGAGGGTTGACCTGCCAATGGCACCATTTTGTAATGTGCCATTAGCACTCTGGGAATTAATTCCTCATTGTTATGGTAAATGCCTGCTCTCCTTGTACAGGTTGTCTACATTCCACCTCAAGCCCTGCTGCATTTTTTCCATGTAAGCAAAGCTTGGCTGCTGAAACTAGTAAACAAGACAGTAGTAATTATCAGCTTGGCACTGGCAGGATTTGGTCCGCGTGGAAAATCTTGCTTCCTGGAGCACTGTGAATATGGAGCTAGAGACCACCTGTGCTCAGTTGTGTAGTGTTGTGCTTCCCCGAGAGCTCTGTTAGAGTTGGGGTTCACAAACTGGGTTCTGGGGAATCCCCAAACTCACCCAGGGTCCTATGGGGGTCCTATGCAAAATGGGAAAATACTTTCCCTTTCAATAATATTTAGTTTGTTACGTATTTCATCTGTTCCAGTGTGTGGATGAGCCCAATGGTCTGGGATCAAATCCAAACTGTGCCAATGCCAATACCGGCTGTGGCTAGGAGCCCCGCAGGGTGACACATTATTGGCGGCAGAGTCGTCTAGGAAGGGAGTGATTCGGTCGAATGTCTGGTCGCACATAAAGCTTAACTCTCAGAATTGGCCCCCAGCTGGCGTGTCCAGCTAAGGTACTGGTTCTGATGCAGTGTTGCACCCCATGCTCTAACTGTTCCTGTCCTCATCTCCTTAGGCGCCAGTGTAGTATAATGGTTAGGGAGCTGGGTTGCAGGCTCAAATCCCAGGTGGTACTCTTGTACTACTCTTGTACTACCATTGTACCCTTGAGCAAGGCACTTAACCACTTGGATTGCTTCTGTAAATATCCAGTGGTATAAATTGATTGTATGTAAACTGTGTTAGTCGCTCTGGATAAAAGCATCTGATACATAATAATGTAATGTAATAATGTAATGTATCAAGAGTGATGCCTCTGGACAACCGGGTGTCTACAGTCCATGAAGTGGGGTTTGCAAGACAAGCCAATGGCATCAACAACATTAATTTAGTCAAAAACAACAATGAAAATATATATGAAAAAAGTAAACGTGAAATCAATGACAGCTTTGGCTTTTTCAACCAATATGGCTGAAAAAGCCAAAGCTGGCAACTTTCCTTGGCTGTCACTATGGAATCATTCATATATTATGTTACAATATACAGTATATCCTCTGTTCCATTAGCACATCTCTCTGTCTCTAATCAAATCAGATTTATTGCACCTCATTGATTATATTCTCACTTCTGCTGCTGGTTTCTGCTGCCAAAGCATCAACACTATCCATTTGTGTCTACTAAGACCTGTAATACACTGTTAGATTCCTCTGTTACATTCAATTACAATTATATTTATCGATTCATTGATTTTCATTGTGTTTGTTTCTTCCCTTTCAACTCTCATATTTTGAATAATAATACACATAAACATAATACACATAAATGAACAAATTAATAACCAGACTTCTTAACAAAAGTATTCATGCATGGTTTGATATGACCTTCCGATTCTCCCTTCACAACATCCCGTTCCTCACCCAAGAGGCCACGCAACTTCTGGTTCAGGCTTGGGTTATCTCATGTCTTGACTATTGCAACACCTTGCTGGCAGGCTTACTGGCCTGTACCATCAAGCCATTGCAACTAGTACAGAATACCGATGCACACCTGGTTTTCAACCAACCCAAATTCACTAAAAGTCACTCCACTACTCACCACACTTCACCGGCTCCCTATAGTAGCCAGCATCCAATTAAAATTTCTAGAGCTGGCATACCAGGCCACGAGGGGTGCTGCTCCCTCCGACCCCACCGCTCTGCCTCCTCTGCCCAACTGGCTGTCCCATCCCTTCATGCACCCGGCAGCCATTCCTCATGGTCTCGCTTCTTCTCTGCCCTGACCCTCCGGTGGAGGAATGGCCTTCCACACTCAGCTAGGACCGCAGAATTTCTGGCCATCTTCTGCAAGAGACTGAGAACCCACCTCTTCAGACTACACTTCCACTGAATGTATTTAAAAGTACTAACTTTTCTCTCCCAGTTTTATAGGTGCAGTATGCATCTCTCTACAATGGCATCTGTTGTATTGTTGCTGTACGGATCTCTTTCTCTAGTTGTGATTATCCTTGCCATTTCTTATGCCATCATTGTAAGTCACTCTGGATAAGAGCATCTGCTAAATGCCTTAAATGTAAATGTAAATGTTTGATTTTGTTACCACGGTGTAACATAATTCATTGTGAGTAGACACGGTAATTAATAGCAATGACTCATATGAACTGGAATGGCATGTGACCTCTGGGCCAAATGCACGCTACTATGAAAATATAATATTTTTTGTTGTTGCTGTTTTATTAAGAATAGGTCACAAAAAGGACTGAAGGCAATGTGATATTAAATGGTATGTAAGGATAACTCATAAAAGTCTGTGCATCTTGATTTATATGCATACCTAGCATGTTTTTGTGCATTATTATGGAAGTATATATCATATACTAAGTGATATAGTAGTAGTAGTAATAATAATAATAATAATAATAATAATAATAATAATAATAATAATACTGCCTTTTCAGCAGTACAGCACAAAGTTTCACAAAATGAAAAAACAGAAGGTAGGAGAGATTAAAATAATGACATGATATTGAAATGGACAGAGCATATAAAGCAAAAATATCATCCTATAAGGATGCTGGCCCAGTGTGTGGATGGGGTCCATGGTAGAACATCGATAAATCCCAATTGAATTATTATACCCATTGTGTGTGTACATATATATATATATATATATCCACATTCACATAAATCGTGGTTGATTCTAAGAGGAATGTGCGTGCCCGCCCTTGCAGTTGGGCAGGGACCCTGAAATCTTGGAATCAGATCCTTAGTTCCTCATAGTTTTGTTTAGGCAGGTGCTGTTCCTCGACGTGTTGGATTTCAGTGCCATAATCTGTTTACACTTCTTGTGACAGGCTGGCTCTCTCTCTCTCTCGGGTGTAGTCACTGTTTTGGAGATCTCGCTGTTTAGGAGTGATCCCCCCTAATCCCGCCGGACAATGAGTCAGGCTTAAATGATATGTATGCTGCCTTGTTGCACATGCGAAGGCTTGTGCCTCCCGATCCTTTAATTCCTGCTCTGTCTGGCGTGTGAAAGGGCCGAGCACTGCAGGTGTTAAGACACCACATTGGTTTAGGGTTGTTGTTTTTTTTCTTTTTGGCCTTGCACCATACATGCTTCAGCAGTCTGTTGTTTTCTGCTCTACCTTTTTACAAATCCTAGCTGGTTATTCAGGTAACTGCCAAAATAAAGGAAACACTTGGGTAAATGGAGGGTTCAGGCAGCTCTGTTGTGGTGTGGGGTGCTTTTTCCTGGTATGGTTTAGGTCAAATCAACCCTTGAGAGGGCATGGTAAACACCAATAAATACGAAGCCATTCTTAGTGATCACCTTCATCCTGTAGTGAAGCATTTATATCCTGATGGGAGTAGTCTCTTATAGGATGGCAATGCCCCCATCCACAGGGTACAAGTGGTCACTGAATGGTTTGATGAGCATGGAAACAGTGTAAGCTATGACCATCTCTTCTGGATATATGCTGCAACACAGCAACAGATTCATCTTTGTTGATGGAAAGATAAGCAAGCCTATTAAAATTATATTACTTACAGAGGAGGTATACACATGCAATTACATAGTTACAGATAATATACTGGAGAACAAATCATTCTATTTAATCGGTAATGTTGAGCGTCATATTCTATGTGAGGACTTTGATCATTAGTTATTATTCTTATATTATTTTGTACATGTGTATTTTTATGCCATTTTTGTCATAGAAAAGCACAAGAATCATTGAAGGACAACTGGATGAAATATTGAAACAGTCTGGATGGAAAGAGCTGTAAAAGCATGTTTCAGGAGTTGGCCTTCTTGCCCTCTTACCACACTGCACCCGCTTACATTATTCCCACCAAGGCAAATAAGACAACAGGGTCAAACCTGCACAGAGACATTACCCAAGCCTCTGGGCCTGCTGCGTCAGCAGAGGCCAGACAAACAGTTTGAAACGCCCAACAGTTGCACAGAAACCAAACAACTCTTCTCTCTCATATGGCCCATTTCAGACCAACTGCCCATACTGCTGTCACTCAAGAGAAGGTGGGCTGTCCTTATCTTCACACAGAAAGCAACGTTCACAGATAACTTTCTGTTGAACCGCCATTTGCCATTCTGACCAGTTATGAGCACAGGGTTCAGCTAACTAATCTCAGGACAAGCCAAAGATCAGTAATATATTTTTAAATAAACCTAAAAGTAGATATTATTACAAGAATATGCATTTAGTTTTCGTGTTAAGATATTTCTTGTTAAAATGCTTCTCAATTCGTCAATGACTGATTGGCTGGTCCACGTCATCATCAATGAAAGTTCAAACAATTTGAACTTTGGTGTGGTGCATGGCTCGTGTACTTAAATTTGTGTCCCTCCATTGAAAACAATGAAAGGCCAGTCATTACTATGCATTCAGTGTGAAAGACCCATGAAACTGGAACTCCACTCAATCTGACCGAACGTGCTGTGATGTGTTGGCCCAGCTCCTCTGGATCTGATGGTACTGATGGCCTTGCTGTGAGGTTCACAACCAAATAGACATGGGTGAAATACAATAAACATTGCAGTAAAAAACAGAATACTTTAACCAAGCAGGATAAGCATGGGACAGAACCTGAACAGTACCTGGCAACATGGTCACCTGAACCATTCAATTAAATGAGAACAACAGTAACTGCATTTTAGAACGTTTGACTTTGACTTTACCCACAGTAATACATTTTACATTACATTTTAAGCATTTAGCAGACGCTCTTATCCAGAGCGACTTACAAGATGTGCATTAATACAAGGTGAGAACAATCAAAGTTAGCGTACAAGATCAGTGCAGTAAAACGGCAAAAGACATCATTGCAGGCGTCTGCGTATCATACCTGTAACATTGGGAAAGAAAAGGTTAGTGGGGTTTTTTTTTAATTTTTTTTTTGAACAAGTAAACAGTGGTGACGACAGATTGACTAGATGGACAGTGTTCAGTGGTAGTGGAGTCTGAAGAGGTGGGTTTTGAGTCTCTTGCGGAAGATTGGAAGTGATTCCGCAGTCCTGACCGATTGCGGGAGGTCGTTCCACCAATGAGGGACCAGGACAGAGAAGAGGCGAGACCGCGAGGAGCGGCTGCCAGGCGCCCGGAGGGATGGGGCAGTCAGTCTGCCAGCGGAGGCGGAGCGGAGGGGTCTGGACGGGGGGTGTAGGGCGTGATGAGACTGGAGGTGCGGGGAGCAGTACCTCTGGCCGCTGAAAAGCCAGCACCAGTAACTTGAATCTGATGCGTGCTGCGATGGGGAGCCAATGCAGAGAGGAGAGTAGAGGGGTGACGTGGGTGAACTTTGGCTGGTTGAACACCAGGCGAGCAGCAGCGTTCTGGACTAGTTGCAGTAATAAGTTTGGATGGCCATTTCTGAACTTGTGAATTCCAAACATCAAGCCCAAATGGCGTACTGGTTCTCTTGGTAACTCTAATCTAAAATGTACGGTCTGCAAAACCTACTTGTGTTCTGTCATGCTGGTCCTGATGAACCAGGCACTGCTACTCTGCTGTGATATCTACAGAATTAGAATTTCAAGACACAGTTTATGATGCTCTGTCCTTTTCTGTCAGTCATATCAAAACTGGGCCTTGTGAAGATATTGGTGGCCGTGACCTTTTGACACATGCTCTGTGTGTTTCCTCTGCCGTTCAGATCAAAGTCTTTACAATGATTATGTGAAAAACAGATTTGCATCAATAGGTACAGCTACCTGCCAAAATAAAGGAACCACTAACATATAGTGTCTTAATAGGCGTTGGCCAGAACAACTTTGATGCACCTTAGCATAGATTCTGATGTCTCTTGGAAAGATGCAACACCATTCTTCCACTAGAAATTCAGTCATTTGGGGTTTTATTGATGGTGGTGGAAAAAGCTGCTTCAGAAACTGCTTCAGAATCAGGATTTAAAAAAAGACTAATTTAATGAACAATTTTCACCAAAATACAAAATAAAGTCTACTAAAGAACATTGTCAAAATTGACCAAAACCGCAGCATAAACGTAAGCATAGCAAACCGGTGCATGATGCCTGCAGCATGGCTTGCTGCCCTCTCCTAAATGCAGCACAATCGGTCCCATTTTGTGTAATGCTAAGTGCTGCAGCCTATGGAGCTGGTGGCCAGGTGTGGGACTGCAGGCTGAAAAGAGCTGCAGTTTATATGGCTATTTTGGCTCACAAGATTTAAAGGGACAGGCAGCCATTTCCCTGAGTTGCCTCTTGTGATGCCAGTATATATGGAATGAATATAAAAGTAAATGTAATAAATATTATGTTGTGTTTGTATGTTCAATTTTGTGAATATCTACACCAGAATTATGTGGGGTGGATCAGTTAATGTTACTCATGCAAATGTGTGTGTGTGTGTGTGTGTGTGTGTGTGTGTGTGTGTGTGTGTGTGTGTGTGTGTGTGTGTGCAAGTGTTTGTGTGTATGTGTACAGTAGGTGTACGAAGGGCAAATGTTAACCAGCGTGGGGTACCCGTGGAAATGCGCTGCCAGATACTTTAATACTTCCTTTGATACTTCCAGATACTTCCTTGGCCAGTATTTTGGCTACTGTGAAAGAGATTTATGGGCCATGACAGGGCTAGGTATGAAACCATTGCCTTGTGAGACAACATTTTGACAGCAGTGTCATCACCTCTGACCAGGTTAGATTTATGGAGGCATTATATGACATTGTGAACCACCCCACTGGTCCCCACCACCCTTTATAAGCTATATCCCAGAAGCTATATTTATGCTTTCATAAATAATTGTGATAAATGAAGTGACCAGTGAGTTGGGATATACATTGTGTAAGCCTAAAACCACATCTGATAGCTCATTTAAAATAATCATAAAGGTGACATATAGTTCATTTAAATTTAAATTAATTAATTAAATGTAATGTTCTGCTTCATACACAACTTCTCTCATCAGTATGATCCGATGTTAGAGGAGTGAGCCAGTAACTGAGGGGAAATAATGTATTTAATTTAGTAGGTAGAGTATTAGTCAAATATAGGTTTATGGATCCTATATATTTTTATAAAAGATGAATAAAATAATTTAAAACTAAATATAAATGTATTTTAAATTGTATTAAATATAGATTTACCACAAAATCCTTATTTAATCACAAACAGTCTTTTCTTAACTGAAATAAAATATGGAAAAAAGAATTAGTGAAGGTGCAAGTGAACCTCTTGCCTTGGTTAAATCAAGTAGGCAAGTAAAATCAGGTGGGTATATAATTGGGTACCAAGTTAATCAATCAAAGGTCAGATCTTTCAGGAAAGAGTTAGGTTTTCAATCTCATAAATGGGCATACAGGTAAGGATCCTGGTCAGTTCGGTGTTACCCATACAGGTAAATGCAAAGGATCTAAGGAGACCTCAGAGGACCTCAGGAAGAGAGTAGTGAGTGTGCATCCATCTGGAGAAGGATCAGTCTACTGTGAGACAAATAATATACAAATGGAGAACATTTAACATGACAGCAACTCTGCCTAGAAGTAAAATATTACCAAGAGCTACACGAAAAATAATACATAAAAAGCCCTACGGTCAAGCATGGTGGCAGGAATGTCATGATCTGGGGCTGCTTTTTGTCCTCTGGGCCAGGAAGACTTGACATCATTAAGGGAACCATGAATTCTGAGGGATATCAGAGAATTCTTGAACAGAACGTCAGGCCATCAGTCCGAGAGATAAAACTTGGCTGAAGGTGGTTCCAGCAAGACAATGATCCGAAGCATTCAAGCAAATCTACCAAAGAATGGCTCAGGAGAAAGTTTTGGATTGGCCAAGTCAAAGTCCTGACCTAAATCCAATCAAGATGCTGTGGCAGGTGGGAGGACCTGAAGTGAGCTGTTCATGCCAGACAGCTCTCAAACCTCACTGAGTTGGCTGGGTTCTGTAAGGAGGAGTGGGGGAGAATCCCTCAATGAAGATGCCAGAGTCTGATCAGTGGCTATAGGAGACATTTACTTCAAGTCATTGCTGCTAAAGGAGGTGCCACAAGTTATTGATTGAAGGAATTCACATATTTTTGCACACAAGGATATCTGAGTTTTGTTAAATAAACCAGTTTTGTTACATTAACAATGAAAATATATCATATTTATTTGTGTGTGTACTTTAATTTTGATATCTTCATTAAGAATTGAGGTTTAGATAAAGATTTTATAGGGTTATTTTTCCATAATACATGAAAATAATGACCACCCCCTACAGGGCTCACAAACTTTCAAGCATCACTGTTTACTGAAAAATGTATGCATTTATTACTGCAAGTCTCTTTGGATAAAAGCATCTGCTAAATGGCATATACTATTATTATTATTACAATTAAATGCAAGTGTTAGTATTGACAAAGACCATCTGCCAAGTTCAGCAATCACCAAAATGAACTTGTCAAACTGTTGGTGAAGAAGAAAGGAACACTTCTGTCAGTCAGTGTGCTGTTTTGAATATATCACGTTTACCCCCACTCTATGAAATATCGAGCAATTTAGCAATTACATTCACTGTCTGGGTTCTGAGTTCACGGTCTGGATTCTGATTCCTGGCAGTTCCAGGCAGGGAACTTCATAGCCACTCCACTGTGTTTGGCATTCCCTCACCTGAAAACAGGCAACAGGTAGTAGTGTGAACAGGCAAGGCTGGAATGAGTTCCCTCATTTTAGATAAACAGTTAATGTGGCTCCCGTCCAAGTCAACCCCCCCCCCATCACTCTTCACAGACGTCACTGAGTCCAACAGGCCTTGCTACTGGGCGGTTTGAGAGATTAGCAGCAGGTATTCGCAGAATGCTGATCTGATAAGGGTTTTTTCTGCCATCCGTCACCACGGTGATTCGCGGGAAGACATGGGGCTGACACAGGCCCGCCGGGTCTGTCACAGGTGAGGCCGCGGATTTCAACACATTTATCACTCTCTTTCTTTGCGCTTGGTGCAGAGAAGATGGTACATCGCATGCAATGACCAAAGGATATACTGCAGACATTTTTGGAATTACTGTTAGATCCAATGTGTCAGATTATTTGCATCAAGATTTTCTGCAGTTGGGGCTGCTGCGTGGCTCATACTGTTAAGGCACTGTTCTAGTGTGTAGATGAACCCTACAGTCTGGTATCGAATACAGATTGTGCCAGTGCCCACTGGCCAGCAGCCCCATGGGGTGATGCATAATTGGTGGTAGTATTGCCCAGGGAGGGAGGGATTCAGTTTTTTTAACGAATTATTAATACAGAAATGATTATTAACGCATAAACAAAATGCATCCCAAAGCATTCACTGTTTGACTTTAAATTAATTAATCAATTTTACTTTTGCTGGTAGATTTATTTACTGGTAAAACCATGTATATCTGTCTAATTAAATCTACAGTAGCCATCTAAGTAAAACTTTCATAGAGCTGTGATTGGCTCACAGTTTTCACAGTTTGCTGTGATTTACTCACAGTTTAAACTCAAATTCCAGGTAGAACAAGGCTTTTGTCTTTTTGAGCATAGTGCTTGACCTAAATTGCTTCTATAGGCCGTACCTGTCTCTATAAATATATATTAAGATAACAATGTAAACAAAACAATATTTGTTGCCCTCATTAAGGCTGACCAACTAAATCATCATAGTTGTAGCTTCACTGGCATAACATATGAGAGAGAAAAAAAAGGTTTTGTATTTGTCCACATGAATCAGGGACAGTCTTGCCTCAAAACAGCTGGAACTGTAAAATCCTATTGTGGAAAGACCAAAAAAAGGTTTTGACTTTTGAAGTATTTGAGTAATGTAAACTGTTGCATTTAATTGCCTGCACCATTTAAAAATATCAATGTATTTAGTTCTGTTGACTGACACACCAGGCGGTATGTCTATATGTCTGTAGCTGGCGCAGCGTCTGTTGGTCCGGGTCACTCACTAGGGGGTGAGGGGTTCACCCCTCCCATTCTAAATAAATACAGAGATATGCTTGAGCTGTCCAGCGCTGAGGTGCTCCCGAGATGTTTTGAATTTTCAGTCGATGATTCCGCCTTTGAAAGCGTTCCGATAATGGACGCACATCGCTGACTTAGAAACGAGGGGGGAGTCGTCTCGCCCCGCACACACAGAAAGGTTAGGCATTCCATCCCCGCTAATGCCAGACATTTCTCTTGGTGCAGCTTACAATGAAAAGAGTGCACTTGCCCGCACGGTAGACTACGTTCCATTCTGCTTACTCCTCACACAGTAATTACTGTCATTAGCCAGATCTGTCTCTTTAAACAGTTTTTACAGGCCTGAACACTCAGTCTTTCTCAGATTAATGTTTTGGAGAAAAATGTGTCATTTCTGAGTAAACATAACACCTGCTTTATTTATGATGGGGGGGGGGGAAAGGAAAAACATGTATTGAACAAGTTGTTTTCATGTGCATGGTTGTGAGTCTTGTCGTAGCATGAGGAGAATGGTGAAAGTTTGAGGAGAACGAGTATGAGAAGTATGAGAAGGGTCATGGCAGGGCAAATAGTTATAGTATAAGAGCAGTTATATAACGAGAATGGTTGGAGGGTGTGCTTGTGTGTGTGTGTGGGGGGGTATTTGTGTGTGTGGTCGAGGTGCATTGGTTGTGCTCTTGTTTATCTTTGTGTAGGTTTCATCTGTGTGTGTGTGTGTGTGTGTTTACACACATTATATATGATATTGGTCCTTTCAAGCTTTGAGTATAAATCTCAAGTCCTGTACTTTCCATGTTCTTCTGGTTAATGTTTAATGTGCGACACAGAAAACAGCTTGAGTGAGAGCATGCTGTAACCTGTCTTTGGCTTTGAGATGTTTCTATTTTAGTTTCACTGAGTGTTTACATTACACAATATGAGTGGAAAATGTATCAAGGCCATCAATTAAAGTAATGTGGTAAGAAGGTTATCTACAGGTGATGAGGAACGGCAAGCACACCTTTGCTATATGAAGGCGTGCAATAAATTGCTGGTGTGAGATGGGTGGCTTGATGAAAACTATGTGCGTGTGTGACTGTGTTTGTGCATGTGTGTGTGGGTGTGTGTGCATGAGTGTGTACATGTGTGTGTGTGTATGTGTGTATGTGCGTGTGTGTGCATGCATGTGTGTATGTGTGTGTGTGTGGTGATGGTTTGTGAATTAAAAAAGCTATCACTTGCCTTTATTTGTAAGTGACATTTATGGAGAAAGTTTTATTTATAGTGACAGGGCTATTGTGGGGAGACTGGGGTAAAACACCATGGCTGTCCATCTACACTGCCACACTATGATGGTGTCATTTCTGCAAAGCCATTGGTTGGGTTTCACTATTTAATTAAATGAAAAAATGTCATTACAAAATAACTGTGAGCGTTATGTATAACACCTTTGTGTTTATTAGGTGCAGTGTGGGATACTCTGGGAATACTCTGGGATCGCTCCATTCAGCTGCTTCAATTAGGTTAAACAAGGTTCTTTACTGCTAGTTTCTATAGTGCAATGTTATGTATCTGGGCATGAGTGACACATGACATGGCAAGCTAATACTGTAGCAGGAAGAAGAAGCCCACTACAAAGAGAGAGAGATACCAGCTCTCTCAGCTGCAGTTGATACCATGGACTACCAGATCCTGCTCTCATCTCTCGTCGAGATGGGAATCTCTGGATCTGCACTGACATGGTTCAAGTCCTACCTGGCTGGCTGGTCCTACCAGGTGGCCTGGAGAGGATCCCTCTCCTCCTCCCACACCCTCTCTACCGGAGTCCCACAGGGCTCGGTGCTAGGCCCCATCCTATTCCCCCTGTACACCAAGTCACTTGGTTCTGTTATCTCTGCTCATGATTTTTCTTACCACTGTTATGCCGATGACACTCAACACTTTCTCTCCTTCTCTCCATCTAAGACCCAGGTCCCGGCACAGATCTCTGCATACTTGGCTGACATCTCTGCCTGGATGTCCACCCACCACCGGAAGCTGAACCTGGGCTCCCCGATAATTGATGCTTCAATCACCGTGGAAGGCTCCATACTGTCTCCGTCCCAGTCTGCCAGGAGTCTTGGTGTGACCCTGGACCCTGGACAACCAGCTGTGCTTCTCAGGCCACATTGCAGCGTTCACCCGGACCTGCTGATTCTCTCTCCACAACATCCGGAGGATCAGACCGTTCCTCACCCAAGAGGCCACACAAATCCTGGTCCAGGCCCTGGTGATCTCACATCTGGACTACTTTCAAGCGGCTAGAGGTACTGCTCCCCATACCTCCAGACACTCATCACACCCTACACCCCAGCCAGACCCCTCCGCTCCACCTCCTCTGGCAAACTGACTGTCCCATCCCTCCGGGCGCCTGGCAGCCACTCGGTGGTCGAACGACCTTCCTCAATTGGTCAGGACCTTTTGCGGAATCACTTACGGAATCACTTGCGAGACTCAAAACCCACCTATTCAGACTCCACTACCACTGAATTCTGTACATCTAACCAATTGTCATCACCACTGCCTACTTGCTCAACACTTCTTGTATAGGTATCCCTGCTTACTTCTCATTAAAAAAAAAAGGAAAAAAAAGAAAAAAGACTAACCTTTTCCTTCCCAGTGTTAAAGGTATGGTACGCAGCTGCCTGCAATGATGTCTATTGCTGTATTACTGCACTGATCTCTTGCACAAACTATGATTGTTCCTACCATGTATTAATGCACATCTTGTAAGTCGCTCTGGATAAGAGCTAAATGTTTAAATTAGCTAGTGTCTCACTCATGTGAATTGGGATATGGGAACATTATTTTACCTACAGTAAGATCAAATCACACAGCTATTAATATGTATGTGGTCACAACATGCTGTCATGATAATAACTATTTTTTTCTCACATAACAATCAAAATGTTAGTTGCTGTTAAAAAGCTCAGAATCACAATGTAATTATTTTAAATGAATGCTATAACTGTCTGGTAAACCTCAGCGACATACATGTGTCCATATCACTGAGAAATGTAGCTCATGTAAGACGCATGCAGAAATTGTCAAGTCAAAAAGTCAAAGTTATTATATATATATATTAAAGTGAGCAAAACCACAGTCTAATTCTTCCCCTCACAGCCATACCTATAAACCTCTGTTTACTTGGCACCGCTTCTCCCTTTAATTGTTTTGGAAAGACGAGCCAAACACTACTCACGCATACTCCTTGCACGAGATACTTGGCTGCCAGGACACCGCAGGGCACTGCTTATTTTTAGCTTCCCCCTCATTACTCCCACAAGATGGGGAATCATGGGGGCATGGCCTCCCCCAGCCTGCCCGTCTGCCCCCCTCCGGGTTTACAGAGACAGGTTTCTATCTCCTTGCTGAAAGACTAATGGGGCTTCATCACACTGAAGGTTCCAGAAATGTGTCTTGTGAAACAGCCAAGTGGAGGGCCTGTCACGTCAGCTCCAACATGTGCTAATTTATCTGACCTTTTGACCTGGGCTGAACAGTGTTCATGATGCTGGTCATCTGGTGTGAAGTGAATCAACCCATGGAGCCTAATCGGTGATGCTTTATGTTGTAGAGAAACCGAAGGTGCGTGCACAGGAATGGGCTGCAGCTGTGTACTTTGTTACATAACGGTGGCTGCTTTTCTCTGTGAGTGTCCATTGCTACAGTCTTACTGGTTGGCATATTTGACCTCACTCTCATTAATGAATTTCGGCCATTGAATTTGTTAAATTATTACATAGTGGGGTAGGGATGTAAGGAAAGCATAATGGCATATATTATTCCAAGGTATTCATTTTAATATCACTTAAACATTAGCTTTGGATATTTGCAGCATATGTTATTAAACAGTTTAGTTGTCACTCATTTATTAGAAACACTTTCACAAAACAGTCATTTCACTCTCAACAAGGCTAACTTGACCTCTACAAAGCAATTTTATTTAGTGTGTTTGATGTGGGCTCTCTCAGTCCCATAATAAAACTAAGATAAATAAAATAATTGTCATATCCTGAATACATACAGGCCAAATTAATATGGAACACAGCCCTGAAATTAATTTCAGCAATCAAATGTGTTAAATTATTACATAGTTGGGTAGGGATGTAAGTGAAAGAGTAAAAAGCCACCCAGTGGAGCAATACAAATGCTGCCAAAAAAAAGTAGGTGCGGCCATATATGCAAACTCATAAAGATTTATTAGCATTAGATATCTACACAAGCAAAGCATGTGTTTTTGACTTATGTCTTCTGTAGGCAGTGAAGACTTGTGTCTGCTTCAGGCAGTGAAGAAGCTATATGTCTTTTGCTTAACAAATGTAAAAAAAGTTACTTTCTGGGAAAGGTTGAGGCACCCAGACCCCAGCAGTTAGGTTGACAAACCACCTCCCCAACTCTTAAGAGCAATGAATTTACACATGTTAAATCTTAAATCTAAGGCAGGTCAACACCCCCCACATATTTCACCCTTTTTGACAACCTTGCTACCTTCCATTCCCAGAGTTATTTAAACATGCGGTAGCAGGTCAGGAGTCTATAATGACCGCTGTGACAAATTACAGAGAGAGAGAGAGAGAGAGCTGTAAATCTCTCGCTATTCTTCTGACTGATTGGTTAATGATAGCGCTTAAAAAAGGAGGAGTACGAATCATTAATCTCTACTCTTAGGTCCCACTGTCTGGTGATTAATGGACACGTCCAGTTCTTTCCTTCTGTCATTTTTGGGCTCCAGTGAGGTGAGTTAAGAGGATGGGTCAAATACAAGGCATATGGGCTACACTTTATTTTCTACACATTCTTACATGTGGTGTTACTTTTACTTCAGATATTAGATATTATAATATTCATTTTAATATCACTTAAATGTTAGCTTTGGATATTGGAAGAATATGTTATTAGACATCTTAGTTGTTTTTACTCATTTATTTCTGAAAGAAACACTCGAAAATATTTCAGAAAACAGACATTTCACTCTCAATAGTCTGAGTTTCTAACCTGACCTCTACAAAGCAATTGTGTGCAGCACATTTGTTGTGGACTCTTGCAGTCAGTATGCATAATACCACTAAGATAAATGAAATAATTATCACATCCTGAACATACAGCCCAATGAGGCACCAAGATATGAAGCAACTTGTTCCTAAAAAAGAAATCAGTCAAAACAAACTTTGTTTCCGTTTCACACTCATCCACATATTGAGCATGTCTGTCAATTAAGCAATCAATCAATGAATGTACTTAAATTAGCTTTAATCTTACGTGAGAGTGAGGCATTAGTGGACACTATGGGTGGAGTTTATATTCATTAAGCCTGTAATGTGATAATATGGATATTGTTCCATTTCTAACATTTTGGGTGTCATGGACTGGGCACAATGTAATTCAAGTGAATAAACCCAGTGCACGATGCACACATGCAAAGAGGGGAAAACTGATAAATCTCTTTCCAGGTCTTTTAAAACCACAGTAAAGGCCAATCAAGGCAAAATCATCATGGGATTAACAGTCAAGTAAAAACCATCATAGATGCCAAAATTAAGTCAAAACCATCATAGACGCTGGATTTAAGTAAAAACCACCAGTGACGCCAAATATAAGTCACCACCATAGACACCAAAATAATATCAAGATCACCACGGATGCTAAAAGTAAGTCAAAACAAGCTTCCCATCAATCAGCTCCATTTATTGTGAAACGGACGGGGTGGGCACTTAGATGCAGGGTTGGATAGACCCTTGAATAGAGCTAAAATTAGTTTTTATGGATTGTGAAAAAGAGAGAAGGGAGGATGAGGAAAGATCAGGTATCACAGCAATGAAAGACACTGTCTTGGACAAAAGAGTGACGTAACCCTCATCCCACTGTTATTCTGTACAAAGAGAACACGTATTTGGCCCAGAAAGTTTAAAAACAGTTAAGTAATTTTAGAAAGTATTGTGCTGGCCCATTTTGTAATAGCGTAAGCCTATGCAGGTGTAATAAAGAAAAGTTTGAAAGAAAAAAAAAAATCAAGCATAGCTCCAACTTTGGCACTCTTTCACACTTTACATGCAAACAGTTGTTTTGCCGTTAATGCTGAAACAAAACGGAAAAAGTTAATATTGCAAACAATGGAAAAATACATGCTTCATGTATAATTGTATATACTCCTAAATTAAACATCGGACAATTATTTTAATGAGCCCTGGATACTGTATCAAAGCCTGGTTGATACATTGGGTTGCAACTGATTCAAGTTTATATTCAGTCTCTTGATTCATAAACTAGTGCCTCTTGTGTTGTGAATCCTATTTAAATATAATGAAGATGGATTGAGATAGATCATTTCCTTAAGGATAATAGTATATTTATAGTCTGTGGTCAGATGTAATTCCTTGTGCTTCTTTTGGAGATTAAACAAACTCAAAATATCAGGAAAAAAGGAGGTAGGCTAACCATAATCGACACCTTTTAGTCTTTCATGTGTGCCTTAACCACACTTACCTACTTAAATCAGACTTTCTCATGCACTGTAACATTCCCCTGTATGCAAGAAAACAAGCGGTAACTATTTGTATAGTTACACCTGACAAGTCCAAACAAAGGTCCTTAGCCCAAAGTTTGTGTGCACCATCAAACCTGAAAAAGGCGATTATTTATAGAATGCTTTTAAGAGAAAGATACACAGCAGCAGAGAGAGAGAGAGAGAGAGAGAGAGAGAGAGAGAGAGAGAGAGAGAGAGAGAGAGAGAGAGAGAGAGAGAGAGAGAGAGAGAGGTGTTAGCAGAGCCTAGCCTGCCTTGACGGGTATTCCACTTGTTTGCCTGTGAAAGCATTCGCCTGCTGGCGATGTTCGTACAGACGGAGCGAGAGCTCCTTGACTGTGATGCGCTCCCCCCTCAGGCGAAGTTCGCCAAGATAATATCACAGTTACTACATAACCTGTTTGGGTTACCGTCAAACACCTCGCAGCACTAGCAACAAAGGCTATGCGTGATAACAGCGCTAGCAACTCCCTTCGCGTGAACCCGTGGCAACAGCCTTTGCACGAAACAGCCACGCAGCCTATTGAGCAGTGCTCTCGCTCTTCCCCCCCTCTCCGTGCTTATACAAGTGTAAGGCTTTCCCTGAGAACTTTCTATTTTTATTTTCTATTTCTTCCTATTTCCCCTGGATAATTGGATATTATGTATAGCGATTAGAAATGTGATCAGGAGTTAGATTGTTTTCATCATTATAATTTGTATAATTTATATGTATTTATTTATGTTATTAGTGGATTTTGAATATCCTGTGTCAGAGTCAGTTTAAAATTAACTGGTAAAATCCTGGTCAATCGGGTGACCACAGTCTGCCAGTCTAAAGCTGCACTAAAAGTGTCTTCCTCCGACTTATGTCTTTGCAACTTGTGACCCCCTTTGTGAAGCGCCGGTTGACATCACGTGTTTCGGACGAGATCTCATGCTTTTCTGCACTCTTCTGAATTGGAAGTGGAGGTTTCAGCAAGTGCAGGTTGAAATACTATTGGGCATTCCAAATTGGGGGGGGGATTAAAGTATATATATATTTAGATTATGTTCTCAACTCATGCTCGCCGCTATTAAAACAAATATATGGAATTGGTGAAAATGATAAAAATAAGATGGGATCTGTGCTACCCTGGTGGTAGAATCAAAGTAGAAAAAAGGAGTATGAGGTAACAATACTTTGACTGTAAGTGCATATGGATGCCAGGGCAGGGTGTAATGAAACGGTTGCTCACGTCATAGAAAAATGAAGCTGACAGCGGTGTTTAATGATATTTACTTCCCTGGTATGCTCTGCCAGACCATTTCTTTATCTCTCTGCTTGGCTCTGGTTCAACAGAATGCCCACAGTCCTTGAATGTGTGTGTGCTTGTGTGTGTTTACATGTGTGTGTGTGCGTGTGTGATTGTTTGTATGTGTGAGTGGTGGTTCCTCTGTGCATGTGTGTGTGTTTGTGTTGGTATGCATGCATGTATGTCCCTGTGTGTATGTGTGTGTGTGTGTGTGTGCGTGCTTATGTGTGCATGCATGTATGTGCCTGTGTGTGTTTGTGTGCATTGTGGCAATTAATATGGGCCATCATCTAGATCCTAACATAGACACATCCTCCTCCCCCTGCAGCTGCCAGGCTCTCCTCCCACCACGCGTGGGCCTGCTCCACACCCCTCCGCACCGCACCGCACCATCCATCCATCTCTCTGGAGTGTGCCTCCGCAGGGCCTGTTTGTGTTAGCCCTCTGTGGAACATAAAGCCGTGCTCTGGTATGGCTCAAGAGCAGCTCCCACACAGAGTGGCCCCTCAGCTCATAGGTAATGGGCCAGCCTCTGTGTGTGGGGGGCAGCTGGACCACTGTGGCCCCCCTCTCTGCTTATCAGCCCTGGAGGAAATGGTACATTTCTGCATATCCCATGTGGGAGCAAATAAAAAGAGTGCACTTAGTAGTAGGAATCCCAGGAGCTTAAAATACCCCCCCACCTCTTTGTTTAGCAGGAAAAGCATTTACCTTGGCAGGTTTTGAATATCACTGACTTTTTAAAGATATATATATATATATATATTTTGTTTACAACAGGCTACGTCATTGTGTGATATAATATCCCACAAGGATAGCCGTCACGGAAACGCCTAGAATCTTCTCATGTCCTCTTGTAGTTCACTCCGAGATGACGCAGTTTGGGGAAAGGAGACCTTGTAACTTGATGATGGAGCAGGGGAACTGAGATTTCCAGCACCATCCTTTCTTTGTGCCGTGGCGGGTGTTGGCCACCCAAAACAACATCCCGCATTTGCTTTTTATGCTGCATCATTTCACTTTTTTGGAAAGCACCCAGATGATGTTACCCAGCGGTATCGTGGTCTGTTTACAGGCTCACTCAAGGGTCCACAGAACTCTGAGAACATTCGCTCAAGGTAGCGTAGCGTAATGGTCAAGGGAACTGGGCTTGTAATGCAAAGGTCACAGGTGTGATTCCCAGGGGGAGCACTGCCCTTGTACCCTTGAACAAAGGTACTTAACCTGAATTGCTTCAGTAAAGTATCCAGCTGTATAAATGGATTATATGTGAAGAAGTAGCTGTGTAAGTAGCTTTGCATAAGAGCGTCTACTAAATGCAATAATAATAATAATAATAATAATAATAATAATAATAATAATAATAATAATAATAATAACCTACTCCAGGCGTAGCATTTGTGCTGCTGCAGTTTCCTCTGTGGTGACACATTTTTTGGAGATAAGGGACAAAGAGGGGGCTTCCTGGAGGATGTGACAGAGAGATGACAGGGTCAATAACTAATCAGAGAAGAAGGGTTTCCCCCGTTTTCATTTTGCCATTTTTATTTTTTTCTCCTCATGTGTCATGGAGGTTAATTTCCTAAAGGCAAGTCTCTCACACTGAGAGATCATGTTTTTTTTGTTATGGAGCGTTTTGTGTCTCTGCACCTGGATCTCTATTGGGTTACGACTGTTGTCCTGGCCTGGCTTCCATTACCCTACTCCTTCTAAAAATAGCCCTTAATTGTATGGTTTTGAATACCCCTCCTGGCCCCTTAACAAACAGTAATACTTTACGACGGTGTATTAGCCGGGTGATTGACACTGCAGAAGAATGCGGCTGTGCAAGGTAGTGACGGCAGCTACCCTTTGAGCGTGATCGTATCTCGATTTCTAGACAAAAGCCACTCAGACTGTTGTTCAAAATCTCCAGTCCTTTGAAACCTGGGTTTTGCCTTCCTGTTGTCCCTCAGTACCCTTAGATGAAGGTCTGGATGTTCTGTCTCAAGGTTTAGATGTTCTGTCAACTGTAACCATAGTGGCATGGAGAACATTCACTTAATGTTTAGATAAAACGGCTGCTGGGTGGCTTATCCTGCTAAGGCACTGCTCTCCTGTGTGGATGAGCCCCATGGTCTGCATCCTGTTAAGACACTGTTCTAGTGTGTAGATGGGCCCCACAGTCTGCATGCTGTTAAAACACTGTTCTAGTGTGTGAATGGGCCCCACAGTCGGCATCCTGTTAAGACAGTGTTCTAGTGTGTGGATGGGCCCCACAGTCTGCATGCTATTAAAGCACTGTTCTAGTGTGTGGATGGACCCCACGGTCTGGTATTGAATCCGGACCATGCCTGTGGCCAGCAGCCCCACAGGGCAATCCATAATTTATGGAAGCATCGCCCAGGGAGGGAGAGCCAGTTGGCCGGGCTGTCCGTGTCTCATCACACCCCAGCAACCCACACTGGTCGCCCACGGTCTACCAGTATGAAGCTGTGCACAAAATGTCTTCCTCCCACTCATGTCTGTGCAAGCTTGTAGACCGCGGAGTGAAAAGAAGTGGCAGCTGACATCACGTGTTTTTGGAGGACAGCTTGAATACACTACTCTGGAACACTTGCTTAAATCCATTTCAATCAAGTTCAGGATAAATAATGATATCAGCCAAATTAAACGCCTCTTAAAGATGTTTTAACAGCAAAACACTGTGTATTCCCCTGTGCAACAGACTATGATGATACTATAATTGCATTGCAGTGTATTTAATTCAATAATGCACAATGATATATTGATATCCTGTGCCTTAGTTTGTCAAAAGGCTTGCAGGCCAACATACTGCTGGTATCATATCAAATCATAATATGATACACGCCTTTAAATTATTTACAAATAATACCAGTTACTGATTTGGTTATTACATACCAGCTCAAATAAAATAACTTGACCATTTTGGTCAGCCCAAAAGGAAAAACTCAGAACAGAACTTCACTCAAAATTAATTTTTGACTCAGCATAAAGGCTTCAGGCACGTATAGTTGTGGTTCCTTACGGTCCATATGGTTGTAGTTACAATTCCATATGTCCTCAGAGTTATGGTGTTTTGTGCTAGTTCTAGCTCAGTCATTTATCCTGAGGAAACACAGAGTTAAATGTCTCTTCTACTGTGCAAACTATCAGCACCACAATGGATTTGACAGACATATCAGCACTCTGGTTGTAATATTCTCCCTGAAAATAGATTTTGTTTTGCTGTGTTTTGGTGTTTAAGGTAAAAGAGGTGTGTGGCGCAGTGTTAGGTGGGCAAGTAGTCAGCCTCCTCAAAAAATTCATTTGAACGCTTTCACTTGCCAAGGTTCACAAACACCCGTTTAATCATACTGGAGCTTGTTTTTTATTTAATGTTTACTAAAGGAATCTCATCATGACGAGACAGCCACAGCTGAGGTGCTGGTAGCAGATATACTCTGCTGCCTCCATCTTTAGCGAGTCGTCATGGGAACACCCCCAACTCCTTGGCTCTTGTTGGTCTCTCATGCGTGTGTGTGTGCCACTCATCATGCAATAAGTGTCAGGCAACAAAACATCTGTTTTAGTACAACTTCAGATTGGAGAATACCCATACTGAAGTGTACCTAGTAGATACAAAACATATCTGCCATGTTTATTAAATATTTGGAACTGTAATGTATGTGTGTGTGTGTGTGTACCAGGTACAGTCTATGATGCGTAGTCCTGCACAGTTGCCTCCATCTCTATTTACCTGGTTTGGATGCCGTAAAAGTCTCCCCTCCCTTCTGATTCTGCTTATTTTGATATTATGATCATTTGATATTATATGTGTATATTTTTTTATAGTTTCTCCAATGACCGTCATAGTGCGGATTCGCCACCGCAACTCTGGGACCAGCAGTGATGAAGGTGAACTGAACAGCCTCCTCCAAGACAGAACTTGCCAAGCCATTGACCGTAACTCTGACATACACAGCCGCTTGCATGCAGTAAACTCTTGCCGGCTTCCCTTCCCCCTGCCCCTGGGGGTGGACAGCCAATAACCACCCCTGAACAGGACTCCAAGCCAGAGCTTGAACCCCAGGCTGCAATGGACAACCTACCTATAGAACAAGTGCCTTTACTGGCTTCCCCCTCCCTTCTGGACCTGTGCCACAAAGCCACGAAAAGGTGCGTGAGAATTGTTTCCACCTCATTTAATGAATCACCTCCCACCATCAGATTAGATTGCTCAGCTTATCGCATACATTGTTTTATATAAACATTTGAGTTAACAAGAAAAAAAAGATATAAAAAAACATATTTTTGAACATGAAAAACATAAAGCGCAACCTCCGTGTGATAGCGGTCTTGGAGGTGAGCCAGGTGATGGAGCAGCGGAGGCCCCTGGTGTTGGAATGCAGTGGATTGACAGGTGTGCCACTGTGTTTTTCTATGGCATCTAGGCTTTGATTCAGCTCTCAGACAGTTTATCTGCATGTCAAAGGGAGAATGTGCGCACGGGTGTGTGTGTCTCATGCTTTTTATCGAACCACTTTTTTTTCTTTTTTTTTCGGATGGGGTGATGCAAGGTATTTTCACAAAATTGTTGTGGGAAAAGTCACAAATGTCAGAGGTAAATGATCACAGACAGCCAGGTTAGAATGGGAGATTAGTCATTCTTTAAGTGACTAATCTCTTACAGCATCACAAGGGAAAATGTTTTGAAAAACAATATAGCCCTCACAGGGGTATTCCATTGTCAGTGACCCCTCCACAAGGATTTCAAACTCCAGCTCTGGGCCCGTATTCACAAAGCATTTTAAGGGTAAAAGTTGGTCGTAACTCCGCAATTTAGGAGCAACTCCGAAAAATAATGGGCGTGTCACTCATAAATGTAGGACTCCTACATTTTTGGGATAAGAGTATTTCACAAAGGGTTTGAGAGCTAAAAACAGCTCCTAAGTCCAGGAGAAGTTAGAAGCAGCCAAGAGGACTTCTAAGTCGCTAAAGACCTACTGACAGCGATCCGAAAATCTGCTGCTGCCGGAAATCGCTGTCGCAATCACGTCAACACTGGAGATATTGAATGATACAGAGCTCATAAAAGGTACCGCCTCAATCGCGAGGTATTATATATATAATATTATATATATATATATAGATACCCGCTGATTGTTTACGAGATGCAGACATGTAACCAATCGACTAGTCAGTATTCTTGGTTTCATGTTAAATCAGTGACACGTAGCCTACATTTGTATTTTAGAATCTTTATTAGAATATAATAGGGGTGCATCGGATCATTTTTCGGATCAGCAAAAATAATAATAACGGGGACCACAAAGGTGGGTTTCCACCAAAAATTACCAGGAACGATTCTCAAGGAATTGAATGAATGATCATTTCAGTTTTTCAATTTAAGTTATTTCACTAAATCTTTATTCGAAAATTTCACAAAATACATTTTTAGATTCAGTACACCTTAGGCAATTTAACTAGGGTGGTCTTATGCCTGAATTAATTTAATAAAAAATTAAAAGATCGCTAATGTTTAAATTTTATTTAATTCGGTCGCGTTTCTAAAAACCTGCCTCCCAGAAAGGCATTTAGCATGAAAAACTAAGCAAACCAAAATATACATGGTTGTCTATCTCTTCACTGTAACTCTGCATCGAGATTTAGGGAATTGTTACTTTAAAACATAACAGCGGCAGAAAAACGGTATTTCTCTATGATGGTTCAATTTAGCTATTAATCCGCGGATCATATGCGTGCCGAACCGTGGGGGTTGATCCGTACGGATCACATATCAACTGCGATCCGTTACACCACTAGAATACAGGAACAGGTAGGCCTACATACCCATTTACAGTAGCTAGCATATCATTTATTTGCTAGGTTGAAATTGCGGGCAGAGACCCATCCCCTATATCAGCCAATTGCTGTGGGCATTCTGAGTAAGCTCGTTCATGAGAAACAACGTCATCCATAGCAACGACGTTAACCCCGCCCTCACTCTTAGCTTGAAAATTCTAGGAATTCCTTAGTATGAGTTTGTCTTTGCAGCTTTGTGAATAGGTTTTAAGGTGGGACTCCTAACTAAAAGGTTTTAGTGCGATTTAGAAATACTCCTAGTGGTAAGATAAAATGCTTTGTGAATACGGGCCCTGGAGTGCAGCAGTGTCTGCAGTTTTTTTGTTTGATTTCCTTTCAATCAGAAACCAATTTAGGCCTTGGAACAAATGTGTGTGGACTCTTTGGCCAATCAATACTACAAAAAAGGTGTAAGGTTCAGGCTTTAACAGGAACCTAGGTTTATTCGGTGAGAAAATAAGGACCCACAAGGAAAGAGGCTAGTTGGAAAACATGTCAAACAGTACTATACAAAATGTATTTTGTCAACTCAAAACTTTTGTGATGGAAAGAACATTTAGCTCATACACTGGCTAAATGCAGAGTTATACATATATCAGTTATTCCCCCATTGCTTCTATAGAGCAGTTTATGTGAATTCAGGTATCTGAACTCGGTCATCCCCTCATGGCTGATGACCCAGAACCGTCTAATCGAACACAATTGAACCCTTTCGTCAGTGCTTGCAAAAAGACACGGCAGGCCAACATTCTGCCCATTCCATAATTTCTACAGGTGCTGTTCATGGACAGGTGGACCTTTTTGTAAAATCAAAAGGGTGGTCCTTTTCGCTGAGCGGTCCTTACATACAGAAGACACCGAAAATGTTTGCAATACATTGCTTGCGCTGACACGTCCGCGCGTGCACAAGCTCCTGCTCTGCGACTCAGTGGCGCATGGCTTGGGCGCTGATGTCATCGTTGCAGTGTTAAGATACCATGAGGACTGGCATCTCCTCATTCCAGATTCCTAAAGGCTGCGCGTGCACATCACTCTCCGTTCCTCCCTGGCTGCAGTGCGGAACCGACGCCAGTCCATTTGACGGAAAAGCACAAGAATGTGGACATAGGTTGGACCCAGCAGAGATTGACCCCTGTTTTTTCTTCAGGCCAAAACACTGTGAGCATGAAAGTGAAAAAAAGCTACAGATATCTGCTATCAGTCATTCCTTAGCTCTCATATACAAACAATAAAGCTACTGTGTAATCAGGGGTCAATCCAGCTGCCTGCTGTGTGTGCATGTGAAATCTTACAAAAACATATCCAATTATACCCTCTATTTATCTCAATTCCCCTCCCCCACGAGTCCGCCGCCCGTCCTCCGGGTCGAGACACTCTTTCCGGGCCGATTGATCCGCCTCTTCCGAGACAGAATTCTACCACGGACGCCTTTACCTGCTCCTCGACAGACTCGTGCCGGCTCACCCTCCCCCCTCCCCTGGAGGCGGACAGCCAAATGCCGCCTCCGATCAGGGCTGACGACCAGGGCCGGTCTGGTAGAGACGCGGGGACCAAAACACTTTTTGTTCTTGCAACGGGTCATTATCTAACCCATTACAAGCCCTATATTTAGGCATTGAATCAAAAATGAATTGATTATGTTTTATACTTTGACTACTATGAGATTTAAATTGAGAAAGTGGGCCATTATCCATCTGCACGGTGTAAGCATGAGCTACCTTGTGAGAAGGGTTTCCGTAAAACGTGCAGGGGTCACTCTAAATCGCGTGTCATTAGATGAAGAGCACTGAGGAGATAGCAGGAGGGTTGAGGAAGTACCTGAATGGGGCTTGTATCATTATGGGGCGAGATGAAGATAGCTTTGAAACGTCTGCCAAGTGCGTAGCTCTCTATCGTAGCTCAGGCTCAGGTGAAGAATAGGAGGGGCGTGTTATCTTCCATCAGAGGCTCGGTGACAGATTGTGAAAACATAAACAAGGACCAAAGAAAACAATGATCTCACGCACTGTGGAGAGCATTGCCCCGGCTATTTTTGTGGTTCTCGTGCTGGCTAGGCCAGGGGAAGGCCGGCCCAGATTCTTACCAGGAATGCTACAGATGCATCAATGATGGATCGCTTCAAAAGAACATGCTACAACAGATTGATAGGAAAATCATGATCATATAAAATAAGGTTAGGGCATTGGTTAAGGCTGTTAGTTTGGCAATATGTCTTTTTAAAAATGTCATGTCATTGTAAAGCTCTCAAGTAACGGTATCACTGTTGATTCAAAAGATGTCGTTCCAAGATTTGTGACTCCCGATTGACAACCTCAAACTTTGTTCGATGTTCAAAACTCATTCAGAGCGGTAGATGTGTGACAGCTAGCATAATGACAAACTATGTTAGCTAATTCTAGATAGACTATGGATAGCTAACGCTAGTATTGGTAGTGCGGAGGTGATGCCATCAGCATCAGGTATTAGAGGAAATATTGTGGCAGCCAAAGGGACTGCACAAGGAAATGGCTGCCTAGCCTCCAACCCATGGGAGCCAGGAAACACTACATTTCCCAGCAGGCCACAGTCACACCTGAGCCGAGTCAAGGCATTGGGACTAACGACCATCTGAAGGCTATTTTGAGGCCTATTTAAAGGACTGACTCACATTACCCGTTGAAAGGAGTAGGAATGTGTTTGGGAAGGAGTTGGGGAGTGTATTTGATGAGTAGAGAACCTGTGAAGTCTTTGACCAGCCAGGATTAGGAAAGAGTGTTTTTGTGTATGAAATTGGATTGTTTTGAGGACCCCCTTTGGATTGACTATGGACTGGATTACGAAATAGACCTGGATTACAGAACTGGATTTTGGACATTGACATGAGTGGGATTTTGGACTTTGTGTGTTTGTATTCCCCTGAAGACCCCACCCTTTGTTTTGTGTTTGTCAAGATTAGTTTAATAAATTATAATTTTGGGCAGCATGGTGGTGCAGTGGATAGCACTGTCGCCTCACAGCAAGAAGGTCTCGGGTTCGAATCCAGGCCGGGGGCCTTTCTGTGTGGAGTTTGCATGTTCTCCCCATGTCCGTGTGGGTTTCCTCCAGGTACTCCGGTTTCCTCCCACAGTCCAAAGACATGCACGTTAGCCTAATTGGAGAGTCTAAATTGCCCGTAGGTATGAGTGTGTGAGTGAATGGTGTGTGTGCCCTGTGATGGATTGGTGACCTGTCCAGGGTTTATTCCTGCCTCTCGCCCCTATGCATGCTGGGATAGGCTCCAGCCCCCCCGTGACCCTGAATAAGCGGCTTAGACAATGAGATGAGATGAGATTATAATTTTGTTTATATTACTGCCTCCTCTGTGTTCTTGAACTTGCCTACGCCCTCTGCAAGGTCCGTGTGTGTCGCCCAACACCTGGGGACACCACAATATAAACAAAATTAGAAAAGCAGTAGGCTACAACTATTTTTGATAAATGTTGCTTGCTTGGGATTTATCGCTTGGCTGTCCTATCTGTTCATAGACGGGCATTAATGACGCCACCAAATTAGCATGTAATACCAGCGCTTGAGGTAAGTGGTCGGGGTGGATGAAAACGCAAACTAATTATCAGACAAGAAATACAGCGCAGAATGTTTTTATTGGCACACTCCCCATTGTGCCGGCTAACACATGTTGGCTCAAACGCCTTTAGTGCAGACAACAAATCCGCCACACTGGGAGGAGGCAAGAATGATCCCATTTGGAGAAATGGACAAAATGAGCAATTCCACTACCAACCAGGTGTTGTTTTCACTACCATTCTCATCAAAATAGAGCCCATCTTTTTTTAACCAAAATAAAATAATTCCATGACTTTGGACATGGTGAAATGGTGTCTCCACAATGTACTAAAATCTCATCTGAAAACAAGCTTAGGACATTACTTGCCCATGTCTCCCGTTATGGAAAAGCCAGTTCTGCACTGCCAGTACCCCATGTGCTGCTCCCCGTGTGACACGCTCTTCAGTCAGTTGATGCTCTTATCTCACACTCTCTGTGTCACAGTGCTTTCCTTTGAATTCTGTGTTGTATAATTACAGGAACTTGCTGGCTCTGTTATTGAAAGTGAAGCATATGTGGTGAGTAGGCCAGCTCTGTGGGCACCTTAGGACATGGAAACCCTGCAGTCTTCTCAAAGAGTGCTCAGGGAGTCTTCCTGCTCTTGTTGCCTTGTTGCCTCCTACAGCTATGCCCTCTCTCCTGAAATTCCATAAATGCTGGGAAAGGGCATGGAGTGGCAGATGCTGACCTCGCTTGATATCATAGTTCTACAATACAGGGTTGGGGGACAATTCCATTCCAATTCAGGAAATTAACTGAAATTAAATTCATGAATTTTAAAAATGCCCATAAGGTTCTATAGAGACTTTCAAATTCATTAATTAAATTCATGAATGGGAAGTCCAATTCATGAACTGAAAGATCCCCATAAAACTCTATGGCCATTTTTTTAAATAAATGAATTGAATGAATTTGAATTAAATTGTCCCATCCCTGATACATGCATGCAATTTCATTCATGAAAGTGTTCGTTTTTATGTTTCTTTTTATGTAGCATCAGTGCGATGTGCTGATTAAGAGCCTGGTAACTCGTAACCAGATGGTTGTGGGTTTAAATCCTTGGTGGGGCTCTGCTGTTGTAGCCCTGAATAAGCTATTCTATATGAATTCCCACAGTGCAAATGCCTACCTGTATAAATGGGTAATTCATGAAGCACCACCCCTTAATGAGAAATATCACCAATGTACTGTATTCCATTGTATATGTGTAATATCACCACTGCCTACTTGCTCAACACTTCTTGTATATGTATCCCTGCCTTCTCATAAAAAAATTAATAATGATAATACTAACCTTTTCCTTCCCAGTGTTACAGGTATGGTATGCAGCTGCCTACAATGATATCTACCACTGTATTATTGCACTGGTCTTGTGCGCAAACTATGATTGTTCCTACCATGTATTAATGCACATCTTGTAAGTCACTCTGGATAAGAGCATATGCTAAATGCTTAAAATGTAAATGTAAATGTAACATACAGGTAGCAAAAAATAAACGCAAACAGTGTTGCAACTTTCTCTGGTGGTTTTGACAGAACTTGTTCCTGGCCTGGACATTAAAATAAATACATAATTTATTATATTCATAATATAATTAGAATTATAATAAAAAGAAAAGGTCAGCACCTGCCAGTTATAGTACCTCTATTGTCTAATAGTACTGCAGTAGTCTGTCAGTAATTTGGCAGTCCTGCCTTCGTCAGCATGTAGAACTTCCTCGGTCAGTCAATTCATAGATAAACCCAAATGATCAATGGGATAACTGCCCACGAGTTTGAGCACTCCTGTGACAACATTCCAATCCAATTTAAGCCATTCACTGAAATTGGTGCCACAAATCGGAAAACCTTGACCGCACTCATACTCTTAGAAGGCAAGGATGATGTCAATTGTTACCTAATGTAGTGAGTGATCATCTCCACCCCATGTTAAAGCAGTTGTTTCCTGCAGAGGGTTGTCTTTCTAGAACAAATGCCCCATTGGGTTCAGATCTGGTGACTGACAAGGCCTTGGCATTTGGATATCATTAGTGTCATGCTCGTCAAACCATTGAGGGGCTACTCGTACTCTGTTGTCTTTCTAAGACTTTTTTGTAGAAGTGGTGTAGTATTCCTCCTACATGGCTTCAGATAATGGTGACTCTATGCTATGGCTCATACAGGCCACACATTGTTGCCACACATTGTTGCCCAATACCTGCAGAGGGCAATACAATTAAATGAACAAACACAAAACCTCAGGGAATACAAACACAAACATATACTATACATTGGTGTTTCCATTTTTGGTTCACTACCTGTATCTTTTCAAATCTATATGTTTATATGTGAAGGCATATTACATTTGTTGTAACTTGTCTCAAGGGGTGGGGACATTAGAATCATTGTCTGGCTTCTCCCAGAATAAACAGTGCTCCGATCGGCATACATGTTGATGCTGGGAGTGTTTCTCATTTCATGACGTCATAATATACAAACAAGAGTGACATCATGTACAACAGGTCACATTACAAAGAAAAGAGATTAAAAAAGGAAAAAAAATAAAAAACAAAGCAGACCAAAACAAAGTCCCTGTATGAACGATAGTAAGCTTGAACAAAGGAATGAGTCAGAAGAGCTGAGGAAGAAAAATACGAGGAGACAATGGCACTACCCCAGGGGAGTGTTGTATCTTACAGAGGATCATAGATGGTTTACCCAACATCAGTTGTGTTTGGCTTGTTTGTTTTTTGAGTCAAAGCTAACAGTCATTGACTTTGATGACAAAAAAGGGTCATGTGCACTCAAGATGACAGCAGAGATAGGTTTCAGGACGGAGTGGAGGTTACAGAAACAATGCCGTTTGTCTATTTTTCTCTTATTTACAAGGCTCTGGGTGTTATGGTCAGATGAAACCAAAGTTAAACTTTTTGGCCATGCAGACCAGCAGTGTGAAGAAGGACGCTTATGTTGAAAAGAACATGATAACTATGGTGAGATATGGTGGTGGATCTTTTGTGTTATTGGGTTGGTTTGCATGTACTGGTCCTGGAGCTCTTATTAAGATCAATGGATTCATGAAATCCAGCAAGTCCCAAGACATTTTGGCAAAAAAACATGGTCCCCTCTTCCAGGAAGCTGAAACTTCCAAATGTATCTTTCAGCAAGACAATGATCCCAAGAATATCTCAAACCCCAAAAATTGGGGCCTCCTGCATGGTCCAGTGGCTACAACATTCGACACTGGCCACGGAGACCGGGGTTTGATTCCCCGTCTCACCAGAGTCGGCTCTGGCCGGGAGCGCCACCGGGGACGGAAATTGGCTGTCCACCCCAGGGAGGGGGGAGGGAAGCCGACAGGACGTTTGCTGCGCATAACAGTGGCCCTGTAGTACTGCGTTACGGTCGACGGCTTGACGAGTGCCGTCTCGGAGGAGACGTTACTTTGCCTTCGTCACTACCGGTCACAGGACTATGGCAACTAACTCACATTACTGGGGGTCGACATAAAAATAGCAGGTGTAATTGGCTACTAAATTGGGAGAAAATGGGATAAAATCAGAAACAAAATCTTACAAGAAATGGTTAACTGACCACAAAATTACTGTTTTCCAATGGCCACCTCAGTCTCTAGATTTGAACACAATCAAACATTTGTGGTTTAAATTGAAGAAGGCAGTCCACAAGCACAGACCAAAGGATCTAATGCACATTTATTTTTGTTGGATTTTATTTAAAATAATAATTTGGGATGTGAATAATTGTGACATGTATGGTTTTGGAATAAAATAAAATAAAAAATAATGTATGTAATTGTATTAGTTGTGGCAGGATCAGGGGTGTTGGGTTACAAAGCAGCCAATGATCAATAATCAAATTAGCATACAATGACAGATAGAAATCAAATAGGACTTTAATAAGGGAGGAATAGGGGGAAGCAAACAAGTTTAGTCCATAATCCATTCACTTGGTCTTTATCCATGATCCAAAGTCGTAAATCCAATCCAGTTACATTTTTACATTTTACATTTTAAGCATTTAGCAGACGCTCTTATCCAGAGCGACTTACAAGATGTGCATCAATACATGGTAGGAACAATCACAGTTAGCGCACGAGATCAGTGCAGGAATACAGCAATAGACATCATTGCAGGCATCTGCGTACCATACCTGTAACACCGGGAAGGAAAAGGTATTTTACAATGTTTACAAAATGTACAATTTTTTTTTTTTTTTTTTTTTAAATAAAGAGTATAGTGTTGAACAAGTAGACAGTGGTGAAGACAATTTAGCTAGATGGACAGAGATCAGGGGTAGTGGAGTCTGAAGAGGTGGGTTTTGAGGTAGATTGGAAGTGATTCCGCAGTCCTGACCAATTGCGGGAGGTCGTTCCACCAACGAGGGACCAGGACAGAGAAGAGGCGAGACCGCGAGTGAGCGGCTGCCAGGCGCCCGGAGGGATGGGGCAGTCAGTCTGCCAGCGGAGGCGGAGCGGAGAGGTCTGGACGGGGTGTAGGGCGTGATGAGTGACTGGAGGTATGGGGAGCAGTACCTCTGGTCGCTTGAAAAGCAAGCACCAGTGACTTGAATCTGATGCGTGCTGCGATGGGGAGCCAGTGCAGAGAGGAGAGTAGAGGGGTGACGGGTGAACTTCGGCTGGTTGAACACCAGGCGAGCAGCAGCGTTCTGGACTAGTTGCAGTGGCTTGATGGCACAGGCCGGAAGGCCTGCCAGCAAGGAGTTGCAGTAGTCCAGACGTGAGATCACCAGGGCCTGGACCAGGAGTTGAGTGGCCTCTTGGGTGAGGAACGGTCGGATCCTCCGGATGTTGTGGAGGGAGAAACGGCAGGTCCGAGTGATCGCTGCAATATGGCTCGAGAAGCACAGCTGGTTGTCCAGGGTTACCCCAAGACTCCTGGCAGACTGGGACGGAGACACTATGGAGCCTTCCACGGTGATTGATGCATCAATCATCGGGAGCCCTTCGCTGGGAGGAAGAGCAGCTCTGTCTTCCCAGGTTCAGCTTCAGGTGGTGGGTGGACATCCATGCGGAGAAGTCAGCCAGGCATGCAGAGATCCGTGCCGGGACCTGGGTATCAGATGGAGGAAGGAGAGAAACAGTTGAGTGTCATCAGCATAACAGTGATAGGAAAAACCATGAGCAGAAATAACAGAACCAAGTGACTTGGTGTACAGAGAAAATAGGACAGGGCCTAGCACCGAGCCCTGCGGGACACCGGTAGAGAGGGTGCGGGGAGAGGAGAGGGATCCTCTCCAGGCCACCTGGTAGGACCGGTCAGCCAGGTAGGACTCAAACCATGTCAACACAGATCCAGAGATTCCCATCTCGACGAGAGATGAGAGCAGGATCGGTGGTCCACGGTGTCGAATGCTGCCGACAGGTCGAGGAGAAGGAGGACGGAGCTAAGGGATCGGGACTTAGCGATGTGAAGAGCCTCTGTGACCGCAAGGAGAGCAGTCTCTGTGGAGTGGCCTGCTCTGAACCCAGATTGGTTAGGATCAAGCAGGTCGTTCTGTGAGAGATGAGCAGACAGTTGATTATAGACAGCCCGCTCTAACGTTTTGGAGAGGAATGGGAGGAGAGAGACAGGTCGGTAGTTAGAGATGACAGCAGGATTCAGAGAGGGTTTTTTGAGGAGGGGGACAACCTGAGCGCATTTGAGGGAGGAGGGGACAGAGCCAGAGGAAAGAGAGGAGTTAATGACATTCGAGACAAAGGGGAGGATGTCCATAGCAATGGACTGGAAGAGGGGGAAGGAATGGGATCAAGAGGGCAGGTGGTGGGACGGGGGGAGAGAACAAGTTGAAGGATGTCAGAGTCAGGGAGGGGTGAGAAGGAGGACAGAGGAGTGGGAGGTTTAGGTAGCGGGATGGGAGAGGGAGAGGTTGGGGGGAAGGAGTTGCGAATGACCTCAACCTTCTCGTGAAAGAAGGATGAGAAGTCATCGGCGGTTATAGAGGAGGGGGGTGGGGGAGGAGGAGGGGTGAGGAGAGAGGAAAATGTAGCATAGAGTTTATGTGGGTTGGAAACAGAAGATTGAATTTTAGAAAGGAAAAATGCAGACTTAGCAGAGGAGAGGTTAGCGGAGAAGGAAGCCAGGAGTGTGTGGAAGTCAGACAGAGCTGCAGGGGATTTGGATTTTCTCCATTTCCTTTCTGCCGCACGCAGCTTCAGTCGGTTAGCCCGAATGGAATCGGTTAGCCAGGGGGCGGGGGGGTGGAGACGAGCGGGTTTAGCGGATAGAGGACAGAGTAAGTCAAAGGAGGAGGAGAGAGAGGAAAGTAGGGTGGATGATGCTACTTCAGCAGGTAGCTGAGAGAAGGCATCAGTAGGGGGAAGGGAAGATAGGACAGTAGCTGACAGGGCAGCGGGTGAGAGAGTGCGGAGGTTGCGACGGACAAGGACAGTGGGAGCAGGTGAAGATGGTTTAGGGACAGAGGGGAGGGGAGGGAGAAGGACAGAAAGGAATGGTCAGACACATGTAGAGGCGATACCGTAATGTTGGGTGAGGCACAGTTCCTGGTGAAGACCAGGTCCAGTTGGTTACCGGCCTTGTGGGTGGATGGGGATTCAGCCATGGTGAAGTCAAAGGACTGAAGCAGGGGGAGGAATGCAGAGGCCTGGGAGGACTCTAGCTGCAGGTTGAAGTCCCCGAGGAGTAAGACGGGGAGTGCCATCCTCAGGGAAGGCACTGAGTAGGGCATCCATCTCGTCTAGGAAACTCCCCAGTGGACCTGGAGGGCGGTAAAGAACAATGATGTGCAGTTTACATGGAACAGTGACAGTGACAGCATGAAATTCAAAGGAGGAGGGGGAGAAGTGAGGAAGAGGAACAATACCAAATCTCCACAGGGGGGAGATCAGTATACCTGTCCCTTCACCTCTACCTGAGGGTCGTGGAGTGTGGGAGAAGGTGTAGGCGGCAGAGAGAGCAGCAGGGGTGGCCGTGTTTTGCGGAGTGATCCAGGTCTCCGTAAGCGCCAGGAACTGCAGGGAGAGTAGCGAGGCCTGGGCCGAGATGAAATCGGCCTTCCGGACAGCGGACTGGCAGTTCCATAGTCCGCCAGCTACCACCAGTTCCTCAAACAATCAAAAAGTCGGTACACAAAGTACTCACTCACCAATGCGTTTCCCTTTCCAGTACTTTGCAAATTGCCTGGGGAAAAGGTACGTCTTTTATTTCCCCTGCATTACTAGGAAAGGTGCGTCAGGTGCGCTCTGTCCGCCCCGGACTTCCCATTAAGGTGTGGGGATGGAGCCAGTGGGTCACTATGTACTGCCCCTCAGCATGCCTCCCGGCGGCTGCCACATAGTATAAAATAATTTAAAAAAATTGATAATAAAAAATAGCTCATTACTTGTATTGTTTATTTTATATAAACAATAAGAGGTAAAGTTTACTATATATATATATAAAGAGTTAATCAGCCTAATCGACAAATGTTTCCCACCAAACCACAAATTGAAGAAAATATTCAACAGAAATACACTCAAATTAGGCTACAGCTGTATGTCAAATGTGAAACAGATAATAGACGGGCATAACAAAACCATCCTAAAGAAAGACTCACAAACGCAGGAAAACGAAAACGCAAAACGTGCAAATGCAGAGAGAAAAGCGAATGCCCTCTAGATGGAGAATGCCTATTAAAAGAAATCGTTTACCAAGCTAAGGTCACTACTAAGGACTCGACTGAAACATATGTAGGACTAACAGCAAACGAGTTGAAGAGCAATTGGAGAAACCACCAGACATCATTCAATAAAGACCATCTAAAAAACGAAACTGAATTCAGCAAACATGTATGGCAGCTAAAAGATAAAAAGAAAGAATTCAAAATCACGTGGAAAATCCTCGCCAAAGCAAAGCCTTACACAAACTTAACCAAACGATGTAATCTGTGCAGCACAGATAAACTATTCATCATAACCAAACCACACTTGGTAACCCTAAACAAACGCAACGAACTCATATCGATTTGTAGACAGACGAAGGTACATCCTTAGGTATAGTAAAATATAATCAAATATTTTACGCAGGCAAACCTTCAAAAAAATGAAAACCGAACCTAAAATATTTTGCGCAAGAAATTCTTTCCAATAGTTCACCCCGCTTTGAAATGTATTATCACAAACAATTATATTGAAGCAGACAGCTACAAGAGCTCAATGTATATGGAGATTAACTGAAGAGTAAACCAAACTTTTTGGTCTATAAAACAAATTTATATTATATCAGTGTATATGGAGATTAACTGCATTTTCTGAAAAGAATAACAGTTGGAGTTTGGCAGTGCACTGCTACTACAATGTAACGTTTTGGAAGCCATAGCAACGGAACGGGCTGCAGCTGCAGCATAGAGATTCAATTCAAAATCCTCAGTGTTTATGGAGACTAACTGAAGAGTGGACCAACTTGTTTTTGGTCTACGAAACAAATTTGTATTATAACCCATATGTACGCAAGAATTGAGTAAACCACCTGTTGTGACTTCTGTCCTAAAATAATAAAACCAGGTACACGCAATCCCTGGGAGCTCAGATCAGCACTTTATTCCTCAGGCTTTGCCTGGTACAGACTTCCGTCTAGGTTATTGGTTTCCGGTCAAGTGCATTTCAAAATAAAGGTCTTGCTTACAACAGTACTAAACATGACATCTCCCTCCAACAAAAATGTGTGGACCAATATATAAAAGGCACATAGCTAAACAATCTTATGTCGTAGTGCACAAATCTTAATAACAGGTAGGCCTAAGCGTAACAAAAACAGTTTTGTTTTTTTCATAGGGCAGCGATCCGCCTACACCAAGGCCGAAATTACCATATATATTGGGGGGGACACATCAATCCACATCCCCCCCAATGTTGACTCCATGGTTACGGCCTTGGCCTACACCCTTTACAATCAATTACAAGTCAAGGACTTGCCTTGGCTTGATGGTGCGACCATACCTTGTGCGGGGACAAGGTTCAGAGTGATTTGGTTCGCACACAGAACCATGGTGAGCTTCCTGTTCCCCTGATTCCTCTTGCCCAGTGACCTGATCATCTTCGATGGTCTCAGGTTGCTGTGTGCTGGATGTGTGCTTGTCGTCCCGGGTGTCGAGAAGGTGCCATCGGTTGCGTCTGAACGTTTGTCCATCGCTGGTTTCGATGTGGTAGCTTCATGGAGTCTCTGCAGGTTGAATGACTGTTGCAGGTTTCCACCTACCATCTCCCTGCTGGAAACGGATGGGTGTTCCAGCGTGCAGCATTGGCAGGGGCCTCGCAGACCTGTTGTAGTGCTGTTGCTGGCGCCGCTGGCATTTATCTCTCCTTGCTCGCACTGCATCCTGAGGGATTACCTGAGGTCGTAGTTGTAGTGCTGTTGTGGGTAGGACGGAGCGCAGTCTGCGGCTCATGAGGAGTTGGGCTGGAGATTTGAGGCCATCGACCGGTGTGTTCCTGTACTCCAGCAGGCTGAGGTATGGGTCTCTCTTGTCCTCTCTGGCCTTTGTGAGGATCCGCTTTGCAGTTTGGACGGTCTTTTCGGCCAGACCGTTGCTCTGGGGATAATGCGGGCTCGAAGTGACGTGCCTGAAACCCCAGGACTCTGCGAACTGTCCATACTCACGTGAGCTGTAACACGGCCCGTTGTCGCTCACAACTTCTTTCGGTATGCCATGTCTAGCGAACACTGCTTTTGTTTTGTGAGTAACAGCAGCTGTGGTGATGTTGGGCAGGCATTCAATCTCAAAATACCTGCTGAGGTAGTCGCATATGACATGGTAGTTCTCAGAGTTCCAGGAGAATAGATCTGTTGCTACTGTCTGCCATGGGTTCTCTGGGATTGCCTGTGAGAGCATGGGCTCCTTTGTGTTGGCATTGCGGTGTGTTTGGCATATGTCACACTTCCCTACTGTTTCCTCTATCTGTTGACCCATGCCTGGCCAAAACATTATGTCTCTTGCCCTGTGTTTCCTTTTCTCCACCCCAAAGTGTCCTGTGTGTATGCACTGTAGCATGTGTGCTCTGAGTTTGTGTGGAATGATTATTTTCTCACCCTTTAGGAGGAGTCCATCAGCCTCTGTGATCTCATCATGGTGGTTCCAGTATTCACTGATTCGTGGGTCACACTGTTTCCTTGTCTCCGGCTAGCCTGACCGAACGACTTGCTTGAGGGTGGACAGATGCTCATCCTGAGCTGTGGCTGCCTTGATATCATCTAGCCTGTCTGTACTCACTGGAGCTGCGCTGATGATGGTGTGTACCTGGGTCCCCATAGCCTCAGATAGCGAACTGTCTTCATCATCCATGGATTTTCTTGACAGTGTGTCGGCCACGGGAATCTCCTTTCCTGGTCTGTGGATGAGGGTTATGCTGTACTTCTGCAGTGCGAGTATCATGCGCTGTAGACGCGGTGGTGCGAGAGCTAGTGGCTTGCGGAGTATTGTCTCCAATGGTTTGTGGTCCGATTCTACGGTGAAACGTCGCCCATAGAGGTATTCATGGAATCTCTTACATCCGTAAAGGACTGCATAGAGCTCCTTTTCGATTTGGGCGTAGTTTTGCTCCGTGCTGTTGAGCAGCTTGGATGCGTATGCAACTGGTCTGCCTTCTTGCATGATAGTTGCATCCAGGCCATTTTTCGACGTGTCCACCTGGAGCGTCACTTCCTTTTCTGGGTCGAAATAGGCTAGCACTGGCCCCGGTTCAGCTGTGATAGTTTCCTTCATCTGCTGAAACGCTCTCTCCTGTGCTGTGTCCCATTTGAACTCTGTTTCTTGTCTTAGCAGGTGTCTGAGTGGTGCACTCACCTCGGCCAGTTTGGGAGCGAATCTGGCGAGGTAGTTCATCATGCCAAGGATCGTCTCCAGCTCTGCCTCGTTTTCCGGCGGTTGCATGTCTCTGATGGCTTTCACCTTGAGGGGGTCTGGTTTCAGTCAGTTGGCTGTGAGGCTATGTCCAAAATAACTCACCTCGGACACACAGATGCGACATTTATCCGGGTTCAGTCTCACCCCTCTCTCTCTGGTCCGGCTGAGCATGGCTCTGAGGTTTCTGTCGTGCTCCTCTTTTGTCCTCCCGAACACAACGATGTCATCCATGATGGCGACCACTCCCTGGAGGTCCTCATATGTCTCGTCTACTCTCCTCTGGAATTCGTCCTGGGCAGACACGATACCAAAAGGGAGCCTGCGAAACCGGTATCTGCCGTAAGTGGTGTTAAATGTAGTGAGCAGCGACGACTCCTCACTCAGCTTGATAGCCCAGTAGCCGGATCTCGCGTCTAGGACGCTGAAGAACCTAGCCCCAGACAGTTTAGATGTTACATCCTCGAGTGTGGGTAGAGGATAGTACAGCCTCAGTATTGCCTTGTTTAAGGGCCATGGGTCCAAACATACTCTGAGCTTGTGTGTTTTGGGCTTCTCACACACTACTAGCGCGTTAACCCACTGGGTAGGCTCAGTCACTTTGCAGATTATGCCATCCCTTTCCATGTTGTCTAGCTCTGTCTTTAAGCGTTCTCTTAGGGCAAATGGTACCCTCCGTGGCGGGCAAACCACTGGTGCTATGCTAGGGTCTATCCTGAAACTGCATTCCCCTTGGAACTCACCGATGCCTTTGAAAACATCTGAGTACTCACTCAGTATGTTGGACGACTGGGTGTCCCGCTCTTCCTCACTGGCGTCGGTGACGGCGTATACCACCTTAATGAGCCCCAGGTCTTGACATGCTCTGTAGCCTAGGATGGGTGGGCCGTTGCAGTCCACAATATAGAACTTCTGGGTTATTGACTTGTTCTTGTACCTGCCTACCAGACTGCAGTAACTGTTCACTCTCAGCGTATGCCCCCCATAGCCAGTTAGCTTACGATTATCAGACATTACTGGTGTGCTGGGCAGGAGTGTGGCAAAGTCTTTGGCAGGTATCACATTTGCTTGTGCACCTGTATCTAATTTGAATGTCAATTTTCGGTTCTGTGGTCCCAGTCCTATATCTGCATACGTGCTTTGCTCATCTTTTCTCTCTGTTGTGACAATGTCCACAAACAGCTCTGAGCCATGATCCTCATCATCTTCCTCAACAGTGTGTACATCTCTGTGCCCTGTTCTACTTGGGGTGTGGGTCTTTGTTTTACATGCTCTCGCAAAGTGGTTAAATTTCCGGCACTTCAAACACTGTTTTCCTTTTGCTGGGCATTCAGTTAGCTTGTTGTGGTGCCCTCCACATGCGCTACAGGCTTTGTTAGCCATCTTCGGGCCTTCACTTGGCCTGCTAACATGATCTCTGCTAGCATTTCTCACAGTGCCTGACTTTCCCGTCTTGCGGTGTACTGCATGCACTTCATGGCTTTCATTAGCCATAGCTTTTAGCTGTATCTGCGCTAGCTCGTAGGAGCGGGCTATATCAATTGCCTTATCTAGCGTTAGCTCCTGTCCCTGATTAAGCAACTTTTCACGCACTCTAGGTGAGTTGGTAGCGAATACTATGTGGTCCCTGACCATTTCTTCACTATTTGCATAGTCACAGTCTTTAACGAGCAGCTTGAGCTCTGTTACAAAGTGTTCAAATGACTCACCGCTCCCTTGCGTCTTCTCGTTGAATTTGTACCGGGCGAATATGGGATTAGCTTTCGGCGTGAGGTATGCTGAAAATCCGTCGTAGTAGGTTTTTAACAGTTTCGCATTGTCCTCTGTTATTGTCCAAGTGTTGCTTATATCCCATCCTTTGTCCCCGATCCACAGTAAGAGGAAACTGCATTTTTCCGCTTCTGTTCTGCTTTGCAGCGGGCCCGTGAACATGAGTTCGGCATGTTGTTTGAATTGCCGCCACGCATCAGGTAGGTTGGACGAGTCCCAGTCCATCCGTGGGGTAGGGACACCGAAAGCCTCCATCATCTTCTGTTTTTTTTTTTCAAGTGGGTTCGTAGTCTAACTACTTATTCTGACACCATGTTCTGACTTCTGTCCTAAGATAATAAAACCAGGTACACGCAATCTCTGGGAGCTCAGATCAGCACTTTATTCCTCAGGCTATGCCTGGTACAGACTTCCGTCTAGGTTCTTTGTTTCCGGTCAAGTGCATTTCAAAATAAAGGTCTTGCTTACAACAGTACTAAACATTACACCACCCGCTGATGTATATATATATATATATATATATATATACACCGATCAGCCACAACATTAAAACCACTGACAGGTGAAGTGAATAACATTGATAATCTCATTACAATGGCACCTGTCAAGGGGTGGGATATATTAGGCAGCAAGTGAACAGTCAGTTGTTGAAGTTGTGTTGGAAGCAGGAAAAATGGGCAAGCATAAGGATCTGAGCGACTTTGACAAGGGGCAAATTGTGATGGCTAGACGACTGGGTCAGAGCATCTCCAAAACGGCAGGTCTTGTGGGGTGTTCCCGGTATGCAGTGGTTAGTACCTACCAAAAGTGGTCCAAGGAAGGACAACCGGTGAACTGGCGACAGGGTCATGGGCGCCCAAGGCTCATTGATGCGCGTGGGGAGCGAAGGCTAGCCCGTCTGGTCCGATCCCACAGAAGAGCTACTATAGCACAACTTGCTGAAAAAGTTAATGCTGGCTATGATAGAAAGGTGTCAGAACACACAGCACATCGCAGCTTGCTGCGTATGGGGCTGCGTAGCCGCAGACCGGTCAGAGTGCCCATGCTGACTCCTGTCCACCGCCGAAAGTGCCTAAAATGGGCACTTGAGTGTCAGAACTGGACAATGGAGCAATGGAAGAAGGTGGGCTGGTCTGATGAATCACATTTTCTTTTACATCATGTGGATGGCCGGGTGCGTGTGTGTCATTTACCTGGGGAAGAGATGGCACCAGGATGCACTATGGGAATAAGGCAAGCCGGTGAAGGCAGTGTGATGCTCTGGGCAATGTTCTGCTGGGAAACCTTGGGTCCAGGCATCCATGTGGATGTTACCATGACATATACCACCTACCTAAACATTGTTGCAGACTAATTACACCCCTTCATGGCAACGACATTCCCTGATGGCAGTGGCCTCTTTCAGCAGGATAATGCGCCCTGCCACACTGCAAAAATTGTTCAGGAATGGTTTGAGGAACATGACAAAGGTGTTGACTTAGCCTCCAAATTCCCTAGATCTCAATCCAATCGAGCATCTGTGGGATGTGCTGGACCAACAAGTCCGATCCATGGAGATATCACCTCGCAACTTACAGGACTTACAGGTTCTACTGCTAACGTCTTGGTACCAGATACCACAGGACACCTTCAGAGGTCTTGTGGAGTCCATGCCTCAACGGGCCAGAGCTGTTTTGGTGGCACGAGGGGGACCTACACAATATTAGGCAGGTGGTTTTAATGTTGTGGCTGATTGGTGTATATATATATATATATACACACACACACACACACACACACACACACACACACAGTTAACTGCCAAATTAAAGGACAAACCAACATTAAGTCTCTTAATAGGGTGTTGGACCACCTCAAGCTCCCAGAACAACTTCAGTGTGTCTTGGCATAGATTCTACAAGTGTCTGGAATTCTATTGCATGGATGCAGCACCATTCTTCCATGGGAAATTCCATCATTTGGTGTTTTGTTGATAGTGGTTGAAAATGTCTCAAGTGTTGCTCCAGAATCTTCCATAAGTGCTCATAACAGATGACCACTCATGGCCAGGATGAAGGTGATCACTCAAAATGGTTTTCTATTGTATTTATTGGCATTTACCTATTGCGCTGGTTGATTGGACCTAAACCATGTCAGGAAAATGCACCCCACACCATAACACAGCTGCCAGAACTCTTCATTTAGTCCATTGACCGTAACAAGAGCCCCATAGTCATTCAAGATGTTAGCGTGTGACATTAGACATAAGATTTGGAAGGACACAGTCATGTCATTTCCCCAATTCAAGTGTGAGGGGCTCTAGGTTTTGAACACTTCTCATCACATCTTATCAATGGGGGCTTTGTATGGATTGGGACAATTGGCCTTTAAATAAACTAATCTCCAGCAAACACCACAAGCTATGCGAAGCCCTGAAATACTGCAACTGTCTGTTTGAAAAGAAAGAAAGGAAACAAATTGTAGAGAATGGAAAGAGGCATTTGAAGTTGCGATCAAAGCGGATTACAAAATAACAGATTGGATCCTCCAGGAGCAGTGATGGTGGCATTGTTTAATTTTCAAAGCTCTTTTTTAAACCCTTTTGCTGTGGATCAACATGTACCTTTATCCTGTGGATTCCCCCAACAAATGGTTTTCAAAGTTCCCTCGACCCCATTCCCCTCTCCTCCTCTTTCTTTTTTGAATGAAAAGAGCAGCTCAGACTTCAAACACAGTCTGATCAGAGCTTTGCTCTATTGTGTTGCTGAAGGTCACAACCTAGGCACTTAACACAATGTGCACTTACACACATCCTAGTGCCATCAAATGCACAGTCCCAGTGCAATGACCTTATGGGGCCTCTGTACACAGACCATGTTATAAACCAGTGCATTTGTACTTACCTGTAAAGAACCTGTACATACAGGTAACTGCCAAAATAAAGGAAACACCAATATAAAGTGTCTTAATAGGGTTGCAACTCGACCATAGTATCCCTTTCTGTGAAGCTCTCGATTGATATTTGCAGTCAACTCGTGCAGTTGCTCGTCTGTTTTGTCTTGGATCTCAAACCAATGCATGGACATCACGGTCGAGGAGTATGCGTTTTTGACCGTAGTTGCCACAAGTTGATAATGTCTTTCCCATTCCCACTTTCATGCCAATATCACTTTAACCACTGTTCTTTGTGAAACATTAGCAAGTTGAGCAGTCTTCATCATTGAAGCTTCTGCCAAATGGGCCCCAACAATCACCTCTCTTTCAAAGTCATTTCTAGTCATGGTAGCAAAAATAATGAGCAATTCCTTTTTTAGGCAACTCCAGAATTTGTATACATGACCCTTTTCAAAATGGGATGTTAATTGCTTAATTAACTCAGAAACCACATCTGTGTGGAAGCACCTGCTCTCCACATACATTGTATCTCTCATTTACTCAAGGGTTTCATTTATTTTTGCAGTTACCTGTATTTGGATATCAGGTTTTCCATGTATACGTCATAAACTAGGATCTTCAGCACACGGTTTTAACCTGCCAGCCCATCATCATGTAAAGTATGTGTTATTGAAATGTGTGTGCGGCTCTGTGTGGGTGTGCGGTTACTGCTAGTGTGATTATTATAAAATATTAATAATGTCTTGATACAGTAACTGTACTGGGTCTTTGTTATCTACATATGAAAAACTAAATTGAATTTCACTGACCACTGTGACGCATTAATGAGACCGGATGAGTTTACATTGGGACAGGTCCACCATCAAGGAGTTCCTAAGAATTATCAAACAGGATGTGTGGGAAGATGAAAGGCTTACACACGGTGCACCTGTGCTGAGCAGCCAGCCTTACTGCCATTTCAGTCTGGGGCTGCACACATTCCCAGCACATCAAAAAAAGCCCTGGGCCTGCGTGGGTGGATGTGTGTCAAGTTGCCGTGCCATTCATAAAAAAAGTTATTGCTTTTGCCATAGCTATGAGCAGACTCACTGGCCTGTTGCTGCCATTATTGTTATTGGTAATGTTGGAGAGGTGCATTTATCCTACACAGGCAAAAAGAATATGGCCCAGCCTAAACTAAATGCTCATAAACAAGCATGGTCCCATCATTGACAGGTTTATTACTGTGTGAATGAAACCAGGGCAATAAAGTATCTAGCTTTGGCAGCCTATGCAGTCCATATTAGATCGGCACACCAAACTTACAAGCCTATATCACTCACACCACAATTTTGGGGTTCTACCTATGTGCTGGAAATTATGGGTCAAGGAGAAAAGAATTATGAGCCAGAAATAAGTGGAGGTCAACATGGTAGCAATATTCTTTCTCTGAGCATATTATGTCTCTTCAGATATCAGCTCAACCAATATCTCTGTATAAACCGAAGTGGTGAGCTTAAAACCCTTCGTTTGGAGATCATTATTCTCCCTAACAGGCTACCACAGAGTGGTGACACTAAACCTTTATTTTGAGATGAATAAGTTAGTTCCTTCTCTTTTTAACTAAGAGAAAACCACAGGGTGGTCAAACGAAACCTTAGACCAGAATACCGGCTAGAGCATAATAACTAGTTTACACAGAAGCATTTGCATGAGGGAAAAAGAGACCTTAAGTAGGAGACAGGATTAATACGGATTGCTCTCAGCGATCAGAGCACCCACCAACACAAGACCATATAAGGGTGGCAGAATGACAACGATTCCTCTCAGCAGAAAGAGAAAAAGACCACCACATGACCACGCGCCCTCCAGAGGCCGAACGAGGTAAAACCGTGACATTAATAAACCAGCTGTTAATTTTAATTGAATGGTGAGTTGTATATTTTGATGAAGGTTGATCCACCAGTTGCTCTGCCTATCAATTAACTTTATTTAATTGATAATTGGTATCCTGTCTAGTAATGATTATATTAAATAAAATAAAATCATATTAAATCAAATAAATATACTTTACATGTAGGATAAGTGAGGGGTTTTAATACGTAATACCACTTGTGTTCAGTATTCAGAGTGCTGAACTTCAAAAAAGGGCATTTGACTATAAAGGCTACTGGATTCAGGAAATAGGCAATTTTATTCAAATTTCACTGTTCCAACACTAATGCCACAGCAATTCTGCTTCAGCAGCTAGGGTTGGAGGAAGAGGTGGAGGAGGAGGATAAGGAGGAAAAGGAAGAAGAATTATCTTAGGAAAACTTTGTTGATGCCTCACAATTAGCTTGGGGTGGTGATGCACTTGTCACCTGAAGAATCCTTCAGTCACAGTCAGACGTCAGCTAATGACACACCCATGAAACAGGTACCATGTTGTAGCTATTGAAGTACAAATGCTTGTCACTGTGGCAGTATCCCTGTATGGTAGTGAATTGTACCTGTAGTCAGAGGAACACAATTGTACCCTTTGCAAGAAAAATTATGTTGCTTGCAGTACAAGCCTCATTTTCATTCCAATATGGCTGCCAGTGTGAATAAGGATTAATTACCCAAGCTGGGTACATATATGTACCTTTCCTACTTTGTACTGGGAAAAGGTACAAGATCGTATCATGAAGGATCTTATGTGTACCTTTTGTACCCTGAGGAGCAAAGGTGTACCATAGTTGTATCTTTATTTTTGAGAGTATTGCCCAGGCTGAAACACTAGCTGAATGAAATCCATCTACTCCTTGTTTCTCTGAGCACATCCTACGATGAGGATGGCCATTTTAGTTTTTCGAGTGCCGCAGGTTTTATAGGATTCAATCTCAGGTTCGGGATAAGACATTAGTGAATCATTGAATGAAGTTATAAAGTGGTTTTGTGGAAACCCAAAACCTGGATTATTGAGATATGTGCTTCTTTGTTTTATCCTACTTTATAATCTTAAATGATGGGAATTATTATAATTGATTTTGTTTTTGTGAAAACCCCCTCCTGTGTTGTGGTGCTTCTGGGCCAGGTTTGGGGACCCTGCCTTGAGGTGACAGAGGCAGTTTAATGACGGTTCCTTCTGGAATGAGTCCAGGGCTGTGTGCTGTTAGTGTGCCAGTGTCTGTCAGTGTACCCATGTTTACCCACATTCCAGACTTCCTGCTCATATCTAGTGATACCGCAGTCCAAGTCACATGCTTGTGAATGTGCCGTAACTGCTCACCAAACAGTGAGAGATTCTGGCAGGCATGGGCACCCTTTATGCTCATAAAAACACTTCCTCAAAACCAGAGTGAACCCTTTAACCTCCACCCCCCTCCTCTTCCACCCTTGCTATGCTTAGTATTTGGCATCTGGTGTTCACCATACCATGGTTAGCATTTGCATGTTTATCTGAGGCCTGTGTGAAGCCTTCCCCTATGCCTGTTATGAGACGCATATCTCTGATGGCCGATAAGATACCCGCAGAGCGAACAGCCTGTGGGCCCAGTGTCCCAAGGGAGCCGAAATAACAGAGTATCAGGGGAACACGCAGAAGTCCCTCTGGATACACTCTCAAAAATAAAGGTACAATTAGGGTACACTTTTGTTCCTCAGGATACAATACAGACCTGCTGGAAAACCTGCAGCACTCGGGAAAGGGAAATGGCCACCCTTGCTGTAGGATGTGCTCAGAGAAGCAGGGGGTAGGGTGGATGTCATTCAGCCAAGGTTCCTCGGCTCACTGCTGTATCAGTCTGAGCTACCCTGGCTGTAATGCAGTGGCTAATTACATGGAAGCATGTCTAAAATGTATCTGTTGTATATCTACCTGTATTTAGTGCAATCTAAATATGGAATGAATTTCGTAATACATCATAACATTCATATAAAAGGCTGTGTAAATCAGAGAAAGTTTATGATATCTGAAAGTATAAAATATGTAATTTATGACATATGGAACTATAAGTTAAATATTGTTGAAAAGGAAAATATTTTTCTAAGAACCTCCCTGTAGCCCAAGGGGTCCCCAGATTTTGAACCCATGCTATAGTCAACTGCAGAGTTTAAAATTGTTTTGAAAAAAGTGGAATTAAAAACAGTGCGCTAAGCTCTATAGAAACTATTACATTGTGCTAGACTTCTTATAGCACTTCTTAAATTCTCCTCACTTGGAGGAGTTACAGGGTACACATGCTTAATGTGCAGTCAGTAAATCTGAAACAGCCATGGTTTCAATCAGGGCGAGTGATGGAGGGAGTAATGCGATGGCTGGAATAGGAGAAAAACATTTTCATTTATGTATTATAAACCAATCAGACACTCCAGTGCTTTTTGACAGCTGATGTGAGACTGACAGGTTGGTACAGTACAGGTTGTTAAATTAGAATTTTTCACATTTTAGTTTCTTACTTCATGGAATGAAAATGGATTTAATTTGGTTTTTCCTCCTACTGATCAACACAAAATACTTCATAATGTCAAATAAAAACAACAGCGCTAAAGCTTTTTCTTAATTAATTACAAATAAAAAAAGACATTCATTGATTACATAAGTATTTACTCCCCTTGACTTAATACGACCATGGATTAATACTTGGTAGAAGCACCTTTAGCTGCAATGAAAGTTGTGAGTCTATTACCAGCTTTACCAGTTTCTACCAGCTTTGCACATCTGGATCAGGTTGGATGGGGACCAGTGGCGAACAGCAATTTTCAAATCTTCCCACATATTCTCAATGGGATTGAGGCCTGTGCTTCGACTGAGCCACTCCAGGAAATGCATTTTTAATATTTATTATTATTTATATATTTTTAAACCACTCAAATGCGGCTTTGTCCTGCTGGAATACAAATCTTCTCCCAAGTCCCAGATATCTTGCCGACTGCAAGAGGTTTTCCTCAAACACTTGTATATATTTGCACCATCTATTTTGAATACTTTTCCAGCCCCTGAAGCAGAGAAGCATCCCCACCAACGGGTTGCACCATCATAGCACCTAATGTTTATGCCAAAAGGTTCAACCTTGGTCTCATCAGACCATAGAATCTTCCTCTGGCTAATCTATACAATAGCTATATTTTTGTCACCCTCCCATAAAGTGCAGATTTGTGAAGTGCCCAAGCTATTGTCGTCCCATAGACAGTTTCTCCCATCTCTGCCATGAAAGACTGTAACTCCGTCAGAGTTGTCCTAGGCCTCTTGGCAGCCTCACTAAAAAGTTGCCTTCTCACATGGATGCTCAGTTTTGGAGGGCAGCATGTTCTAGGCAAATTCACAGCTGTGCCATATTCTCTCCATTTCTTTATAATGGACTTAACTGTGCTCTGGAGGATATTCAAATTCATAGAAATCTTTTTAGATCTTTCCCCTGCTTTTAAAAAACATTTTCTTGGATTTTCCTTTAATGTTCTTTGATCTTCATGATGAAGTTCTTGTTTGGAAATGCACTAATCAACTGTGGGACCTCTGACAGACAGGTGTATTTAATTTGAAATCATTTGAAACATCTTAATTGTACACTGGTGGACTCCAATCAAATAAATACCTGACCTCTGAAGATAATTGATTGCTACAAAGTTTATTCATGTGTGTCTCAGAAAAAGGGGTGAATATTTATGCAATCAGTTATTGTCTGTTTTTTATTTGCAATTAATTAACAAAAAGCTTTAGAGTTGTTTTTTTCCTACTTGACATTATAGAGCATTTTGTGCTGATCACTGGCAAGAAATCCCAATAAAACAAAAAAAGGGGTGAATACTTTTTTATGCCCACTGTACATAGTTCCACACCCTGCATGTGGTGTGTTTATGGAGGACAACTAAGTTGATGATAAAATTAATTAAAAAAATGCACTCACACACAATCACATGGAAGCAAACACAGACACACACACACACACACACACACACACACACACACACACACACACACACACACACACACACACACACACACACACACACACACACAGGTATGTATACGTCCTGGCACTGTTCTGTTAAAATTAATAATTGTGTCATGAATGTTGTGTTTTTGGGTTGCCTTCTACACGTCTTTTGTATGGTGTGATTTGTAGACTTTTATTTTGAATTTTCATTGCCCATCATCCACCATTTCATGTGTTTTTTTCATTGGTAAATTGGGTTTTATTCAACATTTGCTGTGTTTGTGCAGGAGTGCAATGTCGAATTACTCCCTGCAGTGTCATGTTAACCTTGTGTGTGTGTGTGTGTGTGTGTGGTGTCTTCCAAATTGTCAATCTTTCCTTTTGCTTCTACAGTATATTGATTTCAAACACCCATGTTAAATGTGTTGACACCTGTGAGGAAGGGTGGAACTGCTGTTTGGTTGAAGAGTAAGGCATAAAACCCCAGTGCTTGGTGCAGTCAGATCTCCTGACCCTGGGTGAGGGTAAGGCTGTATTTTCCACAATATGTGCAGACTTTGTGACTGGAACTGTGGACTTGTGGTGTGCTACTTTGGTGAGTTTCTCTGAAGGTAAGGAAGGAGATGGTGACCCACCAAGAGTGCCAAAAGAAGCGTGGAGGATCCAGCAGCAGCTCCGGGTGCAGTGGATTTGGGCAACGGTTCCCAGTCCGATGGTGTTCCTGGGGCCTTGTTCCCTTTGGTGGGTCCCCGCAAGGGAGAAAGACCGAGTGAGAGCAGGGGAAGGCTGCCCAGATATCCGGCAGGGGGCAAGTCGTTTTTGTGATTTACCATCTTAACCTATGAAAGGTGCCACCCTTGGATCTGTGTCCTCTGCTCTCTTCCAGAAACGTCATCCTCCAAGGATGGCAGAGGTAGCAGTGATGACCTGCAGACAGTGGTGGCATTACTCAACAACTGTATTTGCCAATACTTTTTATTGGGGAAGGCGGGTTCTTTGTTTTGGCTTTTCAACTTTTCTTTTGAACAACTGCACTGCAAAAAAGGAATTTCAAGAAAGTAAAAAAGCCTTGTTTCTGGGGAAATTAGTCTTATTTTTTGTCTAAAAAGAAAATTAATCTTGTCAAGCATGTTTTGCCTTAGAAAAGTGATCTTATTTTAAGAAAATATATCCAACTTTTTCTTAATTAGACATTCCAGCTAATATTGAGCTAGATTTAACCAATAACAAGCTACCACAATGGTTTGGATGATATCCCAGCAGAGGAACAATATTTTTTTCCTTGTTTTAAGAGTAAGACCATTTGCACAACTTCTTAATTTAAGAATTTCATGAAATGACACCAAATTAAGTTTGTTCATCTATTTTTATTAAAGATGTGTGGCTATCACAGTAGTGGAATCATTATGTTGACAGAAAACAGAACCTGCCGCTTCACATTTCATCAATCAATCAACATTCCATATTATTACTATTAAGAGAATTGTAGTCTTGTAACAGCAAAATACAAATGACTGTGCTGAACAACAACTGCACACAATGGAAAAATACAGTTTAACATGACCCTTAACACAGCAAATGACAGACAGACGGACGGACGGACGGACGGACGGACGGACGGACGGACGGACGGACGGACGGACGGACACACACGCGGATAGCAGAAAGTCAGTTCAGGTCCTCTAAGGAGGCCTATTAAGCAACTGATGAACTGTTTTAACATTTTTTTTTTTAGATTTAGGTTATTTTCTCTGCATGATGATAGAAAATCATGCATGAGCCATTAACACTCATGTATCAGCTCTTGTCGGCCAATGATTAACAAGAAATTGCAACGCAAAAGTGTCAAAAACACAGCTATATCTATAAACAATATTTAAATCACAGTTTGTCCACCAAAAGGCACCATGTGAAAGTGAACCTTTTACAATACATCAGATGACGCTTTGTGTAGTCCAATCACATCACCCAGGTAATATTTCATAGGGACATATTCCATATCCTTGTGAGTAAAACTGTAATATGGAGTGAAATCTACAAGGTTATCGGCAGATATCAGTTCAGTTGCTTGTGCCATGTTTGGGATTTCTATTTTATATGCCATGTAATCTCTATCATAACAAATAGTATTGTGCTGCTGGAACTCAAAGCAATATAATGATGAATTTATTACATAGATATTTCTTACCAGTCCAAATTCAGGCAAATTATTAGAATTAACAGCACTCACAAGTAATGACTTCTCCCGAATATATTTGTTTCCATTTAGATTAATCCATTTAACAGATACTGCATTATTTACTTCATCATTTCCAAGGAAGGCCCTCATTTTTTTCTTTTAAGTATGACATGTTGCTTATTTCTGATGTTGGTCCCAAATTACACTCATTTGCAAAAATAGGGTGTTCAGAACTACTTGCATTCTGACAACATTCATACATTTGATTATGCCTTATCAAAAAGACTTGCAAACATTTTTAAAATTAATTTTTAAGGCCCATTGTTTAAAAAGCAATGTTTTGATTCGAATCTCATGCACATGTGACGGACCATTGGTCCCAGTAGTTTAATCTGGGATGGAGCATGAATCAAATAGTGTTGTTTGGGAGTGATGTTGTTATCTGGGAAAAGGTTCTTCATATGGTTTAAATGCTGTTCAATGAGTGTTTTCAATTTGTCAATAGTCTGTAGACCAATAACAGGAGCAAACAAAATTTGAACAATCTCTACAAGTTCAAGAATGATTGTGTAGATGACAGAGGGGTGGTCATTCTGTTTCGCAACAGCAGGAATAACCAGCCATGTATTATCACATACACGCGACTTATTATAAACTATTGTGTAATTCAATAATGTTATTTATAGAAATTAATTTGGGCAAATGCGAAATAAACGTATTACGATCAGCCACTCCCCCCCTCCTCCCTGGAAGAGATGGTACGATCCAAATGTGTCTACGCATTTTTTTTTTACCCTACCGCCAAAACGACCAGCCGTTGCATTTGAAATGCACACACCTGCCGCTGTGACTATTCTGTAGTAGTTTGTGGACGTCAGTGAAGACAAATTATGGATGGACTGGACGACATTGCAATTGGCACACTCAGAGGTAAGCTATTATGTGTTGTATTAACGTTATGTCAAAGTTATGTTGTGTTTTACGTAGCTAACCTAGCTTGGCAAGTTAGGGGGGGAGGGGTCGTCTTTTGAGCTGACGTTAACTTACTCCTACAATATTTATTTATTTTATATTTGGTATGTTTGTTGGCGCAAGGAGCTATGATAATAATTAGAATAAACCCATCCCTCATTTTTTTCGGCGTTTTTATGAAGTTTAAAGCAGCATTTTAATGGAAGTTGTTACCTCACGTAAGTGCCTTAAAACAGGGTTCCGCGCTGGTCTTAAAAAGCCTTAAAGTCTAAAATCCAACAATCCGATTTTTAAGGCCTAAAAAGTCTTAAATTTTAGTTATTAGGTCTAAAAATGAGATGCTAGGTCTTAAAAGTGAGATTAGCTCTCTATTGTGTTAAAAATGTTTTGAGTGTCCTGCAAAGAAATCAGTCCTATCTATTTACACGGAAATTAATCAAGCTGGAACCAAAAAAATGTAAATTCGCTGCCCCGGGAGAAATTATTGGCGAACGAAGCTACGTATCGTTCGAGTTGGTTGAACGTGAGACAAGAGCTAGCTAGCTAACTACTCGTGTTTTGTTTTGAGTTTCCTCGCTATGTAATTTGATAAGCCATGGGCAAGTGTAGGTTTAACTTTAACTTCACTTTCACTGTCTTTATCCATTTTCTTCACTGCTCGGCTCAACCGTGCTCAACGTGCTTGCTAAGTGCAACTGCAAAAACAGTCCCCTCTCAAACAATATCCCGCGGTGCTACGTTCCGCCGCCAGCGTTCGACCTTGCTACATATTCACCGGTATTGCGGTATTATGAAAAATTCATATCATAAAAAATAACACCGGTATGGTGCACCGCTCAGCACTACTGCAGACCCTATATTTGAGTAGAAGTATCAATACCACATCGTTAAATACTTCATTACAGATAAAAAATCTTGCATTTAAAATCCTCCATAAAGCATTAAAGTTAAAGCACAATTTTATTCTGCAAAATGTGTCAGTTTTCTTCAAGTAAATTTAGCTGGTAATGCTTAAGTGGGTTCTAAATGCAGGATTTTTACTTGGGATATTTGTATTTTGTGGCAGGGCTCTAGACTAACTTTTGATACCAGTGAAAGAGTTATAAAGTTATAACCGAAACACAGGAAATGTCACAATGTAAAAATGAATCGGTAAAATATTCTCACTTGTAATGTACACAAGGTTGAGTGAATTCAGTGATAAGTTCAGTGTCTTGGCACTAAATGTAACTTCTCTATGTTCCAGCTGCTAATATTGGAGAGGAGTTACTGCCTTCACTCTCCCGGGATGACATCAAAGATCTGTTTCCGGTCCTGAAAATTTCCTGAGGCGCCGGGCTATATGGCTTGTTGTGAATAAAGAAGAAGAGGTCAGTTGTATATCTATTACAGTATAACAAACCTCAGTACACCCCTGTACAATATCACTAAAATGTAAAATAAGTATACATCCGGTCCATTTAATAACATTTTATTTATCTTTAGCCAAAGCCCAAGAGGAATGAAGCTAATTCATTTGAAAAAGAGAAATGTTTGATCAATTAAAAATTATGAAAGGTCCACATTAAGAACCAACTGCAACAGCTTTGTTCTTCTTGGGCTTTGGCTAGAAACAAATACAATTGTATTAAATTGGCAGGATTTGTAATTATTTAACATTTTAGTTATATTGCACAGGGGTGTACTCACTTCTGTTGCTTTGAGATCTATTCAACAATAAATGTAAAATTAAGTGCTTATGCAACTTTTTAAAGTGTAAATGTATTTTAGGCAGAGACTGCTGCTGAACTACAACAACCATTAACCACTGGAGGCACTGACATTTCGAAAGAGGAGCCCAACACTTCAAAGTTTGTGACTATGTCCAACCCAGAATACATAGTCTTCACGGACAGTGAGCTTGAACATGTGCGACGCTCCTACTTCGAGCAGAAGCGGCTGGGGACTGAGCACAGCGTGGCCTTATCCAAGGAGCTCCTTTGCCGACTCATAAGAAACACAATGACTAATATGATTTCAATCGCAAGGGCCACAGAGGACTCCAGATACCCCAGCAAACATGAGGTCAATGCCATGGCGAAGCGATTGGTGGAGTACTACCCAATGATAAAAGACAGGTCATCATCATCAAACACTGAGTGGGTAAGTAGTAGCTTTTTCTCACTATTGCTCATATTTGATGTTTACGGTAAAAACTTGAATCTTTTAATGCTTACTATTTGTACCCTTCAGGAACATGTTTCTAAAAAGCTCATGAAGAGACTCTCAAATGTCAGAAGTCCAAGGAAGGCCAAGGTTCCTCCTTCAAAGAAACCGCGACAGGATGGGGATATCTATGCAGATGTTTCAACAAGTGACTATGATGGAGATTCCAGTGCATCAACCATTATTCTGGAAAAGTCACCTGTTAGAGCCAGCACCCCAGTGCAACACCAGGATAGCAGTGATGAAGCATGTATGTATTTAATACGATCTGTATGCATCTGTGTCTTTGGTAGAGAAAACCTTTTTAAGAAAACATACGCCACCAGCAAGTGGAGATGCAACAGCTTTAGTGTCTGTCCAGCGATTCGAGTATTTCATTGTTCAATATTGCAATATAATAAGTGCATAAATGAATAAATCCTGTTACTTCCTGAGTTGCTCCCTAACAGTCTAACACCCCCTCTCTTTTTATGCCTTCAGCTGGTTCAGTTAACCTCTTGGACAGCCAGAGAACCCAGGCAAGACACTACAAGACTCTTCAAATATTATACAAGTCCAAGAAGCCAAACAAAGCTGCGGTAACTCATTTGCTGAACCTGGAGTTTGAGTCTAGAAGACGCTTCATCACCTACGATGTTTTAAAGGAGCAAGACAGACCGACAAAGATTCTAGAGGCTTACCCATGTTTCAGAGAAATGGATCATGTAAGTAATTTGAGTAGAATATAAATCCTTTATTGTTATTGTATTAGATATAAAGGAAATTAAGTAAATGCTCACCCCCTGTAAACAGTTCATTATCAAACTGTTTAACCAGGACTCGCAATAGAGATTATTTTGTATTTATCTGTATTTGAATGTATTTTTCAGGTCCTGGATGAGCTGCGGAGAATTATTCAACCTACCAATTCCCAGTACATCTCTGAGATGAAGGACAGATGGGAAATCTTCTACTCAAAGGTCCAGTTTTATGGTATCATGAAGAAAGCCATGAAGCCTCCAAAAACTTTGAATGGAGGTGAGTTCACAATGCCTTGATTTGTCCAAGTTTATATTTTGTGATCTCATGAGTGGTTATTTATGGTACTGCTTGTATTGTGCCTTTTCTGTCAAACCAGTGGAGCATGCTGCAGCTGTGTTCAGAGCCCTGCCACTGCTCTTCCCATCCAGCACCATGCCACCTAGAAAGCTGGGCGCAAACAGCGAGGCTCTTTTTTCCATGTCCTTACGGTGAGACTTGCTGTATTGTATTTTATACTGTATGTTGCAGTTATTCATACATACATTATATGTTCTGTTTGGTTATTCTTTGTGATAGGTGTTTGTCATTTTCACAATGACAAAAGTTGAAGTGTTGTCCATGCTGTAATTTTGGAGGAGTAGCTTTATTGAAACTAGCGGTGGTGTTTTCAGTATTTGCAATGTTCAGCAAAGAATATATATACAAAATATTTTCCCTCAGATATCAGGGGTTAATGCGGCTAGGTTTTTTTTTTTTTTTTAGAATTATCATTTGACCATTCAGTGTCCTAGTCCAGGTCAAGGTGTGTGTTACTTGTGTTTTTCTAATCTTCTACATTGACTTTTGTCATCTAGACTTCAGAAGACCCTGATGGTTTCCTGCACCAACGACCCCTGTCTTGTCCAGTTGTGGTCGTTTCTGAAGACAACTGCATGATCGCCATTGGGAGCACGCCAGTGGCCACCTTCGACAGTGAGAGGTTTCACGAGGGACTGCTCTACCTCATGGCATATTATTATGCCCTTCACCTCACTTACCCGAAGTGTATTTCCACACTGCTCTCAGTATTGCAAACTGAAATTCTCCAAGATTCCATCCATGAAGGAGATTCAACCCCCTCCTACAAAAAAGCCATTGGCGAGTGGAAGTCCTTCATTGAGTGAGTGAGTGAGTGAGTGAGTGAATCTCTTTTCTTTCTGTTCTCCTTTGTGACAAAAATCTGTTTCAGTTAGTCTTGCCACATGTTTATTGGTGTTATTTCTAAAAAATATATATTGTTCCTCTGGGATATTTTGCAATTTTGTGTTTTTATTTTCTAATAGGGCCGCAACTAACGATTATTTTCATTATCCATCAATCTGTTGATTATTTTCTCGATTAATCGGTTAGTTCTTTAAAAGGTCAGAAACATTTTCAGTTATTGTTTCCCAAAGCACAAGATGCAATTTAAAATGTCTTGTCTTTTCTCGACCAACAATCCACATCCCAAAGATACTGTATGCAGTTTACTTTCATAGAAGACTGAAGGAACTAGGACCAGGAACCATGTTCATGTAGAGTTATAATGCAGTCTGCCGATGGAGAAAGTGGTTGAATGTTGTCAAATGCTTTTCAATGCAGCAGTTGGGATTTTGTCTTAATAAAAAAAAGAAGCTAAAAATAAGAATGCCTCTGGTGCCTTAATTTAAGACAATGTCACTTATTTTTACTATGCTGTTTGAAGAAATTGTGTCTTATTGTAAGATTTTTTTGCTAATTATTAATCTTGATTTAAGGTATACATTCTTAAAGTCAGCTCAATTAAGAGACCAATGTATCTAGTTTGAAGAAATTGTGACTTATTGTAAGCTTTTCTGGCTAATTATTAATCTTGATTTAAGGTATAAATTCTTAAAGTCAGCTCAATTAAGACCAATGTATCTTGTTTGAAGAAATTGTGTCTTATTGTAAGCTTTTTTGGTAATTATTTATCTTATATTAAGGTATAAATGCTTAAAGGCAGCTCAAACAAGAGAAAAAAATACTAATTTTAAGTTAATCTATCTTAAATGACTAACTTTGTATTGCTTGTTATAAGCACAACTTACTTAAATTTGGTCTCTCAGTGGCTAGATTTATGTCCTAGTTTTAAGAATTCTAGTCAAGCAAAATTGGCTTACCCCATTGGCAGATTTTTTTGCTTGATATAAGACAATTTGATTAGATTTAAGAATATTTGGCTTATTTCTAGTGGGGGTGTTTTTGCAGTGTGTCTTTTAATAAACATTTGTAAAACATCTCTGGTTGTGCTGTGGAGTGTGGGAGGAACGATCTTGCACTGTGGTCCTGGCTCACTTGGTGCCCTAGACGAGATCAGCCATACCCCCCCAAGCCCCAGGAAGGCCACGCAAAACAAGTACCTATGTTGTAACAAGGTACAATAGGCAACCCTTTTATTTGAAGAAAATGCACTAATGGACAAAGAAATACTGAGAAATATTGCACAAATATTAAATTGTATAAATCCAAGATGTATACAAATTTAAATTGAACAATATATAAATACGGCATTCCTTTAAAAGGAACAAAAATAAGGAGGTGCTATCCAAGACAAATAAGAACACTGAAACACATTGCACACAAAAAATTGAAGGTGCACACAAAACTCAATTGAACACCGTGGAGTTGCACCTTTTCAATACTGGCTGAGTCTTGCTCAATGTGGCTGAAAGTTTATTATGCACAAACCAGACTTTAGATAGCTTCTGCTGTTTTGCTGCTAGTTTAGCTGGACTGTACGCATGTTAACTAGCTAGTAGTAAGCTCATAGTGATGTAGTATAGTGCTATTACCCCAAAAAAGTAACAGAAAATGTTCATGATAGTCAAGAAAGGTGTTTTTTAGAGGATTGTTCAGCGGTATTATAGTCAAAGTAATGTTGGCTAAATGCTTGAACTACTAGCTAGCATTATCTTTAGTATAGCAATTGATGCAATACCTAGCCAACACGATTATTTACTAGACTACTTAAAAACATAACATAATGTTCATGATGAGATGACATAACACATACCTTTATCTTTAGCCTGTTTCTCTTCTCATTCTCTTCACTCTTTTCTAGACTGAAATCCCGAAGGCTTTGATCTTTTCATTTTGGCATCATACATCAATGTGTGTGTGACACAATTGTTTGTGTGACTAAACAATTGCCCATCAATGCAGGGTCAAGAGACTAAACCATTTCACCTTGGTGGTGTACAGACTCGTTTTAATTTTTTAATTTATCATTATAAGATATAAGAGCAAGACTGAGTGTGAGTTTGAGGCGCTATTGACCTCCATATGGAGAGTAGGAGACTTCAGAGGCTGACAGACAGCAGAAGCAGTGGGATGTCACATCGCCCCTGGCGCAGGTGAGCAAGACTGAAGTGGCCCTAGGTGATGCGCCTCCTGGCCTATGTCGCCTATGCCAGTATCCGCCACTGATCTTGCAGGTGGTGTCACGGCCGGTGGTGGACGCTAGTGTGACAACTGCATAATCCTATTCATGCCATGGAATATTTCATGTTATGCTTTCATGTATTTTTTTATTTATTGGATATTATTTTAGTCTTTTCCAACACATGTCAGAATAGATAACATCAGCATAATGTTTGTGCCATACCATTTTGTCAAAAACAAGCAAACCTCTCTGGGGTTATAAACAGGTTAACCTGAGGCAATTGTATGTTGTCAGCTGAAAATAACTTGCATATCTAAGCAGCGTAATTAAAAGTCGTCAGGCCCGCACGCATACAAACCGACCCTCTTTTGGACAAGAATACTCCATGGCTTTCCAGAATGCCTGTGAGCCCATTGTGAGTCACGCTGAAATAACAAAACTCTGTTGGTGTTTCACACAGGAAACATGACTAATTTCTCTTTCTCAAGAGGAGTCTCCTGGATTTGAATCAACAATTATTGCATGTCACAGCATCTGGTGGTTAACGAAACATAATTTGAGTGCTATTTTTGTCTTACAGACATTAACAAAACTCTGAAGGTAATTGTGCAATGACAAAATCCAATTGTGTTTGTGTGTCTTTTAGTGCGTAGTTCTGGCCGTCTGTGTTTTTGTATAATGTAGAATCACTTGCGATTCAAAGGGCAAACTGGTGCATTGCTGTAAAGAATTCCCCCTCATCAACTACCACCCCACCCTAACCCTAATCCTAGCTGGTTTATTCTGACCATTGGGCCTCTTGTACTCTGCTCAATAATGTTTGCTTTTAGCATTATTGTTGGGCATTGCATTGTTGCTAAGCCACATCTACAGGCTAATACTTGGATGGTTGCAGCCATTGAACAGAGCTTGGCCTTTATTTGAAAGGTCACTTTCTCTCTGATCTCATTCCTCATTAGAAACAGGCTCATTGATGTTTACATTAGCATCCACGTTTCAGATTTTGTAGAATAGCCAATCTGTTTACCTGCTTACTTAAAGGTTCTGAACAGTCAAGATCAAATTTTTCATCAAACAGGATGTTTGGGTGAAACCAGATGAACGTGGGATGTTGACAGCTTGAAAATTGACCATTAGCATGTACCCTGATAAAGCTGGGCCAGGCTCCTCCTTTGTTTAAAACAATAATTCTGGTGTTCTAATCCTATTGGCTGACATGGGAGCATTTGTGTTATTAATAATAGAATAAATATTAGTTTTTAATTTTTAAAAAAAAACTAAAATAAAGCATTACCACATGCAGAGGAGGCACATTCACATTGTTTACTAGCCAGCAAATGTACCTAGCTACAAAAATGTAAATGTGATGAACAGCAGTAAATGTTAGCTACATCGAAAAACTTTGTGCATGGATACCAAAAACCAAAAAACACATTTTACCAGAAAAAGAGGAGCAAGAGAAATGGCTGCAATTTATTAAGGTTCAGTGCACTCTTGGATCTTCGATTTAAAAAACACAGGACACATTGCTGGACACAAGCATGTGAATATTAGCCTGCCTTACAGCCTTGCTCATATTGAGATGAGAAAGGCCTATATCTCCAATTTTGTGCGTTTTAATCTGTTAAAAAGTTAGAAAGATTTTTTTTGCACACTCTAATGTCATTTACCTGTGAAATACGATAACAGAGTGTGCAGAATCTTAAAAAAAAAAAATCATTTGAGGTGACCATTGACATTGTCTTCTTTTCTTTTTTTTTCTCCCCCTAAAAGTTTGTCTTGTTTTCAGCTGTCGTGCTAACGTCAGTAGGGTGTGGTTTCACCTGATTGCTACAGCTCTCTGTTTACTGATGTTCCGATCTACCTGCTCCTGTCACCTTTGATTGCTCAAAATAGCGTATATGTAAGGGAGTTTAAATGGTCACTGTGGTTGCAAGTGTGGAAATGGTTGTTATTATACTAATAGCAGCAACAGGAGCATTAGCCGTTTCTGTTGCACTTCCAGGCCTGTTTTGACGATTTTCATCTGGCACGCGATGTGGGCCGCTAAAGAGAGATAAACACGCTTGTCTGTCTGTGGCACGATCATGCTGGCTATTATAATAAGTGAGAGAGATAGAGGGGGGGAGGAGAGTAGAAGAGAGAGAAGGAGAAAGGAAGAGAGAGAGCACAGGAGCAAAAAGGGGGAGCATGAACAAGTTTGTCTCATCAAGCTTGTGATCATTGCCTATCGGCCCATTTTCTAATCATTTTGAAATGTGTATTGCAGTATATATACACTATCTGTGAAAAATTTTAGAACATCCTCAATTTTTACTGGAATGTAAGCAGTTCAAGTCCAGTAAATAACCTGAAATGGTACAAAGGTAAATAGTAAACTGCCAGAGGTAAAAAAATAAGGTTTAGGTTACCAAAAACAGAAAAATAATGTACATTTTTTGGCAGTGAGTAGTTTCCTACACCATCAAAAGGCACTTGGAAACTGGAGGAAACTCTGACAAGAAGAGGCCTGGCAGACCCAAAGCCACAACAAAATCAGAAGACAAGTTTCTCAGAGTCAACGGCTTGCGTGATAGGCGGCTCACAGGACAACAGCTTCAAGCACAGCTTAACATTGGTCGAAGGAAGTCTCAGTTTCAACTGTGAAGAGAAGACTTCAAGCTGCAGGTTTGACAGGTTGAGTGGCAGTAAGAAAGCCATTGCTAAGATGGCGAAATAAGAAAAAGAGGCCTGCCTGGGCCATGAAGCACCGCCAGTGGACTACTGAAGACTGGAAGAAGGTCTTATGGACCAATAAATTAAAAACTGAAATCTTGAAATTTTGAAAGGTTTTCGTAGCCCGTCGAGTAGGCAAAATGATGGTTCCTCAGTATGTGACACCAACTGTCAAACATGGAGGAGGACGTGTGATGGTCTGGGGCTCATTTGCTGGATCCAGAGAAGGCCTGAAAAGGCCCTTTTTATTTTCTTCCGTTTTTGGTAACCTAAATCTTTTTTTTTTTTACCTCTGGCAGTTTACTGCTTACCTTTGTACCATTTCAGGTTATTCACTGGACTTTAACTGCTTAAATTTCAGTAAAAACTGGAAAATAAGGGTGTTCTAAAACTTTTGACCGGTAGTGTATACCGTATTAGTGGCGGTTGAAACCCCCACAAAAACAGGAGCCACTGGTATTTGATAACATTCGATAACATTCGTAATGTCATTAACTCCTCTCTTTCCTCTGGCTCTGTCCCCTCCTCCCTCAAATGCGCTCAGGTTGTCCCCCTCCTCAAAAAACTCTCTCTGAATCCTGCTGTCATCTCTAACTACCGACCTGTCTCTCTCCTCCCTTTCCTCTCCAAAACGTTAGAGCGGGCTGTCTATAATCAACTGTCTGCTCATCTCTCACAGAACGACCTGCTTGATCCTAACCAATCTGGGTTCAGAGCAGGCCACTCCACAGAGACTGCTCTCCTTGCGGTCACAGAGGCTCTTCACGTCATTAAGTCCCGATCCCTTAGCTCCGTCCTCCTCCTCCTCGACCTGTGGGCGGCATTCGACACCGTGGACCACCGGATCCTGCTCTCATCTCTCGTCGAGATGGGAATCTCTGGATCTGTGTTGACATGGTTTGAGTCCTACCTGGCTGACCGATCCTACCAGGTGGCCTGGAGAGGATCCTCTCCTCTCCCCGCACCCTCTCTACCGGTGTCCCGCAGGGCTCGGTGCTAGGCCCTGTCCTATTTTCTCTGTACACCAAGTCACTTGGCTCTGTTATTTCTGCTCATGGTTTTTCCTATCACTGTTATGCTGATGACACTCAACTGTTTCTCTCCTTCCCTCCATCCGATACCCAGGTCCCGGCACGGATCTCTGCATGGCTGGCTGACATCTCCGCATGGATGTCCACCCACCACCTGAAGCTGAACCTGGGAAGACAGAGCTGCTCTTCCTCCCAGCGAAGGGCTCCCGATGATTGATGCGTCAATCACCGTGGAAGGCTCCATAGTGTCTCCGTCCCAGTCTGCCAGGAGTCTTGGGGTAACCCTGGACAACCAGCTGTGCTTCTCGAGCCATATTGCAGCGATCTCCAGACCTGCTGTTTCTCCCTCCACAACATCCGGAGGATCCGACCGCTCCTCACCCAAGAGGTCACTCAACTCCTGGTCCAGGCCCTGGTGATCTCACGTCTGGACTACTGCAATTCCTTGCTGGCAGGCCTTCCGGCCTGTGCCATCAAGCCACTGCAACTAGTCCAGAACGCTGCTGCTCGCCTGGTGTTCAACCAGCCGAAGTTCACCCACGTCACCCCTCTACTCTCCTCTCTGCACTGGCTCCCCATCGCAGCACGCATCAGATTCAAGTCACTGGTGCTTGCTTTTCAAGCGGCCAGAGGTACTGCTCCCCCATACCTCCAGTCACTCATCACGCCCTACACCCCGTCCAGACCCCTCCGCTCCGCCTCCGCTGGCAGACTGACTGCCCCATCCCTCCGGGCGCCTGGCAGCCGCTCTCGTGGTCTCGCCTCTTCTCTGTCCTGGTCCCTCGTTGGTGGAACGACCTCCCGCAATCGGTCAGGACTGCGGAATCACTTCCAATCTTCCGCAAGAGACTCAAAACCCACCTCTTCAGACTCCACTACCCCTGATCTCTGTCCATCTAGCTAAATTGTCTTCACCACTGTTTACTTGTTCAACACTATACTCTTTATTAAATAAAAAAAAAAATAAAAATTAAAAAATTTAAATGTAAAATACCTTTTCCTTCCCGGTGTTACAGGTATGGTAGGCAGATGCCTGCAATTATGTCTATTGCTGTATTCCTGCACTGATCTCGTGCGCTAACTGTGATTGTTCCTACCATGTATTGATGCACATCTTGTAAGTCGCTCTGGATAAGAGCGTCTGCTAAATGCTTAAAATGTTAAATGTATTGTAGGTGACAAGTCCCTTGGAGGAAAGTTTTAGATTGACCTCTGCAATTTCACTTTAATTCGATAGAGGTCACTGTTTCTGTCATGATATATAACCAAAAACATGATGCAAGATGGTGAACCCCTCTGCTGTCACATGTTTATATTTGTCATAATTTAATATAATGATTATGATATAACATGAACTATGACTATTAATTTCCATAATGAGCATCTTAAAAAAAATCTTGAGAAATTTTTAGAGGCAGTGCCTGATTTGCCTACCTAGAGCAACCTATATGTGCATATATTTCTGCATGAGGACATGATTACAGGATAGACAAGGTGATATTTATCCTCCCAAGCAGAAACACACTTACATGACAAAGTAGAGCTCAGATAATGAGAAAGGTTATGTAAAAAGACACTCGAACACCTGCACAGACTCGTCCATCTCCGTCCTCTTTGGTAGGATGATTGTATTTCAGGTCTGTCTACTACATGACCTATAATCTTGTGTGGATCCCCCACGTTCCAAACCAACACTTGGAGAAGGCATGCATTTGTTTTCTCAGAAACCCTCTCAGAAATAATTACTCCTGCGGTAAGCGCTCATTTTAAAATAGTTTCCAAAAATAACATTTTAAAAAGTTGACCTGACTGAGCATTATTTTTTTGTAGTTTTTTGTATTATGTAATGGTTCATTTGACAATTGAGGGTATCTCACTGTCACAGAATATTCTAGAAGTTATTATGGGATGGATGAAACATCAGCTCTGCGTAGGACCCCAAACAATACTGTGTACATTGAAAATGGTTATGTACAGGTAGTTATACTTAATGGTAAAATGTGTGTTGTGGTTTGTTCAACAATATTATACAGGTAACATAAAGGCAACACTTTGGTAACCCGGGGGAGGGGGGGAACTCAAACAGCTCTAGCCAAGGCTAGGACAGTCCCAGCTGGGCAAGGCGATTCTCCTAGTGTTGGAAAGGGGAGCGCTGGGCCTATCCGCCGGTACCAGCTTTGGCACCCATGAACAGACACTCGTGGTAATGCATCCGTTTAAAGGATCCCTAATTTACGCAAGTGTTGCCTTTATTTTGGCAGTTACCTGTACATAATATGTAACATTTGTTACAATGAAAAGTAAAGTAAGTCATTAAAACATAATTAGCTGCTGTGGTTGAGCTTAGTGAGGCTAAATGGTAATATGTTATTCTACAGCTATTAATGATGACATGCATTAATGCTTTGGGACCCCCTGTACTAAATTAATGTAACTTACTGTATGGTTAGTTATGGCTTATCTGGGTGGATTAGTGGAGGATAAACAGAGGCTGTGTCCCAAATTGCATACTTGTGTCCTGCGTTCTCGTATACTTGTAAGAATGCACTTCAAAGTACACTCAAAAGAATGCACTACCAAGAGTGCAAGAACGCAGAACGCTTAAAATCCATACATTTGAAACGCACTTATATTTACATATACATTTTAAGCATTTAGCAGATGCTCTTATCCAGAGCGACTTACAAGATGTGCATTAATACATGGTAGGAACAATCATAGTTTGTGCACGAGATCAGTGCAGTAATACAGCGATAGACAACGTTGTAGGCAACTGAATACCATACCTGTAACACTGGGAAGGAAAAGGTTAGTCTTTTTTTATTATATGAGTAGGCAGGGATACATATACAAGAAGTGTTGAGCAAGTAACACTGGTGATGACAATTGGGTAGATGTACAGAATTCAGTGGTAGTGGAGTCTGAAAAGGTGGGTTTTGAGTCTCTTGCAGAAGATCGCAAGTGATTCCGCGGTCCTGACCAATTGCCCACCGAGGGGTCAGGACAGAGAAGAGGTGAGACCGTGAGGAGCGGCTGCCAGGCGCCCGGAGGGATGGGACAGTCAGTTTGCCAGAGGAGGCTGAACGGAGAGGTCTGGCTGGGGTGTAGGGTGTGATGAGTGTCTGGAGATAAGGGGGAGCAGTTCCTCTAGCTGTCCTAAAAGCAAGTACCAGTGATTTGAGTATGATGCGTGCTGCAATGGGGAGCCAGTGCAGAGAGGAGAGTAGAGGGGTGACGTAGGTGAACTTAGGTTGATTGAACACCAAATGTGTGGCAGCATTCTAGACTAGTTGCAATAGCTTGATGGCACAGGCCGGTAGGCCTGCCAGCCTGCCAAGACCTGTGGGACCTGTGTCTCAGATGGAGAGAAGGAGAGAAAGAGTTGAGTGTCATCAGCATAACAGTGGTAAGAAAAACCATGAGCAGAGACTTGGTGTACAGGGAAAATAGGACTGGGCCTAGCACCGAAGGGTGTGGGGAGAAGAGAGGGATCCTCTCCAGGCCACCTGGTAGGACCGGTCAACTAGGTAGGATTTGAACCATGTCAGTGCAGATCCAGAGATTCCCATCTCGATAAGAGATGAGAGCAGGATCTGGTGGTCCACGGTATCAAATGCAGCTGACAGGTCGAGGAGGAGGAGGACGGAGCTAAGGGATTGGGACTTAGCCGTTTGAAGAGCCTCAGTGATCGCAAGGAGAGCAGTCTCTGTGGAGTGGCCTGCCTTGAACCCAAATTGGTTAGGATCAAGCAGGCCATTCTGTAGGAGATGAGCAGACAGTTGATTATAGACAGCCCGCTGTAGTGTTTTGGAGAGGAATGGGAGGAGAGAGACAGGTCGGTAGTTGGAAATGACAGCAGGATTCAGAGAGGTTTTTTTGGGGGACGACATGGGCATTTTTGAGGGAAGAGGGGACAGAGCCAGAGGAAAGAGAGGAGTTGATAATATTGGAGACAAAGGGGAGGATGTCCATAGCAATGGAAGAGGGGGGAAGGAATGTGATCGAGAGGGCAGGTATTGGGACAGTGGGAGTGAACAAGTTGAAGGATGTCCGAGTCAGGGAGGGGCGAGAAGGAGGACAGAGGGATGAAAGGTTTAGGTAGCGAGGTGGGTGAGAGGGTTAGATGAGGGAGAGGATGGGGGCAAGGAGTTGCGAATGTCATCGACCTTCTCGCGAAAGAAGGATGTGAAGTCATCCACGGATAGAGAGGAGAGAGGTGGTGGAGGAGGAGGGGTGAGGAGAGAGGAGAACATAGAATAGAGTTTTCGAGTAGAGTAGAGTTGAGTAGAGTTTAGAGGATTAGAAGCAGAAGATTGAATCTTGGAAAGGAAAAATGCAGATTTAGCAGAGGAGAGGTTAGAGGAAAAGGTAGCCAGGAGTGTGTGGAAGTCAGTCAGATCTACAGGGGATTTGGATTTTCTCAATTTCCTTTCTGCTGCTCGCAATTTGAGTCAGTCAGCCTGAATGGAGTCTGTTAGCCAAGGGGTGGGGGGTCGGAGATGAGCAGGTTTAGTGGATAGAGGACAGAGTGAATCAAAGGAGGAGAGGGAGGACAATAAGGTAGATGAGGCTACCTCAGCAGGTAGCTGAGAGAAGGCATCAGTAGGGGGAAGGGAGGATAGAACAGTAGCTGACAGGGCAGCGGGGGAGAGAGAGGTCGCGATGGACAAAGACAGTTGGGGCAGGTGAAGATGGTTTAGGCACAAAGGGGATGGAGAGGGAAAAAGACAGAAAGCAGTGGTCAGACACATGTAGAGGAGATACCGTAATGTTGGGTGAGGTGCAGTTCCTATTGAAGACCAGGTCCAGTTGGTTACCAGCCTTGTGGGTGGATGGGGATTCAGCCATGGTGAAGTCAAAGGACTGAAGCAAGGGAAGAAATGCAAAGGACTGAGGGGTGTCCAGCAGCAGGTTGAAGTCACCGAGGAGTAAGACGAGAGTGCCATCCTCAGGGAAGGTGCTGAGTAAGGCATCCATCTCATCTAGGAAACTCCCCAGTGGACCTGGTGGGTGATAAAGAACAATGATGTGCAGTTTACATGGAACAGTGACAGTGACAGTATGAAATTCAAAGGAGGAGGGTGAGAAGTGAGGAAGAGGAACAATACCAAATCTCCACAGGGGGGAGATCAGTATACCTGTCCCTCCACCTCTACCTGTGGGTTGTGGAGTGTGTGAGAAGGTGTAGGCAGCGGAGAGAGCAGCAGGGGTGGCCGTGTTCTGCAGAGTGATCCATGTCTCCGTGAGCGCCAGGAACTGCAGGGAGAGTAGTGAGGTCTGGGCCGAGATTAAATCGACCTTCCGGACAGCAGACTGGCAGTTCCATAGTCCGTCTGCTACCACCACGTCGACACCGGAAGATCTAGGAGGGTGGATGAGATTGGAGAGGTTGCGAGTGTGAGTAGAATCGCTCCTTCTAGGAAATCTAGAAGAGGAGAAATGGACTGGGATAGGGAGGTAGCATGTAGTGTTAGATGCGGAGGAAGAACAGGGAGATACAAAACTATGATACTTACCGTGCGGCGAGCACCCCCTAGTTGGCCTCACTCGGTGGACTCCTGTAGGTAGACTACTTTGTCTTTGTCCGCTAAGTCTTCGTACAGGGAGGCTAGGACGGGGAGGCTGCCGCAAAAAGCTGCCGCTTTCCACAACTACGGTTGCTTAAAGCTGAGTGGTGCTAAGCACTAAGTGACGAATGCCAGCTGATAACAATAGACACCAATTAACTGGCTAACAGGGAACACTCGACTACAGAGATGGACGTTACACCTGAAACAATTAAACAGATTCTAAGAACCTAATTGCTAATCAACTTCTGACAGAAACACATCTAAGCAGCAGCATGCATTTCAACTGTTTCTTTTGAACTTAATCACATTACTGAATGAACACAGCTGTCCTACTGTTTCTTCCACCACAGCACTGTTTATAAATAAAATAAGTACAGAAATAAATTCAAGCTTAAAAGATTGACTGTGGTGACTGAAAATAAATATGACATAAATTATTTGTTCTTCAACAAAGATCAAACAAAATCTTTGTTCTTCAACAAAAAATAAACTAGCGCTATGTTTCCCCCCGTGTGATCTCCGGCGTAAAAAGACGTTTGCAAGCAGCAGCTTCTCAACTCAAAGTCCTTATTAATACAGTGCACCATTAAACTTATATATGGCTCAGTCGTCTGCCTGGAACACAGGTCTGTTGTGGTTGCTTTGTTTGTTGTGCTTGTCAAGCCTGTCTATCAATTTATGGAAGATCTCTTTGCTCACAGTATGTATTAGCATCATGTCTTTTGCGAGGTGGAAGGTGATAGCCTCTGTGATTTTGTTGTGCCTTCAATAACTTTTCTCGTAAGGCGTTGCATTTTCAAACACATCTGAGATTTATGCTTGCTTGGGCTGGGACTGAGTGTGAGATGTGATTTTGGAGTTCTGGGGAGACAAAGCTAGTTTTCGAGTATGTGTGAGAAACAAATGTAAGACAAAACATTGTGTTGCTATAGACTTATATCGCAAACTTTGGCGGTATGATATTGCAAATGCTCATATTGGAATAATGATTGGAATACGATATATTAATATCGATATATTCACTACTATTTGTAACTCGTTCTGGACATATGTTTGCAGCTACAAGATACATGAAAGCACAGATATATATACACAAAGACAAATATAGTTAATGTTTTCATTTTTATACAATAGGCTACAGATATTATATTAATTGTATTAATTGTGATCTTGGTAAATTACAATTCATTGGAGGACCAATGCCAAATAATAAACATAATCAAATATGAAAGATTATATAGCGTAGTGTGAAGTCACTGTATGGTACCTCATGCACTTGCTGCCCCCGACATGACTACCAAACTCTTAGGTAGAGGTAATACAATTATAGCTAATGTTATGGGGAAAGCCGTGTTCTGCTTTTGTGAATTTGAGCTGGAATGTTTATAATGTCCATTACCCAATTACCATACTATGCGGTGGAAAAATGCCATTAGTGAAGAGGGACCCAGAGCCTCAGCACCCAGATTAGTTACAGCGAAAGCCATTCTGAGAGATCACCTTCATCCTATGGTGAAGCATTTATATCCCGATGGGAGTGGTCTCTTACAGCATGACAATGCCCCAATCCACAGGGCACAATTTGTCACTGAATGGTTTGATATATGAAAACAATGTAAACCACATGCCATGGCCATCTCAGTGACCAGATCTCAACCCAATTGAACACTTATGGGGGATTCTGGAGCAGTGCCTTTTCCACCATCATTAACACAACACCAAATTATGGAATTCCTCATTGAAGAATGGTGTTGCATCCCTCCAATAGATTTGCAGACACCAGAATCTATGCCAAGGCGCTGTTCTGGCAGCTCATTGTGTCCCAACGCCCTATGAAGACACTTTACGTTGGTTGTTCCTTTATTTTGACAGTTTACTGGAGTCTCAACTGTGCTCCCTTGTGAAAAACAAAACACCACAAACATCCCCATGGGTTCCTGGCAGAACCTGCAGTGATTCAGAACAGACTGGATCTTTTTAATTTACAGCTTTTCAGCAGAGACAAGCATTTTCACGCACATACAGTAGCTCCTGGGTGGGGTCCCAGTCAATCATGCTGTAAAGCTCCATGTCAAGTGGAGCGGCAGTATAAGTACAGAAATAAATTAGCAGTATGTTCCCTCCCCCAATCCCTTCAGAATGTTTCATCAGTGGTTAAAACCGAGAACCTTCCAGTGCCAAAGAGATCCTTCCCTTGCTGCAAAGCCACTTGTATCTTGAACATGTTGATATTTGCTGTGAAAAATCCTTCCTTTGGTGTCAACCACTTTGTATCCTGTACAGACTATTATGATCTGTGTCAGGGGAAAAAGAGGGGTGAGGAACGGGCAAATTCTCCAGATGTTGTGAAGGGAGAATCAGCAGGTCCGGGTGATCACTGCAATGTGCCACAGTTAGTCATCCAGAGTCACTCCAAGGTTCTTGGCAGATTTGAACGGAGACACTACAGAGCCTTCCACAGTGATTGAGGCATCAATTATCGGGGAGCTCTTCGCTGGGAGGAAGAGCAGCTTGGTCAAATAAATAAATAAAAACACAAGTTATAAAGCAAACCCATCATCTGATATTGTGTTGACTCTGATAAGTACATGCTTCTGAAGCAGTGTTTAAAAAAATGTGTACAGGAATCACACTCAACTCACTGCCTTCCACTGAAGTGTGGGTTTACCTATGTGGAGCTTTAAACGTTATTATCATTTTTCTTTTTTTGTTGTTGGGCAAGGGGAGGGGGTTAACGTATCCAACTTCACATGAATATTATGCAACCATTTTTATCTTTTTATCAACCACTGGTTAACTTCACAGAACAACGCTATTCCTGTTTACATGTGTAAGGATGTCAAATGCGTATCCCCTGTAAAACAGATTAGTGCAAACCGAGCTGTTGAGAGAAAGGGAAGTGTGTGGGCATCCCCCAGGTTTCACAGCTCAGTAGATTTCACAGTCAGTGGTAGCCCATAAGCTTGAAACAGGGCCCCCAGGTTTATTCACTTATGACCAGCTTATTAACCTCTCGCTTCACATAAGAAAGAGGAAGGCCAGATTCTTGAAGGATTTGTATGTGCCATGAGCAGATGGAGAAAGCGCAGGCCGAGGTGTGGTTTCCGTTCGGTCAGCAGGCCGTAAAGGCAGCTAACGTGATTGAGCCAATGGAGCACTGTCTATAAAGAACATGTCAAAAGTCATGGTTAAATTTGAGGGGGAGATCAGCCTTGTCTCTGTACAGGCCTCTGAAGGATGCCAGTGGATTAAAGAGGCAGAGAGACCAGCCCCAGCATTTATTCCTCCCCCTGCTGTCACTGATGACTCACAGATGATGTGTCAGTCTTCCAGAATGTCCTGAGCTGTCCTGTGATAGCAACAGGATGAGCATCCTCCCCCTCCATGTGATCGCTCGCCCCCAGGGGAAACCGCACTAACCGTACATCCAAGCCGAGTTGTCAAAGAAAATATTCAGCCAACTGTCTGTTACTAATCCCTTCCGACACCGACCTGGAAAGCAGTCACCTGTGTCTTTAAAATCCCACAAAATAATGTGTGATGGAACAGTGCAAAGCGGAGATGAGAGAATTCTGCAAAGGTGCACAGTCCGCAATTCATATCAAAATTACTTTATTATTCATGTTTCATGTTTGTAACTTTATTATTCATTGACAATTCCTTTAGTCTATATTTTACAAGAACAAACGCGTACGTGTAGATATTTTTTAATCCTATGCTCAAGGGCACACAAACGGCAAGGATCTCACCTGGAAAATCAAACATTCCAAGTTCGTTAACCGCTGCACCACAGCGATGCCCCATCCTCCTCTCTTAAACTGTCTTGGATAATATACCATCACGGCCATTATGCTGTCTGCTCATGATGGCATGCAAATGTGCTCACTGACTCCAACTTCCCTTAACAAGTAAAATTTAAGGTGATGAGTAGTATGGGAACTGCAGCTGTTTACCTTGAGCTTGTGGCATGGTTGTTCCAAATTGACACTTTACAGTCGAATGTAGTAAATAGCTGTATAAATGTATTGTTTTTACATATGTAAGAAATGTAAACTGTGTAAGTCTCTCTGGATAGGAGTGTCTGCTAAATGCCTGTAATGTAAGTCTTGTGTCTGTAATGTTCATGGTATATAACACAGTGTTGTACAGGTCTTTATTGGGTCTGTAGTATGCATAGTATATGACACAGTGTGGTATAGGTCATTTTTGTGTCCATTGTTGTAACAGTAAATGACACAGTGTTATATATGGAACAGTCAGACTCCAGGGGTCATCAGGTTCATGGATTGCCTCCTAATGATCATCCATTAAAGTCCATTAAAGAGTTGGAAATCTTGGGGACAGGAGGTGTTAACAGAACACCCTTATTTGTATTCACATAGCTGCATGCTCAAACACGGTAGTGTGTGTGTGTGTGTGTGTGTGTGTGTGTGTGTGTAGGAGTTTGAGAGAGAAAGGGTGGGGGTGCACCCCCCTATTCCTGTGTGAGCTCAGGATTTGGAGTGTCTTGAGGCTGCTGGGAAGATGGGACTTGTTTCACCCCATGGTCGTTTCAGCTCCTGCCGTGCCATGCCAGCGCGGGGGCGGGATCAGGGACCAGGGGAGCGGTGCGGGGCAGCGTGTTGACTGTTTACACAGCTGAGAACTCTGGTGGGAAGGGGGGGAGGGCGCTTTTCACACCTTCTGGCAGCTTCCGCTCTCTGTCACGCCACGGCGCTGCGAGTTTCATCAGCGCCACCCACCCACCTCCACCTCTGGCTCCTCCGTAAACTACACCTGCTCTGTGCTGGGGACGGGGGTGGTCTCTAAAGGACTAATTACCTTTACTGTGGCGTGGATTCAAGCACCATGGCAACTTATGAATATGCGAGTGTTACACGCACACTTAAACACACATATACATTTTTTTATAAAACAAAGAATGGCATGCCACTTGAGTTTGTTTGAAGTCCCAAGACCTGGTTGGGTTCATATGTGTTTCTTTAAAACATAAGAGTTGTTGCTAACAGTATTCATTTTAACATTCAAAACAAATAAAATCAAAATACATAACAAAAAAAGGCTTTTCAAAATGATTTAAACTTTTATAAAAGGTTTTACAGATTGATTTTCATGCCGTGCATTTTCAAGCTGTAATGTAAGTCCATCACTCTAATTCAGCTCTTAATACATACTGGAAGTCAATAGTAGCACATTGAAGTGAAATTTTGTCTGGGGAATAGGCAATCTTTCCAGATTCTAAGCTTTCAGGCCTTGACAGATGTTGCTAAAATCTACTACATTTCATTTTTACCTAGATTTTCACCTTAGCACCAGCATACATTTTAATTTCATCCCAATAACACATGCAACTCTGTGTGAATTAGTGGATACAATGATACTTTGTTGATATCACCTGACAGGTAGCACAGCTGAAAAGAGCATGGTTATAATGTCTTTAATCTAATAATAACAGCAAATTATAATAATAGGTTTGTTGGAAGGGGTTTAGGTTGGGCCTATGCGCCAGTACCAGCCATGGCACCACGCCCCCGATGGACAATTGCGGTACTGGACCCATGTAAAGGATCCCTCATTTACTCAAGTGTTGGTATTATTTTGGCAGTTACATGTACAGTAGTCAAAGTTCACTTGGAAGGTACATCTGTGCATTGTAAAACTCAAAAGCACCAATTGTGATAATGAAACTCAATAAACAATAAACATCAGAAGCCTTTGTTGAGATTTTCCACATGAGTTTAGGGTTATTGCATGTCTATTTCCATTTAGGTGATCCCACTGAAGGTGCATATTATATTTCAGTTCAGATTTATTCACTTCTTGACATGTTGTGACAGAAGCACAACCACCAAACGTCAAAACAACTAAGCTGTATATAAGTGTGAATTAGCCAAGCTTGTTGCAATCCTTTGGGATTGAGTTTTATAATGTTTTCTTGGGGGGGTGTAATAAAAAACATACAGTTTAGCATATAGAAATCCATCACCTCTGTAGAGGCCATGCATTATTGGTTTGAAAAATGCATGTTTGAAAATGTATGACACTATAGAAAATTAATTGTATTCACCATTCTTTAAATATTTGCTAGAACCAGTATCGCAATGTGGGTCCATATCATAGCTTCCGCGTGCTTATATAAACAAAAAACAAATCGAAAGAATCTGCAGTAGCCTATCTCTCGGCAGCATTACTGTGATACGTGACAAGATTAAGTTTACACGGTTCTACTCAGTTGCCTCTATTTGCAAAGGAGACAATTAGCCAAAGGCAAGTTTAATTTCAGTTCAGTGTGTGGTGGCGATAAATGTTACAATGGCCTCAATCAGTCCTTTGTTTTAGATTTAGATAACATCCAACTGCCGCCTCATTATCTGTAGAAACAGGTTTTATGGCATGTTCGACATCTAAGAAACACAGCCGTGCACTTTGCTTGAACGTGCCGGTCTCACGCGATAGGCATACTTTTGGTAGGGAGAGACAATAAATCCTGTTTGCAGTGGTGAATGTGTGGGGAGTGATTCAACAAGCCCACACTTGGAGCCTTGGAGTGGCCCTGGTGGAAGTGTGTGTGTGTGTGTGTGCGTGTGCGTGTGTGTGCTTGTGTGTGCGTGCGTGTGTATGTGTTTGTGTGCGAATGAGAAAATGTATGTGAGAGAAAGAGTGTGTGTGCGTGTGTGTGTGTGTTTCTGTATGAAAGAAAGTGTTTAAGTGCAAGGGAGAAAGAGTCTCTGTGCATCTGTGTTTTGTGTACGTGTGTGTCTGTGCAAATTTAGCTAATAATGTTTTTAAATAACACGAAAGACCAAATCAACCCCTAATGATAAGAATGGTTGTACATTATGTCCAGATAACTCAACAATAAAACATGTTTTATTAACACACATTATTGTTATATACTATGGGTAATAGTTTAATTTGCCATAATTAATTGCACCAGAAAGGAGGTTGATGCCAATGTGTTTTGGGAATAGTGAATAGTGGGAATTCAATAGTTTTAAGGGCACTCTTATTGTTCTTATGAAATGTTCAGAGATTCTGTTTCCTGAAATGTTAGAGATTCTGTTTCCTGCCAAATAAAAGGCAATTCTAATGCAATTAAAAGTATAGGGGGCTGATTTTCAGTTGATTGACAGGACAGATGAACTGCATCAAAACAAGAGACAGACTTACTGCTGGAAAAATGACCCATTTTACTCACTAAATAATGATTGACAATAGATGACATCATTTGATGAGGAAGACTGTCGCGTCTTTATTAAGGGAGCAATGGGTCTCACCCTGGTGGCTCAATCGGCCACCAGGCCTTTTTAGAGTTGTTTTTTCCTACTGACTAACAGCTACAGCCTTAGTTCCAGTTACATCATCGGGGGGGTTGAGCTAAATGTATTATGACATCATCATTCTCAGTCATCAAGGTAATGTTCCTTACACATTACACAGCATATCAAATGATAGATTTTGAATAGAGTGACCCTGTAGTGTAATATCATATTAGAGCAAGCAAATGAATACCTTTTTACCACAAAATGTCAATGTCTCATATTAGTGTTAAAAAAACACTGTGAACACCCTCTCGGGGGAACTTGAATGAATATTGTTCTGTGGCTGAAGGAAATCGTACTCGATTTCGCAGAAACTCAGTGAGTCTTCTTTTGGATATTTTGTTTATATTCATGTCCCTGTAGTTAATACCATAGCATTTTAATGTAATTATAACAACATGGACCAAAAATAGCCATGTCATTGTGTTGTTGCATATTTTTAGTAATGTTTTAATTAATACCATAGAATATGTCACAGAATCCATAATTTTCCACATTAAAGGATCACAGACACTGAGGGTGCTGGGAGTTCAGATTGTTATGCTTTTTGGCAAAAAGGTCACTTTCAAATCATACTTATTGAAATGTTACATGCTACAGTTGCCTCGGGTCAGTAAGCATTTTCAGAGCCTGAATTCAGTCATGCCCTATTAAATGTGTTCAAGTAGTCAACAATTGGGTAGTCAACAATACATTACCTGGAAGATGCTATGTATAGCATATCAACAGGCCTCAGTTCATTCATTCATTCAATTATTCTATGAACGTACTGATGTATTTTCACTTTATGTTCAGCAAAATACATTCTTTTATGATTACATTCCCTCAAAATACAGTCTGCAAGCCGGCATGAGCTTGCCACGTACAAGATTGCCTATGTGTGCACCGGAGTTACGGTTGACAGTTTGGTGGGGTTCTGTCTCAGAGGAGGCGGTTCATCGCCTTTGTCACTGCCAGCTCCAGAGCTGCGGAGGCGGGGAGGGGGGTAGTTGAAGTAGAAAGAGGATACAATTGGCTACTAAATTGTGGAAAAAACCCAGAAACAAATAAAAAGAAATACATTTTAAAAATACAGTCTGCTGCAACCACATAAATATCAAAAGATGCCTTAAAATGTCAGTATTTTAACATGTGTTTTAGCATATACTGCGGCGTATTGTGTGTCCGTGTTCACCCTTATCAGTTACATAAGCAACTGTGCAGTTTCGTACCCCTGGGAAGGGAGTTGCTCTGTGACCCCTGATTTTTGTGAAATCTGTCCAAAATCCATAAAAAATTATGCAGTTGCTACAATAATAAATTGTGACAAGACATATGACCATCTATAACTCATATTCATATACATATATAACTCATACTGCAGTGTATTCAAATTGACTGTCATCTCCACTGGTCATATTAATCCTTACCGACTGTTCTCTGACTCTGTAACTGGTTGCTCGTAAAAAATGTACTGCCTTGTATTTCAAACAACAGGCGGAATAGTCTGTTCTTGTCATGAAATATTCACTCAAGTATGTCCATTAGCGTATGGCTTTTGTTTAATTTGCAAGCTAAATTAAAGTGTATTTGTATTCTTTTTGTTAAACCCTCAGCTCCATATTGCTTCACATCAAACAAACAACAACAAAAAAATGTTCCAGAATATTCTGAGGTTTGGAGAGAGATTCCGTTCATGTTCTCCATAACCTGTAACAGGTGTATGGTTAAGCTTGGTTAAACACAATGAATTTGGGACATTTTCTTTTTCTGATACACGTGGCAGTTTCCTCCCCCTTTTTAAAGAACAGATGTTTTTTTTTCTTTCATTTTGCTCATTTTGACTGATTTCACTGTTAAGTCAATAATCTTGGGAGGGAGTTCTACAGCCTTCAACATTCTAGCTCATCTATCCGCAAAGCAGATTTTCATTTGAAATGTGGGGAAAAAAGAAAAAGGCTAGTTTCCTTCTAAAGCAGGCTTCCTCTCACGCCTGTGTTTTTACACGTTCTGACTGTCATCTCCAAGGTCCTCCTTTATGGATTATGGAAAAATCAAGCAAATTATACATATACGTGAATCACATGCTTTTTGGACATTTCATATGAAATTCACATGTATACCACACATTTCCACATGCATACCACATATTGTCACAGGTTGTCATATTGTTGTTTGACAACAATTATACCTCACAGGTATGCATGTGTGTTTTCTTGGACATTGCACAAGTTCATGTGATTGTTTCCATTAGGCCTGCTCTCATCATCGTGAGATCATCTCTTTGTCATGCTCAAAAAAGGGTATTTGTACCTTCGGCAGATAAAGGCTGGATCGCCTCTCTGCCATAACGCCTCTCAGAAAGACAGTCTCTCATCTTGTGTTATGATTTTAATGAGAAACTTCCTCCTTGGCTCATGAACCCATAAAGTATGGCCCACTTTTTTAAGTGTTGTTCTGATCTCCTCAGGACACAGGCAGAACAGTAGGTATTTAGATAACAACAATAACTAATTTCACAGGATAATTTAGCAAATAATGGAGCTAATTATCTAATCAAGAGCGGAGGCTGGAGTAACAACCAGCATAAACATGGCCCTCCATGGCATTGAGCTTGACACCACTGCTCTAGAAGAACTGCAGACTGTTCGGAAACAATGTCGGACATACCATTGGCCATCAAGGCCTGGTTTTCCTCTGAAACAGAGCGCTATCATGAATGACATGAATTACAATTTTATGTGGTAAGGCAGTGGGAGGATCAAAGCTGTAATCTGGTAGCGACCGAGAGGTCAAGCTGAAGGATTTCAGGAGGATGAAAACCACGAGCCACGGGAGGGTTATTTCACATGATATACAGTAATATGATTTAAATTCACTATCATAATATCAGTATAGTATAGCATATTATATATTATATATATATACACACACATACATATATACAGATACTATATAATATATTCATTATCCATGTAGACATGTTTTCCTGTTGTTAAATGTACTATTATTTGTATTCTGTGTAAAATACATTTTAACTTAATATAATATAAATATATAAATTAATATTATATAATGTTTAATAAATGTAGCTATATAGAATAAAAAACAAATGTGAAAATGTTCAAATATTGAAAATGTATTTTTTTTTAAAGGCTTCTATTTGTGGAGCCAGTATCTGCTGCAGTGATGTAATCTGTTTCCCAGTCCAGCAGGGCAGTATGTGTGAAGTGGAGTGAACAGAGTACCACCCAGTGCTTAAGGAGTGCGGACAGCACACAGCACGCGAATCAACGCATCCTCAAAAAACTGGGTCCCAATGCGCTCCCTGCTGGACTGATCTGCAATTGCTCACAATGCAATAGACTGTCACTGACTACTGTGATATCAACACACACATATTACATATACAATCAAGTTCTGGTTTCTTCATACAGGCATATGTGGACGTCACTGAAATGCATAAAACACGCTGTATTGTACTTCTACTACAACTACAAATAATAATAATAATGTGTTTTATAAACTCTTGCTGAGTAGATTCAAAGTTGAGCCAATGCGTGGCGCCAATGCGTGGCGTGTGTGCGGGGGATCTGTGGAGATGAGATTCAATATGTCTTTCTGAACACATGATCAGGACAGAAGGTGAGATAAACCCAGCACTGCAAATCAGCCAGGTGATCAAGGAACAAAGGGGTCACAAGCTTCAAGTGTGGCTCTCCCAGAATGCAATGATCTCAGACCAGACATCAGGTAATCTGGGCCTTGGAGACAAACTGCATTGATAGATAGTGTGGCAGCCCGATGGGCTGCACTAGGAAATGGCTGCCTGGCCTACAACACATGGGCGCCAGGAAACACTACATTTCCCAGCAGGCAAAGTCACGGCAATTGGACAAACGACCAGCTGAAAGCCATTTTGGAGGCCTATTTAAAGGGCTGAATCCCATTGTTCTGGGAGAGGAGTAGGAACGTGTTTGGGGAAGGAGTGCGGCGTGTTGAGAGGAGAGAGAGAGAGAGAGAGAGAGAGAGAGAGAGAGAGAGAGAGAGAGAGAGAGAGAGAGAGAGAGAGAGAGAGAGAGAGAGAGAGAGAGAGAGAGAGAGAGAGAGAGAGAGAGAGAGAGAGAGAGAGAGAGAGAGAGAGAGAGAGAGAGAGAGAGAGAGAGAGAGAGAGAGAGAAACCTGTGGAAGTCGTTGACCAGCCAGGATTTGGAGAGCGTATTGGAGTGTGTTTGTTTGTTGGAAATTGGATTGTTTTGGACTTTGACTACGGACTGGATTGCGGACTACGAACTGGATTTTGGACATTGGAACGGACTTGGACAACGAGATAAGGATTTGTGGACTTTGTTTGTATTCCCCTGAAGACCCCACCCTTTGTTTCGTGTTGCCCTTGTTCGTGTTAGAATAATAAATTATCATTTTTGTTCATATTACTGCCTCCTCTGTGTTCTTACACTTGCCTACGCCCCCTGCAAGGTCCGTGAGTGTCGCCCAACCCTTGGGGACGCCACAATAGATAGATAGATTATTTATTGTCCTTTACAGGAAATGTGTTGCCACAGTCTGTACCTCACATAAATTACATAAATACAAATATACACACCACTATTACATATACATACATTAAATATGCGCCCACATGGGTACATCCACATTTGTGCCTAAATACACAGTCATATTCATCTACACATGATCATTCATCATCATCATCGCCTACTGCCCATCCTTAGGCATAGGCCACGAACAAGGGCTCTCCAGGCATTCTGGTCCTGGGCCATCTTCTCCAGTTGTCCCCATGTATGGCCCGACCTCTTCACATCTGCATCCAGGTCACGCCGCCAGCTGTTTCTTGGCCTGCCTCTCTTCCTTTTCCCTTGTGGATTCCAGAAGAGGGCTTGTCTTGTGATGTTAGATGCAGGCTTGCGAAGGGTATGGCCAACCCATCTCCAGCGTCTTTGGAGGATCTCTTCCTCAACAGGCTGCTGCCCTGTCTGCTGCCACAGGTCCAGGTTGCTGATGGTGTTCGGCCAGTGTATTCTCAGGATTCGTCTGAGGCAGGAGTTAATGAATGTCTGGATTTTCTTCATGGTGGTGACGGTTGTTCTCCAGGTCTCTGCTCCATATAGTAGAACAGGCTTCACCATGGAATTAAAGATCCTGATCTTGATGTTTCTCGGCAGCTCAGATGATCTCCAGACATTCTTCAACTGGTGAAAAGCTGCCCTTGCCTTTCCAATTCGAACTTTAACATCAGCATCTGTCCCTCCCAGCTTGTCGACCACACTGCCAAGATAAGTGAAGCTCTCCACCTCCTCTAGTGCTTCACCCTCTAGTGTGACGGGGTAGTATTGTTGTTATTTACCTTGAGGATCTTGCTCTTTCCCTTGTGTATAATGAGACCAAGGCTTGCCGAGTGTGTTGAGATTATGTTGGTCTTCTCCTGCATTTGTTGCTGGGTGTGGGAAAGAAGGGCCAGGTCATCAGCAAAGTCGAGGTCATCCAGCTGAGTCCAAGGAGTCCACTGGATGCCATTCCTCTTCTGGGCAGTTGATGTCTTCATTACCCAGTCGATGGCCAACAGAAAAAGGAAAGGTGACAACAGGCATCCTTGCCTCACTCCTGTTCGCACCTGGAAGGCATCAGTGAGGTGTTGGCCATGAACCACTCTGCAGGTCATTCCCTCGTATGAGTTCCTGATGATGTTAGTAAGCTTTGCCGGTACCCCATAGTGTCTCAACAGTTTCCAGATGGTCTGCCTATCCACACTGTCAAACGCCTTCTCGTAGTCAATGAAATTAACATAGAGAGGTGAGTTCCACTCCAAGGACTGTTCCAGGATGATCCGCAGGGTTGTTATCTGATCCGTGCAGGATCTACTCTTCCTGAAGCCAGCTTGTTGATCTCGGAGGTGTGGGTCAACAGCATCCTTCATCCTGTTTAGGATGACTCTATTAAAGATCTTTCCTGGGGTTGACAGCAGAGTTATCCCCCTGTAGTTGGAGCAGGAACTAAGGTCACCCTTCTTTGGGAGCTTAATGAGGTAGCCCTCCTTCCACTCTGATGGAATGTCCTCCTCTTCCCAAATGATCATTACAGAGGTATTTTGTTCAGTGATGCTATGGCAGAGGGGACAAAACTCCTGCCAAAGCATGCCCATTTCCAGGCAAGGGTTCTATATCTGCGACCTGATGGAAGTAGTGTGAAGAATGGGTTGAGGGGGTGGCTGGGGTCATGTGCAATGGTACGTGCTCTGCGTGTAATGGCTCTGCTGTTGAGCATATAACTACTACTACTACTACTACTACTACTACTACTACTACTACTACTACTACTACTACTACTACTACTACTACTACTACTACTACTACTACTACTACTACTACTACTACTACTACTACTACTACTAAGAAGAAGAAGAAGAAGAAGAAGAAGAAGAAGAAGAAGAAGAAGAAGAAGAAGAAGAAGAAGAAGAAGAAAGAATACAAAAGGGTAAAACCTGCTGGATTCAGCAATTACTGCATATTTTGCGATTTTAAAGATGTGGGTGAGTGGAAGAGAGAGGAGAGCCATTAGGTCAGTTATTTTGTTGTGTACAAGTGTGCAGGGAACAGGCGAACAGAACATCATAAATTTACACATAAAACTTTTATCACATAAAGATAACCAAAAACAATTACATAAGATCATAACATAGATTTGTTATAGCTTCCAGAAAGTTGCTTCAGCACTTATAGCCCTGACTTTAACTCCATTCATTTTTGTTAGCTTGGTTCTAAAGGGGGTCAGAATGTAGCCTACCCTCGTGTTCCTCACAGTTTTAGGCAAGAAACCATTCACTCTCTGTCACATTCCCTTTGTTCCTGTCTCGTCTTTTCTTTGTCTTGTTTTCCCCTGTGTTCGTTTGTTCTCTGGAGTTCTTCCCTCGTGAGTGTTTGTGTTAATTGTTTTATTAGTTTCCATTATTCAATCATCACTCCTGGTTACCTCTCATCCTGCTCACCTGCTTCCAATCTCGTCACCCATTTCCTGCACACCAGCCTCCCATCTTGATCATCAGCCCTGCAGTATTTCTACCCCGGTTTTCCAGTCATTCTTCGTCAGATCGTTGTTCTCTCTACCCCGGTAGAACCTGACTCTCGAATTCCGAATTTATATTTTGCGAATCTTTGTGTTTGTTGTTTGTGCTTGTTAACCCTTGTTCCTGTTGTCTCCCCTATGTGTTCAGGTTCATTCCCCGTCTGTTTGCCAGCCTGTTTGTCCTGCCAGCCCTGCCTGCCTGCACGCCTTGCTTGGCCTCCGGTTTCCCTAGCCTGCCTGCCCATTCATCTCGCCCACTCCACCTGGGCTCCCCTTCTGTTGTCCTGTTCCCGTCACCAGTCCTCCAGCTCATCGATTCCATACCCCTGTTAATCAATAAATCATCTCTCTTTTCATCCAAACCCACCTTGTCTGTGTCTGCGTTTGTGTTCGTTCTGTATATCATAACACTCTCTTAGTCTACCAGCTCTGCTACATGCTACATAGGATCTTCCAGAAATGTATCATCTGCCTGCAAGTTGAAGCTAAAAGGACCACAATGGATATAAGCTGTTTAGCTTTTTTTGTGTCATCCTTGATGATTTTTTTATAAAAAGACATTGTACCCACTTATGTGGTTTATAATTGTACTTTTAATAGTTAAATAAATCAATGTAAAATCAAGATCATAATCACCAGAAGAAAAAATGTTCCTGCCTGAACCGCCCAGCCTAGGAGGCCTCACTCTCTGACAGGGGAAGCTACCGGAGCGCCAGTCTCGCCGTGGACGTCATGAACCTTCAAACTGCTCCAAGGTCGCCTCGTAGTTTCATTGTGAACCGCAGAGATTGTTCACCGCTGGTGTTGCATTGCCCGTAGGTCCTTTGAAGTGATGCAGTTTCTTTGAGCAATAAAACTAATCTGTGCAGTAATTATCCTAGAGTAGGATGGTTATGCTGGGAACCAGTCCCCACGGTGCTTTGATTTTAACCGCAGTCAAGTGCCAGGCAACTGTAAGGGTGATGGGACGATCGCCAGGCGCACTGATTTCAATCTGTCAATTAACAGACTGACCCCACGTAATTGGAAAATACAGGCTCCCCGGAGATTCTTCAAACCCCTATCAAATGCCCATCTCGGCCCTGGACAATTAGTATATCTGTCTTCAATGAACCTGGGTGGTCTCTGTTGATGGTGTGGCGTTCCCAGAACAACCCAAAATACGGTAATGATGCACCCCAAAAAAAAAGAAGACAAAAAAATAAACGGGAAAAGAATACAAGAAAGAAAGAAATACATAAAATCTGTGAATAATACAAACATTTCTGAACGTCTACACTGCACATTTACATTCATTCTGAAACATTGACGTGCAGTAGGCCTACAGAACTGGCTTTTCTTGTATCTATTATAAATATATATGATTTATTTATTAATTATATGCCATTTAGCAGATTGGCATAATTGGCAAAGATTGGCAAAGATTTAGCATAATTAATTATGAATTATGTATTCATTATTTACCTTTATTTATCCAGGCAGGTCAACCAAGAACTCATTTCGCATTTGCAGTGATGACCTGGGGAATCATGCATTCATTTATTGGACAAACAAAGAAGGAAAAACACACCGAAGGATTTGTGTCAGCAGTCAAAACATGTCAAATTCTTATATAGAAAAAGTTAATTCAAATATTTCCACCGCTAAAATAAGAGGCCACTTCAAATTAATTGGATGCTGTTGGAGGCTGTGGTAAAGGTTGGCTTTAGATCATTCACCCAGCTGAATCTAAATAAGCAGGCTTACTGTGGTTGGCCTCATCTTGCAAATGGATATGGAGTATTTTCTCTTGTGTTTGTGGGACACTCACACATCGGTCGTTTAATGTGTGATCTCAGAAAGCTTATCCTGATGAACATTGGTTCCGCTGTCCTGTATTTTAAGCTTTGACCCTTGTAAATCTCTAAAGTAAAAATGAGTTTAGTTACACTGTGCATGCCCTGATACATTACAGAGAAAGAGAAAGAGACTTAAAATATTTTATTAATTAAAAGCAATTTGAAAAAAGACAAAACTGTATAAAACTAATGGATGAATAAGAATGTACATTCTACTACACTTCCAATATTGAGACTTCTAATATGCCAGCACCTAGCACAATACCTTTTCATCAACATTTTCCTGCTTATTGCCAAATTATACTTATATTCTCCTAGGTTGTAGTTTAATTCATAAAACCTTGAAAATGTTCCAGTTTCAGTAAGGACCACATCTCTTGCCAAAATAAAGGAAACACTTGAGTAAATGAAGGGTTCTGGCAGCTCTCTTATGGTGTGTGGTGCATTTTCCTGGCATGGTTTAGGTTTAATCAACCCCTTAGAGGGAAAGGTAAACGGCAATAAATACAAAGTCATTCTGAGTGATCACCTTCATCCTATGGTGGGACATTTCTAACATGATGGGAGTGGTCTCCTCCAGGATGACAATGCCCCCATCCACAGGGCACGAGTGATCACCGAATAGTTTGGTGAGCATAAAAACTATGTAAAACACTGAGCAGTCACCAGATCTCAACTGATTAAACACAGTTTGGAGCAGCACCTGAGACAGCAGTTTCTACCACCATCAACAGAACACCAAATAATGGAATTCTCTTCTGTTGCATCCCTTCGATATAATTCCAGACACTTGTAGAATCTATGCCAAGGTGCATTGAACCTGTTCTGGTGGTGACCCAACACCCTATTAAGACACCTTATGTTGATGTTTCCTTTATGTTGATAGTTATCTGTAGATGTGGTACTTACTCTATAACATCTACAGTATAACTGCTTCCATGTTGCTAGGCCTTATAGCAATATTGATTGCCAACAATCAAATTGGTAAACATATTGGACAAGTTTATTTTCATCTATTTATGAACCAGATAAAAATAAGCATAAAAATAAGTTTAAATTATATTTAGTCATCCAATTATTTATCACTATCATATTGGAGCATAACCATAGGCGTTCCCCAAAACAGGGGAAAGCACTCGCTCGCTTTGTACGTTGGGATTGAACCTGTCAGCAACACTGTCAACAGCGATTACCTCTGCTCTTAAGATCAACAGTCTGCTTTGTTATAAGACAAAGAGAGAGAGATGGAGAGCCTGATGGAAACTGTGTATCAGTCACTAAATAAGAAGATGAAGTGGGGGGGTGATATGTGGGGTTTTTTTTGTGGTCCACGCGTACAGTATCTGTTCATTCTGGGCCTCTGCTTTAAATGTGTAAACATGATGCTCTGTAGGAGTGGTCCATCTGTGTGCCAGGTGTGGGTGAAATACGTACTTGAAATGCTTTAGCTTTTTAGACGCCAGTCAAATTTGAAACCATTCCTGCAGATCCTTGGGAATTTCCAGAGAACTTATTGTTATTATTATTATTATTATTATTATTATTGGGACAAAGTGTATATTTATGATGGCTGTAATGTATGATTTATAAAGCCTTAATTACAACAGTAAAATGTGTTTATAGATCATTCATACCATGCCTCATGGTGCTGTCAGTGAATAGTTTGTTCCTGGCAGAAAAAAACTAAATATATCATAATGATCTCTTTAAGGATTTATATAAGGCCAAAAAGAAAAACGATCACTTTTTTTTGCATTTGCTTGAAAGTTGTACATTTTAAATTGTACACTTTGCAAATGCACACTACTTGGTCGGGCTTGATTGGATCATAAATAAGATCATTGTACAATATGTTCTTCACTCTCTCTGTAAAAAAATCATATTACTAATAATAATCAACATGAGATAATATTCCAGACTTTTAAGATGAAGACTGTTGGGCAGTTCCCATGACCTCTGACCTCTGTTTGGAAAAGAGACAAAGCATCCTTTTTGTATTTTGTATGACCTCCATGCGTTGTGGGTTAGGCAGGGTTCAGGATTTCTCACCCCTCCCCTTGCCCTGTTAAGTAGCACCCAGGTGGGGTGCAAACTGCTGTTTCAGCTGGACTCCATGAATTCACACAGTAAGCACTTTCAAACTGTTTGCACAGCTCAGGACATGAGATCTTTAATGTGACTTAAGCCTGCCGATGTTATTGCATGTATAGATATGTGAAATGATAATAGTGCATATTGTAATGGAAAATCTGAGGGCTTTTTCCCGTCTTAATTGTGCGTCAGTGTTAAAACCTGTGATGGGAGGATTGGGTGGGGCCCTGCCTGTCAGGGAGAAGTTTGGATTGGAGGAGGGCCATCACCACGCAGGGGGACACACATTTCCATGCTGAGCCTTCCTGTCACTGTCCCATGTCCCTGAGATGGCCCCCGGGCCGGCTTTTTGACCAGTCGCCACCCAGCTTCCTGCCTCCTGTAACCCACTGCTAATTGGAAGTTTGGGTGGCCTGGCTTATTTTTGTAGGTGGAGTGCCAGGCTGTGTTTTCACAGCACTTTCTCAGCAGTGCTGCATTACAGAGCCCAGTGAGGTGTGTGTGTGCATTCATGTTTGTATGTGTTGGTGCGTTCGTGTGTGTGTGTGTGTGTATTTATTTGTGTCTGTGTGTGTGCGTGTGCATGTGCCTGCATCTGTTTATGTTCATGTTTGTATGTGTTGGTGCGTGTGTGTGTGTGTGTGTCTGTGTGTGTGCATATGCATGCAACTGTATGTATGTATGTGCGTGCATGTGTGTGTGTATGTGTGTGTGTGTGCATTCATGTTTGTATGTGTTGGTGTGTGTGTGTATGTGTGCATGTGCATGTGTCTGTGTATGTTCACGTTTGTATGTGTTGGTGTGTGTGTGTGGGTGTGTGTGGCCTCCATTATGGGGGGTTCCACGATGGACACAGAATTGTTCACACAATCATATTACAGCACATGGTTACCAACATGGTCATGATGTGGCGAGGAATGCATCCCAAACCACTACATGATTTCTAAAGCAACCTTTCAGTTCAAGCAATCAGAGCTGTGCTTGCATAGCTAGGCCCCAGGAACGTCTCTGAACTGGACCTTGACTGAAATCATGGGCCAGCATTTCAGGCATCACATCATGTGCCTTGCTGAAGTTTGCACACATGGCTTTGCAGAATAAATAAAAAAATCTTCAGTTTTGTTGAAATGAAATACTAAAGTAGTTTACTGACCTGATTATTGAAACATGACTGAGCGACAGTCATGAGACATGCATGTTCTCCCAGAGTAGCTTAATTATTGGCAGTGTAATTGCATCATGTGACACACACACATTGTAAAAAGGTGTTCACTATATATATACTGTATATATACGCAAACAGGCACCCACACGCACAAACATGCCTCACAATAATTAAAATTAAAATACTGATAAATTACAGGAACATGAAAACCAACACTTTGTGAAGCTTATGTTACACCCTGTGTCCTCTCTTCTAGTGCTAATTACTAGTTGAGCGCTGGCATTGACCATACCCACTTTAAGCAGAGCAGAACATAACCAAGACCTGCACATCAAGGCTGCAGGACCAAAAAAAACGGGTTCAGTTTTTCACGACTGTTTATACCAGAGCAACAGGCAAAATGTCAATTTACTCTTGTTCTACACAAAAACATGTAAGTGTATATTTACCATTTATTTTATTTTTACAGTTTGGTTGTTTTGCCTTTTAGAAACATGACCTTAATTTGAAGGCTTGCGGTTAGAACTTAGTCTTGTAGATGTTAGTTTACAGGCCTTAGTTTGCAACATGTCCCTTTAAGGGCACCTCTTAAAGGGACGTGTTGCTAACCCTCTAGGAATCATGTGACCGTAACACCTTTTTCCAAGAAAAACTATTTTTACTATTTAAAACATTACTGTTGAAAGGGTAATTATTGGGAGAAGTCGTTGGTAAGGAATTATCATCAATAAAGATGTGATGATGAATACCTTCAGGATGATTGACAGTTTTGTGACCCACCAAGGATAATAGAGGAGGGGGACCTAAGGAGCAGGAGCTGTTGCTCTTCGCACATACTTATGAAAATATGTCCATATGTCAATATATGGACACATATGAAATATTTACCTGTCAGGGGAATGCATAGGAATACATTGTAAAATGCTGGGAAGGGTCTTGACACTAATTTAATAACCTCATTTTTTTATTCTCTGATCACCTTTCAGTAATTTTAGAAGAAGTGATTCTTAGGGCTTATACTACTAGAATTATTAAATACAGGTAACTGTTTAAAGTAAAGTATCAAAATAAAGTAAACACCTACATAAAGTGTCTTAATAGGGCGTTAGGCTACCATGAGCCTCCAGAACAACTTCAATACACCATGGCAAAGATTCTACAAGTGCCTGAAACAGTATTGGAGGGATGTAACACCATTCTGTTCAATTCATTCAAATTCTATCATTTAGTGTTTTGTGGATGGTGGTTAAAAACGCTGTCTCAGGCGTCGCTCCAGAATCTCCGATAAGTGTTCAGTTGGGTTGAGATGGTTTATAGCATTTTCATGCTCATCAAACCATTCAGTGACTAGTTGTGCTCTGTGGATGGACGCATTGGGCGCATTTTTACGCACAAATTTGTTCGTAAGTAACTCTGCGAGTGATTTACGAGAATTTGCCGCATTCACCAATTTTCTCGTATTTAGAATTTTCTCTTAGGTACAAGTGGTCCAGAGCTGTCGTGCAAGTCATACGTACAATTTGCCTGCCATTCTCCAAAGCAAAACAACTTTGTTTTTGACTAATAATCGTTACTTAGAACTGTTGAGTTTGAATATATAAATTACACAATAAATGATGGAATTCATAATGTATAATCATGTTGAGAGTATCCTGTTTGACAATTGTAGGCCTATATTTGACTGTTTTCTTTTCAAATTGTAGGATAATATCATTCATAATTCATTAATATAATTATATAATTATCATTCGTTTCAATTGTGGCTATTGAGGCTATGGTATAATACTACAATATCTTGGAAGAGAGCGTGTATTTAGAGAGTGCGCTGATCTATTTGCAGAGACAGACGAGTGTCGCGTTTTCGGTTACCACGGGCTGTGCTTCGCTGTCAGTCGCTGTCCAGGGGGATATCCTTTGCAACACCGGACAAGGCAACCTCGCCAATTATGGCTTGTCGGTGTGCGTAACGGAGACTTCCTCCTGACCCCTGTTGCAGTCATGGATCGCCTTGCTTTCGCGAGACGTTTCTTTGACTCCAATTTCATATCACACTATTTTTTTTTTTCTGTGATGCTACGGGCAACAGATCATACTGCGATAACTGCACAAGTAATTTTTTCCCACTCCTTGGTTTTAACAGGTCCCTTCATTCCACTTATTTCAGATAGTAGTACTTCAATCTCCGAGCTCGTAAAGTTTTTCTTCTTGGTTTTGTTTGGTGCCATTATTATGAATGACTTTCCTATGAAAATGGGGCAGGACACCTAACCTTATATAGCATTATTTGGGCGTTAATTATGCTAATTCACAAATCACATGAACGCGCACTCATTTAAGAAGACGTAGCATTCAGCATGTTTACGTTGTCATTTACGACAGTTTTCTGAAGTTACGAGTGTTTGCTGAATCTAACGTGGAACACTCGTAGTAGAGGTCACCTCACAAAAAAAAATATTAAAAAAATACGAAAATGTTCTTGCATGAGGCCCAGTGTCTTCCTGGAAGAGACCACTCCCTTCAGGATAGAAATTACTGGACCTAAACTATGCCAGGGAAATGCACCCAACACCATAACAGGATCCCTCATTTACTCAAGTGTTTCCTTTATTTTGGCAATTATCTGTATGTATTACTTACGTAATATGACCACCCTTGTTCCCTGTCCAGTTCTGATGCATGCGTTTTGCATGTTGCCCATTGGTGCAGCTGGAAATGTAACTGGAGCAATTTAGTTTCACAGCCTTGTCAAGGATACAATGGCAGTGCCCTGCCTGAGATTCAAACCCACAAGTTGGTTAGGTTCCCTAACAACTGCACCACACAGCTGGCCCTACATGCCTTTTATAGCATTGCAGTTGTTACAGACTGTAGTGTGTCTCCGTAGCATTGCACTGGCCTGATTGGTGCAGACTGCAGTGTGTTTCTGCTACATTTCATTGTCCTGGTTGTGTTGCTCACAGGGCTGTGGGCTGCAGTGTGTCTTTGCTGCATTGCAGTGGCCTGGTTGTGTCGCTCACAGGGTGGTAGCATTGCAGTGGCCAGGTTTGTCACTCACAGGGCTACATTGTGTCTCTGTAGCATTGCAGTGGCCTGATTGTGTCATTCATAGGGCTGTGGGCTGCAGTGTGTCTCTGTAGCATTGCAATGGCCTGGTTGTTGCAGACTGCAGTGTGTCTCTGTAGCATTGCAATGGCCTGGTTGTTGCAAACTGCAGTGTGTCTCTGTAGCATTGCAATGGCCTGGTTGTTGCAGACTGCAGTGTGTCTCTGCTGCATTGCAGTGGCCTGGTTGTTGCAGACTGCAGTGTGTCTCTGTAGCATTGCAATGGCCTGGTTGTGTTGCTCACAGGCTCGTGGGCTGCAGTGTGTGGGCGGAGCCCTGGCTAAAGTAAACAGGCCAGGGCTCATTCTCTTCCCCCAGACGCTGCAGACCACACACCCGGAACTCAGACCACACAGAGTCTGTTCTGCAACGGCCCCTCGCACGCAACTACTCTGAGCTGTCACTCTGCACTGCATGTGAAAGGAAGAGTGGGAGTGTGTGTGAGAGTATGCTTATTTTATGTTTATGAGAGAGAGTATTTTGTGTTTGTGTGTGCATTTGTATGTTTTTTCTTTGTGAAAGTGTATGTATGTGTTTGTGAGTGCATGCGTATGCACATGTATGTGTGTACATGTGTCTGTTTGTGTTTTTGTGTTTTTGAGTTCATATGTGCTTTTGTTTGTGAGTGTGTGTGTTTGCTTGTGTTTGTTTGTGAGTGCATGTGTGTATATGCCTTTGTGAGTACAGGTGTGTGCACGCATATGTGTACATGTGTGTGTGTGTGTGGCTGAAAGAGGGAAACCTGATACCTGCCCCCTGCTGTAAAAACAGCAGTTGTAGCGTTTGGCTGAAATGAGGCGGCCCTCACGCTGAACGGCTGATGTAACACATGCTAAATGACAATTACCCCCTGCCCTTCCTGGAACCAATTCCTCTCCTCGTATTCCAAAAACGGGGGGTGCAGGGGGGGAGAACCAGCCCCCTTCTGCACAAGTTCTGACCTCTCATACCGTGGTTCTATTCTGAGTAACTCTATGGAGAATTAATCAGAAATGTGATCCACATTTTACCAAGTGCCAATGGACTGAGATGGCTTGCTCTAATGATTGTGAATGATTGTTTTGTCATTACATTAGACTACAACTATGCTTTGTGAGCTGAATTGTATTGGGTGGTATGGTCTAATCCTTCTACTTCTGGGACTCTACTGGATGTAAGAAGATGGTGACAATGTTTAGTTTGAAAGTAATGAATAAACACAATTGAATATGTTTGCTTTTATTCTTTCTCCAAGAAGAAGCACGTGCTTTACCATGTTGGAAGGGGCTTGAACGATGCTTATGTTGCCATACAGAGCAAAGGCATATGAGAGTGAGCAGGGCTCATGTGACCATTCACCTCACATTCTCTCCTTTCTGTCTCTTGCTTTCTCTCCTCAGTTCTCTTCATCTCTATTGCAAACTCCATAGTTCACTTTTATTCAAATGTAGTTTTATTGGCATAACAAACCATTGGACAGTACAAAATGTAAATCACATTGTAAGCATGTTGTGGCAGCCCGAAGGGTTGCACCACAAAATGGCTGCCTGGCCTCCAACACATGGCAGCCATTTTTCACTACATTTCCCAGCATGCCACCGCAACACCTGAACGAAGTCAGGCAATGGAGCTAAGCCAGCTGACCAGCATTGCAAGGCCTATTTAAAGGTCTCGCTCCCATTGTTCTGCGAAAGGAGTAGGAACGAGCTGTGAAAGGAGTTGCTGTGCGAGTTTGGTGAGTAAATACCTGTGAAGTCATTGACCAGCCAGGATTTACAAGGAGCTGTGAGAGAGAGTGTTTTTGTGTTGGATTGGATTGATTGGAATTGGATTACGGACTGGACAACGGAACTTGGACCTGGATTGCGGATTTGGAACGGACATCGACGAAGAGACAAGAATTGTGGACTTTGTGTTCGTATTCCCCAAAAGACCCCACCCTGCGTTTTGTGTTGTTTGTTTAATAAATCATAATTTCTGCTGATATTACTGCCTCCTCAGTGTTCTTACACTTGCCTACGCCCTCTGAAAGGTCAGTGAGTGTCGCCCAACCCTTGGGGACGCCACATATGGTGGAGAATGCGGGCAGAGGGCAGCACAGATAGGCAAGAGGAGGTAGTGCAGCAGGGGTTTTGTTTGGTTTGTGCAACAGACTCCACGATGGAAGAGATGCAGAGACCGAAGAGACGGGCAGCCATGGTGGAGGACCGATGGCGTGTCACCCTCCGTGAGGTCCAACAGCTGAAGCAGAGTGCCCAGCTTGAGCTGTGCAAGGCAAAGTTGGAGGTGAGCACCTCAGAGGAGCGCCACCTGATGGCAATGATGAAGTTGCGAGAGGAGCACCACATGGACTCCTGGGAGTGGTGAGAATCATGGCTGGGGAGATGGAAAAGGAGAAGGCATCCCTTGGCGATGAGATGAGGCGTGTAGAGTCCCACAACCTGGCGCTCAAAGAACAGGTGAGAAACCTAACAAAGATGTGTGAGAATGAGCAGCGACATTGTCTGGACATGCAGGAGTCCCAGGACCAGGCCACAGATGAGTATGCCAGGGCCTTGGGGGATGCACAGACCAGGCTCGCCCAGAAGGAGGCAGAGCTAAGGAAAGCAGCGGAGAACCATGCGTCCGAGGCGGAGCAACTCCGGTGCCAAGTGGAGCAGGAGAGCAGGGATATGCACCAGGTCGAGGCCAACGCCCTGCGGGAGCAGCTGGCCCAGCTGGAGAAGAGTGTGGAGCAGGAAATGGCGCTGAACATGGAGCTGCAGCAGAGGCAGACCGAGCAGGAGAAGCTCCTGGCCCAGAGAGATGACGTCAGCTCCCAGCTGCAGGAGGTGAACCACGCCAACAGCCGGCTCCTGGAGCAGGTGACTGAACTGGGCCAAGAGAAGGACAAACTCCAGCAGGAGCTGGAGGAGACCAGGAAGACGGCGGACAAGCGCCAGGCCATGCTGGACGAGCTGGCCATCGACGTGGCGCAGGAGAAGTCGCGGCACAAGGAGGAGCTGAGCGACGTGCGGCTGCAGCACGAGAAGGAGGTGCTGGGCGGCGGGCGCGCTACGAGAAGGAGCTGCGCGGCCTGCACGAGGACCAGAACCGCACCGAGGAGGAGATCCGCTCACAGCTCCGTGACGAGAAGGCCCGCACTCGGGAGCTGGAGAGCCTACAGCCGACGGTGGAGAAGCTGCAGGCTCAAATCCAGTCCATGGAGGGCACCAAGGGATGGTTCGAGCGCAGACTCAAAGAGGCGGATGAGACGGCGGAGAAGAGTGCGCTGGAGCACCAGGAGCAGGTCCAGAAGCTGCAGCTGGAGCAGACCGCACAGCTTCAGGGGAAAATGGCGGAGATGGAAGCCCAGCAGCGGGCCACAGAGAATGCATTTCGGGAAGTACTGAAGGTCCAAGCCGAGACTGTGCTGGACCTACAAGCCCGACTGAAAGGGGTGAGTGAAGACTTAGCCTGTGTAAAGTGTGTTCCTGTCACCCAAGACGCTAGCACGCAGGTGGAGGTCTCGCAGCCAGCGGAGCTGGGAGGACATGATGACCAGACATTGGAGTGGGGACAGTGGTCCTCAGTCCCACTCAGCCTGCCGGACCTTCAAGGGGGCCTAGAGGAGCTATGGGGGACCATAGGGTTGAGGAAGGCCTCCTAATTAAGGCCGAGGCCTGTTTGAGCACCCGACCATCTCCTGATGTGGTGAGTCCATCTCCCTCAGTAAAATTAAAAAGACAGAGAAGAATGGAGCGCAGAAATTCTGGTCGGAAGAAAAACGGGAAACGGAACCGGCAGATGATGGAATGGGATGACCCTAGGAAATGGCTAGGGAAGGGGGATTTTAAGGAAAATGTGGAAAATAAATCCAAGAATAAAAGTAACAGTGTTGTGAAGAGCATGATTTCCCCAGTTACCCCACCAGACCCTCTGAAAGAAAAAGGGATGTGGAGGAAAAGGCTGAAGCATGGACACTGGATTCCGGAACGGCACAACGTATACCGGAGGAGCCATGGGGGGCTGGTGAAGACCAGAACAGGAGCGGTGACCGCTCCGTCCGTGGAGCCCAGAGCCTGTACCCACTGGTGGCCATTTTGGGCAGAAAAGGTGAGCAACTTGCGTCACTCATTAATGTCTGCCAGATTTTTTCAGGCAACCGGAGACTGGGGATTCTGGACGTTTGACCCAGGGGGGACACTTCCTGAGTGGACCTGGAGAGGGGGACCCTCCTGGTGGCCGCTGGACATAGGCCGCTCGGCCCTCCCCGAGGTCAGAGCTGAGGAGGAGGGTGTGTGGCAGCCCGAAGGGTTGCACCACAAAATGGCTGCCTGGCCTCCAACACATGGCAGCCATTTTTCACTACATTTCCCAGCATGCCACCGCAACACCTGAACGAAGTCAGGCAATGGGAGCTAACGACCAGCTGAAGGCCATTGCAAGGCCTATTTAAAGGTCTCGCTCCCATTGTTCTGCGAAAGGAGTAGGAACGAGCTGTGAAAGGAGTTGCTGTGCGAGTTTGGTGAGTAAATACCTGTGAAGTCATTGACCAGCCAGGATTTACAAGGAGCTGTGAGAGAGAGTGTTTTTGTGTTGGATTGGATTGATTGGAATTGGATTACGGACTGGACAACGGAACTTGGACCTGGATTGCGGATTTGGAACGGACATCGACGAAGAGACAAGAATTGTGGACTTTGTGTTCGTATTCCCCAAAAGACCCCACCCTGCGTTTTGTGTTGTTTGTTTAATAAATCATAATTTCTGCTGATATTACTGCCTCCTCAGTGTTCTTACACTTGCCTACGCCCTCTGAAAGGTCAGTGAGTGTCGCCCAACCCTTGGGGACGCCACAATGTATACAAACAACATCATAAAAAACAACAATGACATGGTGCTTTATATATGAGTAAATGAGAAATGAGGGATCCTTTAAATGGGTGTGATAAATGTGAATCCTGAATATATACATTTATGCTTTAAATTTAAACTTTATGCTCAGGCATCTCAAAAGACAGGTGCTTTGGTCTCTTTGCAATTTATTGTGATGGAACAATTCATTTGTTTTGTTTGTAATTGTCATTAATCTGACAGAGTACAATTAGAAATACATTATTTAACATGTTAAAATTAATTTTGAATGACAGTTTGATAGACTGCATGAAAGGGGACGGGGCTTATTCTGCACATGTCCAGTGGGGTCCCCTGCACACACTACCCTGCCTCTTTGCCTGCCATGGCTACAGAGCCCAGAGGCTCTGTCTCTCTCAGTGCGTAACCTTGAGGATAAGGCCAGTGGCCCCTGCATAGTGACCCAACCCTGACCCGCGATACAATACTATGTAAACACACCACACAGGGACAGCCCCAGGACTGAGCGTGTGTGACAGGGGAGGGGGGCGGGAGCAGTCTGTTTTGTGACACAGGTCATTAGTGGACATCAAGCACCTGTGTAAATCCAGTACTCTGGAACAATTCTGCCTGGAGCAAAAAAAACAAAAACAACAAGCAACAGAAACAGAAACATCTCTGCAACTTAATGTTGCCAAGACATCAGCCAACCTTTCACTCAGAGGCTATCTGAGAGTGTGTGATTTACGGCACACCGACACACAGCTCTCAAGAGGGAGAAGTGGAGAGCCGTGCTGACAAAGAGCACTTTCAAAGATTGATAGCTTGTTCTTTTTTTTTGTTGTTGTTTTTTTTTCCCCACCTTCTCCATCCAAGCAGGTCACATATATAACAGTTTTAAGCTAAAAACAAATTCACTATATATACTATATATACACAGTACCAATTAAATATCCCTCAGAAAGACATGAAAAGTCTGTTTTCTGGGACAAGAGGGATATTTACCCAGCATTCTACTAATTCAAATAGCAGAGAAATAGAAAAAAGATATGTTGTTTGCACTATATACTGAATTTAGATATAGCAGATTTAACATGTTTTTCTCCTGGTCACCGGTAGTGTTGTTGTCCTCCGTCAGTCACATGGAGGATAAATATGTCCATTAGAGAGAGAGACGGTGAGCACATACTCGTGAAGACCTTAACCCTAATAATAATAATTTAGACATTATTCACCTTAATTTATATAAAATAAATGTTAATTAACCTCTCTCTTCCCTTTGTATAACAGGTTTTGTGGTATGAACATCATACATGTCAATGATTTGACTTTTACTTGCTGTTCGATAGCTCGAGTGATGATCTCTAGCCATATTAATGCACTCCTGTAAGTTACTTTGGGTAAATGAGTGTGCCAAATAACTCAGTTGTAAAATTGTACATAAGGCCGTTTGCTGCTAATCCCACTGCGATTCCAAATAGTAAGAGTGGTCCAGGGCGTAACCCCCCTACACATGCACACAAATGAGAAGCTCCAGTGTTTTGGGTAAGGTGTCTTTTTCCCCCCAGAGGGAAGTGTGGACCTGATCCCAGAACGACTTTCCTGACATATTTTCTTGACATACAGAAACAAATACTATGAACCTTTGCCCATTCCAGAAAGGTAACAGGAATCCAGAGTCACTGACTGTCAAGAAAAACATTGTTTTGGCAGCTGGCAGGTAGTAAGCGTTGGCTAGTTTCATCAGATAGTTTTCAATGCTTGCTGCAGTGCTTCTCTGCCTCTAGTGGAAAAACATTGTTACTGCAGGTTCCTTACTGGGTGAGTCATTCAGTAAAGGATTAAGGGGCACCACCATTGCAGGACTGCGTCTTTACTACTTACTCAGGTGTTTTTTTGTTTTGCTTTTAATTTATTATGAAATTTGTAAACAGTGGCTAGTAATTTACTGAAATGCGGACGAGAGTGAACTTTGTAGAGGGGCTCAATCACTTTCAACATATGTTTAAAACCTGTGTTCTCGACAACGAGTATGGTCGCAGATGTGCTGCTATAAACACACCTACGGCGTTTGTTATTGCTTTGGCCCAGTCTGAATTATCAGCGAGAGGCTGCTTAAATGCCATGCTGAGCTGTATTTGCACTCCACTCTGTTTTTTCCTTGTACCAGTGATATTCACATTCGGGTGATGCCATCTCAAATTAGTTTGACGTACTGCCAGCGACATACCCGATCTCAGTTGAACAATGCCGGCACGCTGTTTTCGTCCAATTCGGACTCGGGTTTTGAATCAAGTTCCGCACACAAACATTTCTGCACATGCGGTAGTGGTTAAAGCAAGATTGCATGTACCGAACAGTTCAGTACAAATATGTGTACCATTACACCCCTAATAAAGACATAAGCTAAAAAAACACAGGCAGTACAGTGACAAAAATGTAATTAAAAAAACACAATTAGTAACACCTGTCAGTTGAAGGCCTGTCTGAACAAATGGGTCTTTAAATGCTGCTTAAAAATGTCAACAGTGTTGGCAGATCTAATATCAAAGGGAAATCTGTTCCATAGCCTGGGAGCCACAGTGGCAAAAGCACGATCACCCTTTGTCTTCAGTCTAAACCGAGGGATAGCCAGCAGCCCCTGGACCTAAGAGACCTACTGGTTGAATATGGGGACAGCATTTCACTAATATATGCAGGAGCCTGACCATGCAGTGCCTTATATGCAGTCAACGTGATTTTAAAATTGATCCTGAATTTAATTGGTAACCAATGAAGTGTAGCCAATATGGGTGTAATATGAGCCCTTTGACAGGCTCTAGTCAACAGCCTTGGAGCGGCATTCTGGACTAACTGGGATCGATCCAATGCTGATTTGCTGAGGCAGTTAAAAAGGGTATTGCAATAGTCCAGGCGGGATTAAATAAAAGAATGGATAATTGTTTTCAGCTGAGAAGTAGACACCACAGATCTTAATTTAGAAATATTCCTCAGCTGGAAAAAACATGACCTGGTCAGCTTCCTGACGTGTTGTTAAAAATTCACGTGCTGATTGAAAATACGTTTTTTTAAATTGGACTTAATATTTTATGACAGCGGGCTGATACACTGCTAAACCTTGAATGCTGTGCTGTCAGGGCCAATAATAAGAACCTCAATTTTATCCAAGTTCAATTGTAGGAAGTTGTTTGACATCCAGTCCTTGATGGCAGCTACACAGTCCTGTACGATGGCTAACTTATCCAATTGGTCAGGTTTAAAGGAAAGGTACAGCTGTGTGTCATCCGAATAGTAGTGATAAGAGATCGATTTAAAACAACTAATAATTTGCCCTAGGGGAAGCATATATAATGAGAATAAAATAGGAGCCAGGGTTGAGGCTTGGGGCACTCCGCAATGTGATTCAAGTGAAGACACAAAGTTTAAAAAGTCTTAAAATAGAGACAGAAAAGTTTCTGTCAGAAAGATAGGTTGAGAACCTATCCAGGGATGACCCAGCTATACCTAGCCACTGCCTAAGCCTCTCAATAAGGATACTGTGATCGATAGTGTGAAAAGCTGCACTAAGGTCCAACAGTATCAAGATTGAGCATTCGCCAGCATCTGCATGCATCAAGATGTCAGTTGAGACTGAGGAGATCTGATTCAGTAGAATGCTTCTGACGAAAACCCAACTGGAACTTGTCAAAGATATTGTGGGTTTCCACAACATTCATTATTTGTTTAACAACCACTTTCTACAGGGAAAAGAACAGTTGTCTTAATAGTTCAGAAGAAACTTTTGATCTTGTTACAAATATTAACTACCACACTGAGTAATTAAAAAATGCTAATAATAAGTAACCGGTGATGGGTTGTTCTTTATAAACTGTTATAAAAACAGAATAAATGTATTGGATGGAGGCTTTAGTTGTTATATTTATATATATTTATATAATATTAAAAAATAAATGTAACAAATATTAACTACCACACTGAGTAATTAAAAAATGCTAATAATAAGTAACTGGTGATGGGTTGTTCTTTATAAACTGTTATAAAAACAGAATAAATGTATTGGATGGAGGCTTTAGTTGTTATATTTATATATATGTATATAATATAGTTATATACATTAATTGATAAATATTAATTTGTGTACATGTGATCACATGATATACAGTGGGGAAAATAAGTATTTCACCCCCTGCTGATTTTGTGAGTTTGCCCCCTTACAAAGAAAGGAACGGAATGGTCGGTCTATAAATTTCATGGTAGGTTCATCTTAACAGTGAGAGACAGAATATTTAAAAAAATCCCAGAAAATCACATTATATGAATTTTAAACATTTATTTGTGTTTTATTGAGGAAAATAAGTATTTCACCCCCTAGCAAAACAGCAAGAATTCTGGCTCCCACCGACCGGTTATGTGACCAGGAGGCACACAGATTAGTCCTCTTACTTAATTAGTACTCCTAATTAAGTACTCGTTACCTGTATAAAAGACAACTGTCCACAGAATCAATCAATGAATCAGATTCCAACCTCTTCACAATGGGCAAGACCAAAGAATTGTCTAAGGACATCAGGGACAAAATTGTAGACCTGCACAAGACTGGAATGGGCTACAAGACCATTGGCAAGCAGCTTGGTGAGAAGGAGTCAACTGTTGGTGCGATAATTAGAAAATGGAAGAAACACCAATTGACCATCAATCTCCCTCGGACTGGGGCTCCACGCAAGATCTCACCTCGTGGAGTGAACCTGATCATGAGAAAGGTGAGGGAACAACCCAGAACTACACGACTGGAGCTTGTTGATGATCTCAAGGCAGCTGGGACCACAGTCACCAAGATGACCATTGGTAACACACTACGCCGTAATGGATTGAAATCCTGTAGTGCCCGCAAGGTCCCCCTGCTCAAAAAGGCACATGTACAGGCCCGTCTGAAGTTTGCCAATGAGCACCTGGATGATTCAGAGGAAGCTTGGGAGAAAGTGCTGTGGTCAGATGAGACTAAAATCGAGCTCTTTGGCATCAACTCGACTCGCCGTGTTTCGAGGAAGAAAAAAGCTGCCTTGGACCCGAAGAACACCATCCCCACCGCCAAGCATGGCGGTGGAAACATTATGCTTTGGGGCTGTTTCTCTGCTAAGGGCACAGGACGACTTCACCGGATCGAGGGGAGGATGAATGGGGCCATGTACCGGGAAATCTTGGGTGAGAACCTCCTTCCCTCAGCCAGGACACTGAAAATGGATTTCTAAGGATTTGGAGAGGATCTGCAAAGAGGAGTGGGCCAAAATCCCTCCTGGGATCTGCGCAAACTTGGTGACCAACTACAAGAAACGTCTGACCGCTGTGCTTGCCAACAAGGGTTTCTCCACCAAGTACTGAGTCATGTTTTGCTAGGGGTGAAATACTTATTTTCCTCAATAAAACACAAATAAATGTTTAAAATTCATATAATGTGATTTTCTGGATTTTTTTAAATATTCTGTCTCTCACTGTTAAGATGAACCTACCATGAAAATTATAGACCGTTCCTTTCTTTGTAAGGGGGCAAACTCACAAAATCAGCAGGGGGTGAAATACTTATTTTCCCCACTGTACATACACTATATGGCCAAAAGTCAGGGGACACCCCTACTAATTATTGAGTTCAGGTGTTTCAGCCACACCCATTGCCAACAGGTGCATAAAATCCAGCACATAGCCATGCAATCTCCACAGACAAACATTTAGAATTCAGAATGGTTTGTAAAGAGCTCAGTGACTTTCAACGCGGCACTGTCATAGGATGCCACCTTTGCCACAAGTCAGTTCATGAAATTTCTGCCCTACTAGATGTGCCCCGGTCATCTGTAAGTGCTATTATTGTGAAGTGGAAGCGCCTAGGAGCAACAACAGCTCGGCCACGAAGTGGTAGACCACGCAAACTCACAGAGCGGGGCCGACGAGTGCTGAAGCGCATAACGCATAAAAATTGCCTATCATCTGCTGCATCACTCACTACAGATTACCAAACTGCCTCTGGAAGCACCATCAGCACAAGAACTGTGTGTCAGGAGCTTCATGGAATGGGTTTCCATGGCCGATCAGCTGCACACAAGCCTCACATCACCTTGCGCAATGCCAAGCGTCGGCTGGAGTGGTGTAAAGCATGCCGCAACTGGACTCTGGAGCAGTGGAAACATGTTCTTTGGAGTGATGAATCACGCTTCACTATCTGGCAGTCTGATGGATGAATCTGGGTTTGGCGGATGCCAGGAGAACGCTACCTTCCGGAATGCATAGTGCCTACTGTAAAGTTTGGTGGAGGAGGGATAATGGTCTGGGGCTCTCTGGTTTCTCAGGGTTTGGGATAGGCCCCTTAGTTCCAGTGAAGGGTATTATTGATGCTACAAGATACGAAGACATCTTAGCCAATTGGGCGCTTCCAACTTTGTGGCAACAGTTTGGGGAAGGCCCTTTGCTGTTCCAGCATGACTGTGCCCCTGTGCACAAAGCGAGGTCCATAAAGACATGGTTAGACGAGTTTGGTGTGGAGGAACTCGACTGGCATGCACACAGCCCTGACCTCAACCCCATTGAACACCTTTGGGAGGAATTAGAACGCTAATTGTGAGCCAGGCCTTCTTGTCCAACATCAGTGCCTGACCTCACAGATGCTCTTTTGGCTGAATGGGCACAAATTCCCACAGACACACTCCAAAATCTTGTGGAAAGCCTTCCCAGAAGAGTGGCAGCTGTCATAGCCAACAAGCTCATATAGGTGTGATGGTCAGGTGTCCACTGACTTTTGGCCATATAGTGTATGTGTCAATATTGTGACGATTGTGATAAGGACCCAGACGCAGATCAGGACTTAGGCAAAAGAGTAGTTTATTGGGAAGCAGGGGTCAAATCCAGGAGTCAGATATAGCGAAGGTACAGAATCACAATGCAGAGAGTAGTCACAAAAAGGCAGTCCAAAAAGTCAAAACAGGTAGGCAGAAAGGCAAACTGACAGAATCGCTAGGCAGGCTCGGAGTCGTAAACAGAAGCGATGTCTCGGAAAAATCAATAAACACTGGCTGAATAAGAGTAGGCACAGGGAATAAGGATAAAGTACAGAACAGGAAAGAACATAGACTTAAATACAAGCAGGGAAGGGAACACAAAGGGAATCAGGTGTGACTGGGAGGAGAGAGGTAGGAACACAGGTATAAACAATGGGAATCGATAATCTAATAACGAGGGGATTCGCTAATAGAATAACGAGGGGAAACGAAAGACACGGACTGGGAAACATAAACACATATACAATAAACGACCTGGGAGATCAGGCAGACACGTGCATAGTTAGAAGGGGAGGAACGCAAAGAGAGAAGCTGCGTGCGAATGAAAGGGAAAGTGAAAAGCTAATCAGGGATACGATAATGAGAGAATGAGCGAAAGTTAGAAGCGTGAGATAATTAGTGATTAGTAGTGTTAGTAACTTAATCTAAATCCCTAATGTTAGTAGATTAGTTGGTTAGTACTATATACATCTAACTAATATATACAAAGTGTAATATAGAAAGTAAGAAGGAAGAAAAATGAGATTAGAAACGAAGACGGAAAAACCGAAACATTTCCCGAAGTGCAAATGACAAAGACAAGGAGTGGATCTAGAACCGGAACAATAACAGACGGGGAACAGAACGTGAATGGAACAAGACACGAAGAATGATAAATAAACAAAGTACAAAAACAAACCGAACAGACACTCAGAACATAACAGTACTCGAAGAATGATAAATAAACAAAGTACAAAAACAAACCGAACAGACACTCAGAACGTAACAAATATGCCATATTTAAGTGGAAATGTGTGGTGTATATGTGACAACATGTGAAATTCATGCAATTAAATTGCATGTAAATCATGTAATTCTCTATAAGGGTAGTACTGATGTGTGTGGGTGAGTCTATCTGTATCTAAGCAGTGTGCTACAGCATTGAAAAAGGACTACAGGATGCTGGGATACATAGCAAAAAGTATTGTGTATAAATCAAAGCAGGTTATATTAATGTTATATAATGCCTTTATCAGACTTCACTGAGAGTACTGTGTGTAGTTCTGGGCACCACACTACAAGAACGATATAGAAGCTCAAAGAAGGGCAACCAAATTGGTACCTGGTATGAAAGGCACCACTTGGGCTATTCAAGTCCAGGCTTGATGCAGTATATATTTATTTATTCATCTATTTGTAAGGGACAAACACAACAAACAAACAAACCAAAAAAAAACACCTTTAGAACATGAGGTCAAATACAGTAATGATTAGTTGGTGTCACAATTACAATTTTGGCCAAGTTTTAGCCAGGACAACCTGTAAGTGTGAGGTTGGAGTAATTCATGAAATTGTCAAAACTGAGCAAATTGTACTTCTTTAGGATATTGAAGTGATGGAATCTTAGCGATTTCTTGGCCACGACTTTGATAGCTTGGTTCTAGAGGGATGTTAATGGTTTGATGGCGGAGGCTGATGCCTGGGACTAAGAGGTTATGCAATATGAGAGATGAGAGAAAATCATGGCATGCATAAATGTCAGGGCTGTATGGAATGGTAAGCAGTGTCTGATTTGCCTAAAGGTTTGAAGATTGGTCCTAACAATTCTACCAATTTTTTTTTAGCTGAGAGTCCAAAACAATTCCACGGTACTTAAAATCCTGTACTGTCTTTAGTTCATTGTCTTTTATCCTCACACTGAAGGTTTCTGTGGCTGGGAGCATTCTAGTTGAGAAACACATACAGAGTTTTTTTACATTCAATGTTAGGTAGGAAGTCTAAAGCCAGTGTGCCATCTTGACCAAGCAGTCTGTTAGTTTAGCTGCAGCAATAGTAGGTGTTTTTGCCGCCACAAACAAAACAGTGTTGTCAGCGTACATTTGTAACCCAACTCCTGTGCAACACTCAGAGATGTTGTTGATATATAAACTAAACAACAAATGTCCAAGCACTGATCCTTCTGGAATACCCATTTTACTTTCACGGCATTCTGTGAATACAACAGTTATGATTTTATGTACCGAATCCTGATTCATCTCATCTCATCTCATCTTCAGCCGCTTATTCCTAGTTAGTTATTCCTAGGGGGGGCTGGAGCCTATCCCAGCATGCATTGGGGCGAGAGGCAGGAATACACCAGTGGTGGGCCATCAGGGCCTGCAAGGCCTTCTCTGCTGGCCTAAAAAATATCTGAATCACAGACTGATGTTAATTATATTTTGTCCATGAATACTTATTAAATAATTCCAAATGGTCTGTCTGCTTCCTTTCATAGCTTTTCCCTGGTTGCGCTGCGTCCAGACGTGTATTTTCATATTAAAGCATTTAACCAATCACATTTCAGCCATCATTTGTTGCCACGGTCAAATAAATCTGCCTGGAGGCCTTCACAATCAATTCTGAAGGCCCTGTAGCATAAAATAAGTGTTGATCAAAGTGTTGCTTCAACCAATCAAATTTTGAGTTGGAGACACCAAGGCCTTCTAGAAGGCCTAGGTACGTCAGCGTATTCACACCCTTTGATTGGATAGTCAGAGAGTATCTGACTATGATGTAATGTGATTGGTTAAATGCTTTAATATGAAAATACACGTCTGGAAGGAGCGCAGCCAGGGGAAAAGCTATGAAAGGAAGCGGACAGACCATTTTGAATGATTTGAACCATTTATTGAGTTATTAATAACAAGCTAGCCATCATGCAAGGCAGATAATAACATTACATTACATTACATTACATTACATTATAGGCATTTGGCAGACGCTCTTATCCAGAGCGACGTACAACAAAGTGTTAACCGTAGTCAAGAACAGTTTAGCTGAAAGCCACCCTAGTGGGAAGTACAATTCCTGGGTGCTAGGAGCAACCACATAGTTAAACTAGGACCCTGTAGGTAAATCTGTAGCCACAATTCAGAGGTAGCAGTAAAGCACTCAATGCAGGAAATAATGCCTAAGCCTAATACAATACATAAACAAGTAGACGTGTAAACTAAGCAACTATGTCCCTAAGTTAACAAAAACTGGACTACGGGGAGAGGTGCACCCTGAAGAGGTGAGTCTTCAGTCGCCGCTGAAGGTGGCCAGGGTCTCAGCTGTTCTGACTTCCACAGGAAGGTCATTCCACCATCGTGGAGCCAGAACCGACAGGAGACGTGACCGGGAAGCGCAGGGGGGGAGGTGCTAGGCGTCCTGAGGTAGCAGAACGGAGAGGTCTGGCAGGTGTGTAGGGTTTGAAGATCTTGGTGAGGTATGTTGGGGCTGATCCCTTGACTGCCTGGTATGCTAGGACCAATGTCTTGAATTTGATGCGAGCTATAACAGGCAGCCAGTGGAGGGTAGTGAGCAGGGGGTGACATGGGAGTGTCGAGGAAGGTTGTAGATCAGACGGGCCGCAGCGTTCTGGATGAGTTGCAGGGGTCTGATAGCAGATGCGGGAAGGCCAGCCAGGAGCGAGTTGCAGTAGTCCAAGCGGGACAGTACCATTGCTTGGACCAGGAGCTGGGTAGAGTACGTGGTAAGGAAGGGACGGATCCTCCTGATGTTATACAGGAAGAATCTGCACGCCCGGCTTACCGCTGCAATGTTCATTGATAGGGACAGCCTGTTGTCCATCACCACACCGAGATTCTTCGCGCAGGGTGATTATGTCACCAGGGTGTCACCTAGAGAAATGGAGAAATCAAGGTGGGGAGAGTTTAGGGCAGGAATGAAGATTAGCTCTGTTTTACCTGGGTTGAGCTTTAGGTGGTGACTGTCCATCCAGCTCTGAATGTCCCCCAGGCAAGCAGCGATGCGGGTAGAGACCTGAGTGTCTGATGGGGAGAAGGAGAGAAAGAGTTGGTGTCATCAGCATAACAATGGTAAGATAAGCCGTGGGCAGAGATTACAGAGCCAAGGGAGCGGGTGTACAGGAGAAGAGAAGGGGACCGAGGACTGAGCCCTGTGGAACCCCGGTGGGGAGGGAGCAAGGCGGTGATACTTTACCAGCCCAGGCAACCTGGAAGGAGCGACCGAGAGGTAGGACTCGATCCAGGCGAGGCTGTACCGCAGATCCCTGTTGCTGCCAGGGAGGACAGGAGGATGGAGTGCTCCACAGTGTCGAAGGCAGCGGAGAGATCAAGCAGGATCAGGATGGAGGAGAGGGAGGCGGCTCGTGCGGTGTGAAGAGCTTCATTGACCGAGAGGAGAGCGGTTTCTGTTGAGTGGCCAGGTCTGAAGCCGGACTGGTAGGGGTCCAGCAGGTTATTTTCTGTAAGGAAAGCAGAGAGTTGGTGAGATACCGCTCTTTCGAGGGTTTTAGACAGGAAGGGGAGGAGGGATACTGGGCGATAATTCTGGATAACTGAGGGGTCTAGAGTGGGTTTTTTCAGCAGAGGGGTGATATGGGCCCTTTTGAAGGGCGAGGGGAAACAACCAGAAGACAGGGAGGAGTTCACAAGGGAGGTGACAAATGGGAGGATGTCAGGTGTGATCGCCTGGAGGAGGGATGAAGGGATAGGGTCGAGGGCACAAGTGGTAGGGCGGTGGGAGAGGAGGAGGTGGGAAATATCAGAGTCTGAGAGGGGAGAAAAAGAGGGGAAGCAGGGGGAGGGCACAGAGGGAGTGGAGGGCACCGCGGGAGTGGAAGGCACAGAGGGAGTGGAGGGAGCAGAGGGAGTGGAAGGCACAGAGGGAGTGGAGGGAGCAGAGGGAGTGGAAGGCACAGAGGGAGTGGAGGGAGCAGAGGGAGTGGAAGGCACAGAGGGAGTGGAGGGAGCAGAGGAGCAGAGGAGCGGAGGGAGCGGAGGGAGCGGAGGGAGCGGAGGGAGGAGCAGGAGTGGAGGGCACAGCGGGAGTGGAGGGCACAAAGGAGCTGCGGATGTCTGCAATTTTCTCCTTGAAGAAAGCAGCAAAGTCATCTGCGGTGAAGGGGGACTGAAGTGGGGGAGGAGGTGTGCTGAGGAGAGAGGAGAAAATAGAGAACAGTTGACGAGGTTTAGATATAGAATTTTGAATTTTAGTTTGGTAGAAGATTGCCTTAGCGGCAGTGACAGCAGAAGAAAACACAGACAGTAAAGACTGATAGGATGAAAGGCTGCATAACAAAATGTTATAGATAGCATAACTATCCCACACTGAACACAGGCTGGTTCTGGTTCTGCCGATCCGGTCTCGCGGTGAGAAGAGAACCGTGTCTCTCTGGTGGCAGCAGTGAGTTGTCTTTCTGTAAGCACAGATTCTCACCCGCTGTGATGAGGCAGGCCTGGGTCTGTGAGAGGGACAGTGACCCCCCGTCTTCCTCTGTTATGTCCTGTCCCTACACCGTCCCCATAGCCCCATGTTTATACTGCATTTCTGCATAATAAGAATAAGATGGTTTTTATAGCCATAAAATAGTTATTGAGGGGTGGATCGATTCAGACGGAGCCATAGGCGTAGCGTGGGGGGGTGCCCCCCGGTCCGCGGAAAATGAAACGGTGAACGGTGAAAGGTTGGGCAGCGCACACGTTACTGCGCTACGCCACTGGGCAGAGCACTACTGAAGGCCTAGGTGTGAAATGCACGGCCCGCCACTGGAATACACCCTGGACAGGTCGCCAATCCATCGCAGGGCACTACATACACCATTCACTCACACACTAAAAACATTTGTAATCTCCTTAGGGTCTGTAATTGTGGTATTCTCAATCTTAAACTCCTTAACAGAGCTCTGTTTCTGAGGTGTACCAAACTGTATATTTGTTTCCAGTCATTAGAATCGTTCCCCTTGCTGTTTTCAATCAGCTTGATAAAGTACTGTGCTTTTGCAGTGCATAATTATTTGTTTCTTAAAGGCTTAAAAGTTACGATGTCAGTGTTTCTTTTTGATTTCAGGGAGATTTTTAGGGCCTGATCTCTCTTTTTCATTGGAGTCCAGATTTCCTTTGTCAGCCAAGGCAATTCATTTTTCCTGGGTTTTGTTTAACAAACCTGTGTATACTTATCCATAATGTTTTTGATTGGGCCCATGGGGTTATTGCAGCCATTATTCAAATCATCAGATTTTAGTATGTCTTCACAGTTTTTGCAGCAGCTCAGATTGAAATTGAGCCCAGTTGCCAGATGATTTGGAATGCCTTTTATTGTCATTGAATTGGTTGCATGGGCTGAGAATCTTTTTTTGGTTAATTTACGAGCAAATAAAGTCAAATTATGATCAGATAGGCCTATAATTGGATTGTATGTTTTAGTTACACGATCTAGGGTTGTTTGAGAATATTAAATCAATCAAGGTCTGAGAATTTATGGCAATTCTTGTTGAAGTAGTGACCATTTGTTTCAGATTGAGCTTTGAAGTTATGCTTTTGAGTTTTTCCTTATTTTTCTTGTCCAACCAGATGATATTCAAATCACTAAGAACATATATTTCTTTATGATGATCCAACATTTTCAGCAGTGCTTCAAAATCATTATAGAATGGAGTGTCATGTGAGGGAGCGTTATACATGACCAACACATCAAAATACATTTGGGGTGACAGGATAATCCGTACAGCCAAACATTCCATTTGGGATTCTAGTTCGATTTCACAGCTGTTAATGGTATCTTTAATGTACAGTCAAGCCGGAAAGTCTACACACCCCTTTCACCCTTTCCACGTTTCATTGCGTTACAGACTTATTCTACAATAGATTAAGTACATTTTTTGTCTCAAAATTCTACACAAAATAGCCCATACTGACAAAGTGAAAACCGGTTTTTAGGCATTTGTGCTAATTTATTAAAAATCTAAATGTAAAATATGAAGGTCTGATTGATGGAGTGCTGCAGAGATTTGTGTCCTTCTGCCAGGTTCTCCCATCGCTGCAGAGGAACTCTGAAGCTCTCTTAGAGTGGCCATTGGGTTCTTGGTCACCTCCCTGACCAAGGCCCTTCTTGCCCGGTTACTGAGTTTGGCTGGATGGCCAGCTCTAAGAAGAGTTGTGGTGGTTCCAAACTTCTTCCATTTCACAATGATGGAGCCCACTGTTCTCCTGGGTGCTTTCAATGCTTTAGCAATGTTTTATACCCTTCCCCATATCTATGCCTCAACACAATTCTATCTCGGAGGTCTATGGAGAGTTCCTAGGACTTCATGGCTTGGTTTTTACTCTGACATGCACTGTCAACTGTGGGACCTTATATAGGCAGGTGTTGGCAATCCCCAATCATGTCCAATCAATTAATTTACCACAGGTGGACCCCAATTAAGTTGTAGAAACATCTCAAGCAGTATCAGTGGAAACAAAATGCACCTCAGCTCACTTTTGGGTGTCATACTTGTGTACATATGATATTTTACATTTAGATTTTTAATAAATTAGCACAAATGTCTAAAAACCTGTTTTCACTTTGTCATTATGGGCTATTTTGTGTCGTATTTTGAGACAAAAAATGAACTTAATCTATTAGAATAAGTCTGTAACGCAATGAAACGTGGAAAGGGTGAAAGGGGTGTGCAGGCTTTCCGGCTTGACTGTACATTATTACACCTCCACCTTTCCCCAAACATACAGTACTGTGCAAAGTTTTTAGGCAGGTGTGAAAAAATGCTGTAAAGTAAGAATGCTTTAAAAAATAGAAGTGTTCATAGTTTATTTTTATCAATTAACAAAATGCAAAGTGAATGAACATGTCAGGGCAGGGACCAGAAAACCAGGCGCGGACCCAGAAATGCAGAAACTTATTTTATTAAGTGAACAGGCAAAGGTCAGGCAGGAGTAATCAGGGCAATGCAGAGATCCAAAGGATGGTCGGGGACAGGCAGAGTTCGTTACGGGCTTCAGGGGTATCAGGGGCAGGCAAGGCGTAGTCAGTGGGCAGGCAAAGGTCGAAAACGAGAAGGCAGTCCAGGGAACACAGGGAGGAGCGGGAACGAGACTGGGGTACTGACGAACACTGGAGCACAAACACGAACACGAACACGAAGCCACAAAACGCTGGGAAACAGAGATAACGCGGGAGAGTAATGTGAGCATAACGCAAAGCACAAGACAATCTGGCAACGAACATGGGAAAACACACAGCTTAAATACATTTAGACATAACGAGAAACAATCAGGAATAAACATGAATGCAGCTGACTGCAATCAGACACATGAGGAATTAAGTGAAAACGATAATACAATAACGAGACAATCAGGAAATGAACATGGGAAACGAACAGCTAACTACATCAGACATAACAAGAAACAATCAGGAATTAACATGAATGCAGCTAACTGCAATCAGACACATGAGGAACAGGTGAAAACAATACAATGACAAGACTGGGAACAGGTAGGTGAAAGTGAAAACACGGACCAGACAACCAGGAAAACATGGAGCGAATGAAAACACCTAATTACGGGGAACACGAACACGAGACGTGACAGTACCCCCCCCCTAGGGACGCCACCTGGCGGATCACCAACCTGTATCGGATGCCGACGCAGGAATTCCTGGATTAGGAGGGTCGACGATATGTCTCTCGGCACCCAACTGCGCGTTCGGGGACCGTACCCTCCCAATCCACCAGAAATTGGCGACCACGGCCCCTGCGTCGGACATCCAGCAGGCGGCGAACGGTGTAGACTGGGCCCCTTCGATGAGCCGGGGGAGGTGGGGTGGACAGGAGGGCTAAAACGAGAGACAAGATAGGGTTTGAGACGAGACATGTGAAACACAGGATGGATGCGGCGTAGGGGAGGGGGGAGGCGCAACTGTATGGCCGAGGGGGTGATAACACGAATGATGGGGTAGGGACCAATAAATCTAGGGGATAACTTTTTACAAGATCCCCGCAGGAGAATGTCCTTGGCAGAGAGCCAGACCTTCTGGCCGACCCTGTAGCGAGGGGCCGGACGACGGTGGCGGTCGGCCTGGCTCTTCATGGCTGAGACGTGGCGAAGTAGGGTGACACGTGCTCTCCGCCATGTACTTCGGGCTCTTGAGATGAGGGCCTGGGCAGACGGCACCTCCACCTCCTTCTCCTCCTCTGGGAACAGAGGAGGTTGGTATCCCAAACAACATTTAAAAGGAGAGATTCCGGTAGAGGATACGGGAAGGGAATTGTGGGCGTATTCCACCCAGGGCAGGGAGCGAGACCAGGTAGCCGGAGTTTGTTCGGCCAGACAGCGCAGTCCCTTCCCCAGCTCCTGGTTATAACGCTCAGTCTGGCCATTAGTCTCTGGATGGAACCCAGAGGACAGGTTGGGCTTGGCGCCGATCAGGGAGCAAAACGCTTTCCAGAACCTGCTGGAGAACTGGGGCCCCCGGTCCGAGGTCATCTCCTGTGGTAGTCCATGGAGGCGAAAAACATGTCTCACCATGAGCTCAGCGGTCTCCTTAGCAGAGGGGAGTTTAGGCAGCGGGATGAAATGCACACTCTTAGAAAACCGGTCTACCACCGTAAGGACGACTGTGTTACCTTCAGATGGTGGTAGACCGGTTACAAAGTCCAGGGCGACATGGGACCACGGGCGTGTGGGACAGCCAAGGGCTGAAGGAGACCGCTGGGGCGTGCATTAGAGGTCTTGGACCGAGCACAGGGCACACAAGCTGCCACAAATTCGGCTGTGTCGTCCTTCATGGTGGGCCACCAAAATCTACGGGACATGAAGGCTAATGTCCGTGAAACACCGGGGTGACAGGCCATCGGGAAGAATGTGCCCACTCCAGCACCTGGGGCCGGACGGTCTCAGGCACGAAGAGGGGTTGGCCGGCGTATCTCTGGGAACCTGTGTGGTGTGGAGCGCCTCCTCCACCATCTGAACAATATCAAGCACAGCTGCTGCTACCATGCAGCTGGGCGGCAGGATGGGCTCAGGATTGCCTTCCTCCTCTGGAGAGGCATAGACCCGGATAAGGCCGGCCTTGGTGTTCTTGGAACCAGGGCGAAAAGACAGGGTAAACACAAAACGTGCAAAAATAGAGACCACCTGGCTTGACGTGGATTAAGACGTTGGGCCGAGTGGAGGTACTCCAGGTTACGGTGGTCCGTCCAGACCAGGAATGGCACAGCAGCCCCTTCAAGCCAGTGTCTCCACTCTTCAAGGCTAATTTTATGGCTAAAAGTTCACGGTCACCAATGCTATAATTTCTCTCCGTAGCGGAAAGGCGGTGCGAAAAGAAAGCGCATGGATGTACCTTGTTGTCAGGGCTTCTTTGTGAGAGAATCGCCCTGTCCCTGAATCGGAGGCATCCACCTCCACAACGAACTGACGCGTGGGATCCGGGAGTGCGAGGACAGGGCTGACGTGGAATCGAGACTTGAGTCTCTCGAAGGCTGCCTGGGCATCAGGATTCCATCTGAAACAAATCTTTGTGGATGTTAGAGATATTAACGGTGCGGCGGCGACCGTGCTGTAATTACGCACAAAGCGTCTATAGAAATTTGCAAAACCCGAGGAAGCGTTGGAGTTGCTTGCGATCAGAGGGTATGGGCCATTCCTGTACCGCCTGCACCTTGGCGGAGTCCATCTCCAGATGGCCTCGGGAGATAATGAAACCTAAAAAATTGGACAGAGTCTTTATGGAAATCACATTTCTCTGCTTTAATAAACAATCGGTTCTCTAGCAGTCTCTGGATAACCCGCGTACATGCTGTATGTGTTCCTCTAAGGTTCTAGAGAAAATCAGAATGTCATCCAGGTAGACAGACACAAACTGGGACAGCATGTCCCGGAGGACGCCATTCACCAATCCCTGGAAGACGGCAGGAGCGTTGGTGAGTCCAAATGGCATGGCCAGGTATTCATAATGACCAGAGTGAGTGTTGAATGCGGTCTTCCATTCATCCCCCTGCCGAATCCGGACCAGGTGGTAGGCGTTATGAGATCCAATTTGGTGAAAACTGTCCCTCCTGGAGATTGTCAAATGCCGAAGACATCAATGGGAGAGGGTAGCGGTTCTTCACGGTAATGGCATTGAGACCTCGGTAATCAATGCAAGGACGCAAAGTTCCATCTCTTCTTAACAAAGAAGAAACCAGCACCAGCAGGGGATGACGAAGGGCGGATAATTCCTGATGACAACGAGATGGCAATGTACTCCTCCATGGCTTTGTTCTCTGGGACAGACAATGAGTATAGGTGGCCTCTCGGAGGAGTTGAACCAGGAAATAGGTCGATAGGGCAGTCGTAGGCACGATGAGGTGGCAAGGTGCAGGCACGGGACTTGCTGAAAGCCTGGCCGAGGTCGTGGTATTCAGAGGGCACGAGTGACAGGTCCACTGGTCCTTCTCTAGCCACGGGTGTGGAGTCTCCAGGGGTAGCTGCGGAACGGAGGCATGACTTCTGACAATAAGAGCTCCACTCACGGATGTTACCAGTGGTCCAGTCAATACTGGGATTGTGGGTTGCCAGCCAGGGTCCGCCAAGCACCACTGGAGCATGGGGAGACTCCATGAGATAGAGTGCTAGCTTCTCTCTGTGATTCCCAGAAACAAGCAGCTCCAGGGGCTGGGTGATCTCCTGAATTACTGCTAGAGGCGTACCTGTCAGGGTCTTGGTGCGGAGAGGTGTCGCTAGACGAGACACCGGGATTCCCATGCGACGAACCAGGGTAGGGCAGATGAGGTTGGCATCGCCCCGAGTCAATCAGGGCCTGCACCGAAACTGCTCTCCTTGCCAGGAGAGGAGAACGTGGAGCATGGGACATTGGGGTTGGAAGGTTGAAAGCTGAGAGGCGCCCATCAGAACCTCCCTCTTCACTGACGGGCGTTGTCTTTTACCGGGCACGAAGACCGGAAATGTCCCCTGCCTCCGCAGTAAAGGCAAAGTCCTCCTCCCGGCGGCGCTGGCGTTCGGCCTCGGATAGAGGAGCCCGATTCCCTGCATGGCTCCGCAGTCACAGTGGGTTGAGCGGGAAGTCGGGTCGTGTCGTCGGCCGGAAACGGGAGGAAGCAGGAGACTTGTGACGCCTTCTTCCTCTCTCCTGCAGACGCGTGTCGATTCGGATAGCCAGGTCCACAAGTCTGTCCAGGTCCGGAGGTAGATCGCACACAGTTAGTTCGCCCAGAACCCTGTCGGAAAGACCGTGCATGAAGGCATCGTGAGGTGGCCACGGCATTCCATCCTGCTGAGGTCGCCAGGGTCCGGAACTCGATGGAGTAGTCCGAGACGGATTGTTCTCCTTGGTGAAACTGAAGCAGTTGACGTGCCGCCGCCCGTCCGACCGAGGACCGGGTCAAAACCCTTCTCATCTCCTCCCGAAGGATGAGAAGGTTGTGAGAGCAGGGTGTCCAGACTCCAAGAGAGAGGTTCCCATAGTCGAGCTTTTCCCCAAGGAGTGTGATTACATAGGCGACCCTCGCCTCGTTCCGTAGGAAATGAGGAGGGTTGGAGTTCGAATACTAGCGAGCATTGACTCAAAAAAGCGCGACATGAGTTGGGGTCGCCCAGGTAGCGTTCGGAGAGGGTAATCGTGGTTCGGACCCTCTGATAACCGGCTTGCGTCTGCACCTGGATTACTGCGTTCTGTGCAGAACGGGCCGTTTCTGCAGACTCTTGGATGATTTGGAACATGGGAAAGCTGCTCCGCCAGAGCTTGGACGGTCTGCTGCAACGTCCGCAACTCCGCTTTGTGATGTCCAAGGCGATTCCGTGGTAATGGGCTACGTCGATGGGTTCGGGATCGTCCGCTGGTTCCATCTTGGCCAGATTGTTCTGTCAGGGCAGGGACCAGAAAACCAGGCGCGGACCCAGAAATGCAGAAACTTATTTTATTAAGTGAACAGGCAAAGGTCAGGCAGGAGTAATCAGGGCAATGCAGAGATCCAAAGGATGGTCGGGGACAGGCAGAGTTCGTTACGGGCTTCAGGGGTATCAGGGGCAGGCAAGGCGTAGTCAGTGGGCAGGCAAAGGTCGAAAACGAGAAGGCAGTCCAGGGAACACAGGGAGGAGCGGGAACGAGACTGGGGTACTGACGAACACTGGAGCACAAACACGAACACGAACACGAAGCCACAAAACGCTGGGAAACAGAGATAACGCGGAGAGTAATGTGAGCATAACGCAAAGCACAAGACAATCTGGCAACGAACATGGGAAAACACACAGCTTAAATACATTTAGACATAACGAGAAACAATCAGGAATAAACATGAATGCAGCTGACTGCAATCAGACACATGAGGAATTAAGTGAAAACGATAATACAATAACGAGACAATCAGGAAATGAACATGGGAAACGAACAGCTAACTACATCAGACATAACAAGAAACAATCAGGAATTAACATGAATGCAGCTAACTGCAATCAGACACATGAGGAACAGGTGAAAACAATACAATGACAAGACTGGGAACAGGTAGGTGAAAGTGAAAACACGGACCAGACAACCAGGAAAACATGGAGCGAATGAAAACACCTAATTACGGGAACACGAACACGAGACGTGACAGTACCCCCCTAGGACGCCACCTGGCGGATCACCAACCTGTATCGGATGCCGACGCAGGAATTCCTGGATTAGGGAGGGGTCGACGATATGTCCTCGGGCACCCAACTGCGTTCCTTCGGGACCGCACCCCTCCCAATCCACCAGAAATTGGCGACCACGGCCCCTGCGTCGGACATCCAGCAGGCGGCGAACGGTGTAGACTGGGCCCCCTTCGATGAGCCGGGGGAGGTGGGGTGCGGACAGGAGGCTAAAACGAGAGACAAGATAGGGTTTGAGACGAGACATGTGAAACACAGGATGGATGCGGCGTAGGGGGAGGGGGGAGGCGCAACTGTATGGCCGAGGGGGTGATAACACGAATGATGGGGTAGGGACCAATAAATCTAGGGGATAACTCTTTACAAGATCCCCGCAGGAGAATGTCCTTGGCAGAGAGCCAGACCTTCTGGCCGACCCTGTAGCGAGGGGCCGGACGACGGTGGCGGCCGGCCTGGCTCTTCATGGCTGAGACGTGGCGAAGTAGGGTGACACGTGCTCTCCGCCATGTACTTCGGGCTCTTGAGATGAGGGCCTGGGCAGACGGCACCTCCACCTCCTTCTCTCCTCCTCTGGGAACAGAGGAGGTTGGTATCCCAAACAACATTTAAAAGGAGAGATCCGGTAGAGGATACGGGAAGGGAATTGTGGGCGTATTCCACCCAGGGCAGGGAGCGAGACCAGGTAGCCGGAGTTTGTTCGGCCAGACAGCGCAGTCCCTTCCCAGCTCCTGGTTATAACGCTCAGTCTGGCCATTAGTCTCTGGATGGAACCCAGAGGACAGGTTGGGCTTGGCGCCGATCAGGAGCAAAACGCTTTCCAGAACCTGCTGGAGAACTGGGGCCCCCGGTCCGAGGTCATCTCCTGTGGTAGTCCATGGAGGCGAAAAACATGTCTCACCATGAGCTCAGCGGTCTCCTTAGCAGAGGGGAGTTTAGGCAGCGGGATGAAATGCACACTCTAGAAAACCGGTCTACCACCGTAAGGACGACTGTGTTACCTTCAGATGGTGGTAGACCGGTTACAAAGTCCAGGGCGACATGGGACCACGGGCGTCGTGGGACAGCCAAGGGCTGAAGGAGACCGCTGGGGCGTGCATTAGAGGTCTTGGACCGAGCACAGGGCACACAAGCTGCCACAAATTCGGCTGTGTCGTCCTTCATGGTGGGCCACCAAAATCTACGGGACATGAAGGCTAATGTCCGTGAAACACCGGGTGACAGGCCATCGGGAAGAATGTGCCCACTCCAGCACCTGGGGCCGGACGGTCTCAGGCACGAAGAGGGGGTTGGCCGGCGTATCTCTGGGAACCTGTGTGGTGTGGAGCGCCTCCTCCACCATCTGAACAATATCAAGCACAGCTGCTGCTACCATGCAGCTGGGCGGCAGGATGGGCTCAGGATTGCCTTCCTCCTCTGGAGAGGCATAGACCCGGGATAAGGCGTCGGCCTTGGTGTTCTTGGAACCAGGGCGAAAAGACAGGGTAAACACAAAAACGCAAAAAATAGAGACCACCTGGCTTGACGTGGATTAAGACGTTGGGCGAGTGGAGGTACTCCAGGTTACGGTGGTCCGTCCAGACCAGGAATGGCACAGCAGCCCTTCAAGCCAGTGTCTCCACTCTTCGAAGGCTAATTTTATGGCTAAAGTTCACGGTCACCAATGCTATAATTTCTCTCCGTAGCGGAAAGGCGGTGCGAAAAGAAAGCGCATGGATGTACCTTGTTGTCAGGGCTTCTTTGTGAGAGAATCGCCCCTGTCCCTGAATCGGAGGCATCCACCTCCACAACGAACTGACGCGTGGGATCCGGGAGTGCGAGGACAGGGGCTGACGTGAATCGAGACTTGAGTCTCTCAAGGCTGCCTGGGCATCAGGATTCCATCTGAAACAAATCTTTGTGGATGTTAGAGATATTAACGGTGCGGCGACCGTGCTGTAATTACGCACAAAGCGTCTATAGAAATTTGCAAACCCGAGGAAGCGTTGGAGTTGCTTGCGATCAGAGGGTATGGGCCATTCCTGTACCGCCTGCACCTTGGCGGAGTCCATCTCCAGATGGCCTCGGGAGATAATGAAACCTAAAAATTGGACAGAGTCTTTATGGAAATCACATTTCTCTGCTTTAATAAACAATCGGTTCTCTAGCAGTCTCTGGATAACCCGGCGTACATGCTGTATGTGTTCCTCTAAGGTTCTAGAGAAAATCAGAATGTCATCCAGGTAGACAGACACAAACTGGGACAGCATGTCCCGGAGGACGTCATTCACCAATCCCTGGAAGACGGCAGGAGCGTTGGTGAGTCCAAATGGCATGGCCAGGTATTCATAATGACCAGAGTGAGTGTTGAATGCGGTCTTCCATTCATCCCCCTGCCGAATCCGACCAGGTGGTAGGCGTTGCGGAGATCCAATTTGGTGAAAACTGTCCCTCCTGGAGATTGTCAAATGTCAAGACATCAATGGGAGAGGGTAGCGGTTCTTCACGGTAATGGCATTGAGACCTCGGTAATCAATGCAAGGACGCAAAGTTCCATCTCTTCTTAACAAAGAAGAAACCAGCACCAGCAGGGGATGACGAAGGGCGGATAATTCCTGATGACAACGAGATGGCAATGTACTCCTCCATGGCTTTGTTCTCTGGGACAGACAATGAGTATAGGTGGCCTCTCGGAGGAGTTGAACCAGGAAATAGGTCGATAGGGCAGTCGTAGGCACGATGAGGTGGCAAGGTGCAGGCACGGGACTTGCTGAAAGCCTGGCCGAGGTCGTGGTATTCAGAGGGCACGAGTGACAGGTCCACTGGTCCTTCTCTAGCCACGGGTGTGGAGTCTCCAGGGGTAGCTGCGGAACGGAGGCATGACTTCTGACAATAAGAGCTCCACTCACGGATGTTACCAGTGGTCCAGTCAATACTGGGATTGTGGGTTGCCAGCCAGGGTCCGCCAAGCACCACTGGAGCATGGGGAGACTCCATGAGATAGAGTGCTAGCTTCTCTCTGTGATTCCCAGAAACAAGCAGCTCCAGGGGCTGGGTGATCTCCTGAATTACTGCTAGAGGCGACCTGTCAGGTCTTGGTGCGGAGAGGTGTCGCTAGACGAGACACCGGGATTCCCATGCGACGAACCAGGGTAGGGCAGATGAGGTTGGCATCGGCCCCCGAGTCAATCAGGGCCTGCACCGGAAACTGCTCTCCTTGCCAGGAGAGGAGAACGTGGAGCATGGGACATTGGGGTTGGAAGGTTGAAAGCTGAGAGGCGCCCATCAGAACCTCCCTCTTCACTGACGGGCGTTGTCTTTTACCGGGCACGAAGACCGGAAATGTCCCCTGCCTCCGCAGTAAAGGCAAAGTCCTCCTCCCGGCGGCGCTGGCGTTCGGCCTCGGATAGAGGAGCCCGATTCCCTGCATGGGCTCCGCAGTCACAGTGGGTTGAGCGGGAAGTCGGGTCGTGTCGCCGGCCGGAAACGGGAGGAAGCAGGAGACTTGTGACGCCTTCTTCCTCTCTCCTGCAGACGCGTGTCGATTCGGATAGCCAGGTCCACAAGTCTGTCCAGGTCCGGAGGTAGATCGCACACAGTTAGTTCGTCCAGAACCCTGTCGGAAAGACCGTGCATGAAGGCATCGTAGGTGGCCACGGCATTCCATCCTGCTGAGGTCGCCAGGTCCGGAACTCGATGGAGTAGTCCGAGACGGATTGTTCTCCTTGGTGAAACTGAAGCAGTTGACGTGCCGTCGCCCGTCCGACCGAGGACCGGCCGAAAACCCCTTCTCATCTCCTCCGCGAAGGATGAGAAGGTTGTGAGAGCAGGGTGTCCAGACTCCAAGAGAGAGGTTCCCCATAGTCGAGCTTTTCCCCAAGGAGTGTGATTACATAGGCGACCTCGCTCGTTCCGTAGGAAATGAGGAGGGTTGGAGTTCGAATACTAGCGAGCATTGACTCAAAAAAGCGCGACATGAGTTGGGGTCGCCCAGGTAGCGTTCCGGAGAGGGTAATCGTGGTTCGACCCCTCTGATAACCGGCTTGCGTCTGCACCTGGATTACTGCGTTCTGTGCAGAACGGGCCGTTTCTGCAGACTCTGGATGATTTGGAACATGGACGAAAGCTGCTCCGCCAGAGCTTGGACGGTCTGCTGCAACGTCCGCAACTCCGCTTTGTGATGTCCAAGGCGAATTCCGTGGTAATGGGCTACGTCGATGGGTTCGGATCGGTCCGCTGGTTCCATCTTGGCCAGATTGTTCTGTCAGGGCAGGGACCAGAAAACCAGGCGCGGACCCAGAAATGCAGAAACTTATTTTATTAAGTGAACAGGCAAAGGTCAGGCAGGAGTAATCAGGGCAATGCAGAGATCCAAAGGATGGTCGGGACAGGCAGAGTTCGTTACGGGCTTCAGGGGTATCAGGGGCAGGCAAGGCGTAGTCAGTGGGCAGGCAAAGGTCGAAAACGAGAAGGCAGTCCAGGGAACACAGGGAGGAGCGGAACGAGACTGGGGTACTGACGAACACTGGAGCACAAGCACAAACACGAACACGAACACGAAGCCACAAAACGCTGGGAAACAGAGATAACGCGGGAGAGTAATGTGAGCATAACGCAAAGCACAAGACAATCTGGCAACGAACATGGGAAAACACACAGCTTAAATACATTTAGACATAACGAGAAACAATCAGGAATAAACATGAATGCAGCTGACTGCAATCAGACACATGAGGAATTAAGTGAAAACGATAATACAATAACGAGACAATCAGGAAATGAACATGGGAAACGAACAGCTAACTACATCAGACATAACGAGAAACAATCAGGAATTAACATGAATGCAGCTAACTGCAATCAGACACATGAGGAACAGGTGAAAACAATACAATGACAAGACTGGGAACAGGTAGGTGAAAGTGAAAACACGGACCAGACAACCAGGAAAACATGGAGCGAATGAAAACACCTAATTACGGGGAACACGAACACGAGACGTGACAGAACAGAAGAGAAATCTAAATCTAAATCAATATTTGATGTGACCATCCTTTGCCTTCAAAACAGCATCAATTATTCTAGGTACACTTGCACACAGTTTTTGAAGGAACTCGGCAGGTAGGTTGTTCCAAAAATCTTGGAGAACTAACCACTGTGTATGTAGGCTGCCTCAAATCCTTCTGTCTCTTCATGTAATCCCAGACAGACTCGATGATGTTGAGATCAGGGCTCTGTGGGGGCCAAACCATCACTTCCAGGACTCCTTGTTCTTCTTTACGCTGAAGATAGTTCTTAATGACATTGGCTGTATGTTTGGGGTCGTTGTCCTGCTGCAGAATAAATTTGGTGCCAATCAGACGCCTCCCTGATGGTATTGCATGATGGATAAGTATCTGCCTGTATTTCTCAGCATCGAGGACACCATTAATCCTGACCAAATCCCCAACTCCATTTGCAGAAATGCAGCCCCAAACTTGCAAGGAACCTCCACCATGCTTCACTGTTGCCTCCAGACACATTATTGTACTGCTCTCCAGCTCTTTGGCAAACAGACTGCCTTCTGCTACAGCCAAATATTTCACATTTTGACTCATCAATCCAGAGCATTTCTGCACCCCAGTTCCTATGTTTTCGTGCATAGTGGAGTCGCTTAACCTTGTTTCCACGTCGGAGGTATGGCTTTTTGGCCGCAATTCTTCCATGAAGACCACTTCTGGCCAGACTTCTCTGGACAGTAGATGGGTGTACCTGGGTCCCACTGGTTTATGCCAGTTCTGAGCTGATGGTACTGCTGGATATCTTCTGATTTCGAAGGGAAGTAAGCATGATGTGTCTTTCATCTGCTGCATTACGTTTTCTTGGCCGACCACTGCGTCTACGGTCCTCAACGTTGCCCGTTTCTTTGTGCTTCTTCAAAAGAGCTTGAACAGCACATCTTGAAACCCCAGTCTGCTTTGAAATCTTTGCCTGGGAGAGACCTTGCTGATGCAGTATAACTACCTTGTGTCTTGTTGCTGTGCTCAGTCTTGCCATGGTGTATGACCTGTGACATGAATCTGTCTTCCACAACCTCACCTTAGTAGCAGAGTTTGGCTGTTCCTCACCCAGTTTTAAGCCTCCTACACAGCTGTTTCTGTTTCAGTTAATGACTGTGTTTCAACCTACATATGAAATTGATGATCATTAGCACCTGTTTGGTATAATTGGTTAATCATACACCTAGGACTATAATCCTACAAAATCCCTGACTTTGTGCAAGTGTACCTATAAGAATTGATGCTGGTTTGAAGGCAAAGGGTAGTCACACCAAATATTGATTTGATTTAGATTTTTCTTCTGTTCGCTCACTTTGCATTTTGTAAATTTTTTAAAGCATTCTTACTTTACAGCATTTCTTCACACCTGCCTAAAACTTTTGCACAGTACTGTATATATTTGCTGTAGCCGTAGCCGTTGTAGTCAGGTATTTCTAAGAATTCTGGTACAATATTGGAATTAAGCCATGATTCAGAAACAGCCAAAAAGTCCAAGTTTGAATGAATCAGCATTTTGTGTATTTGATCACGTTCGGGCAGCAGGCCCAACTAACATTCAAATATCCTCCAAAAATACTGTACCTTTAGGTTTAAATGTCGGATCCCAAATAATTTTGGCATGGTTTACAGTCTGAAAAAAACTGCCTTGTTCAGCCTTGTCCTATTGAGAGCCTTGACGCTACCATTATTGTCATTTTAGTTTTTACTTTTACCTTACCGTGTAGTGTTCATGTCCATTCGCATCCATGCAAACTGTTTGTCCTTTCTTTTTTGCATGTTAAGAAAGCCTTTCAAGCTTCTCCCTGTTTGCACATCCGTATTTTCCAGATGGGCTAATGACTTGTTGAAGGCCTGTCTAGTATTTGTGACTAGTATTATAATAATAATAATAATAATGTATTAGTATTGTATTTGTATTGTAATACTAGTAACTGCGTCTAGTCGTTGTTAATGTCAATAAGGAGGCCATCTGAGGCAGCAACCTCCGTGGGTTTCTTTTTAGTTTATTTTTTAGTTTTATAAATTAGGAAAAATAAATAACGAACACAAAACAAACAAAACACAGAGGCTCACGAGGAAATGGCAAGGATCAGCCAAACACACTAACAGTCAGATGAGTTATAGTTATAGTGCAAAAATGTCTTTGCGTTTTTTGAATTTAGAATCTCTGGGTTCTCTCTCAGACTCCTCTGCTTATGATGCTGTTTGTAATGTTCAGAGTTACAAAGAGGCGGGTCCAAGCAGTTGCTGTTACTACTGTTGCCATTGTAGATTTGTTTTTGTATTTATTTTTTCCTTTTTTCCTTGTGATATTATCCTTCTTCCTCAAAGCCCTTCTCACTCACAAATACTATTTAGCTTCAGTGAACTGATGCAACCTCTGAATAGAACTTGAACGTTTAAATAATCCTATAGAGATTTTAATACTTTTTTCAAAGTTTCACTAACCCCAAATATATAAAAATATATAAAAATAAGGAGCTAATCTTAAGCATTCAGCATGACCGTTCAGTAAGCTGCAAAATACCAGAATTTAGTACTTCCAAATAGTACTAGATACTATTTATATTAGGACATGACAAGCATAGATGGGCTGAACGGATCGTCCTTGCCATTATGTATTCTTATGTTCTTAATGGAAGGCCACACTGCGAGACCCATCCTCAGTTTATTTGGGGTCGACTGCATCCAGGCGCAGCCTATGACCCCGCTGATCTCAAACCCAAATCCAGGTTCTGTGGGAATGCCCCTGCAGGCTCCATCAGCGGACAGTGGGGCATGGGGGTTATCATCCATCAGGAATCCGGCGGGGGCTGTTTACTTTTTCACTGCCAGTTCCTCATATTCAAAAACGTCCCGGAATTACGCAAGTGGCAATGCGCAATAGAGCCGGTTTATTTTTAAACAGGAGATTTCTTAAATAACACTGCTGAAGCTTCCCAATCTCTCTCTCTCTCTCTCTCTCTCTCTCTCTCTCTCTCTCTCTCTCTCTCTCTCTCTCTCTCTCTCTCTCTCTCTCTCTCTCTCTCTCTCTCTCTCTCTCTCTCTCTCTCTCTCTCTCTCTCTCTCTCTCTCTCTTTCTCCCTTTTTATCCCCTGTCTCTCTCTCACTGAACGAAACTCACTCAGTTAAATATTATTTTGCATTTGGTTTTAAGATTTCTGAATCGTGGTCCAGCCATTTAGTCCACCTCTCTGGTAGAAATCTAAGGGTTCTGTGTCAAATCAGAGGGTTCTATGAGAAATCACAGGATTCTGTGTAGAACAGGGGGAATCGTGAGAGCTCCCTCAGTGTTGTAGTAATGGTGGCATGCTGAAAGTAAAGCCTAACCAACTGTTCTTTCAAGCTTCCCGCGAGCCAGGAAGTGGCTTGTTTATGTTAGCATTTCAGTGCTGTAGACACATAAATGATGTTTACGTTGAAATTGAAATTGGTTTCCATCGAGGATGGAATATATACAACAGAACATTCTGCAGCCCCACCACCAAGGTCTGCAATACAGAACAGTGATACTGGTGAGAGCCTCTACTGTACTCAAGTTTATACATTCCATATCTGCTTTTAGGGTATTCCTGCAATTAGGCATTTTAGGTTCTCATCAAACTGCACTTCTTGAGCAGGTAAGAACTTAAGATCCAAAAGGGAGCTGCACTGCATAGCACAACATTTGTTTTTTTTTTTTGTTTTGTTTTTCAGTTATTTTTTTGTTTCTAGTTTTGTTTGCTTTTTCCTTTTCACTGTCCTTCCATCCACACTTTTACTGTGATGAATACATGTCAGAGTGAAACCCCTTCACAGCAGAACGTCTTAAATAAAGTATCATAGAGTATATTTTAATATCCCCCCCCCACCCTTTTGGACTCTGTTAGACTATGTTAACTCTGTTAGAGTTAAATGTAATACCATCAAATAATTAATATAAACTCTGTTAGAGTGAAATTAACACAGAACACTGTATTTAGTGCAGAGCCGTTAGTTACACAAGGCATAACTATGCCTTTCTTGTAAAGTGAGCACAGTGCTACAAACATGGATAAAATGAAGCTTAAATATGATAAAATACCAAATAACAAATCAAGTACAAAATACAAAACATAAATCAACAAACAATGATTGCTTGACATTCTATCTATTAATACCACTAGCCAATCTTGTAGAAGACCCATCCAAAAGATCACTTGCATCCAACCAGATATCCACTCTACAGACTTTACAGCAAATACACTTCTAGCTTTAAAATCCTAATCACTTACGTTGGGCAAGGACTCCAGGAAGTTCGGCTTCATTAACGTGCATACCATATGTCTCACTTGCATCTTGCATCTGTTAGGCATGCATGTAGGCCTTGCAAGTGGGTTTATTTTACATGTTGGTTTGAATTAAGGTGCAAAAAGCAAACATACAAACAACAAAAAGAACATATCCTCCTTGGAAATGTTCATTAGGGTATTGTTTGTTTTGTTTTACTAATATCGGCTCTTTTAATGTTTGGCGATCTCTCGTAGAGAAACGAAAGCTAGCGTGTTTATTCTGTGAGCGTGACGGGCTGACGCCGTTCCGCTCCTCGCGAGTGAGCTCCCGTCCCTCTGCACTCGCGCTGGAACGATGCAACCCCGACTGTCGGCCAAGAGATGCAGCTTCATAGGGGTGGAGGGTGAAAATTAATACCTTCTGATCCGTTCATGATTAACGCCCTTAATTATCGGTTCTTCTATGTGTTTTCCTTTATCACCTGTACCCGATCACCCCTCTGACTAACTGAAGTCATGTAGTGCTTTTGCTACAGTCAAAGTAACTTGAGCGAACAGTTAGTCATGAAAAGAATGATGGTAAACATATTGAATTGATATTCAAGGCAGTTGCACCCTATTTTTCTAAAGGAAAGCATAAATAGAGTGATGTTCAGATAATGATATAGATTATGTTAGCTAATCACGATAAAGGAGTTGGAATTGTAGCTTTTAGAGTGCACAGAAGACTTCAGTTCCCCTGCCTGGCAACCAGGGCAACAGCAAATGTACCCCTTGTTTATATCAGAGCGAGAACACAATGCAAGATGAGAAGAACATTTTTACAAACCACACAAACATTGCAGGGGCTGGAGTATGTCAAGGAGCTCAGACTCCACTTTGAGTATGTGTCTTCATTTTCTCAGAAGCATCTGATCTGCGCTCCACCACCCTCCCCCACCCAACTGGTGACACACATACGTGCACATACACACAGACCATTTTGCTAAATCAAACATGGAAAAAAAGAGGGAGCGGGAAGTTAGTCAACGTGGAACTATGGTTGTCTGTTGCCATCTACTGGTGTAGCCATGCCTAACCCCACCAGAAAAAAAATGCTATTGTTTATTTTCTTGGCAGATTCCCTTATCCCGAATAACTTAACCCTTTGAGCAGTTAGTTCTCGCTCTAATTCACAGTGTTCTATTCTGGAATGGTACTGTTCATTGAGGATGCCATTAGCAGCCCTTTATGATGTCATGTATTACAGTCAACTATAATGTTACCGCATGTTCTAGAATAAACAGCATAGTACAACAATAACTCTTCAAAGGGTTAAACAGTCCACATATTTGTATCCTGTCCATTTATACAGCTGGATATTCACTAAAGCAATTAAGTACATTTATCAAGGGTATGAAAGCTCTGTCCTGCCCTGGGTTCAGAACTGAAACCTCCCTGTTACACAGCCAGTTTCACTGATCGCTAAGCTGTATTTCTGCCCAGATATCTAGCAGTTTTTAGTTTTTCTCTGCAGCTGTTCTGGGCCTGTCAGGCGGCCAATTAGATATTCCCCATCACTCTCTCGCTTCCTTAAAATGGTGTGCAGTGGTGACGCCATTTGGTCATGGAACAATAAGGCATTCTTTTAAGCACAGACGTCCAGAAAGAAATAAAATAAAAGAAAGAAACTTAAAACATATTAAATCAGACTTTCCCCACCTTTTATATGCACATTTTAACCTACAACTTGAAAACAAAGTGAAAAGAAATCTCACATTTCTGAACATTAATTCAAAATGTTCATTTGGAAGTTGTAGGGTAAAATGTGGGGGAAAAGTGGGAAAGGTCTGATTTAATACGTTTTAATTTCAGACTGTAAGGCAACAAAAGGTGAAATATTTGAAATGGGGTGTACATTTTAAAGGGGCACTGTATAGATGGCTGTGTAAGTTGTGCATTGTAAGGGTGGGTTAAGTGATTGGAGTCAATCGCAGAACCCCAGGGATATCGATAAGTTAGACTGTAAGCTTACAGCCTAACCACAAGCTCTGAATGACAGAGAATAGGAAGAATAATAATAAAAAGGGGGAAACAGAAAATATCACCCAACGGGTGACTAAGTGCCACAAAGACACAAACAAACGAATAAATCAACCACCGACACCGGGTGTCTGGACAAAATAATAAACGGCTAGGAGAGCCAAATAAACAGCGAAGAAATGAAACCCGAAACACAGTCACAGACTGCCTAACCGGAACACAAACCAACTCAGGAGGAGCGAGTAAGTTTCCTAAATCAGGTAATATAAAAGATATCCTACATTTACTAAATGAGAATTCTTTGATCCTAAAGTAAGTTCTTTTAGTAGTGTCTTTAAAAAGACGCTACCTACCTTACCGGCTAAATCGTAATAATGGCTTACGATTTCGCAAAGAACGAAACCAGGTGCGAGAATTTATAGGGAGGTGATTAGTAAACGAAACCAGCTGGACACACCTCCCAAGATGGTGCAACACCGCCATCTGGTGGTGGTTCAGGGGAACAACCGTGACAGGACCCCCTTAAGGGACGACTCCTGACGACCCTTCAGAACCACGCGGTGAAAATCTTGGATCAACGATGGATCCAAGATGCCGGGACGGGACCCAACTGCGCTCCTCAGGACCGTAACCCTCCCAGTCAACAAGGAACTGAGTTCCCCTGCCTACTCGCCGCGAGGCCACAATACTCCGCACAGTGTAAGCAGGACCCCCCAATGATACGAGGCGGCGGCGGCGGAGTACTTGGGAGGCGCTAAGGCGCTAGTGAGTAATGGTTTGATGCGGGATCGTGGAACGTGGGATGTATCCGCATGGATTGTGGGAGCTGTAATCGAACGGTGACCGGGTTAATCTTACGGATGATCTTGAAAGGTCCAATAAAGCGTGGCGCGTTTCGGGATTCTACCCGTAACGGCAGATCCCGGTAGAAAGCCACACCCGTTGCCCCACCCGACACGATGGAGCAGCCTGTCGACGACGGTTAGCAAACTCCCTCTGGCGATCCGCGCGCGCAACAGTGCCGCCCGAACCCTCTGCCAGGTGGCCCGACAACGCCGCACAAAGGCCGCTGCGGAAGGCACCCTGCGTCACCCTCCAGCTCAGGAAACAGAGGAGGCTGAAACCCAAATTGAGCCTCGAACGGAGAGAGACCAGAAGAGGCATTACGCAGGGTGTTATGGGCGTACTCCGCCCAGGCAAGATGCCGACTCCACGATGTGGGATTGGCGGAGACCAGACACCGGAGAGTGTTCTCCATAGTCTGATTCGTGCGTTCAGTCTGTCCATTGGTCTGAGGGTGAAAACCCGAAGACAGACTGACCGACGCCCCAAAAGGGAACAAAAGGCCCGCCAGAATCTGGCCGAAAACTGAGGCCCCGATCAGACACCACGTCTTGCGGCAACCCATGAAGGCGAAAGACATGGTCCACCATCAGGCGAGCTGTCTCGAGTGCGGATGGCAGTTTAGGAAGTGGAATGAAGTGGGCTGCCTTGAAAACCTGTCCACCACTACCAGAATGACCGTAAGACCATTCGAACTGGGTAGGCCGGTGACAAAGTCCAAGGCAATATGGCTCCAAGGACAATGCGGAACGGGTAAAGGCCGAAGTAACCCTGACGGTGCCAGCTGTGAGCCCTTGTTGCAGCACAAACAGTACAGGCTGCCACAAACTCCCGCACATCCTTCTCCATCCCGGGCCACCAGAACCGTCTGCCCAGGAAATCGTGCGTACGATGTATGCCCGGGTGACCCGTGAGCCGAGAGGAGTGCCCCCACTGAAGAACTTGGGCGCGTGCTCCTGACGGAACAAAGAGACACCCCGAGGACCCCGCCAGGACCCGGCTCAAGGCGCTGAGCCTCGTGCACCACTTTCTCTATCTCCCATGAGACCGGGATAGAATTTGTGCTCCTGGGATAATGGGTGTGGGCGGACGGTCCTGCTCTGACCCATCGCACAAGCGGGAAAGAGCGTCTGGTTTAATGTTTTTGAACCCGGTCGGTAGGTCAAAATAAAATTAAACCTAGTAAAAACAATGCCCATCGAGCTTGCCGTGAATTACGACGCTGAGCCCCTGGATGTATTCCAGGTTTTTATGGTCTGTCCAGACCGTAAAGGGATGCTCCGCCCCCTCTAGCCAGTGACGCCATTCCTCCAGTGCTAATTTCACCGCTAATAACTCCCGGTCCCCAACATCGTAATTTCTCTCGGCAGGGGAAAGGCTCCGAGAGAAATACGCACAGGGATGAACTTTCTGGTCTAAGGCCGACCGCTGGGATAATATAGCCCCTGCACCGAGCTCAGAGGCATCAACCTCAACAATGAAGGGCAGTGAAGGATTAGGAGAAATTAAAATGGGTTCTGAACAGAATCTCTTCTTTAATTCGCGAACGCGCCTCCGCCTTAGGAGTCCATTGGAACCGAGAGGGAACCGTCTTTCGGGTAAGCACTGTGATGGGGGCAACCACGAACTAAAATTGCGGATAAACCGTCTATAAAAGTTAGCAAACCCCAAAAACCGCTGCACCTGTTTAACAGAGACCGGAGCAGGCCAATCCCTGACCGCAGTCACTTTATTGGGATCCATTTGGATCCTTCCCTCGGAAACAATGAATCCTAGGAAGGAAACTGATGGAACGTGAAAAACGCATTTTTCTGCTTTAACAAACAGTCTGGCGTTGAGCAGGCATTTCAGCACCTGTCTGACGTGTTTAACGTGCTCAGAGAGAGAAGTGGAGAAAATCAGTATATCGTCCAGATAGACGAAAACAGATTTCTCCAACATCTCCCTGAGAACGTCATTCACAAGCGCCTGGAAGACTGCGGGGAGCGCACGTGAGACCAAATGGCATGACCAGATACTCATAGTGGCCACTGTGGGTATTAAAAGCAGTTTTCCACTCGTCCCCCTGACGAATCCGAACCAAATTATATGCGTTGCGAAGATCTAATTTAGTAAAAATGGACGCCCCTTGGAGACGTTCAAACGCGGAGTTCATAAGGGGAAGGGGATATCGATTCTTTACGGTTATATTATTTAACCTCTGTAGTCGATACAAGGTCGTAATCCCCGTCCTTTTTACCGACAAAAAGAACCCGCCCCAGCAGGAGACGTGGATGGCCTGATAAAACCGTTAGCTAGGGATTCAGAAATGTATCTTTTCATAGCCGCACTCTCAGGTACAGACAGTGAATATAGGGCTCCACGTGGAGGAACTGTGCCTGGGTGAAGCTCAATAGCGCAATCATAAGGTCGGTGCGGGGGTAGCTTAGTAGCCCTTTGCTTACTAAACACCTCGCTCAGATCAGAATAAGTTTTAGGGATGCCGGAGGGTAACGGAAGTAACTCCGCACTCATGAGTTCCATCCCCTCCTGATTTTTAGGGAACCCGGGCTCAATGATGTCAGGTCGGAATTTTTTATGGGAGTCGGAACTGGAGTGACTAACCGATCGTTTAGGGACTCGCGACGGATTAGGTTCTGTGTCCGTAGACGGCATGTCTGCCTCCAAAGAATCAAATGACAAAGATTCTAGATCACTAATCTCCTCGCCCGTGGACTCCTCCAGCGGAACTCCCCAATCACACTGTGGATCCCATTCGAGTGCTTTCTCCGTCTCATTGGAGTGTACGGAGGACGGAGCATGATTAGGCGAACAGTGAACTGATTCGTCGGTCTCCGAATCGGTCTCGTAACTTTTAGACCAACCGAAACCGGACGACGGCGGAATAAAAGGTAAACACCCAAGCGAGCATTGATTCCCCCATTGAACAATAGTGTCTTTATGACTACCCCAGTTCACCTGTGGTTGATGTTTTATTAACCAGGAGTGCCCGAGAACTAGTGGGTACGTAGGAGAATCGACCAAAAAAAACTTGATTTGTTCTGTGTGTTCCCCGGACGCGATCCGCGTACGGGGAACACACAGTACAGGCTGCCACAAACTCCCGCACATCCTTCTCCATCCCGGGCCACCAGAACCGTCTGCTCCATCCCGGGCCACCAGAACCGTCTGCCCAGGAAATCGTGCGTACGATGTATGCCCGGGTGACCCGTGAGCCGAGAGGAGTGCCCCCACTGAAGAACTTGGGCGCGTGCTCCTGACGGAACAAAGAGACACCCCGAGGACCCCCGCCAGGACCCGGCTCAAGGCGCTGAGCCTCGTGCACCACTTTCTCTATCTCCCATGAGACCGGGATAGAATTTGTGCTCCTGGGATAATGGGTGTGGGCGGACGGTCCTGCTCTGACCCATCGTACAAGCGGGAAAGAGCGTCTGGTTTAATGTTTTTGAACCCGGTCGGTAGGTCAAAATAAAATTAAACCTAGTAAAAACAATGCCCATCGAGCTTGCCGTGAATTACGACGCTGAGCCCCTGGATGTATTCCAGGTTTTTATGGTCTGTCCAGACCGTAAAGGGATGCTCCGCCCCTCTAGCCAGTGACGCCATTCCTCCAGTGCTAATTTCACCGCTAATAACTCCCGGTCCCCAACATCGTAATTTCTCTCGGCAGGGGAAAGGCTCCGAGAGAAATACGCACAGGGATGAACTTTCTGGTCTAAGGCCGACCGCTGGGATAATATAGCCCCTGCACCGAGCTCAGAGGCATCAACCTCAACAATGAAGGGCAGTGAAGGATTAGGAGAAATTAAAATGGGTTCTGAACAGAATCTCTTCTTTAATTCGGCGAACGCCGCCTCCGCCTTAGGAGTCCATTGGAACCGAGAGGGAACCGTCTTTCGGGTAAGCACTGTGATGGGGGCAACCACGGAACTAAAATTGCGGATAAACCGTCTATAAAAGTTAGCAAACCCCAAAAACCGCTGCACCTGTTTAACAGAGACCGGAGCAGGCCAATCCCTGATCGCAGTCACTTTATTGGGATCCATTTGGATCCTTCCTCGAAACAATGAATCCTAGGAAGGAAACTGATGGAATGTGAAAAACGCATTTTTCTGCTTTAACAAACAGTCTGGCGTTGAGCAGGCATTTCAGCACCTGTCTGACGTGTTTAACGTGCTCAGAGAGAGAAGTGGAGAAAATCAGTATATCGTCCAGATAGACGAAAACAGATTTCTCCAACATCTCCCTGAGAACGTCATTCACAAGCGCCTGGAAGACTGCGGGAGCGCACGTGAGACCAAATGGCATGACCAGATACTCATAGTGGCCACTGTGGGTATTAAAAGCAGTTTTCCACTCGTCCCCCTGACGAATCCGAACCAAATTATATGCGTTGCGAAGATCTAATTTAGTAAAAATGGACGCCCCTTGGAGACGTTCAAACGCGAGGGTTCATAAGGGGAAGGGGATATCGATTCTTTACGGTTATATTATTTAACCCTCTGTAGTCGATACAAGGTCGTAATCCCCCGTCCTTTTTACCGACAAAAAAGAACCCCGCCCCAGCAGGAGACGTGGATGGCCTGATAAAACCGTTAGCTAGGGATTCAGAAATGTATCTTTTCATAGCCGCACTCTCAGGTACAGACAGTGAATATAGGGCTCCACGTGGAGGAACTGTGCCTGGGTGAAGCTCAATAGCGCAATCATAAGGTCGGTGCGGGGGTAGCTTAGTAGCCCTTTGCTTACTAAACACCTCGCTCAGATCAGAATAAGTTTTAGGGATGCCGGAGGGTAACGGAAGTAACTCCGCACTCATGAGTTCCATCCCCTCCTGATTTTTAGGAACCCGGGCTCAATGATGTCAGGTCGGAATTTTTATGGGAGTCGGAACTGGAGTGACTAACCGATCGTTTAGGGACTCGCGACGGATTAGGTTCTGTGTCCGTAGACGGCATGTCTGCCTCCAAAGAATCAAATGACAAAGATTCTAGATCACTAATCTCCTCGCCCGTGGACTCCTCCAGCGGAACTCCCCAATCACACTGTGGATCCCATTCGAGTGCTTTCTCCGTCTCATTGGAGTGTACGGAGGACGGAGCATGATTAGGCGAACAGTGAACTGATTCGTCGGTCTCCGAATCGGTCTCGTAACTTTTAGACCAACCGAAACCGGACGACGGCGGAATAAAAGGTAAACACCAAGCGAGCATTGATTCCCCATTGAACAATAGTGTCTTTATGACTACCCCAGTTCACCTGTGGTTGATGTTTTATTAACCAGGAGTGCCCGAGAACTAGTGGGTACGTAGGAGAATCGACCAAAAAAACTTGATTTGTTCTGTGTGTTCCCGTACGCGATCCGCATAATTACATTCTCCGTAGATTCCTTAATGCGACCGGAACCTAGAGGACGACCGTCAAGAGCGGTAACACCACAGGACTGCGAAAGAGCCCGAACAGGTATTTTAATTCTTTTGGCCCACCCGAGTCCACAAAACAATCAACTGCCCCTGAATCAAGAAAAGCGTTTATTTTTATGTTTTGTTTCCGCCAGGATAGCTCGACTGTAATGAAGGTGCGGAAGATAGATGACTGATGTCTCGCTACCGGCTTCGGCCCGATCGCGAGACTACTCGTTTCCCTTTAAATTTGGGACAATCCTCTCGGATATGACCCCGAATGCTAGCACTGTCCACCTCCATGGTTTCGTCTGGCCTGCCCAAACCCTTAGGATAAGGAGCTACAAACCCTTTCATTGGGACCCGGTGCTCTCTACCCTGTTTCTCACGCTGACGCTCTCGGATACGGTTATCAATCCGTATAGCCTTGGTCACTAACTCGTCCTAACGAGTCCGGTATACTAATAGCTGCCAGAGCGTCCTTCACCGGATCAGATAAAGCGTTAGAAAACAAGGTAACGAGAGGGCTCTCAGGCCAACCTGTAACCCCCGAGAGTTCGGAAGGAAATGGAGAATTCAGCCACGCTTTGGTTGCCCTGGCGCATGCGCATCAACCTTGTAGCAGACTCGGGGTCGTGCAATTCGTGGTCAAAACCAACTCCATCCTTCTCATAAATTCCGAGAGTCTGCTAACACCGGAGCTTGCGAACGATTAGGGGCACCGCCCACTCAAGGGCAACCCCGTTAATAATGATAAAACGAGTGCTACTCGCGACTCCTCTGAGCCATATCGAGAGGGTTGAGTCTGAAAGACAATTTGGCACTGAGCTAAAAACCCCGACATTTCCCAGAATCGCCGCTGAAACGAGGAGGAAGCTGAATTTTGGCCTCCCGTGATATATCCACAACCGGTGTGCCTAATCGCGGAATTACTACAGGATTCTGGCCGGAGAATCCCGCCACTGATTGGGAACGGCTGTCGACCATTGCCTTAATCATGCCCTCCACATTTTGTAGTGAGGAAACGAAATCAGTTTGATTATCTTGCATGACTTCTTGTTGTTGTAATAAATAATCAATGGCGCTTTCTGTCTCTCCAGTTCACTGCTTTGCTCGATACCGCGGGGATTTGCTGACGCCGTGTTCATGGCGAAATCGTACTGTAAGGGTGGGTTAAGTGATTGGAGTCAATCGCAGAACCCCAGGGATATCGATAAGTTAGACTGTAAGCTTACAGCCTAACCACAAGCTCTGAATGACAGAGAATAGGAAGAATAATAATAAAAAGGGGGAAACAGAAAATATCACCCAACGGGTGACTAAGTGCCACAAAGACACAAACAAACGAATAAATCAACCACCGACACCGGGTGTCTGGACAAAATAATAAACGGCTAGGAGAGCCAAATAAACAGCGAAGAAATGAAACCCGAAACACAGTCACAGACTGCCTAACCGGAACACAAACCAACTCAGGAGGAGCGAGTAAGTTTCCTAAATCAGGTAATATAAAAGATATCCTACATTTACTAAATGAGAATTCTTTGATCCTAAAGTAAGTTCTTTTAGTAGTGTCTTTAAAAGACGCTACCTACCTTACCGGCTAAATCGTAATAATGGCTACGATTTGCAAAGAACGAAACCAGGTGCGAGAATTTATAGGAGGTGATTAGTAAACGAAACCAGCTGGACACACCTCCCAAGATGGTGCAACACCGCCATCTGGTGGTGGTTCAGGGGAACAACCGTGACAGTGCATAACATATCCACATGTAAGTACGCCTTAATATGATATTAATACTACTACTAAAAATACTGAATTACAAGCAATTTATCTGTTAATAATATTATTTTATTTAATAAATTGTGGCAACCTTTTCTTTTTTAGTTAAGTTACTGCAATGTACATTGTGTCCCATTGTATGATATATTCAAAGAAATACCATGTAATGATACTCATGACGTCTGACAGAGAATTATTATTATTATTAAAATGATTATTACTAAGTAGTAGTACCAATAGCAGCATTAACAGTTTTGTGTTGCAAATTCGTGAATACGCCAGCAGGGGGCATTCATTTGCAACTAATTAAAAACATTGCATTTAGGGTTATTTTCCCTCTATTCATCCTGATTCATTTGATCTTTTTCAGAACATTTGAATGAATTTATATTCCAAAATAAGTTGTATGTTAAAACACCTTTGCAACATTTTTTTCGAGAACAGCTCTGGACGGTTTGAAATAAAATAGCTGCTTTTGTGTAATTAACTCAAACGAAAATAAATTGTATAATAAAATAATAAATGTATTTATTTTAATTATCATATTAATTGTCACACAATGTAGTTGTTTGCTTGTTTGATTGTTTTTTACAGAGTACATTGCAATGGATCCTGTCAATGCAAAATATTGAATCTAATCCCATATAATAACGTAGCCTATGTCACATAACAATATATATCTTCCAAATTTTCATTATAAAAGGAAAAAGCTTAGGACAACATTTGTGAGCTGTGTTTTGAGACTGTTTAGATGAGAATAAAGCCAAGATCATATTTTCCATAGCCTGCGGTGGTAACACCGCGTCTAGATAATATGTTCCATTCTCTGCCATTTTCTGTAAAGTAGTAAAGCAGTGCTGCTTTCACTGATCGGAGTCTCACCACAGAGCCGTTTGAAAGCGATACTATTTTTGACAAGGTGCACATACTCCACACTCCTGTCCCTCTGTGTTTTCGTTCCATATAAACAAGCTGACATTAAGATATGATGAAGTAAAATTATGCAATGTTTATAGTTTCAAAATTGTACCCCCTGATATATTAGAAAAATGTAAAATGGTTTTCTCCTTCCAGTATAGCCTTTACATTATTTATTATTTGTGTGTGCGTGTATACACAGTAGACTCCCGTTTTTATGCCTATCCTTGAGAAAGATGAACATAAGAGATCATATAAAATAAACTATATAAGTAATGATGTATATTTTATGCTAAAAAAATTATATTCTTTAATAATAATGCATTGGCACGAATCACAATCGAACGGTTCACAAATTCTATATTTTTTACCCAGAAAGATCAAGAATCACAAATATTCATGCCCCTGTTATGAGTACTTCGTGGTTCCTCCCTTGGCCATAAAACAGCAAGTAGTGACCTTCTCTAGTGTAGTACAAGGTTATGTAACTTCTTGGGGGGGATCCTCAACCATCCATGCAGAATTATTGCAGAATTATTCTAGTTCCTTCAGATTCTTGGGTTGACGTTTGTGACTGCTTTTTTGAGTTAAAATCACAAATGTACAATTGGATTCTCTTCCTAATAATTGGTGCAAAAGTGGAAAATGGTATCTTTTAACTTTTTAGTTTTTTGTAGCCATCTCCTGATCTGTAGAGGTCAATAACCTTTTGTCTGATGCTTTCAGGTGTGTCCTTTGCCTTTCACTATGATGATGGCTGAACACAGTATTTCAAACGTGTGTTCCCTCCTTACCCTACGTTCTAACAGGGAGCGATGCTAGGCGATGCTAGGCGAATAAATTGCCCAGTGGGCGTTCACCGCGCTTGACTGGCGTCCTCAAAAATGCTTCCGACGTGCTTACAATTTTTTGGCATCGTAAACGAATAGTTCATCATCGGTTTTGAGAATCTGTATTGGAAATAGTAGTTGGCTAGCAGTATTGTTTCCTTCAATTATGAACGATAAACTGAAACGCAGAAGGCTTTTAGTAATTGCGGCTTTGTACTTGCGCTGCAAACGCCGGAGGTCCCGTGTGTGGGTCCACAGAATTTTGCAGACCCGCCGGCAGCACGAAGAGACATTAGCAATACAATAGAGTGAATAAATCACACACTAGAGTATTCTAGAGCCATTGAGTTGGGAGAAATACATTCAGACGAACTCGGCTGAGTCCAGAGTGCTTGCTGATATTCTTGTATTACCCGTCATTTACTTTGTCACTGTCGCTAACGAAATAAAACCTTCATCAAGATCAGAGCGCTGCCATATTTCTTACAATATTCATATTTAGAACCATCCCTATTCAAATGTCACATACAGCCACTGTATAGCAACAACTAGTTGACCCATGTCCCCAATATTATATAATAAATAGGATGACTTGAAACTTTAAAAAAAAGTCTTTATTGTTTTGCAATGTAAAACACAACCATTTATAGACCATTCCAAATACACATTTCTGTTTCCAGCCTCAGAAGAACAAAGCCGAAAAGAGTATTCTTTAACAAATAAATAAAAGGGCATCCTGTAACAAATTTTAACATAAAAACAAATGAGTGCTTATAAAAAAGTGCACATTCGTGTATCTGATAGGCCGGTCTATTCATCAGCCTGGCTGTACTCTGCCTCAAACATCAACTGGAAAAACATTTTTATATTACTGTATGTTTAGTCATGAACACTTTATTCAGTCATTGATATACTACAACTTCACCATCTTTTTTACAGTACACCATGACAGAAGTATTTATCTATACAGGTAGGAGCATATCAGATCAACATGTCATAGAGAGAAGAGGGGATTATGGCGTTACACTGTACTGAAATGCATTGAGGGAAAGGGAAAGCAGCTAGCTAGCGCAGGCTAGATTTGTTACACTGTATGATCAGCTGTCTTTATATTAAATATTTTCTACCTAGCCTACCATGTCTACGTCTTTTCCGTTTCTTTTGTTTTAATCACAAGTAGCTAGCTAGCTAATTTGATAAATCTACATAGCTCAGTTATGGTATATAATTATTAACACATCGTTATTGTAATATGGGTGCTAGCTAGCTTAGCTGCGCTGGTATATGATATCCAAAACCATGTGCGACGGAATAAACTGTGCATAACTTTTGCCTGGCTAAATAAAGGTTAAATAAATAAAATAAATAACGTTTTACTATCATACAATCTATTCCAAACACGTTGCTGCAATGGTTTTGGCTAATTACAAGACCCTCCGTCACTCGCGTATGCCTCTATAGCCGCATCTATAACGTTACCAATTAATAAAAAGGAATTGACTTGAATTGAAAACTGACCAGGAAACAAACAAACAACTGCTGCCACCGCTGTCCAAGCGTCATTTTTTTGTCCCTGTACTCCTGCAGGGAAACATTGTACAGTATGGGAGTATTGCAGACCGCTGCTATCAGTTTCTCCTCCATGTTGAAGTGTCGGAACGATGTCGGTTTTGTGTTGGTTTCCACGTGGAAGGTAAAAACAGCAAGACATTAATTTGATTGGCTCTTACCGGGCAACTTTCCGGAAAGTTCAGAAATTTGAACTTTTCTGGGACACCGAACGCCGATTAATCGGGAAATAGGACCTGTTGGCCACAGTCGCCGGAAGTCGCACACTCTCATAGAGAATCAATGCATTTCCCACAACTCGTTGCCGAATCGCTCCCTGTTAGAACGTAGGGTTAGCATACCTTAGGGAAACAGGAAACCATTGTAGGCCACTGTATAGTTTCATGACCTTCCAATGAACTTCAAATAAGTTGTACATTTATAAAGATAAATAGTTTTTGTTGCATTAAATATAAAAGAATAGTTAGGGGTATGAATAATTGTGATACAGATGTTTTCTGAAAAAAAATATTATTAATAAAACAAAATATGTTTTTCTAAACAATTGTAATGTCGGTTTGGAATTTTCTGAATTTTTTGAGCATAAAATATACAGTACGTCATTATTTATATAGTTTATTTGATACGATCTCTTTTGTTCATCTTTATCAAGTAAGTGAATAAAAGGAGCCTACTGTATACACACACAGTGGGTTTAAAAAGTATTCACCCCTTTGGCATTTTTCACATTTAATTTTCTTACTTCATGAATCAAAATTAATTTAAATGGGATTTCTTGCCACTGATCAACTAAAAATGCTCTATAATGTCAAATAAAAGAAAAACTCCTCTAAAGCTTTTTGTTAATTACAAATAGGGTGATATCAGCTAAATTGGGCCATCAGGTAAAATGAGCCATTTAAGGTTTGAGCGTCTCAGCTCTTAAAATTTTAACAGCCAATGACTGCAAATGATATTAAACTGTTGCCACAACTGTACTTGACATGTAACAATTGATTTGAGTGGTCTATGGTTGCTATGGTGGTCAGGGCAATGCCTCACATCGAGACTGCCCAGGAGAACTTCAAGGTGAGTGGCCTGACATATGAAAATGTACTTGTCAATAATAAGGTTGATAAATCAATAAAAAACTAATGTACATCTATAAATGATTATGTATACTACATGCTCTGATGGCCTCCATCAGATATAATGCTGATAGTTTGCAAAAAAAAAGTTTTTCTAATAAAAAAAGCATTTTTTTGTTAGTGGCTCAATTGACCTTAACCCTCGTGATGTCCTCATATTCTGTATACACCCCGTGTCCTCCGGGTAAAAATGACCCGCCTTCACTAAACCCCCAATATAAAGCAGCTTAATTGAATTTTAAACACCAAATCAATTTTGCCTGAAGAAACAACTTGTCATTCATTACAAATTGTGTGAATACCTGAGTTTTCCCTCTTCACATGGCAGAAAGACTGCATTTATTCAGGAGACACCACTCGTTTCTATGACACTGTCAATTGTATTCTTTTTTACTGTATAGGTAGTAAGCAATATTTGTATAGTATTTCTATAGCTTAAGAAAGTAGCAGCAATGTGCACAAAGTAGTTTTGAATCCAGTCAGTTTTTTTTTGTTCGTTTTTTTTGCCAGTGAACAATGTAATAAAATATACAAAACAAAAATGTGAACATGTGAACCAAACAACATAACTCAGTCAACTAATTAGCACATGTAGGGCAGTATGCAAGTGCATAGCCTTTGCAGATATACAGTGGGTTCGGAAAGTATTCAGACCCCCTTAAATTTTTCACTCTTTGTCATATTGCAGCCATTTGCTAAAATCAATTAATTTCATTTTTTTCCTCGTTCATGTACACACAGCACCCAATATTGTCAGAACAAACATCTCTGCAGCACTCCCATCAATCAGACCTTTATGGTAGTGGCTAGACGGAAGCTACTTCTGAGTGAAAGGCATATGACAGCCCACCTGAGTTTGCCAAATGGTATAAAGGACTCTAAGAGCATCAGGAAAAAGATTATCCGGTCTGATGAGACACAAATTGAAATTTTTGGCCTGAATGCCAATTGCTACCATAAAGGTCTGATTGATGGGAGTGCTGCAGAGATGTTTGTCCTTCTACCAGGTTCTCCCATCGCTGCAGAGGAACTCTGAAGCTCTCTTAGAGTGGCCATTGGGTTCTTGGTCACCTCCCTGACCATGTCCTTTCTTGCCCGGTTACTTAGTTTGGCCAGACGGCCAGCTCTAAGAAGAGTTGTGGTGGTTTCAAACTTATTCCATTTCACAATGATGGAGCCCACTGTTCTCCTGGGTGCTTTCAATGCTTTAGCAATGTTTTTATACCCTTCCCCAGATCTATGCCTCAACACAATTCTATCTCGGAGGTCTATGGAGAGTTCCTAGGACTTCATGGCTTGGTTTTTACTCTGACATGCACTGTCAACTGTGGGACCTTACATAGACAGGTGTGTGCCTTTCCAAATCAAGTCCAATCAATATAATTAAGCACAGCTGGACTCCAATGAAGGTGTAGGCCCATCTCAAGGATGATCAGAAGAATTGGACAGCACCTGAGTTAAATATACAAGTGTCACAGCAAAGGGTCTGAATACTTATGGCCATGTGATATTTCAGTGTTTATTTTGTAATAAATCTGCAAAAATTTCTACAAGTCTGTGTTTTTCTGACAATATTGGGTGCTGTGTGTGCATGAACGAGGAAAAAAATGAAATTAATTGATTTTAGCAAATGGCTGCAATATGACAAAGAGTGAAAAATGTAAGGGGGTCTGAATACTTTCCGAACCCACTGTATTTCTTACACCTGCAGCACACAGTATGTGTTTTACAGTCCTTCTTTGGCAGGCAGAACTGACACCTCTTCCTCTTACTTGCCCCAGCTGGGCATTGCCTTGCCTCATTTATTTATTTATTTATCCTTTATTTAACTAGGGAGTCGACATTGAGATTTGCATCTCTTTTTCAAGTGAGCCCTGGCCAAGAAGGGCGCTAGCTCTCACTATCTAGCGTCTCTGTCACACACACACACACACACACACACACACACACACACACACACACACACACACACACACACACACACACACACACACACACACACACACACACACACACACACACACACACACACAGACTGTGATGAATGAGTGATTTACTGAAGCATCAGTCTAAAAGAGTAGCCTTGTCTCCCGTTTTAATATGACTTTCTTTACAATTGTTCTGAGAGTATTTTTAATTCCAGATATGCATGTGTAAGCCTGCATAGTTAGGCACACACACACACGCACACACACACACACACATGCACAGACACATTCATGTTCCAAAATGAGTTCCTAAAGTAATTGGTACTTCATGAATGAATTTTAATGTTATTCTTTATGAATTCTTAATGCTTTAATGTTATTCTTCATGAGTTCATTTAATGTTATTTAAATGCAATGTTTTAGTGTGTTGAGATTAAAGATGACTCGATTATTTTATGAGAAATGTTTCGCCTTACAGTTTGAGTGGCTCATTTTAGCTGATCAGCCGGCCCATTTTACCTGAACACTGCTCATCTAAAAAAATGTGACAGCTGATGTTTTCAAAAGCTGTAGGGCCTGAACAATTATATTTTATTACATCAATTCAACACAAAAATATTAAAAACAGTCCTTATTAACCATAAAAACACAATTCAATGTCATACATTGCTTTTTTCTTAGTTTCCCAAGCGATTAACCAAAAAGTGGCCCAATTTAGCTGATATCACCCTACTTATTATACCCACCGTATACATTATAAAAATATAAGAATACATAATGACGAGCTGGTCCATTCAGCCCATCCAGGCTCGTCATGTCCTAATCTAAAGAGGATCCAGTACTGCATCTAGCCTGCACTTGAATAGCCCAAGTATTTCTGCCTCTACTACCTGGCCTGGCAAGCTGTTTCAGGCATTGACAACTCTCTGTGTAAAGAAGAACTTCCTAATATCCATACGGAATTTGCCTTTAATTAATTTCCACCTGTGACCTCTTGTCTTCTAACTGAACTAATCTTTGGTAGTTCACTTCTTTAATCTCCCCTAAGTCTCCATTTGCTAAGCTTAAATATATTGAGTGCCTTAAGTCTATCCTCATAACTTTTACCTTTCATACCAGGTACCAATTTAGTTGCTCTTCTTTGAACTTTTTCAAGACCTTCTATATCTTTCTTGTAGTGTGGTGCACTGCTCACAGTACTCTAAGTGAGGTCTGACAAAGGCATTATATAACATTAATATAACCTCCTTTGATTTATACTCAATACTTTTTTCTATGTATCCCAGCATCCTGTTGGCCTGTTTCACTGCTGTGGCACACAGAGCAGGTAGACTTTTATCAACAATTAATCAAATTGAACACCTACACATTTTTCTGCTCCCATAAATTACTCCTGTCTTATGTTTTTATTTCCCACACGTATATCTTTACATTTCACAATATTGAATGTCATCTGCCATGTTTCTGCCCATTCTTGCAATTTGTTCATATCATCTTGTATTACTTTAATCAATTCCAAACTGTTTGCTAAACCCCCAAGTTTTGTATCATCTGCAAACGTAACTATTTTGTTACTAACATCCCTATCAAGATAATTTATGTAAATAAGGAAGAGCAGAAGCCCCAGCACCTATATATATATATATAATATTCATCATCTTTATGCTATTTCATCAACATAAGTGTCATTGGTATTTACATTTTCTTCCCTCTAGTAATTGCTGACACTTAAGAGGGGATTATTATTTTGGTCAGTTTTCAGTTGTCTCAATCAGGTGTCCTGCTTTATGCTGGTATATAAGGCAGGCAACTCTATTGGAGCATATTTGAAGCCAGAGGAGAACAGGGGGAGGAGCCACATGGACTGACCATGACCTATCATAACCCCATATGTACCTTTTGTATTCTGTAGAGCCCCCCCCCAATATTTTGTCTGGGTTAAAAAAAATACATAAATTGCAACAAAACAAAATATTTATGCGGGTCTTATAGGTTTGGGTAAGGTCCTTGAATGTATTTTGCACAATATCAAATTCTATAATTGGATAACATGTAAATTTAACATTGAATTTTTTCCTTCCATTTTTGTTGTTGTCCTCTTCTAGTTCAACACTTCTTGTACTGCACATTCGCTGCCACAACTCTGGCACCAGTGGTGACAAAGACACCAAACTGCCTCCTCTGAGATGGAACTCACCAAGTCATTGATCATAACTCTGACACACGCAGAACCGCTCACACGCGAAAAAGTGGTTGAGAAAATAACCTTAACCTTTTCTCTCTCTGTTGAAGCTTTGGGGCAGGTTCAGAGGCTGGCCCTGTAGGGTGTGATTCAGTGAGGCGGGATGGGGTTCCCCCTGTTCTCCAACATAGAAACAGCTAATTTCCTTGGCCACAATTACGCAGACTGTGAGCAACAGCTTAAGACGCAGTGAATCACAGGCTTTTCAGATAATCTTTTTAGTAGATTTAATCAGTCGATTTGAATGTTTGCGTACTTTAGTCTTATGTTTTTCTCTGGAAAGGCTTGTTTGTTGTCATAGCTGAGAAATATTTTTTGCATTAAATTGAGACCATCTCCACTGGTAAGTCTGTTTCTAATCTAAAGATGGGAGAGTTCTTATTTTCCAATGGTAGGGATGAGAGAATATTGAATGATTCTAGGAACCTGAGAGACGCATGTATGCATTAAACGTTGTTGTTGTCAGTCATGTTAAGTGTCCCTTTTTGGGACAAACCTGTCAAATCTTTTTTTGTGTGTCTCTTTTCCATGTTATTTTGAATGATACCTAGCAGCGATGTGAGAAGGATGTCTCATTGACCCTTTAATGGATGGAGCTACCATGTGCTGTCAATCTCAGACTTTAATCAACCAATCAAAAGAAGTTGCTCCCCATACTAAAACACCATACCGTGAATCCATGAGCTACTGAGAGCACTTGATACACTATATGGCCAAAAGTCAGTGGACACCTGACCATCACACCTATATGAGGTTGTTGGACATGGGCATTAATATGGAGTTGGACCCCCCTTTGCGGCTATGACAGCTGCCACTCTTCTGGGAAGGCTTTCCACAAGATTTTGGAGTGTGTCTGTGGGAATCTGTGCCCATTCAGCCAAAAGAGCATCTGTGAGGTCAGGCACTGATGTTGGATGAGAAGGTCTGGCTCACAATCTGCGTTCTAATTCCTCCCAAAGGTGTTCAATGGGGTTGAGGTCAGGGCTCTGTGCAGGTCAATCGAGTTCCTCCACACCGAACTCGTCTAACCATGTCTTTATGGACCTCGCTTTGTGCACAGGGGCACAGTCATGCTGGAACAGCAAAGGGCCTTCCCCAAACTGTTGCCACAAATTTGGAAACGCTCAATTGGCTAAGATGTCTTTGTATCCTGTAGCATTAAGAATACACTTCACTGGAACTAAGGGGCCTATCCCAAACCCTGAGAAACAGCCCAAGACCATTATCTCTCCTCCACCAAACTTTACAGTAGGCACTATGCATTCCGGAAGGTAGCGTTCTCCTGGCATCTGCCAAACTCAGATTCGTCCATCAGACTGCCAGATAGTGAAGCATGATTCATCACTCCAAAGAACACGTTTCCACTGCTCCAGAGTCCAGTTGCGGCGTGCTTTACACCACTCCAGCCGATGCTTGGTATTGCGCATGGTGATGTGAGGCTTGTGTGCAGCTGCTCGGCCATGGAAACCTATTCCATGAAGCTCTGGACGCACAGTTCTTGTGCTGATGGTGCTTCCAGATAGGGTGACCAGGTCCCAACCAACCAAATGTGGGACAAAGAGGATGTTTGTGTGGGACAATGTGGGACACATTACCAATGCTTCGAGGTAGTCTAAAATTAGATATAATGTCTATCCAACTTAAAAATAAACATTTCTATTCTGCCCCTTAGCTCGTAACATCTCTATGCTTTGCCCTCTGGTTGATTCAGTAGCACCCAATAGACTATGCAGATAAAAACTTAACAAATTATATAACAAATATATTTGAAGCAGGGCTCAACACTAACATTTTACACTGGTGGCACAGTTGCCACTACGTTTTTTCTGTTAGTGGCAGTGGCACATAATTTGGTGGCACAACATTTTGGAGGTAAATGTACGTAAAAAATTTTTTAGGCGGTAATAAGGTGCAACAGCAATGAGATTTTATTCATACTAAACTCAGAAGTGCATATAGTTCAATAACAAATTAACATAAAATAAATAGATACATAAAACAACTTTATCAATCGCATAAAGGGGGCAGCAGCGCCGCGATGCACCTGTCGCGCACTGTATGTGCTTGTGGCTTTTGCCGTGGATAGCGAGGGGGTCGCGTTTAAAACGGGTTGCTGCAGACGCAAGTTTGCTACTGCCTGCAACAGTCGGCCCGCATTGTTTGCAGTACACACAGTACATATATTTTCCTGTTTTCTCGTACCTTAGCCATGTGAACTCTTTAAGCCACTCAGGGCGAAATCTCGAGTTAGGGCTACATCTTGGCTTTTAGCGGAGGGTGGCTGCTCGGTTACCTCGGATTCCTGTTCTGCCGGCTGTGACTGCTCATCGGATTCTGAATCTATTTCTGCGTCTGGTCTAACCTCAGGTGGTGGTGGTGGGGCATTTTTCTTCACGAAAACGTATCGATGCGCTTCATTATTCTTCATAGGCTATGGTTTTGTGATCGGCAATGATGACCTAGCTTGCTCTAACGTTGTGTCTGACTCTTGCTACTTTGCGTGGGACTCGGGAAAACTTGAAAGAAATGCCGCCCAAACGGACGGGCTCCGCCCAGACCTCATGTAGCCTAAATAGTCGCCAAGACAACAGACATAAACACAACTTAACCGACATAACAAGATCAATGTGAGATCAAATAATCAAACAAAATCGTCCAACTGTTTGACCAAAATATTACTTTAGGATAAAAAAATGTTTTTAAAAAATTTAAAAAAAAACATTCTAGTGGCAACATTGCCACTGGTTATTTTTTTTAGTGGCACTGGGCAGATTTTCAGTGGCAAATGCCACCAAATTGGTGGCAGTTTCGAGCCCTGATTTGAAGGCAAATAAAACAGAGGAGCTCACAATAAAGTCTGTAGTTTTCAAGAGGTCTGACCAAGTCAACTTCACTGCAGTCCCAAGTTAGTCTCTTGTCTTGAGGCACAAGTCTCTAGCCAAGTCCCAAGCCTAAATGTAGATTACAAAGTCATGCCCAATGTCCAGTCTCAAGCCTAAATATAGAGCAGCAAGTGAAGTCAGAGTCCAGTATCAATTTAGTATCTTAATGAAATAAAACTAGCCTAAACGTAACTAAAACAGCAGGCATTATTCACTTCAAGTCTTTATAAATGCATTTATTAAGCCAAATCAAACTATGCATTTCTTTTAAAAGTAGGCACAAAATAAATTAATAGATCAAATAAAACCAGAAATACAAATCAAAGCTGGTCAGGAGGGAACAAAAACAAAAATTTTAGATACTGTACATAAATAAAATAAAACATCTTTTCTGTTTTGTCCATCACAGCAACAACTGCAGGCAGGCCCACACAGGCTATGCACTCCCAGCACCAAGGAAAGCACCTGGCTGAAATATCCCAGGCCTTGTTGTAGCTGCATCTCCTTTTTTTTGTCGTAGTTTCCATTTTCCAAATCGACTGTCTTGTTCGTAGTTGTTGTTCGGGGGACGAGGGCGTAACCAGTGGCGTAACCAGGACCTAAAAAATACAGAGGTCATGAGTCTCGGCGGGGGCTTTATTTCAATCATAAAATGTGTCACCCCCCAACCAGATATTGGTTTGTTTCCTCAGGGCAACACTGTGCGACAAGGGTAGTAAAACTACAAGGTTTTTTATAGTACATTTGATTCAGTGTAATTATTTGATAAGCAGTATTATCAAAAACGTAAATCATATTCTTGTATTTTATTGCACACAGCCAACACACAATGTGTACCAAGACTTTTGATTTCTGTTTCTGTAACACCAAGGCCTTGGTATGAGGAAATTATTTTAAAAAACGCGATGCAACTTTTTTTAGGCGATTTTGCGAGGATGAATGACAAAGTCTGCCTAGAAACAGGAGAACACGTATTTGAATGGGTACTTCTTATCTACACTATCAATTTTACGATTGGTTTTACGACCATGAATGACAGATTTACAGACCAAAGAATGGAAGGAGAATGGTTAGTCCTGCCCCACTTGGAATGCGGAAATCTCCGCCTGCGTTTACCCGAGAAATCCCGAAAACGCGAAAACCACACGGGGAGAAAACTCAAAACAAAACACGAGTAGTTGGTAGCTAGCTCTTGTCTACGTTCAACCAACTCGAACGATACGTAGCTTCGTTCGCCAATAATTTCTCCCGGGGGCAGCGAATTTGCATTGTTTTGGTTCCAGCTTGATTAATTTCCGTGTAAATAGATAGGACTGATTTCTTTGCAGGACACTCAAAACATTTTTAACACAATAGAGAGCTAATCTCACTTTTAAGACCTAGCACCTCATTTTTTAGACCTAATAACTAAAATGTAAGACCTTTTTAGGCCTTAAAAATCGGATTGTTGGATTTTAGACTTTAAGGCTTTTTAAGACCAGCGCGGGAACCCTGTTTTCGTGGGGCCGGCGCTCTGTTGCGCGGCGCATAACATTGGCTAAAAAATTTAGGGCTAACCGCATAGTGTTGCCCTGAGGCAACGAACCGAAAAACATGTTTATCGTATATAAATAAAAACAAAATAAGTCTTTAAACAATCAAACATACTTCCTTACATATTCATGAACATGTACATATTTTTTTGTATGCAGTTATTTCAATTTAAACATGTTAAAAAGTGAAATCTATCTTACTAAATTAGCGGTACCGGTCGTGTGTCGAAGAATTTCACTTTTGAAAAGACTGATCCAGCCCCGAACGAAAGGCCACACCAACTTCAACTCATCTTTTAATTGGACCGGGACATGTCTCGTGACATTATTTAAATTAATATATGAAAAAAACTTTTGGCCCCTTGACCCCAGCACCCCACGTGTGCTGCAGTTTGATTGACAGCAAACACAGCCCCGTGATGACAGCCCTTGCTGCTTTCTCCACAGCCATTGGATAAGCCTGATTTTAGAAACGCGTCTTTGAAAACTAGAGCCAATCAAAATGAAATAGGAGGGACATCTTCTCAATTTGCGGGACGCACGAAAAGTCATGAAAATGCTGTGCAGTCCCGCGCAATGCGGGACATCTGGTCACCCTACTTCCAGAGGCAGTTTGGTACTCTGTAGTGAGTGATGCAGCAGATGATAGGCGTTTCTTACGCGCTATGCGCTTCAGCACTCGTGGCCAAGCTGTTGTTGCTCCTAGGCGCTTCCACTTCACAATAATAGCACTTACAGTTGACTGGGGCACATCTAATAGGGCAGAAATTCATGAACAGACTTATGGCAAAGGTAGCATCCTATGACAGTAATGATCTTATAGACCATAATAAGTTTTAACTGTTGAATTCTACCTTCAACAGGGAGCCAATTCAACTCTTTAAAATGGTTAGGGCTAATGTGCGTTCTTGGACTGAGATAAAGGCCAACCCTCATTAATTTATTTTGAGCTTTTTGAAGCTTATCTTTTGTTCTTTTAGTTATACCACTGTACCAGGTTATGCAGATGTAATCATAGTGGCATTGAACTAATGATGTAGCTAAAGTCCTCATGGTTTCCTTATCAAGGAACTTGAATATTCTTGCCAGATGTCTTTGAATGGGCCTTCCCAATGACAGAGAGGGCCATAGACTCATTGGTCATACACTGTTCCAATTCACATCCAAGATAAGTAACAGAACACTTTTCCTGTATCTTTGCTCCATTACATTCAACAGAAAAACTGGTTAGGTCCCTTAGTTTATGCCTTGTTCCAAAAACAATACATCCAGATTTGCCTAAGTGCAAGGATAACTTATTGTCACATAACCAACTGCTTACTTTTTGGAGCTCTTTACCAAGTAATATTCTAAATGTTTCTAAGCACTCTCCAGTTACCAACAAAGCTGAATCATCCGCATACAAAAATAAAGGACATGAACAAGCTGCCTCCATGTCATTTATATACAATAAAAACAATAAAGGACCAATTATGCTATCTTAAGTGACACCACAGGTAAGGTTTTGCAAGGTAAGATTGCATGTGCTGGATTTTATGCACCTGTTGGCAATGGGTGTGGTTGAACTCAATAATTAGTAGGGGTGTCCACTGACTTTTGGCCATATAGTGTAGCTCCACCCATTTTGGATATTTGTGAAGCTTCACAATCCCATCACTAATATCTGATGTTGCCATGTCTTTCTGAATGTTATTCATATTGAGCCCATTTTCACACAAATGAGAAAAAAAGTATATGCCTAATTGTATGGTACACTACAATTCACCTTAATATCTTGATTGAAATCCTGTCAGATTAATTACAATGATCAATCTATCAATATATATATATATATATATATAGACTGTATATATATAGTAACATGTTAAGACAACATGTCATTCAGGATACATGTCAGATACATATCATTCAAAGTAGATACTTTACTACCTATACATACCACTTTTTAGAGCGGCTGTTATTGATTATTCATTTAATTCCATAAATCCTGTCATGAAATGATCTGTCTGGCACAATGGGATTTATTCATTTTAATTTAATCATTTTAGTTTTATAGATTATATTTTAATATTTTTTCAAAATTATTCACTTATTATTCACTTTCCTATCCACAGTGATGTACAATACCAGTCAAAAGTTTTAGAACACCCCCATTTTTCCAGTTTTTACTGAAATTTAAGCAGTACAAGTCCAGTGAATAACATGAAATGGTACAAAGTTAAGCGGTAAACTGCCAGAGGGTTCAAAAAAAAAGTTTAGGTTACCAAAAACTGAAAACTACTGTAATTTTCGGAGTTATAAAAAAGGCCCTTTTCAGGGAACAAGTAATGTGTTAACGTGGGTTAACAGTCACTCTGTGCAAGTCGTCAACTCTGGATCCAGCAGAAGAGCCCCAGACCATCACGCTTCCTCCTCCATGTTTGAGAGTTGGTGTCACACACTAAGGAACTATCATTTTGCCTACTCAACGGCGTACAAAAACCCTGCGTGATGAACCAAAGATCTAAAACTTTCTTCCAGTCTTGTCCTGTAAGCCGCCTATCACGCAAGCTGTTGACTCTCAGAAACTTGCCTTCCACCTGACCTCTTCCTGTCAGAGTTTCCTCCAGTTTCCAAGTGCCTTTTGATGGTGTAGGAAACTACTCACTGCCAAAAAATTTACATTGTTTTTCAGTTTTTGGGGGTGTTCCAAAACTTTTGACCGGTAGTGTACATACATTTAAGAAGTATTTATTGAGACATGAATATCTGCTCACAATGTTCAGATACAGGACTTTCTGCCCATCTCCTGATGTAGACTGAAAACCCACCTCTTCAAAATGCATCTTGGGTCCAGCAACATAAAGTGATGAATGTTTTTTTCTCCCCAAAATACAAAATAACACTTTCAATCCATCAATATACAAACTAAGGAATCATCTTAACAACAAAAGCAATGAGGTCAACTTAAGTGTTCAAACACTGGGTGCCGTAGCCTGTAGCCTGCAGCCTGCAGCATAGCTTGCTACCCTCCAAAGTCTCTCTCACTGTGGCACAATCAGCCCTTTTTTTTCAGTCCTCAATTGACCCTTCGCTAAACCACGCCCAAAAACGCAAACTGGCCAATCACAGCGCCGTGTTTTACATACTCCGACAGAGACTCCGACAGAGACTCCGACAGTGTTTTGCTCCCTTCCATTGGCTTTCACGCAAAAATTTGACATTTTCTTCATTTTCGAGCTGGTTTTGCGGATTTTTAGCAAATTATGGTTAAACGTTGTGCCTGGGGCACGTGTAACAGTGACACTCCTTACCCAGAGAGGTTTGAAGGAGATATACGTTTTTTTCCCTTTATAAAACCTAAATCAAATCCTGAAAAGTGTTAGCCAGCTAAGCTAACGTGGCTACGGTCTGGATATACAGCTCCGGGATGCAACGTTGGTAAAGTTAGACTAAATGTTAGCTTTGTTATTCGTGATCCAGACAGCTTGCTAACATTAAGATGTTACAGTCAAGCTCTAGAAAACCAAGTGGGTAACGTTACCTTGATGTCAAAATGTAATACTATTTTTTCATTACTATTTCAGCACTTTGTCAATGGGAAGCCCAGTCCCGAGTACCCAAATCTTGTGGAGGACTGGGCTGACACACTGCTGATATTTTTTGCTTTACAGAGGTCCAAGGTATGGAGCTACCTGTGGAGCTAACCAGAGTAATGTCGTTACAGCACACTATAGGCGACTAATGTTATGTTAGTTAGCTAATGCTAGCTAACTTACTACTGAATGTAACGTTATATAGGCCTACTGCTTTTGCTTTTTAATGATTGTAATAGTGAATAGAGACCTACCCAGCTTTACAGGAACAGTGTTGCTCCTTAATGTCGTTGTCCTCTGTCTCAATCGCCGTGGTTCACTTTTACTCTGATCTGTAGGCTTTCGCTTCTATCTTAATTTTTTTTACGTCATTTTGTTGCTGAGTCAGTGTGATATCTTGAATATAACCTTCAAATGCATATTGTAGACCCTTCTGTCTGCTTCTATCTGAAATCGCTTTTTCTATTTTCCAAAAATTTGACAATATTTCTCCAGGGAGTGCAGTTAGCGACAGTGGGAGCGCCATGCTGGCTCCGAAAGCTTGACGTACTTAGCAACAATAACTAAGGGGGGCGTGGTTTAGCGAAGGGTCAATTGGATCCAACTGTCAGTCTTAATTGCTACACCCAATGCAGCTGGTGTGGAACTGCAGGCTGTTGGGAGCTGTAGTTTCTATTGTTCTATGGTGGCTCACAAGACTTGTGGCAGCCATTTCCCTGGGCTGTCCCTTGTGATATACAGTGGGTATAAAAAGTATTTTCTTTTGTTTTTTTATAAAAAGTATTCTTTTGGGGATTTTTATTTGCAAGTAATTGCTTAATTAATAGTTTTTTATTTGACATTTTTATTTGTTATTGATCAGTGGCAAGACATCCCAATTAAATCCATTTTGATTCCATCCAAGTAAGACAATAAAATGTGAAAAATGCCAAAGGGGTGAACAGTTTTTATACCCGCTGTATATATACTGTATATAATTTATAGATTTTTTTTTGTTGCCGATTTTGGAGTAGCCTGGTCAACCGGTCTGTATTTTGCCACTTAAAGACAATATTACAATCAAAGTTTTTATTTTTATTTTTATTTTTTTATGTTATTATATTTTCAATACCCAAACATTAACTTCTACATTCTCTCAAAAGTTAATTTAGAAAAGTTAAAAGAAAATTAATTTCAAAATGAACAGTGAAACACTCAAATTAAACTAAATTACTTAAATTAATATCACACAATGAATGAACAGACAAGTACACAGTGTGTTAATTGTGTGTAGAGTGATGGCAAAAAATATATTTAATCCATTTTAAATTAAGTCTATAACACAACAAAGTGTGAAATAAGTGAAGGGGCCTGAATACGTTCCGAAGCCACTGTATATCCATTCAAGAGACAGGTGAGAGTTTACAAAGCTGAATAAGCAGGGAGAACCGAGTTTGAGTGCCTTATTTGATCTATGTCTCAACGGTACTTTCCAACTCACACTGCTTTTCAAAAATGGTATTGTATCTTTTCAGAGAAAATGTGCTCACCACTTGGCAGGTCAGTGCAGGGTTGGTCGCTGATGCTTCAAATATTCTCTCTAAGATATTATCTTCAGAGGAAGTGTACATACTGTACGTGCCTATTTACTTGTAACCACATGCATTTTGATTATACCTGACAGTGACCTTTTAGCCAAAGGAAGGGGGGTTACCAATGACCTAATATGTGAATTGCCTATCATCAGGTCTGCAGAAAGTTTGTCGGCCTCATCAGAAGAAAGTTCTGTGATTTTAACTGTATTTCAAAAGAGGTGAGGGCAGTCAGCTGAAAAATGTCAACACCCAACCTTACTGTCACCGTTATATACAGTGCACATAACCAAGGGTGACATCTTTACACGGAAAGACACTTGGTACTATAATAACCTTCTTAAACTGAATATTAATACCGTCACACAATTTGAGTTCGTTCTGAACGTTATCTTTTATGACCAAAAACATGAATATACTGTATGTATAAAACATGTTCTGAGCAGGATCCAGTGGCCATTACTGCAGTTGCCACTCAGATAGGCAGATAGGCAAGCAGAGCCAGGGTCAGGGTTAGGGTTACATGCACACGCTAATCGTCAGTCCACCAATCCGTTTAAAAGTCTGATATATTCGAATCTTAATCTCTCCTAATTCTAATCTGTAGAAGTTTGTTTTATGCAATTTTAAAAATGTTTCACTTGTATTTTTAATAAAACCTAACAAAGAGATGTTTATGATATTTCGGAAGCTTAGTTTGAATCGTCTCGGTCCTGAAAAAATGCATCTACATCAATGGTTATAAAGACGAGACTGGTGATTTTTGTTCTTTTGAACATAAACGCCAACCAACCACTATTGAATATAAACCGTGACCGACCGTGAAGTGTTTAACACACAGTGCATTGCATTATCCCTATCCTTATTGGGCCTTAACCGTGCAAACTCCTTCAACCGCTCTATACAGAATGCGTAGGCGCTCGTTTTCTTTGCTGATGGTCCAGGTGATGTCAGGGGATGATGTTGCAGAGGTCGAGTCGTAAGATGGGGGTGGTGAAGATGAAGGTTGGGCATGGGGGGTGTCAAAGAAAGATTGAATTGTGTGCTTTTTGCTCTTTCTGAAAATGTTGAAATCCAATCTCTGTACTGTTTGTCCATGGTCATTAAGTTAGTGCAGGCGCTGCGTAGACCCCTTGATCTTTTGTTGCACATGGGAAATCATCACAGTCACACTTTTTTTGTAGTTGCACAGCAAAAAATGTTGGTCACAGTCTAGGGCCCCTGTCATTTTGTAGGTCATAACCTTACCCATTTTGCTTATCTGTATTTGATATAATTGGAGTGATGGTGCCAGTACGTATGTCTGTGTCCATGCTAGACAATTAGGCTTTGAGCGGTCTCTGTGTCAATCCACATAAAATACTTAACAGCTAGAGACAGGTACTGAACTGCCACTAGTTCAGTACCTGCCACTGTACTAGTTTATGAATGTTTTTCTCCTGACATTAACTTTTTATTTTATTCATTTATTTATTTTATTATCATGTTTTTTCCAGTGAAAGTCACATAATTAATGCAGCGGTTTCAAAAAGGCCTCTCCTCATGCTTGAGCATGTATTGCACATACACATTAACACACACCTGCATGTATTTTTGGTGTTACTGCAGTTTTTTTTAATGAAGTTAAAGGGATTTTGACCTGAAACTGCAGGGTATGGGGAAGTGCATCTGTTGGACCTCCATCCAACATTGGTGTTTTGCGGTCCAGGACTAGCGCTCGGAAATCCACAGACACCGTTGCGCTGGTATTGAGTCACGTAACCGGGAAGCTATGTGTGTGAAGAAACAGTTCAGGCACATGTAGTTCCCACATCGATTTAACCATAAGACAAAAGGTCAGTAATATCGAAACCTTCACCTGATCTACACAGGGGCCTGGGGAACAGCCAGTCATGGGGTGGGGTGAGGTGAGATGAGGTGGGGTGAGCGGTGATTGTCCAGAAATGTGTGCAATGATTCTGTTTCTATTTTGATCGTGTTGTTTAAATTTGTTGACATCATAAACGCCTGCCACTTTCTTGCCAGGTCTCAAGTCTCTTTTGCATGAGACATTAAATTAAGGATAAATGGATAACTGGCCCCCGAATGCCATGACAGTTGTTCGTTGATCTTTTTTTCTTCTTCTCACTATCATTGCGTGAGCTTGTTTCTTTCCCAGAACTAACTAAAGGAAGTAACTTGCTTACAAAATAAACATATATTATTGCAATGATATGAGCCTGACAGAGCCTGAATCTGAAACAACTTAAATCAAACATGTATATATTGCACCTGGTTGGTATATTGAAGTGGTAAGAAATAAATGCTATAAAAAACATGCACTCCCAAACCAAATCACAATCATTGCAAAATAAACTGTTTTGTTTGTTGGCTTTATTTGTGTTTTAGACTACCTGCAGCAAGTGTCTTAAGCACACTAGAGCCCTCTCGGCTCCACCTACCAGTGCAAGTGAAATGTGTGCTTCACCGTATTTTCTTGTTTTAGGTTATCAGGCAGGTTCATCTGTCCTTCCTATCCTTTCCTGTTAAAAACATACTATACATTGAATTCTTGCGTAGCTAACTAATGTTATCCGAATAGTTATATTTTGGTTCTCAAGAAAATGCACCCATTGGCACACATCTCCAGATGCTCAGTTTGGGCTTGAATCTTGCAACTGTAGTCTCACGCAGGCGTAACATAATAAATTGTGTGATAGTGGGTGGGATTGACCAAGAATCTTATTTTCAATTTTTAAATCCCCATAGTAACATTTGAATGTATTTTTGGATAAATTATGTCTGTAAGGATGCACACCCTGTGTGAGATGCTGGCCCTATGAGCAGTTTGTCTCATAAAGAATCGATGGTTTTATTTCATTTCAGTAGACAAAAAATATTCTCATCTCATTGTCTAAGCCGCTTATTCCTGGTCAGGGTCGCGGGGGGGCTGGAGCCTATCCCAGCATGCATAGGGGCGAGAAGCAGGAATAAACCCTGGACAGGTTGCCAATCCATCGCAGGGCACACACACACCATTCACTCACACACTCATACCTACGGGCAATTTAGACTCTCCAATTAGGCTAACGTGCATGTCTTTGGACTGTGGGAGGAAACCGGAGTACCCGGAGGAAACCCATGCGGACACGGGGAGAACATGCAAACTCCACACAGAAAGGCCCCCGGCCTGGATTCGAACCCGAGACCTTCTTGCTGTGAGGCGACAGTGCTATCCACTGCACCACCGTGCCGCCTACAAAAAATATTATATAACTTAAATGCCTTTAAAGCAAAAGGTTTTATTAAGACAAGCAGGATGGTGCTTTAGGAATATTGCATTTAGGAGGGTTTAAATGTATTGAGTCCAGAGGCAGGATTGCACCTGGCCTTTAGGAAGAGGTTGTTGACCCCCATATTGGACATCAATGATAAGGGAGAAAAGACAAAACAACATAAAACAAAGGGCGGAGATGGGGAGGCATTGGGATGCTAGCTGGCGTGTGGGTGAAAAAGTATGTGACAAATATAACCTTTTGGGAAAATTGGTTTTAGCCGGTTGAGGGAAATGCCAGGGATTGTCTAAAAATATATATCCTGAATCCCATTTGCCACCCAAGAAGCAGAAAATCGAAACTAATAAGTTCATTATAGAAGGTACAGTGGTACCTGCTGACCAATCACAGTTGGAAGGGGCGGTTGATGTGCAGAGTGGCCTGCATCAGGCTCTCGACAGGAAAAATCCAGCCTTCTCAGTTCAACTTTCTTGTGGAGGGGAAACAGCACCCCCTGTCTCACCACGCTGGTTACTGCACTGTGACATGCACCTGCCCGTCTATTGTCCCCTGTCTCTAGGGTTAGCCTAGTAAGTGCCTAAGATCAGAACATACAGCTCTCATTATCTTGCACATAGAACAGAAATGAGCCGGTGGAGTCTGCTGAAAACAAAATAGAAAGTGACACCCTTGTGACAGTTTCACAGCTGTGACACAGCCAAAAAAATTGGCGGCTAAGAGGTGATCTATAAGAAAAGGTTGAGGGAGGGCGGTGTATTCGGTAGAGGGGAATAACCTGTATGAATGATGGTATTTTATCTGCTCGAATGATGTCACTTCAATCACTTTGGTCAGGGTTATCTTTTAAAAGCAATATTAATAATTTGTATTGAAAAAAAGATGAATACAGATAGGTAAGTGACAAAATAAAAGACAACATTTGAGTAAATGAGGGATCATTTAAACAGGTACAGTATCGCTAGGGGGTGTAGTACCATAGTCAATAGTCAGTATCTGTGGATAGGCCTGGGCCTCCCCTTTTCAATGAACCCCCCACCCACCCGTTTGAGTGCCCCCCCAGGTGTGCACTTGTGCCAATTTATTTATATACAGAACACCTCTAGTTGTACGTGATTCATGTGAAAGTTAGTCAGGTGTATATGGGGGGCTATGTTTGTGTGATATTTTCCAAAAGGCCTTTCAACCTATAGGGGAATGTTCATGTGAAAGGTAGTCTGTGACATTTATTTGCTTGCTGTGTGCTTGTGATCACTTGCACCAGATTTTCAGTCACAGTCACAGTCGTGTTATGTTCCTGTTCACGGGTCTGAGAGAACAGTCACACCACACAGTAATGAGCGTCATGACGGCATCATGGTCAGTGAATGTACTACATGTACACGGTCAGTGAATGTACATACTGATATAAATGGGTTCCCTTTACAGTAAACGTGCTCCGGGGAGAAGGAGGTAGACACCGGCTGCAGTGTGGCGGGGAGTTTCCTGCATAGCCAAGCTTAGGCAAACAGCTTATTATCGGCTGTGTGGGTGGGGGAGCCACACAGGGCCTCTGGTGTCTAAAATGTCAAGCCCCGAAACCCCAAAGGGGCCACTCGAGGGGAGGGAGAGGGTTGTGCTTGTGGTTTTTTCACCATGAATGTCATCTCAATGTTGGCAACAAGAGCCTTGTTCAAGGGGGAGGGAGGAACACACCTCCTGCAATCTGGATGCTTCCGTCCGCCCTTTTCAGACAAAACGAACGAACCCCCGAAATGTGAGCTCCACATTCGATCAACGCGACATCCCATGGGGCAGTTCTTCAGACTGCACTTTCAACGGCTGTACCTGCAGCTGTGGGCTTCAAGGAGATTCAAGCATATTCGGCTTGCCCTACTAAATCAAGTTGAATGTTAAAATGTTCTTCCAGTACTGATTGGCAAAAATACAAGTTAGGAAAGTAAATAAAAGACAATTCTCACAAGAAAATGTGCAATTCTTTGTTCATATTCCCACATGTTGTTTTTCCCATTGGTTTGCTCCTGGTCTGCTACTGATGCTCCCACATTTCTCTCTTGCCAATGACTTCAAAGGTGCGCAGGCATGTCTCCATGCCATCTTTGGCGGTTAGTTTTGTTAGCAGCTGGTGGGCCATATGACGGGAATCAGGCAACGGTGTGTTCAGTCACGTGCTTGCAGTAGGTCCTGCCTCACCCTGTGACCTGCTGCTGACGAATGCTGGCCTCCAAGAGGCAGCACACCAGCTCATCCATTCTGACAGGGATGAGAGAGAGATGGACAGTGATGGATGGTAACTTGATCTGTGTCTTGACTAGGCAAGGGTGAGTGTTGCCACAGAGAGGCATTTGTTAGTGTCCGAAACACACAGTGTGAAAAACTAGAATGAAACAGGGTAGCTACAATGAGTCCCAGGGTAGCTGTTCAGCTTAGGGTTGTGGGGTGGTGCTCTTCTTCTTTGGTGCAGATAGCGGTGGGTGAGAGAGATATCCCCAGGTGGTCACAGTGCCTCAGATGGCTTGTAAGGGTGCTCTGTGTCAGTTTTGTATGTGGAGCGGCATTTTTGGAGCGCGGCTACACATGGTACCGGGCTCCACCGCCACAGGTTGCATAATGTATGCATGCGCACGTTTGTGAGACCGCTGATGGAAGCGTAGCTGAAACCGCTGTGGCTTCGCTAAAGGGAAGTTAGTTTAAGGTGGAGCGTGCGATTCTCCGGGGCCCCATACTGCTTCAGTCTCCCCTGAGGTAGTCTTTAGTCGATGTTCTCAGATTATTTCTTGAGCTGATTTTATTATTTACATTAATTGTCAATCAATACATCTTATTTGTGTGCTGAAGGTCACTCTCTGTTTTAGTTTGTTGCCGAAATGGCTACTGTGCTAAAATAGAATTAGTTGAAGTAAGCAGTTATGAATTTTGAATACAAACACACGTACACACTCGAACAAGGCTTGTAGAGTTGATCCAAATTTTCTGGTTCACACTGCACAATTTTGCCATCAATTCGGGTCCAATTGTTCTTATTTTGACTCAAGTATTGTGGCCTCATTCTACTCAAGCTGGTCACATAATAATCCTAGGTTGAACAAGCCATCATTTCTGTCTCAGTAAGACCAAAACACATACACACACACACACACACACACACACACACACACACACACACACACACACACACACACACACACACACACACACACACACACACACGCACACAGTAGTCAGTCAGAAATCTCTGGGGAAGACAACAGCCAATTAAAATAATGAATGGAATAAATCAATCGATTTTGTAGCTATTTTATGGGATGTTGAACAGGACAGTATCCTTTCTCAATATACATTTATTGGAGGGTACTGAGCATAATGTTGTCATTGAGACACATTCACTGACGTCCCAAACTGGCTGGCTAGTCCAACTCTGCGGGGAGCTGTGGCTTCATCTCGTTAAGTGTGCAGGTACCTCTCACTCACGACAGCCAGGACTTTTGTAATGTGCATTTGTGCAGCATTAGCCTAGCCTCACACCCCCAGTCTTCCCACATGCTACCTGAACCTATGTGTGGACAGGGAAGCGAAACTCTGAGCCTTCTCTGCAGGCCAGCACCTCTTAACTGTAAACAGAGCTATTTTAAAACCTGGACAACCAGACGGGCAACAGATGAAACTGCAAAGCCACTCAGGTAACCATTGGAATGGTCATATGGGTACATACAGTGCAACTTTCTGTGTTCAGACCCAGTGCTCCATAAACAAGTTGCCTAACGTGTGGCTTCTGTCACATTTGCCTTTCTGCTGCTTTAACCCTACAACTTTACACATGCTTTCCTGTCCCCCTGTCATCTGTCAAATAGCTACATAATAATATTAATCCCATTAAGTCCAAATTTCCATCTTGAAAATGTGGTTAATGCGGGTTCAGAAAGTTTTGTTGCTCGTCTCCAGGGGAAACAACAGAAGTGGAAGTAGTGAATTTAAACAGCCCTATCGCCAAACACCTGCATCTTCACTTTGCCTGCATGCAGAGACTGTATTCATCAAATTGGTTGCAATGATTTACTTTCCCAATTGTCATTTCACTTTGTTGAAGCTTGACTGTGATTTTTTATTCTTTTTTTAAAGTTTGCACTAAAAAAAGGAAGAATGTTTTTACTTGGCCGTGCACAGAACAAAGCACAGCACTGTAACGCTGCATTTCTGCCAAAGCTAAAAGTGAAAAATAGCTAGAAGTTAAAGCTTCATTATTTCTGAACCATGGACTATCTTTTCTATCTAGAGTGCATTTTACTTGGCTTCCAGGGTTTCTTCAGAAAAATGTGTCATTCACCAAATATTGGAAAAGCTGCCCAAAAATAATTGTTTTTGCCCAATTGTTTACCTTAATCAATGAAAAGGTCTCTATTTTTTGTTTGAATACTTTATTGTTGTTTTTCTCAAGCAATCAAAACAAACCACTTCAGACTCCACTATCACTGGAATCTGCACAGTTAACTAATTGTCATCACCACTGCTTACATGTTTAATACTGCTATTTCGTAATATGTATCCCTGTTTAAAACTTTGAAAAAAATAAAATCTACTAACCTTTTCTTTCCTGGTGTTACATGTATGGTATGCAGCTGCCAACAATGATGTATATTGCTGTATTACTGCACTGATCTCTTGCGCGAACAATGATTGATCATGTATTAATGATACCATGTATTAATGCACATCTTGTAAGCCGCTCTGGATAAGAGCGTCTGCTAAATGTTTAAAATGTAAAAATGTACAATGTAACAAAAGGACAGATGAAAATCATTTATGTTCCATGATAGTGGTTAATATTAAATATTGTCATTGGGATGAACAAAACTGTGTATTAGTGCAGGGGTGTCAATCTCTGGACCTGGAAGACTGGTTTGTGTGTGGTTTCCTTTCAAGCGGCACCCAATTCAGGCCTTGGAAACAAGGTTGTGTGAACTCTTAAGCCTTGAATGCTTGAGCCTTGAATGACTTGAACTCAAGTGAATCACTTAAATACTGAAACACAACAACAAGCAGCAACATTTCCAGGACTGGAGTCTCACACCCCTGTATTAGTGGAATATTTGCATCATATATTTGAGAAATAGAGGGATAAACATTTGCAGTATGTCCCAATTCCTACTGCAAAACTAAAGGAAGCCTCAGTGGATCAGAAGTGACTACATCTTTGCCTTTCGACAACTGGACATTTTCCTTCATATACGTAGCCCTCTACTTTGATGTAGAGGTTGTTATTTTCATACATTACAAAATGTATGATAGAAGACTGCTGGTTTTCTCATCCAGCTAATACACTGTACAGTGTGTAATGACACGCCCCATTGTCTGGTATTGAATCCTGATCAGGATAAAAGCTACAATGTTGTACCTATTAAAGTACAAATGCTTGTCGCTGTGGCATTACCCCTATAGGGTACTAAATTATAGCTTTATTGTACCATTGCAAGAAAAAGGGTTTTGCTTGCAGTACAAACCTAATTTTGTTAGGAGGTGGACTGAGTGAACCCAAGTGCAGAGAATGAGACCGAAGGCAAGATGGTTTGGTAAACAATGATTGATTTTTACTGGACAATGAGAACAAAAACAACAACAAAACACTGAAGTACAAAAGTGAAACAGAGAAAATAACTGGGAGACGAGGCTCCAAAAAGCTAACTAATGAAACTAACTACACAAGAACAAACTAGAAAACAAACTAGAAAATGTAGCACAAACAAAACAAACAAAACTAGGAATGAGGATACTCTGGAAATATACAAGCGTAACACAGTGAAGACTAGATGAGAACAATCTCAAGACTGAGCAAAGAGACAAAGGAAACACACAACTTAAGAAGGGGGGGAACTAAACCAGACACAGGTGACATTACTGAAACAAATAACAAAAAACAATCAGGGACAACGAGGCACAGATGGAAACACTAAAACAATAAATCAATAAACAATTAACAAATCACAAGACAATTAACTCAATTAAACAATTAACTCAATACACGAGACTAAAACAGAGCAAAGCAACTGAGAAGGTAACAAATAACAACATCTAGTGATGAACCCGAGAAGATCCCGGGCAGGCCCTCACACATTTTCATTCCAATATGGCTGTTGGTGTAAATAAGGATTCATTACTACCTTGGTATATATCAATACCCTTCCTCAATTTGTACCTTTTTCACTGCAGAAAGGGTTCAAAATCATATCATGAAGGATCCTTATGTGTACCTTGTGAAAGTACAATTAACAAATTTGTACCTTGAGAAACAAAAGTGCACCCTAATTGTACCTTCATTTTTGAGAGGATGTGCCAGTGCTGACTGTGGCCAGCAGTCCTGCAGGGTGGTATATAATTGGCTGTAGCCATCGTCCAGGGAGGGAGTTTTTCAGTCAGAGGGATTGTCCCTGTCCACTCATCTGGTCAATCAGCAGCATGCAGCCTGCCTGTGCTAACTGCGCACCATGTCTACTCCTCCAACACAATGACTGGACGGACTACGGAGTGTCAGAGGAGAGCAAATTCCAAAATTAATGGAGGATATCGCACCAATGGGACGAGCCTCAGAGTATGATCGGGCTTCCTGAAACTGGGAGATAAGAGAAAACCAGATTCCACCGGCCGCGCCAGAGTCGTCATCGGGGGTGGCAATTGGCTGTCCGCCCCAGGGAGGGGGGAGAGAAGCCAACAGCAAGTTCGCTGTGCACAGGAATGGCTCTGTAGTACCGGAGTTATGGTCGACAGACTGGCGAGTGCCGTCTCGGAGGAGACAATACTTCCCCTTTGTCACTACCGGTCACAGGGCTATGACTTAAATAAATAAATAAATAAAATTAAAAATGTTTACAAAAGTAAAGTGGAACATATTTACAGTGCACTCATATTGGAAACATTTTCTTCAACATTAGAGAACCAAAGATGGAAACAGTTTCATCCTGGTTTCACTTTCCTGACAGCAACAGTTTGTGTTTTCCCCCGTTTTCACAGAGCAGGCTCCCTCATCGCTCTGAAGATGGTGATTGAGATTGAGATTTCATTCAAATCGGGTTGAGATTTCATTCAGAGAAAAGAACGGAAACAATTACAGTTCAGTTTCCTTTTCAATACCACTGAAAGACTGATACCATCAACAATGTAAACAGGGGAAACTATTTTCATTGTTTTTTCCTAAATATAGATATTTTGGAACCTTTTCCAAAGCACAAAAATAAATAAATAAATAACAGTAATAGTAATACATTTCCTGAACACTAAGTAGCAAACCATTGAACTTAATTTATTTGTTTAGCAACTGTATCCATGGTGATTTGCATTTTACAATTTTGCACAATATTACACAGTTGGGGAGTTCTCTGAAGCTCATGCGTTTAAGGTACAGCAGACTCATTATTTCCAGGATGCAAACTTTCAACCTTTCAACCAGGTTTTAAGCCCAGGGAGAACAAGAGAGATAGAGAGGAAATGAAGAGCAGGGAGAGGAAAAAGTAAGTGAGGAAGAGATAGTGATGAGTGAATTTTTGAGAAACAGAAAGAGAGACATTGACAGGGACAGAGAGAAGACAGATCTTTTCAAATCAGCTATGTCAATACTACTATATAAACTCAAATTAGTGAGATAATGCTTGCTTCTTATCATGTATAAATGAACATCTTGTAAGTTGCTCTGGATAAGAGCATCTGCTAAATGTCAAAAATGTAAATGTAAACGTAATGCACCATGAACTCAAATCAGCTACATCTGTGAGATAACACACCATGAACTCAAATCAGCTACATCTATGAGATAATGCACCATGAACTCAAATCAGCTACATCTGTGAGATAATGCACCATGAACTCAAATCAGCTACTGTACATCTGGAAATTTATTGACATAAAAAGTCAATTTATGTGTGTACGGTCAAAAATGGCATCAGCTCACTTTCCCATCTGTGGCTTTCACAGCTTCCTCCCATGAAGGCACCGCTGAGTTCCAGCTATGAGTGTTTCGGTCTTTCTAAAATTACTCCCTCGGCACATAGTTCCAAGTAAGTAGCTTGCGGGAGAAGAAATAAAATGTGTTCAACTGAAAGATGAATTCACAATCGGCGACAAACAAGCGCATGACTTGTTGCTTGATTTAAATGATTCAGCAAACTGTGGATTAGATGCCGGTCATGAGGCCAACATGTAATGTCTTTGCACCATTTGAAAATACCATTTGTAGTTAAGGAACTAATGTACCAAGCTCATACCAAATCTGTTATTGATATAATGTAAACCCTCCCTAACACATATACTCTATGGTCCAGTGGCGGTCCTGGCTCACTTACATTTACACTTGGTGTCCTAGGCGAGATCAGTCATAACCCCCTTCCCCAAGCCCGAGGGAGGCCATGCAAAACAAGTACCTATGTTGTAACCAGGTGCAATAGGCACCCCTTTTATTTGAAGAAGATATTTATATATACTAATAAAATAAATACTGAAAAATATTGCACAAAAATATTAAATTGTAAAATTCCAAGATATATAAAAATAACAAATTTAAATTGAACAATAAATAAAAATAAATATATACAAATTTAAAAAATTGCTTCTTTTAAAAGGAACAAAAATAAGGAGGTGCTGTCCAAGACAATAAATAAGAACACTGAAACATATTGCACACTCATTTAAAAATTGAAGGTGCACACAAATAAAACTAAATTGAACACAGCAGAGTTGCACCTTTTCAATACTGGGTGAGTCTGGCTCAATGTGGCTGAAAGTGCACAAACCAGACTTAAGATAGCTTCTGCTATTTTGCTGCTAGTTTAGCTGGACTATATGCATGTTAAATAGTTAGTAGTAAGCTCGTAGTGATGCAGTATAGGGCTATTATTAACCCCAAAAATTCACAGAAAAGGTTCAGTGTCATTATAGCCAGTATAATGTTAGCTAAATGCTTGAGCTACTAGCTAGCATTAACTTTAGTATAGCAATTGATGCAATACCTAGCTAGCACGATTATTTACTAGAGTTACAAAAAGTAACTTAATGTTCATGATGAGATGACATAACACATACCTTTATCTTTGGCCCATTTCTCCTCTTCTTCTTTTCGAAACTGAAATCCCAAAGGCTTTGATCTTTTCATTTTGGCAAAGTACCTCAATGTGTGTGTGACACGATTGTTTGTGTGATTAAAAGATTGCCCAATCAATGCAGGGTCAAGAGATTAGACCATTAAACCTTGGTGGTGTACAGACTAATTTTCATTTATCATTATATTTTAAACCAGGCAAAATTGCAGCTGTATATCAGTAGCTAATAATATGAGATATTATTTATATTTGCTTATGTGTGTTACGTGAGCAGGGGTACATTTGGTTGCAATTATATTTTGTGATCATTGATTGACTTCGCCTGTACAGTGTGAGTTTGAAAGGCGCTATTGACCTCCCCCACTTTGGGCTTCTAGCAGGTGAGGACTAGGACAATTCATAGGCTGACAGACAGCAGAAGCAGTGGGATGAAAAAGTCACATCATGCCTGCCCGATGCTAGCGTAGCGCTGATATTGTAGGTTATTCCCCAAACACCTGAATAGTCTTTCCCACTTTCCCTACATAAATTTAAATTTAACTGACGTTAACTGACTGACGTTAACTCTAGCTATTTATTAAATTAGCCAACGTTATTATCGTCCAAAGTAAGCTAGCTAACAATAGAGGACAGCTCGGCTCTGCTCCAACGGTAACTACTGCTGACAGACAGCAGAAGCAGTGGGACGAAAAAGTAACATCAAAGTAACATCATGCTTGCCCTATGCTAGTGCAGCGCTGTAACGCAGTTTAAATGAACTGCTCCAGGGGTGCCGTACTATGGCTGACCCTGCACTCAGACCTCTCTGATGGTTTGTATGCACTGAGGAGAGGTAGGCAAAAAGATCAATTCCAATTACCTGGTGGAAAAAACTGTGTGTAACATGGCCTAATAAAGATTATATTATATTTAAGCTGAGTTTCTGCATAACACTTAAAGAACAATGCATCTATAATATGAACTGAAAATCTCAATTCCAGTAGTTGAATTGAATTGAATTGACAAAATTGACAATTCCGAATTCAATTCCGGTTTAAAATGTCTCCATTCCAATTCAATTCCAGTTACAAAGACTGAACCATTCACAATTCCAATTCAGTTCCAATTTATGAATTGTAATTAGAAGAATCTGAGACGGGTGCGTGAGGGTTGGACCCGAAATGCACGACTCAGAAACAATGACATAAAATAAAGACCCGCAAGGGCTTTATTAGAGGACTGTTCAGGAGACGTAGTCAAACAAAAGCAAAGTCCGATAACCAAAAAATCAAGCCAATAACCAAAGTACAGTACCGAGGGAGAAGGCAGCCTCGAACTCGGTATACCATGCAAAAATCAAAAGGGGGTGAATGGAAACAGGCTTAATACATGAAACATGGAACGTGGGATGAATCTTAAGGGAAGCAGGTAGTGACAATTTAACAGAGGAAGGGTTGATGATGCTGTGAATCTTGAAGGGTCCAATGAATCGGGGTTGCAGTTTGTGGGATGTGGATTGTAAAGGGATGTCCTTAGTGGAAAGCCAGACGGAGTCGCCTGGCTTATAAACTGGGGCTGGTGTGCGGTGGCGATCTGCGACATGACGATTCCGGTCTGCCGTGTGTAACAGCGTGGCCCTGGCGTCCTTCCAGATCTTGACACATCGTTGCATGTGGGTGGCGAGGGAGGGAACAGCAATCTCTGCTTCTTGGTCAGGAAACAATGGTGGTTGGTAGCCGAGGGAGATTTCAAATGGAGATTTTCCGGTGGCGGCGCAGGGCAGGGCGTTGTGTGCGTATTCAACTCAGGTAAGCATCTTGCTCCATGAAGCGGGGTTCTTGGCAGAAACACAATGAAGCGCCGCTCCTAGATCCTGGTTGGCCCTCTCGGTCTGACCGTTAGACTGAGGGTGGTAACCTGACGAGAGGCTAGCAGTGGCTCCGAGGGCTGAGCAAAAAGCTTTCCAGACTTGTGAGATGAACTGAGGGCCTCGGTCAGAGACGATGTCCGAGGGGATGCCATGGATGCGGAAAACCTCTTTGACCAGGATGTCCGTGGTCTCTTGGGCGGTGGGTAATCCGGGCATGGGGATGAAATGTGCCGCCTTGCTGAACCGGTCCACAATGGTAAGATTGGTGGTGTTACCCTCAGAAGGGGGAAGTCCGGTGATGAAATCCACCCCAATGTGGCTCCAAGGTCGGCTGGGCACAGGCAGAGACTGGAGCAGTCCAGCTGGGGCCTGGTGGGAGGCCTTGCTTCTGGCGCAGGTGATGCATGCCTTGATGAAGCATCTGGCATCAGAAATCATGGAGTTCCACCAGAACTTTCTTTTAAGAACCGCCAGGGTATGGGTGAAACCGGGATGGCAAGACATGAGGGAGGAATGAGCCCATTGGAGAACCTGTGTCCGAGCAGCTGAGGGGACATAAAGGCGTCTGCTGGGATAGGACCTGGGATCGGGCTCCCCTCACAGAGCCCTCTGGATCACAGCCTCGATTCTCCACGTCACCGACACTACAGTGCAGGACAAAGGGAGGATGTTCTCGGGAGCCTCTCGCTCGGAGCTGGTGTCAAACTGCCGGGACAGGGCATCTGGCTTGACATTCTTCTAACCAGGGCAGTAGGTGAGCGAAAAATTTAATCTTCCAAAGAACAACGCCCACCTAGCTTGGCAAGAATTCAGTCTCTTAGCAGTCTGAAGGTAAGCTAGGTTCTTATGATCAGTCCAAACGACAAAAGGTTACTCGGACCCCTCCAGTCAATGCCTCCACTCCTCCAGTGCTAACTTGACTGCGAGGAGTTCTCGGTTACCCACGTCGTAATTTCTCTCAGCTGGTGAAAGCTTCCTCCGAGAGAAAAAAGCGCACGGTTGAAGACGATTGTCGAAGGAGGAAACCTGAGAGAGCACGGCTCCCACCCCAGAGTCGGAAGCATCAGTCTCCACAACAAACTGGCGGGTAGGATCGGGGTGCACCAGGATAGGTGCGGAGGAGAACAGCTTCTTGATCCTAGAAAACGCCCCATCTCCTTCAGAACTCCATCGGAATGGCATGGCAGTGGACGTGAGCTTGGTGAGAGGAGAGACAACTTGGCTGTAGTTCCTGATGAACCTCCGATAAAAGTTGGTGAATACCAAGAAGCGTTGAGGATGTTTTCGAGTGGTAGGTATGGGCCAGTCAGTGACCGCCTGAATCTTCTTGGGATCTGCCCTGATTTGTCCCTTCTCCAAGATGAAGCCAAGAAACTCAACAGTGTCTGTTGTTTCTCCACTTTAACAAACAGTTTGTTCTCCAACAGTCTTTAGAGAACCTGCTGTACATCGGACTCGTGTTCCTTGACATTGGTGGAGTAAATCAAAATGTCATCAAGGTAGACGAACACGTGTCGGCCCAGTAAGTCCCGTAGGACGTCATTGACTAATGCCTGGAAGACAGCAGGTGCGTTAGTGAGGCCGAAAGGCATAACAAGATATTCAAAGTGTCCAAGGGGAGTGTTGAATGCTGTCTTCCATTCGTCCCCTTCTCGAATGCGGACCAGATGATAAGCGTTGCGTAGATCCAATTTGGAAAAGATGGTGACATCGTGCAGAGGGTGAAAAGCAGAGTCAATCAACGGCAGTGGATACTTGTTCTTGACCGTGATGTTGTTGAGTTCTCTGTAATCGATGCAGGGACGCAAAGAGCTGTCTTTCTTCTGGACAAAAAAAAATCCAGTGCCCACGGGTGAAGAAGAGGGACGAATAAGACCATTAGCTAGGCAGTCCCGAATGTATTTCTCCATGGCCTCCCTCTCCGGTCTGGAAACATTGTAGAGGCGGCTTGAGGGGAGTATGGAACCAGGTAGCAGCTCGATCACGCAGTCATAGGGTCTGTGAGGAGGAAGCATCTGTGCCTGCGTCTTGGAAACCCTTGGGTACCCAGGTCGTGGTAAGGGGTGGGCACATTCTCAAGAGAAGGCTTGGAGACTTGGGGTGGAGTGGATGCGCCCTCAGCTGGTGCAGGTGCGGATCGTAAGCAGGACTGGTGATACTCACGGCTCCAGGCTTGAATACGACTAGAACTCCAATCGATGATGGGATTGTGTTTCTTTAGCCAGGGTAACCCAAGAATGAGTGGATCGTTGGGAGAGCGGATGACGTGAAACTGAATTCTTTCATGATGGTTGTCTGAAATGACCACCTGGATAGGTTCCGTGATGTGGCGTCATGCGGCAGAACGTCTTGCCATCCAAAGACCGAGCACTCTCGGGGTGAGGCAGTGGAAGGATGGGAATGTCCAGTTCCTTTACCATCACTTCGTCTATGAGATTGGCATCAGCTCCAGAGTCCACTAACGCGTTCACCTGTATCTCTCTTCCTGGAAGCATGATTAAGGCAGTAAGGGTGGAACGAGGGTCATTCCTGGGAGTCCTCTCTGGATTGGCTAGGGACCTCACATCCATGGATGATTCAGATTTCTTGGACCTGTAGGTACACTGTTTTAGAGAATGTCCCAACCTCCCGCAGTAGAAACATGAACCGGACTCTCTCCGACATTTCCGTTCTTCGGGTGAGACACTTATTCCAGCACGAGAAAGATCCATGGACTCGACTCCTCCAGCTTGTATCTCCTCCAGTCGCGAACTTGACCCTCGCCTGGGGTATGGCTGACCGGACAAAACCTGTCTCTCGATCCGGCGTTGTCTGGAACGGTTGTCCAAATGAATAGCGGCATGAACGAGTGGGTCGAGCTAAGTGATAGGCTCCTGATGCGCCAACTCGTCCTGGAGTGCCTCGTTTAAACTGGCCAGGAACAGGTCCGCTAGAGCCTCATCATTCCAGTGGGTAGCAGCAGCGATAGTGCGGAAGTCAATCGAATGGTCCACGGCGCTTCTACTGCCTTGGCGAAGGGCGATCAGACGCTTGGAAGGTTCTTGGTCGCTGGATGCGTGCTGGAAGACTTTTCGGATCTCCTCAGCGAAGGCAGGGTAACGAGGAGGGAGTGAACCCCCAGACCACACAGGAGTAGCCCAGTAGCCCCTTGAGCAACCCCATCACGTAGCCAATCCGGCTCTCGTCATCGTGATAGGTCGGCGGTTGCTGCCGGAACACGAAGTCACACTGTAACAGGAACGCCTTGCATCTCTCCGGTTCTCCGCCGAATCTCTCCAGGGGGTTGTTGTGGCTCACGGAATTGCCAGATTCCCGTGGGGTTGGAAGGTGGAGGTGCAGGCGGCTTAGCAGGTTGTTCCAAGAGGCGTGGCTGAACCGCGATGGCAAGTCTCCTCATCTCAGCGCACAGCTCCCTCATCTCCTGGCGAAGGTCGGAGATCCCTGGGCGTGCTGCTGAATGATGGCGCCTTGTTGCTGGAGAGCATGGAACATGGTGGTTGAGTCAGCAGGGTCCATGTGGTGAAATTGTTCTGAGACGGGTGCGTGAGGGTTGGACCCGAAATGCACGACTCAATGACATAAAATAAAGATCCGCAAGGGCTTTATTAGAGGAATGTACAGGAGACGTAGTCAAACAAAAGCAAAGTCTGATAACCAAAAAATCAAGCCAATAACCAAAGTACAGGCAGGCTCGTAGTCAGGGACGGTGCAAGAATCAAGACCCAAGTCCGCTCCACGGAGAAAAGGCACAAAAGACAGCAGGCAAAACTTGTGGTACAAAACAGGCAGTGGTAACAAAATGGCAGGCAGTAACAATGGTCAGAAAACAGGCTTGGATCGTAACAATGAAATCAGACTTGGAAAACGCTAAAAAATGCTGTAGTAAACTAGGCAATAACTTCGCAAAGACATGACAAAAACACTGAGCTTATATGCAGGTGTAGACAGGTGCAGACACTTAGCTTGAGAACAGCGCAAAACAGAAAACAGCTGAGGAGAGCGTGACAAGGTAACAAGATAATTAGTCGTTGTTAGTAACTATCATATCCTGGCCTAGCGTTAGTAGATTAGGAAATCAGACATGAACTAGAAACGAAAGGAAACATGAATACACTTGGTTAGCAAGTTAGTAATTAGTAGATCTCCAGCATGTCGGCAAATAGTTAATAAATTGCCAATCGTGCTAGCAGAAACAATGAATCTATCTAATCGTTAGTAAATGAGTAAATCAGACATGAAAGTAAGGAAACATGAATACACGTGGTTAGAAACAATAGGGAAGCATGAGCGACAGCGAGAGAGAGAAAGCATGAATGCAAGATTTGCGGAAAGAACATGGAAAAGTGTATGCTTTAAACATGAACAGAAACGTAACATGAAAACAGAATCACGACATGACATGAAATGAAATGAGACATGAATAAAACATAAAACATGGCAAGAAATACACTGAAACGTGACAGAATCATTAAGGATTTAAATAGAAATTGATAAATTACAAGTTTCGTATTAAGATTTGTAACTGAAATGACCTCTGAATGAACCCTGGTATGGAGGAGAGCAAGGGCCCATGTGGCGTCCAGGGCCTGTATTCATAAAGCATCTCAGCGCAGGATCTCAGCGTGCTGATCTAGACCAGTTTAGCTTTTTAGCTCATCATAATGGATAAGGTTAGGATATGGACAGGGGAAACCTGATCCTAGATCAATCATTGTTTCTCTGAGATGCTTTATGAATACAGGCCCTTGACGCTCTAGTCCACACTTGTGTCCCACTGCCTTTCTTTTCAAGATCAGATCTGTGGGGTCGGTATTGAGAGAGAGAGAGATAGAGTTAAAAAGTGCGCTTTATTTTAGATGAATGAATTTACTTTTGTTTTGAGCGGCACTGTTATTTGTGTGGTGAATTGGATATATAATGCAATGATAAATATAGTGCATGTCCTGTCAATAAACCACTATAAATGTAGATTTCATGCGTGAGATGAATGTGAGTTGTTTTAATGTTTTTAGGAACGGATTTAAGCAAGTATCATGTTTCATTCTTACAATGTAAAATATGTTCTTAAACAAATTATAGTAAATGCTAAACTTGTGATGTTTTCAAATTTAGCCCCCTCCCATGCCTATCTCCTTAGTTTCATTGGAGAAGTACTGAAGTTCTAGTTTCACTCCCTTGTATATTTCTGCTTAAGGAAAAGGCAACTTGTTCTATACACACAAAATGCATTTCATTAAAAACATCTTTAATTGTGTTTCATTTTAAGAATATCATTATAGTGGAATATATTACCAAAGCACTTCACACAATTATTTATATCAAAGGTACAGTGTACTCTTTTCTGAGGCATTCAATAATCAAAAATATATTGCATGGCTGGAGATTTGATGTTAGTGTAGAGACAGGTTTTCTTTTTTAAAACCTGAATTAAGGACTAAGGTTACTGAGGACAACAGCAAAGCAAAGTGCATAAATAGAAGGAAAGAAAAATGTAAATGTAAAATGATGGAAAGGGTCCTCTTCTCTTGTTTTTCTTCTTTCTTCTTTTTCAAATGTGGGAAGGCAATGTTAATGTGATGGGAAAACAAGTTTTGTTTTTAATTATTTAATTAAAAAGACGATATAAAGCTTATGAAAATCAAAATTCCCTGTATACTGTACAGTTATTACATTCCATTTTCAACCAATATACAAATACTTTAAACATACAAAAAAAACTGTGACATCTCAATCTTCATCTTTGGTCACACTGTCAACATCGGACACAGACAGAGAGAGAGATGGAGAGAGAAGGAAAGAATGTGGAGGGGGGAGCAGGGAAGAGGGAAGGAGAGAGGGGAAGCAAGAGAGAAAGAGAGAGAGAGAGATAGAGAAAGAGTTAGATAGAGAGTGGGGGAGTAGGGAAGAAAGAGAAGTAGTGGGGGGAAAGCGAGAAAGAAGAAGAAGGAGTGAGAGGGACAGAAGTAAAGCGGCAGCCCTGCTTTTGTCTGTCCTATCCCATGTGACAATTCAGCTCCAGAGAATCTGCAGCATATTGATGAGAACTCAGGCAGATCAATATCCAAAACCAGATCATTCTCTTCCTGTGTCAGTGAAACACGGTAGTGGTCAGCGTCCTTCCGCGTGGTGAACGTGAATGCTGCGAGGCGCGGTCACTCTGGCATGGCGTGGTGGTGGACAGGCCTCTGGTACTCCTCCGTCGGGGAAGCCGACTGCTCGAGCATCTCGTACCTGCGGCCGTAGAGCCCACTACTCTGTTGGGCGAGGTACAGGAGCTGCTTGGCGAACACGGGCTCCACCTATGTAAAAACCGGCGAAGACAGAAATTAGTCAGACATTACTAATACATTTAATCATCTCTCAGTACCAGATGATGAATCACTGAGGCATGTGGAGAAGATAAGGGGGTTCAGTAATGGGAGTAAGCCCAAGCTTTTTAATATTATGTTATAACCGTTTTGATTTTAGCATGTTTATATATATATATAGCGCCCCCCATAATTATTGGCACCATTGGTAAAGATGAGCAAAAAAGGCTATGAAAAAATGTGTTTGTTGTTCATCACCTTGATCTTGCTCTCAAAATATGAGAAATCTAACCTTTAATTGAAGAATAATTATTCAAAGAAAAAAAAAATCCTTATCAAGAAATCCAAATCTCAAAAACACATGTCACAATTATTGGCACCCTTAGAAATTCTTATGAACAAATGTAAAGCCAAACTCCCTTAGTCATCCATCAACTTGGAGAAGATCAGAGAATGCAGAAATTAAATGAAACAAAAGGTTGTTGACCTTCATAAATCAGGCAATGGCTATAAAAAATAGCTACACACCTGAAAATACCCATCCCCACTATTAGAGTAATAATTAAGAGGTTTAAAACAACTGAATGCTGTAATGAACCTGCCTGGAAGAGGACGCAAGTGTATTTTCCCCCCACACACAGTGAGGAGGATGGCTTGAGAGGCAAACATTTCTCCAAAGATCACAGTTGGAGAATTGTAGAAGTGGTTGCATCTTGGGGTCACCAAGTCTCCAAAACTACAATTAGACGCCACCTCCAATTAGACGCCACCTCACATGCTAATTGGAAGGCTTGCCAAAAGAAAGCCTGTGCTGTCATCAACCCACAAGCATAAGTTCCTGGAGTTTCCTAAATGTCACTGGAACTTTGAGTGGAACCGGGTTCTATGGTCAGATGAGACAAAAATAGAGCTTTTTGGCAACAAACAGTTGGTTGGTTTTGTGTAAAAAGAGGGATGGTCATGCAGAAAATAACCTAATACCCACTGTGAAGTATGATGGTGGATTTGTGATGTTGTGGGGCTGTTTTACTGCCAAAGGTCCTGGGAACCTTGTTAGTTTACATGGCATTATGGACTCCTAGGATATTTTAGATCAAAATCTGGCTGCCTCTGTCAGGAGGGGTCATGGTTGGATCTTCCAGCAGAGACAGTGATACAAAACATACCTCCAAATTCACACATAATTGGTTTACTGACACAGGTTCACACAATCAAGCTTTTGCAATGGCCACCCCAGTCCCCTGACCTAAGTCCCATTGTAAAACCTGTGGGCTGAGCTGAAGAGGAGAGTCCACAAGCAAGGACCAAGAACTATGAAGGATCTGGAGAGATTCTGTATGGAGGAATGGTCTCATTGTAGCGGGTGTGCTCTGGTATGGTGTCTGCTCTGGTGGATGTGAGCGTCTGCTAACAGAAAGTGACTTTTTGTGGATAAGAGTTAATATTTGATTAGTTTATCCGTGAGTCAGGGACAGTATTTTTTGAGTCATTAGCTCAGTGTGCGACAGGCAGCTAAAGTTTACAGAAAACGCTCACTCTTGTCCACGCGTAAACAAACGTACACAGAGACGTAAGAAACAATGGAGATCCTGGAAATACAGCCACTATTTTGTTCGAAGAAATCTTGTACACTGTGCTGGGCAGAACCAACTGTTACATCAGATCCCTCCCACTATGTGTTCTCCCACCTCATCAAGTATTTATTATAGGAGAAGATTTCAGGTAAATGCTGTTATCTTGGTTATTTAAGGGGAGGGAAAGTTACTTTTTAAAATGTAGTAAATGCAAAGGTTGGTGGCAATAATAATGTGACTAGTAATCTAACGTTTAGTAATCAGTAAAGTAACTAGATATTTTTCATGGCCTTTTTTGCTCATCCTCACCAAGGGTGCCAATCATTCTGGAGGGCACTGCATTTATTGTGGGCAAGCTGTTCGGTGCTGTTATCCTCATACCAAAGTAGTAAACAGTTTGTGGTGATATTTTTCATAGCCTTTTTTGCTCATCCTCACCAAGGGTGCCAATCATTCTGGAGGGCACTGCTTGCAAGCTGTTAACCACAGTTTGTGGTGGGGGATGGCGTCTGGTAGATGTGTCAGCCATTGAGATGTTCAACTTCAATTGATAGGTAATGAGTTCATATTTTGCCATATACAGTACAGGTAACTGCCAAAATAAAGTAAACATTTGAGTAAATGAAGGGTTCTGGTGGCTGTGTGGGTTGCATTTTCCTTGCATGGTTTAGTTCGACACAACCCCTTAGAGGAAAAGGTAAATGTAAATAAATGCAAAGCCCTATGGTGAAGCATTTCTATCCTGATGGGGGGTGGCCTCTTCCAGGATGACATTACCCCCATCCACAGGGAACAAGCGGTCATTGAATGGTTTTTTGAGCATTAAAACAATGTAAACCATATGCTGTGGCCATCTCAGCCACCAGATCACAACCCACTTGAACACTTAGGGGAGATTCTGGAGCACCGCCTGAGCAACACTTTTAGTGCTTTCTTCATTTTGCCAGTTACCTTTATATAAAAAAAACGTGAGGTTCTAAGCAAAAAGGTCATTCTTGTTTTACCTCCTAAAGTTTGCTTGCCTCGTTTCTGTATGGATGGTCAGGTGACTTATAAATCAGATGTATTGTGGGTAACGCACCTGGGCTGTGATCATTTTGCTGTTCCTCTGGGGGTCTGGGTACTCATCCCCAAAACAAAGAACCATCTGGAACTTGGGTGCTGGGCGACCATGGTAGGCATAGCCCTGGAGCTCTGAGGAGCAGGGAGAGAGGAGAGCCAGCCAATGAGAAAACAGCAGGGTGAAATGCTTTTCCATGAGGTGACACACACCAGCTAAACCATCCTTGATCGTAGAACAGCAAAGTACTCTTCATGGTAACGGATGATTTCTATTTGCTCAGCTTACATTCGTTTTTGTTTTTTTTATCTGTAATTGGAATGAAACCCAGTATGTGAGAAAGGGGAAGTACAGCAGATTTATAGAGAATGTGCTACCGAATGGTCATTTCCTGCTGAGTCCTTTTTCATATAATCAGCAATCCAGCATTTGCTGAGAAGAGGAGGGGACATATTTAATCAATGCTGTTTCTACAGCGTTTGTAGTTTGAGGAGAAATCCTCAGGAATATGAAGTGGAAACATTAAGCAGTGAAAGGATATTTTCTTTTATATAATATATGATAATAAATGGGTCATCTTTAATCAACAATTCCTCCCAGACTGCTTAAACATGACACTGTGCGTGCAACACATTATTGTCCGTAAGGTATTTTAGGGAAGGATTGTTCTTGTCACATCACCAGACCAACTTCTCTGGTTAATCAGGCACCTGCAGTCTGCTTATGCTACCAACCAGTCTGCTTAACCAACTGCTTATGAAGTGCACTGCCCTGACACAATGACAACACAGCTGTTGGACTGCATAGTGAAAAACTATTATTTTAGTCGCTCCATGTGTGTTTCTCTGCCTCGTAATCAAAATCAATCAGCAGAGGCTGAGAAATCTGGTTGAAATCTGGTTTCAAGGAACATTGGCAGTGGGAGGCTGCTGCTCTTTATTCTGTAGGTTTTAAATGTACTATTTACTATGAGAGCTTAGTAATAGTATGACAAAGCAGCAACGCACCACGTGGGGAGAGAGTGTGGGCTCGCAAATATCTGAATCTACGCACAGCAAGGAGGACTTCTAATACGCACGGTATGGTTTCATGTACAGGTAACTGGCTAAATAAAGGCAGCACTTGGGTAAATGAGGGACCCATTAAACGGGTGCGGTATCATGAGTGTCCACCAGCTGGTACATGCAGATAGGCCCAACCATCCACCACCTGGCTGGGACTCTCCTAGCCCAGGCCAGGGCTGTTTCAGTGTGCCCCCCTCGGGTTACCAAAGCGTTGCCTTTATTTTGGCAGTTACCTGTATATATAAATAAATACTAATTTGTCATATTTCCATAAGGCTCACCGTTGAGGAACTGCTGAGTGTCGAGCAGCTTGCAAGTCTGCTCCTTCTCCAGCTTGTTGGGCTTGTCAGCGTAAGGAGCCAGAGGTCCCTCCCAGAAGACACGGCCCTGGCACAGCCGCTTGGCATAGAGGCCGTCCGGAGCCAGCCACAGCTGCACCCCCCTCTCCAGCGCAGAGGGCAGCTTCTCCGCCCCTTTCCTCTGGGATTGTGGGTAAGGGAAGGGGAAGATCACCTGGTCCATGCCTCCGTAGAGCCGGTCGTCCAGGCAGGTGGAGATTCGGCAGCCCTCGGGGCTGGTGGTGGTCACCTCCTTGACCAGGGAGTCGCGGTAGAACAGGGAGATGTGCAGGCGGCAATCTGGGGAGGGGGGGCAGCAAAGGAGAGAGGCAGAGTAAGGCATTGTGGGTACTGATTCACCGTACGTTTGGATTGGTAGTTAACTACTTAACATATGCCATTTAGCAGACGCCTTTATCCACAGTGACTTACAGTAATAAGTGCATACATTTTCACTATATGTGGCCCCAGTGGGAAATGAACCCACAACCTAAGCGTTGTCAGCACCGTGCTCTACCTACTAAGCCACACAGAACTGTAATGTAATGGTGTAATGTAGAATAAGAGGCCACACAGCTACTTGCTTGGCAAAAACGTTTGGAGTGTAGACCCAGGAACCCCCCTAACCCAACAACATTTCTGATGTCATAATGCGTGTGGGTGCAGGATATTGAACTGAGGGGGAATAACTAAATTCATAGATATAATGCAGTTCAAAAGTAAAGACAATCTGAACAAATGTTGCAGAATTATATTTTGATTGATTGTTTGCAGTTATGGATATTCAAAACTATACTGCAATTTTTTTAATTGTTGGGATTTTGTCTTTTGGTAAAAGGAGCATTAAGGGGAAATTATATGCATTTCTTGTTTCAGTCCATAAAGACGTGGCAAGCAGAGGCCCATAGTGTTTTTACAATGTGGCATAAAAATTCGAATTATAATCATCTAAAAAAATTATGTTGCTAATAGTACGCATTTTTAAAATTGAACTTTGATTCATACTAATGAAGAAAATAAAGCAACAACATGTGATGAATAAACAAACTTTTCCAACATCAGACCCTAATAAAACATGTCTCACATTTTTGTATGTAGGTCCTTTCTTCCACTAAATGTAAATAGTTTTCGTAGCTAGCTAGCAAATGATATTTCACTGAGACATTATGTGTGGTTGGCAGTTCCACTATTCTGACACAGTGCTTGAGAAAAGTAAACTGACCAGACTGCAAACCTGTCAACGAACTGGTTTAGCTTCAGACAACAAAACAAGGTTTATATACAGCGAGAATTTCAAGGAACTCTTCAAACCACCATATTTCTCGCTAATTAGCTTGGACAAAGGAATGATAAATAAAAATAAATTCTAAATGGGGAACTACTGTAAATATGCTCTACAGAGCAACACTGTCCTTCCTGGTCAGACATGACAAACTTCTATTATTGTAGCATTAGGCAACAATGCATCCCATTGAAAGGGTCCCTTGGCAAATAATCAATGGATACCACAGTGCAACTTTAGTGTAATCACTTTAGTAAGGAGCTTTAGAATTGAACTCTAGTGACAGACAGAATCAGGAAGAGTCCTGGATTGTATCAAAGCATGCTGTGTCCCCCAAACTCAAAGAGGCTATTCAATCGAAACACTAAAGTGATAGGCTAACATCTGAACCAGCTTCATGCCAATGTCACATTTTAGTGTAGTAGTGTAGCTTACTCAAACATTTTCGATTTGACAAAAAATATTTAAAAAAATGTCTGCTCTAAATAACACTGTGTTCATTGTATGTGTGTGTGTGTACGTGTATGTATGCATACATTAATGTGTGTGTCTGTGTGTGTGTGTGTGTGTCTGTGTGTTTGTGCGTGTGTGTGCATTTGTTTGTGCATTTGTGTGTGTATGTATACATGTATGTATCCATGCAATAGTGTGTGTGTGTCTGTGTGTGTTAATAGTTTGTTAACCTCTTTACCAGAGAGGGCCACTGGCTCTGCAGATCTCATGCTAGGGTCCAGTGAGAATGCAGGGGGCTGAGACTCTGTGGGAGAGCAGGTGTAGAACGACTCTGTTATCTGATATCCTGCAATACAGTGGGCAAATAAGATGTTATTAAAAAATGACCAGGATTTCCTTAGACCAGATTCAATATAACTGAAAAACAAAGTGTTACTTAAACCCATACGAGACAATTTCAAAACATTACATCATCAGTGTCGCGGTCCTTATAATTAATGTTAAATGTTTTGCAAGAACCAAACAAAAACCCTGACAAAAGCTTAAATTAATTCATTATTTAAAGGTCAAAGGTCAATTTAAATGCAACTGCTGGCAGATTGAATCTCCTCTTTGTCTTTCAGAGATGTTTAGGTTTCATATGATGTCACCTCTTCAGATGAATGAGGAAGTCACGTATGCAAACAAGTTCTCCCCGTAATCAACAAAAATCCTCAAGAAATCCCCTTCCACCCCCACTGCAACCTTTCCCAAGGTGATCTGAGCCTTTCTGAATCATCTAAAACTCTGATTTGCACATGCTACTGGCTTACTTACTTACTCACAAATTTGGAGAAATATAACAAAATACAAAAATTCTATCCAGCAGGAACTAGCCTTTTCACATTTGGAGAAGTGTGACCTGGATTCAATCAACATTTGGCCTTACCTTCGATCTTGACTTAAAATCGAATGCAAGTGCTAACTGGGTTTCTTCACACAGTTTGACGAGTTAATTGTGTGAAGATGAAAACATGCTTGCATTTCATTGAAACAAAGTGAAACTTAAAGGACAAATGTTGAATGAATACAGACTTGTGTTTCGACTGAATCCTCGCCACACCAAATGGGTGGAAGCTCTTTGTCCCAGGAGAAGCATGGAAACCCACAACCCCACCCCCGAACCCCCCGGGGACCCGACCAGGCTGTACCATTCTCGCAGGGCAGGCCTTGCCAGGGTAGGTTGCGTGGGGGGTAAGGGCACTGGCCAAGCTGGAGGTCAGTGGGGGTCTGTGGCTCTGGCGAGTAGTCCCTCCAGTCTCTCCTCTCGTGAGGGATGTAACCGGGAACCTGGGATTGGGGGTGAAACAGAGCGTCACCACAGATTATACTGATTATACTGTTCAGCTCCTTCTGTACTCTCTACTATAGGGGCTTGTGGGTGGTAACAGGAGGTTCGCATCAAATCATAACATTTCAGCTTCAAAGGTAGGGAAACAGAAACTTCAATGTTCAATAATGAGGAGGGTGGTCTGGCGGATACAACGTTCGAAGCTGGCCACTGCGACCGGGGTTTGATTCCACCGGCCGCCCCAGTATCGACTCAGGCTGGGAGTGCCACTAGGTGGCAGCAATTGGCTGTCCACCCCAGGGAGGGGGGAGGGAAGCCGATATGATTTTGCTTTGTATAGGAGTGGCTCTGAGTACCGGAGTTACAGGCTTGGCGAGTGCTGGCTCGGAGGAGGCGGTACATCGCCTTTGTCACTGCCGGTCTCAAGGCTAGGGCAGCAAACTCACAATACAAGGGGAGGATTAACATGAAAAGAGAGGGTATAATTGGCTACTAAATTGGGAAAAAATCCAAAACAAAATCCTTAAAAAAAGAAACCGGACCTGATTATCCAACGTTTTGGATTTTTTTTGTAAAATGTGCTACAAATGATTGTCACTGTAGCAGTACCCTGTAGGGTACTGAAATGTATCTTTATTCAGAAGAACACTTATTGAACCTTTGCAGTAAAAACAATTTTACCATTTTCTTTCCAATATGGCTGCCAATCTGAACAAGGATTCATTACCCTACTTTGGTACATATCAGTACCTTTCCTCAATTTCATTGGGAAAACGTACAAAACTCAAGGATCTTATGTGTAGCTTTGAAGGTACATTGAACTGCAAGGAACACATTTGTACAACGTGTACCCTAATTGTACCCTTTATTTTTGGTGAATGGTATTATGTGTCAATCAACTTTGACATAGTTTCTAGTTGGTTTTAAGTAGACAGAGTATCCCAGAGCTAAAAACACCCAAAAAAAGACAGAAAGGGCCGGATCCATCCCTCCCACAGTGGTTCATCCTCAAACTGCCCCCAACCAGTTCTGCTCAGTGTTGAGGGAAAACAAATGTGGAAATGTTGAATACTTCCTTTAATCATCTCACATAGAGCTTTACTCAAGGGCCCCAAAAGCACACCTAAGAACAGACCCGCAACCTTCCGGTTACCAAGCCCAGTTGCTTAACCAGTACACTGCGCGGTTTCGGCTCTGAGTGGCCAGACTCACCTGGGACTGCACCTGTGGGTACAGGGAGTGCATGGAGTAGCTGTGAGAGTTGATGTGAGACGTGGGCTCCTCCGCGCTCACCTGTTTGGCCCCTGGAAGAACGAATGCACGTCAGCACATTGTCTTTATCACTCCATTACACCTCCTGCTCCACCAAGAAGAAAGTTCAGGGGCAAGATGCAATCTAAGATGCAAAAAGCTTTGCCATTAGCTTTTGATTGATGAAATTTTGAGTTTGTTTTCCTCTTCCACGCAATATTTTTCAGTGAAATTAATGATAATGTGTTACAAACAAATAAGCAAATTAAAAGCTTAAGTGACTGTAATAGGTTGCAAAGCCGAAAAAGAAAGGGGAATTCAAGGGAGAGCACTGTGTCACTTTTACTTGAACTACATAGTAACAATGCTATTCAAAGCACACCTCTTTTCAAAATGGAACATGGCTTAATTTCAGACAAAATGTGCTATGGTGCACTTACAATGTTAAACTTGTTTAAATTCATAAAGAAAAAGGTGTGTGGCGGTTAGACTGAGCTGAATTTGCATGGACTGTGTGTCAGAAAGGATTGAATGAAGGCTTCTCGCTGCTCCACAAAAAAAGGGTGTAAACTCGACACGGCGGTGAGACCAGGGGATTGTGTGAATTTTAAAAGGCCTCATAGGTCCACCGTGTTGTGTTTCACGCTGTGCAACCGAAGCCCTCTAAAAAAAGCCTGCACATGCATTGGTTTCCTCTGCACTTCCTGCTTCAGTGAGCATGATCAAAAATGCGGTACTGTACTTCTGACATCTCACCCCAAGTGAAAGAACATGTTTGCTTGTAGTAAAACTGGAAGCCAGACCATTCATGTGCTAACAAAAAAACAAATGTGCTTTTGGCCTTTCTTTGAACCACCACCATGCTTGAACACATCAAGGATTCCATTAATCACATTTACATTGAGGTAAACTGAATTTACCTTTTTAGTTTTTTGTCCTGATAACTGATGTCCTTTTCACCACGATGTATATAAGAGTTGTTACAGTTTGAGATTTGCTTGTGTTTTGGCTTCTATACTCTATAAATTGTACTCTGTATGTCCTAATGCTCTGTACATTGCACTGGATAAGGACACCTAACAAACAATTAATAAAAATCAACAATAAAAAGTATAACTTCGCTGTTCATTCAGAGCAGTCAGAACACTTTTCACTATCACATAGCATGTTTACATGTATATTTAAGCATTTAGCAGACACTCTTGTCCAAAGTGACATACACAGTTTACATTTTTTTCACATACAATCCATATATACAACTGGATATTTTGTGAAGCAATTCAGGTTAAGCACCTTGCTCAAGGGTACAATAGCAATGTCCCACCTGAGAATCTAACCTACAAGTTTACAAGCCAAGTTCCCTAAGAATTATACAACACTGCTACAAACACACATATAGTAAATGCAGTGAATGAAGAATAAATCAGTGGTGCTTGCCTCTCTTTGCTGCTTCGGGGATAATCCTGTACACTTTGTAGGGATCGGATATGTCCAGCTGACTCCTGTTCACCAGTTCGTCAAAGTCATTGCTTTTGTTCAGGGCGCACCGGAGTCGCGTTTTCCAGGTAGGGGGGTCAGGCTTGTCGACCCCCTCTCTGTACTTCCCCTTGAAGAGTGCCCAGGCCTGAAACAGGGGCAGTCGGTCAGTTACTGTGGACGTGTGCGGACTGTACGGAGCAACATGTTTATTTCAATGTAATAATCCCCAACCAGTGTGATGGATTTGGCACACCTGGCCCAATGGTCAAGGTACTGAGACATAAAAAGCTGGTTTTATTCAAGGAAGCAAAGCGATTTCCATTACAATTGTATTTTGAAATTTTGTATTTTCCGCAAATTCCACCCGTGACTCAGACAGTCATATTCAATCGTTTGGCTAAATCGCCCTGTCAGAAGAGACCCAGCCACATGGAGTTTAATCATCTAATCCGCAGAATAATGTCCACATTGGCTCTTCTTATAATATTCTTCTCAATTTCATCAAGCAAAGCATTCAAGAGAAGAAGTGCTTAGAAAGTGAATCAGATATTCAATTACTACGTACAAGAATCATCTGCCCTTGGACCATATAGTTTGCATCCAACGTGCAGCCTACTAGATCATTTCTCAGAATCAGAAACCTGGCACATAATTCATTGAAAATAACATAGTTAAATAAACCTGTATTCGCAGTTAAACGTTATACACAGTTTCGATCATAAGCGCACGTACTGTGTAGCCTACTATGTACCGTGCTGTACCTTGAAGAGCGCCGCATCCTCGTCTCTGTTGTAGTCCTGTTTGCCAGCGTGTTTCCAGGGGATTCTGAAAATGGTTTTGTCGTCATTTTCCCAAACCAATCCGGGGTACTTCTCGCTGTCAATCTGGTCAATCAGCCATTGCCTAAGTTTGCCATTGCCACAACTGACTGACGTGCCGTGACTCTCTAAATTCATATCTGTCAAAACGCATGCAACAGAATGGGTACATGGGGACATGTCAAACACCGACAAGACCGTGCAAATTTGCGCAAAACACAATTATGTCAGCCAGCGATGATGAGCGTGAGCTGAAATTAAGCCCTGAAAGCTGTCTACAGGCATGCGAAAAATAAAGGAAATGGAAATAATGGCATGCTTAGACTTCAATCCAAGATGTGGTATCCATTTGGCTATCGTTTGTAATATTAATTTAAAAAACGATATCTTACGGTTAGCATTACAAACAGCACCTTGTTAGCCAACACAGCACACCATAACGTACAATTAAACTCAACGATAGGCCTACTATTAAACAAACATTATTTACATATTATGTAATCTCAATTAGCTGCTGCAACTGAATCATATTATTTTCTCTTGGTGAAAGTCTCATTTTAAATGTGTATCTCATGTTTATTGGCACAAGATGTGTTTTATTTCTTTGCAATTAACTCCCACCAAAATATGGTTGTGTATCAAGTTTACCTTTACATAACGATTAGCCTAACATAAATATGATCACTACCACTGTTCTCCACTACCATTCTGCCTGCCACAAATGAGAGCAGAGGCATGGACATCGCTCTATGCTCATAGCACGGAGACGAGCTGGTGCGTTTCTTACCTTTGAAAGTTAGAACCCGGCGCGCTCTGTTAACAATCACACCCAGCACAACATTAAAGGAGGAACTTTGTCCTTATTAAATAACACCACAGCGTGGGGGGGGGGGGAGGAGTTTCGTCGAAATCGGCAAGCCACGGGTCTGATCTGGGGTCAGCCAAGTTCTCTGAAGCTTATCGAGCAAGAAGCAGTCAGAAAATGCAAGGAAAATCCCTCGCGAACGGCAAATACAATCCACACAAACAATACCAATGGAACAAAAAGTGAGATATTTTTAAATTCAAAAACAGTTTTTTCTCAGTAGTTGTTATGGGTCCACTTTCCAATATCATATATTTTTGGCCACTGCTGTCATTTTAATTGCATAATATCACGCCTATTTAGACGCTGTGTTGTTGTTTTCTTGGCATCTTTACATAGAGAAATGCACTAAATTTCTAAAATGTTGTAGTCCGAAATAATTTAATATTGCACAGAGCGGTCTTATATTAGGCTACTTTCTTCCCACTCAGGTATGCGGGCGAAAATACACTATTTGACAATTTGAAGATTTTCGGTCAACCATGATTTCTGTCTTACATGGTAGCAGATCGAATAAATGGCCTCCGCCTTCTGGCCAAATACATGAACTGCAACACGGCATGAATGTGTTCGGCCCTGTTATGACTACTGGAAGTTGCCAAAAATCACCGAGAGAATAAACCACATGCTTCACATGAATTACAATCCAAACGTTCAAAATATAAACACAAATGGAACACATCTAATGAATAATGTTACTGCAAAAGTTTTTTTGTTTGACACATTGTTTAAGTAATCTTTTATCGCGAAAATGTTTACTTAATACACTCATAATATTGTAGGCATGGCCTTGATGGTTTATGTGTTTTAGCTTGTACTCTGGCACACCATTAGATCTTAATGTTCCTAAAATATTGATCAAAATTCCTCAACTGTAATTGTAACAAATGATCTGAAAGATGTGTCATTTCTTTGCTACTGAATAACTTGTGTGCAAAATAAGTGGGCGCCAAGTAAAAATGTAGAAATTCTTGGGGGGGAAAAAGCACTTTATTTGCCTTGACTCTCTCAAAAGTTCCATAGTGCCAGTTAAAGTGTATTCTGCTTCTTTCAGACCAAACGACTGTTGTGCTTACATGTTTTTTTTCATACCTTCAAGCATAGCTACCCTTGCACATGACATTAACAGGAAAGGGACAGGCCACTGGGGTGAAGGGAGAACATGCCTGGCTTATAGTAAATCACATATACATGTATGGCTTATAGTAAATCACAGGGGGCCACACACAGCGAGACAAACATTACCCTTATAAAAAATGTCAAAATTAATGAGATTATAAAAACAATATGAGGAGAAAGAGGAGCATTTTTCATCTCACATTGTTACAACATTATGTATTTGCTTTGCTGCTCATAGCTGTATCCTGAACAAGGGCATGACATGGGTGTATACACAGAGTCTGCCGTTGCAATGAGAGTGAACCGCCATTGGTGTATAGAGCTAATTGAGCCAGGGTAATTGGTGGAGACAAAAACCTGCACACACACTGGCCCTCCAGGACTGGAATTGTCCACCGTTATGAATATCAGGCGCACGCACAAGCATTGGTCTGTGTACTGATGTAAAGAATCAGGTGGACCAGTGGCATGTTTACCTACATCTATTTGGGTAGTAGTAGGGGGTAAAGGTTGGCGGCTGGTGTAAAAGGAATGCTATGGAATTGAAGTCACCTGTTCCTTTTGTATAAAATTTAAATTATTGTAGTAGTTATCCATCAGTCTCATTATTGGAGCGTTGCTGTGGCACCGTTATTCTTTTTTTCATATTTATTATGGTAGGGGTTGGATGTGAAGGGTTCAACCGCCAATTGCAGGTCGGCTCTAAGCATTCTGGTTCTGAATGTTCTTTTGGCCCACCAGACCAGCTAGAAAGTCTACTTGCTTCTACTGGATGTAAACCCTTATTTCCCTCCTCACCTTTTTGTTGTTTTGTCCCTAACCTACTGATAGAACGTTCCCCTTTGACCTCTGTCTGACTGAATGTTTCCCTTTAATTCGCATTTTGAAATATATTGTGTCACCACTGAGAGGAGACAGCGGGAACAGCTGAGTAAGTAAGCATATATGTTACTCTGTGTGTTTTGCTGTACATTACTATGTGTTTGGTATAGGGATAATCTGAATATCTTGAATCCACCTGTGGATTCCAACAGGTTGTTTAGGCTGTAGCACCAACCCTGGGTTACATTCTGCTCAGAGTACACAGAATAACAAAAAGAACCACAATAAAAATTCACACTCACAACAAAAAAAGTTTAAACATGAAGAATATTACACTATATAGCATGTTGCGATTCCAAGTTTGTTTTATATTTCTTACACAAACAACAATTGAAAAAACTTTATTTGTATTGCAAAAAAGAGGAACTGCAAACGTGATTGACTAAAGCACATCTGAAACATTCCCATTTAGATTTTTGCAAAAGAAAAAAAAGAAAAAAACAACAACCTTAGGAAATATTGCACATTTTCTTACACTGATTAGGAAGTACATTTAAACAGTAGTGTTTTCCCATCAAACAAGCTCACAGATTCAGCTGCACACACACGCAAAAAAAGAAAGAAAAAAACAGTATACTTCTTCCAATTTAATGCTCATCTCCAACAGCTAAGGGGCCAAAAACCGAGGGCCCTGCCCAAACACTTGTACAAAATGAGGAGAGGTACACAAGTGTAACTGACGGGAAGGCTCCCTCTCCAAACACGGTAACAGGGTGTCTGTGGGGCCGTGCTCCACCATCCAGGACAGTAGGGGGCACCATCAGGTATACCTTGTCCCTGGAGAGGTAACCCCTGTACTGCTGGGCTTGGGCTTTTGCGCCAGCAGGACTTGGATCTCATCCTCGTCGTTAAAGGGGTTCTCTTTGTACTTTTCCTTCAGCCATGTCTTGTACTGGGGAAAAAAATTATAATAATTTAAAAAAAAAATGTTTTAAATATATTCAAACAGCAGACACCCATGACCACAGTAAGAAAATACAACTTTATATATACTCTCCATTTGCATAGCTTGTTAAACATTGAAGGAGAATTTACCACTATGGGAAGGGGGCACTCACGTGGATGGCCTGTGTGGTCTCAAAGTCCTCCAGCTGCCGCAAGAAGCCCATGTTAGGCCCGGCACAGGGGCGGGCCACCCGCACTGCGCTCAGGGCATCCTGCCAGCCCAGCCCTGTCACTGTCATCAGGTAGGCCACCACCAGGGTTACACTGCGGGACACGCCCGCCAGGCTGAGAGAGAGAGAGAGAAAGCAAGAACAAAGAGAAATGCATAGTTAAGATGCAAACACAAGAAAGAGAGAGGGGGAGGTTACAACAAATAACACTCCTTGAGGGAGAAAAAGAGATTGAGAGAGATAGAAAGGAATAATAAGGTGCCAACATCACAAATAGAGTAAAATACCATTCACAGAAAGAAGAGAGAAAGGGAGGGAGAGTTGGGCAGTTAAGAGACAGAGAGCGGTCCTACTCTCGTAGATTAATCTTATGTTTTCCATGCCATCTGTTCTGATAACATTACTACAGGCCAGCTGGTTTTAAGGTTTCTGATTTTGTATAACAATCTTCTATATGTCTCAATAACATTACTACATAGCTGAAGGCAGCTGGTTTTAATGCTTCTGGTAATGTCAAAGTATCTTCTTCTCCTGTTCCAGAGAGTCCGCTCAGGGCAGGTGGCATGCTACGCTTTCAAAGGCGGTGTTTTGGGAAGTTAAAGAAAAGGTCTCCTTTATCACCTACTTATTTGTGCTCTCACAGAGCCACGCTTGGGTTCATTGTGGCAGTGACGTCGCTGGTCTAAATACAACTGCTTTTATTTTTGCAGCCTTCGGGGGAAGGTGGTGGGGACTATAGTCAGGCTGGTTAACTGACTCAGCTCGCATCTCAAAGGCTTCAAAGCCAGCGGCACCATGCGGAACAAGCTTATGGAAACCCCCTTTCTCTATAACGTCCACACTGCACAACATGCCCTATTCCTCAGTTGTCCATCACACATCTCCATGTAGAAAGGGGTGCTGGGACGGCACTCACCAGTGGACCAGGCAACCCTCCCCTTTCAGGCGAGACTCGTGCATGAACGAGATGCTCTCTTTGAAATACTGGGTCCTGTGCACACAAGGGAATAACACCGAAGGTTATGAATTTCAATAATTTCCTTTTGGAGTGTAGGCTAGGTTCTGAAAAATAATAACAGTACTTGGAGTGTTTTTGTTTACAACTTGATTAAAAAGAATGTTCAATTCAACAGTTCTGTTAGCACCGTTAGCCTTGTCTGTTTGACTCTCAAAACACAATAGCCTACTTATTTATGTGTTTCTGTCACAGACATTAATCTACATACATTAGAAAGGACTGTGCAAAGAGAAGGGTTGTCTCTACATTTACATCCACAACAATGTGATGTTGCCAATTTACGCTGATCAAGTGTTAGCTGTAATTATATTTCTACTACATTCGAGTGCATGTGTAGGGAAAACAATGACTTGCAAAATAACCTACTCAATTCACAATTATGGACCTATAGAATGTTAACAGGAGACTAACATTTGATCATGGACTAGTTCATTATAACGGGCAGTTTTATTAGTAGCTAGTAGAATTATGTTTAACAGCCAAGTTATTATCAAAACAAATTGAACTAGCTAGTCAAGACAAGTCCATTTCCATCTGTAATGTTAGCAAGGAATTTAAAATGACACTTTTGTTTTCTTATTTTAAAAGTGCATTATTTTGTAATATATGTACATTGATAGCTTGCGAACAGACAAGTCATGTATAAGTTAAAAATATGTAAAAATATTTTTTGAAGAGCCAGATATTTTTTTCCCATTCTGGAATGAATATTTATTTCTGTAATTGTGTTAGTTTTTCACTCACGTCCCAGTGATTTCAGCTAGTTAGATCAGATACGTGCTTATTTATATAGCACTGCTGCTTTAATTAACCAGTCATTCCACAGGACATTAACATAATAAAAAATATATACTTCTACTGACAATCGATACAGCCATACTTATTTTGACTTTGTACAATCAGTTCAGTGAGTGTAGTCTGCAAAAGCGATAAGCATTTCCTTCCCAGGCAAGCATTATAAGGTTACATGTTTGCTGCAGTTCCCACTGATGTGGTTGAACTTCCAGCAAGCGCAAAGAACTGGTCCCAGAACTGCCTTGTCTGGCGAATAAAGAATTGGAAAACATATATTTCAGTGCTTCAAAAATTGTAATGAGCACCAGGGTTTCCTTCTTATGTTTACATTTACATTTACATTTTAGGCATTCAGCAGATGCTCTTATCCAGAGCGACTTACACAGTTTACATTTCTTTACATACAACCCATTTATACAGCTGGATATTTTACTGAAGCAATTCAGGTTAAGTACCTTGCTCAAGGGTAATAATGAACTTGACGTTGATTAGGCCTAATTGTGTATGGTAGGCCTACGTCTGGGTTTACACTACGTTCAAGGTTCGCATCGCTGAGGTTCTACTGTACTAAAATGCTACTACTACTAAATCATTGTCATAATAAACTGTACAAGGGCATGCTGGTCTACAAAAAGTAAATAAATCTGTAAATACCTGCCGTAAAAAGTCATTATACACAGTTATCGAATTAGAAAACACATTTTAGCCATTTGTGAAACACAAGGGAGTGTTTGACAACTAAACTTTGGGGGTGGCCAGTTTGGCACACAAGTGTAAACTAAGTGCATGGCCATTAAGGAGAGGGTTTGCTAAGTTTGTTTGGGGTCATTTTGACAGCGACGTCACAGCAATTTTATGATCTTCCAAAAAAACGTCCATGTTTTAGGGTCCTAACATAAGACATTTCTCACAGCTTCCCTGGGAGCTATACCTGTTGTAGTGTGAGAACTTTGATAGATTTTCTGCCAATGAGGTTCTGTCACAGCTCTTTGACAGTGAAAATGATTTACAGGAGAATGTGTCTAAGACAGAGGATAATGTTGAGGAGGACCCTGATTATGAGGCATCCTCCTCTGTGGTCTCTCGACCATCAAGAGTCTGTTGTCTCTCAGCCACCAGGAGTAGACACGGTCACTTCCAAAAATTTAAAGTTTTTACGGTCCCTCTCCCCAAGACAGGGTAGACTGCTAATGTCATCAAAATGGTTCCAGGCCCCACCAGATACACTGTCAGCTATGTCCAAGACAAAATCTGTATTTTAACTCTTCATATCAACATCAATGTAAAAGGATATTCTTGAGGTGACAAACTTACAAGGGAGGCAGGTGTATGGGATATGACCCACTTGCAAGCCTACATTGGGTTGCTTATTTTAGCAGGAGTGTATAAGTAAGGCGAAGCAAAAGCAACCCTTTGGAATGCTGACACTGGTAGGGCAATATTTCCAGCCACAATGTCTCTGGAGACATTCAATTTTCTCCCACGTCACACACTTTGATGACAGAGAAACAAGGCAGGGTCGGGACAAGACAGGAACGTGACAAACTTGCAGCTATATGGGATGTATGGGACAAATGGGAGAAGACAGTGTCTTCCAAGAGAATCAACAGCTGCATCTGTTGTAAAGGAGATTCAAAAGGAGATACACACCCAAACTCCTCCAGTGGTTCCAACAACAGCCAGAAAACATGGCAGGTGCTAGGTCTGTCCCAACAGAAATGATTCTAAGACCAGCACCACATGTGTGAAATGCAATAAATACATCTGCAAGGAGCACAGACACTCTGCACATCATGCCCACAGTAGTGCATACACAAGCTAGACTGTATTCAACAAGTGTTTCTTTCCAAATGTTATAAAAAACTACAAATTATAAATATATAATTGGCAATATATGGCAATACAAAGCTATTCAAACACCAACAAAAATATATATTTTCCATTTTAGGTCAATCAATGAGATTGTATGGTGATTTGCATATTTTTCTATAGTCACGTAATATGAATACTTGATGTATAGGGGGAGGGTGGGGGGAGTCATGTTTCATTTACAGGGCTATTAAGGTGGTCAGCAGAGAGACACAAGGTAGCTGAGACATAAACCTGGGTAACACTTTCAATTACAATAATTTTCTGCAGGTTTATATTGCTGGGGTCAATTTGGCCCCAAACATAAAAGACGTTAGTTAATTTTAACATAATACGAGGGTAAAATAGCCAGCCTCTTCCTTTTATCCAGTGTACAGTAAGCTATGCACAGAGAACTGGCTCTGAAATGTGTGTGAGAGCAGTCCCCCTGTATGAAAGCCTTTCCTGGATTGACATTGAGGGATGCATTTAGTGTTAGTGAGCTACCTCCTGCGTCTATGTCCATGATGACCTGAATTGACCCATAATTAGGCCAGACAAGGAGGCAGCTAGTGTTATCAGGGTGAGGAAGTCCTGGCTGTGTGCTATACATGTGCTATGCTGTTCTGTGCTGTCTGGTTAAGAGATCTAGGCTCTCAGAGAAAGTCCTGGCTGTGTGCGTTTCTGTGCTGGTCTGTACTGTGATGGTATCTGCCTGTTCTGTGCTCTTCTGTTCAAACTGTTCTCTGCAGGGAGGTTCTGTGCTGTGATATGCTTTGCTGTGCTAAACCGTTCCCTGCAGTGCCTTGTCGAGTTACACGCTGTGCTGTTCTAGTCTGAGTTATGCTGTGCAAACTCTTCTCTGCAGTGCTGTGTTATCTGGTTTAAAGACACAGGCCTGGGTTCCCAGTCTGCAGACTGACAGGCTGTAAAAATAGCAGCGGGGAGAAGATGAGGGCAAGATGCAGCACAGAACCGAGAGCTTCCTTCCTGAACAGTGTGGGGGGGCTAACCACTCAACAGGAAGCCTGTATGTGTCTGTGTGTGTATGCGTGTGTCTGTGTATGTGTGTCTGTGTATGTCTCTGTTTTTGTGTAAGAGCAAGAGAGTGAGACAGAGGGAATACAAATGCTCATATATATGTGCAGTGTATATATATAACAGTGTTTTTGTATGTGTTTCTGTTTTTGGTGTGTCTCAAACATGGGTCAAATATGTTTTTGTGTGTAGGTATTTGAAATAACATATTTTACTGTATTTGAAGGACAGTATGCTCCCACATAACCGACGCCCACTTATACGATTTGCCGGATCATCCGCAGGCCTCATTGAGATGGCAGTGTCTAATTGGAGATTGACAGCCAGACGAAATACCGACTTTTATGCTAGTGCTGCACATTCACTGGTTTGCTACATACATTTGTCATTGAGACACTCCTCACTGTGTAACCAGGGAAACTACATCAAAGCAGAGTAAAACATCATTTAGACAAAACCATTTATTTAACCATTATTTAACCTGCAGAGCTCTTGAGGTTGCTCTTGAGACGTACACTGAAAATGCGGTCAGCGAAAAGAAAGTGAGTTTTCTATTGTGCTCTCCATTGAGAAAAACAAATATAAATAATTTATCTTTTGGATTACGGTGTAATGCCAGAAAAGATATCTCAGGACTTGGGGATAGGGAAAGTAATAGGCATAGGGAAACACACATTAAGTACTTGGCAGATGACATAAAAAAACATTTCTTCAAACACCAATAGTTTCCATGCCTGTAAACAGCGAACGTTTTTGTGAGGGGCAGAAAGTCAAACAAGCCCTGTTTGCAAGGTTTATTCAAGCATGTGACCAGCGTATTCCAATCTCTAGACCCATTTAACGGAGACAGATAAGATCTCCAATACACTGTTGATTGGAAATGCGGACCTTAAAGGGTCAAATGGGCTGACTAAGCAGATTTAAAAGCTGCCGTGGCCTCAAATTGCAAGGAGTTCTGCAAGGTTAGAGATGTTCTGCTGAGTTTATTGTCCATGAAATGTATTTTTGAGCAGTGGAGGATCCTGGCATAGGCGACACAGGCAGTCGCCTAGGGCGGCACACCGGGACGGGGCGCACGCACACATATACAGACACAAACGCGCGCTCACTTCAGTCTCGCTCATCTGCGCTCAGCGCTGAGCTACAGTGCTATGCTAGCATCGGGCAGGCATGATGTGACTTTTCCGTCCACTGCTTCTACTGTCTGTCAGCCTATGAAGTCTCCTAGTCCTCACCTGCTAGGTGCCCAAAGTAGGGCAGGGGTGCAGGTCAATAGCGCCTCTCAAACTCACACTGTATAGTACAAGTCAATCAATGAAATTACAAAATAACATTGCAACCAAATGCACCCCTGCTCTCAAAACACACACAAGCAAATGGAAATAATATCTCAATAGCTATTGATACAGCTGCAATTATGCCTGGTTTCAAATATAATTATAAATGAAAACGAGTCTGTACACCACCAAGGTGAAATAGTTTAGTCTCTTGACCATGCATTGATGGGCAATCATTTAGTCACACAAACAATTGTGTCACACACATTAAAGTATGTTGCCAAAATGCAAAGATCAAAGCCTTTGGGATTTCAGTGTAGAAAAAAGAGAAAAGAAGAAGAGGAGAAACAGGCCAAAGATAAACGTATGTGTTATGTCATCTCACCATGAACATTGTTACATTTTGAAGTAGTCTAGTAAATAAAAGGTATTGCATCAATTAGCTAACATTACACTGGCTATAATAAACTTTCTCTAAAAAATGCCTTTCTTTACTACCATCATAAAAGTTTTCTGTTAATTTTTTGGGGTAATAATAGCACTACACTGCATCACTATGAGCTTACTACTGGCTAGTTAACATGCATATAGTCCAGCTAAACTAGCAGCAAAACAGCAGAAGCTATCTTAAGTCTGTGCATAATGACATAAGGTAATAAAAGGTGCAACTCCGCTATGTTCAATGTAGTTTTTTGTGTACACCTTCAATTTTTTAATTAGTGTGCAATATGTCTCAGTGTTCTTATTTATTGTCTTGGACAGTACCTCCTAATTTTTGTTCCTTTTAAAAGGAGCATGCTATATTTTTTATCCACCTGTGGCAAATTCAATTGATTGTACATGCTTTAGCAAGGCACATACCTGTCTACAGTTCACAGTGCATGTCAGAGCAAAAACCAAGCCATGAAGTCCTAGGAACTCTCCATAGACCTCCAAAATAGAATTTTGTTGAGGCATAGATCTGGGGAAGGGTATAAAAGTTTGGAACCACCACGACTGGCTGTCCAGCCAACGTCAGTAACCGGGCAAGAAGGGCCTTGGTCAGGGAGCTGACCAAGAACCCAATGGCCACTCTAAGAGAGCTTCAGAGTTCCTCTGCAGTGATGGGAGAACCTGGCAGAAGACAATCATCTCTGCAGCAAGTACAATCAATTGAATTTGCCACAGGTAGACTACAATCACATTATAGAGACATCTCAAGGATGATCAAAGGGAACAGGGTGCATCTGAGCTAAATTTTGAGATTCTTAGCAAAGGGTCTGAATACTTTTGTAAATGTGCACTCATACTAATCGAAATTGCTATTCGCTCACAGTCAATCCTTGAGATCCTGATGTTTTTTTGAAGAGCAGCATGGCTAACATGGCTTCACAATGACTCTTATATGACTACAAAGACAGTCAGGTCCATAAGTATTTGGACAGTGACACAATTTTCATCATTTTGGCTCTGTTCGCCAGTACAATGGATTTGAAATGAAACAATAAAGATGTGCTTTAAGTGTAGACTTTCAGCTTTAATTTAAGGGTTTTGTCAAAAATATTGTATGGACCGTGTAGGAATCACAATAATTTTTATACATAGCCCCCCCCAATTTAGGGGCTCAAAAGTAATTGGACAAACTAATAATCATAAATTAAATAGTCATTTTTAATACTTGGTTGCAAATCCTTAGCAATCATATGACTGCCTGAAGTCTGGAACCCATCAGACATCAGACCTCACCAAACGCTGGGTTTCTTCCCTAGTGATGCTCTGCCAGGCCTTTCCTGCCACTGTCTTCAGTTCCTGCTTGTTCTTGGGGCGTTTTGCCTTCAGTTTTGCCTTCAGCAAGTGAAATGCATGCTCAACTGGATTCAGGTCAGGTGATTGACTTGGCCATTGCAGAACATTCCACTTCTTTGCCTTAAAAAAGTATTGGGTTGCTTTCGCAGTATGCTTCGGGTCATTGTCCATCTACACCAGGGGTGCCCAAGTTCGGTCCTGGAGATCTACTGGGTGTGCAGGCTTTTGTTCCAGCCCTTCACTAACACACCTGATTCCACTAATCAACTGCTCGTCAAGGCAATGTATTTTCAAATCAGGTGTGTTAGTGAAGGGCTGGAACAAAAGCCTGCACACCCAGTAGATCTCCAGGACCGAACTTGGGCACCCCTGATCTACACTGTGAAGCGCCGTCCAATGAGTTTTGAAGCATTTGGCTGAATCTGAGCAGATAATATAGACCTATACACTTCATCCTGCTGCTTTTGTCAGCAGTCACATCATCAATAAATACAAGGGAACCAGTTCCATTGGCAGCCATGCATGCCCACGCCATAACACTACCTCCACCATGCTTCACAGATGAGGTGATATGCTTCAGATCATGAGCAGTTCCTTCCCTTCCCCATACTCTTCTCTTCCCATCATTCTGGTACAAGTTGATCTTGGTTTCATCTGTCCATAGGATGTTGTTCCAGAACTGTACAGGCTTTTTTAGATGTTTTTTGGCAAATTCTAATCTGGTCTTCCTGTTTTTGAGGTTTACCACTGGTATGCATCTTGTGGTAAACCCTCTGTATCTACTCTGGTGAAGTCTTCTCTTGATTGTTGATTTTGACACAGATACGCCTACCTCCTGGAGGGTGTTCTTGATCTGGCCAACTGTTGTGAAGGGATTTTTCTTCACCAGGGAAATAATGTTTCTGTCATCCACCACAGTTTTCCGTGGTCTTCAGGGCCTTTTGGTGTTCCTGAGCTCACCAGTGCGTTCTTTCTTTTTAAAAATGTACCAAATAGTTGATTTGGCCACACCTAATGTTTTTGCTATCTCTCTGATGGTTTTGTTTTGTTTTTTCAGCCTAATGATGGCTTGTTTCACTGGCAGTGACAGCTCTTTGGACTTCATATTGAGAGTTAACAGCAACAGATTCCAAATGCAAATGCCACACTGAAATCAACTCTAGACCTTTTATCTGCTTACTTGTAAATGAAATAATGAGGAAATAACACACACCTGGCCATGGAACAGCTGAACAGCCAATTATCCAATTACTTTTGGTCCCTTAAAAAGGGAGTGACTACATATAAAAAGTGCTATAATTCCTACACTGCTCACCTGATTTGGATGTAAATACCCTCAAATTAAAGCTGAAAGTCTGCATTTTGAGCTCTTATTCATTATTTATACTGTGGTAGACAGCTAAAATAAGAATAACTTTGTCAATGTCCAAATATTTATGGACCTGACTGTATAAGCATAGATGCTAAAATGTAGCATTTGTAGTTGTTCAACTTAAAGGTGTGCGTAAACTAAAATATATATTTTCTGATATGTTCCTGAAATAAAAGGCTGGTATGCCGTTGGCTGAGGTCTTTGCAGGAGGTTGAGTGGACAGCCATGTACATGCATTACTATAGTGGAGAGGAGCCACTTACAGGTTTTGCGTGGGCAGGTCTGCAGCTGGAATACAAAGATAGGTTATCTCCTGTGGGCAGAAAGAGAGCTGACTGTTACACTCTTACACACGTTACACATTGTTATTGGGTGTACACACTGTTACAGACAAACTCTACACTCAATTAAAAAACTCAATTAGTTTGTGAACCCTGCAGGGGGTGGTCATTATTTTCATACATTATAGAAAAATAAACCTATAAAATCTTTATCTAAACCTCAGTTCTTAACGAAGATATCCAAAATAAAGGGCACAACACAAAGAAATATGATATATTTTCATTGTTAATTTAACAAAAACTCAGATATCCTTGTGTGCAAATATATGTGAACCCCTTCAATGATTAACTTGTGGCACCTCCTTTAGCAGCGATGACTTGAAACAAACGTCTCCTATAGCCACTGACCAGACTCTGGCATCTTCTTTGAGGAATTCTCTCCCACTCTTCTTTACATAACACAGCTAACTCAGTGAGGTTTGAGGGCTGTCTGGCTCGATTGTATTTAAGTCAGGACTTTGACTTGGCTAATGCAAAACACAAAACTTTCTCCTGAGCCATTCTTTGGTAGATTTGCTTGAATGTTTTGGATCATTGGATCATTGGGTCTTGTTGGAACATCAACTTTTGGCCAAGTTTTAGCTCTCAGACTGATGGCCTGATGTTCTGTTCAAGAATTCTCTGATATCCCTCAGAATTCACAGTTCCCTTAATGATGTTGAGTCGTCCAGGCCCAAAGGAAGAAAAGCAGTCCCAGATCATGACACTCCCATGCTTGACCGTAGGGACAAGGTTATTTTGGTGGTGGGCAGTGTTGGGTTTTCGCCAGACATGGCATATTTGATTGTGACCAAAAAAGTTAGATTTTGGACTTATCCGTCCAGAGAACAAACTTCCAGAAACCTTCTGGTTTGTCTAGGTGGTCTCTGGCAAATTTAAGATGGGCAGCTTGGTTCTTTTAAGACAGCAGAGGCTTCTTCCTGGCTACCTTTGCATGGCATTTCTATTCAACTTTCTTCTTTTTGTTGATGGATGCGCAATGACATCAGATGTAGCAAGGGAAGCTTGTAGATCCCTAGATGTTATTCTTGGGTTGCTTTTTACTTGATTTATTATTTTTCGTGTGGCTCTTGGTGATATTTTAGAAGGACGCCCACTTCTATGGCAGAGCCACTGTCGTGTTAAACACTCTCTATTTGTATATTATTTGTCTCACAGTGGACTGATGGAACCCAAGTCTTTTTGATATGATTTCACTCACTACTCTCTTCCTGAGGTCCTCTGAGATCTCTGAGATCCCGGCATGGTGTGTTTTGCATTCACCTGTATGGGTACCACTGACCAGGTTTCTTACTTGTATTTATGAGAGTGCCACCCAAACTCTTTCCTAAAGATCTGACCTTCTCCAGGAAAGAGGAGTGGTTGTGCTGCAGAGCTTGGTTGATGAAGTGCTGCAGAGATGGTTGTCCTTCTGCCAGGTTCTCCCATCATTGCAGAGGAACTTTGAAGTTATCTTAGAGTGGTCATTGGGTCCTTGGTCACCTCCCTGACCAGGGCCCTTCTTGCCCGGTTACTGAGTTTGGCCGGACGGCCAGATCTAAGAGTCGTGGTGGTTCCAAAATTCTTCCATTTCACAATGATGGAGCCCACTGTGCTCCTGGAGACTTTCAATGCTTTAGAAATGTTTTTATGCCCTTCCCCAGATTTATGCCTCAACACAATTCTATCTCAGAGGTCTATGGAGAGTTCCTAGGACTTAATGGCTTGGTTTTTGCTCTGACATGCACTGTGAACTGTGGAACCTTATATAGACAGGTGTGTGCCTTTCTGAAGCATGTACAATCAATTTATTTTGCCCCAGGTGGACTATAATCAAGTTGTAGAGACATCTCAAGAATGATCTAAGGGAACAGGATGCATCTGAGCTCAATTTAGAGTGTCAAGGGTCTGAATACTTATGTACATGTGATATTTCAGTTTTTGCTTTTGTCATTATGGGGTATTACGTGTAGATTGATGAGGAAAGAAATTAATTTAATCCATTTTAGAAAAATGTGGAAAAAGTGAAGGGGTCTGAATACTTTCCGAATGCAAGAACTGGAAGTAATAAAACGTTTTGCTGGAGAACCTGAATGGAAGGTTAAACCCTCTATGCACTGAGATTGGGCCTTTGTAACAAGGCCTCAGCGCTGCCCCCTACATACAGGTAACTGCAGAAATAAAAGGCAACACCTGAGTAAATGAGGCATCCTTTAAACGGGCGCAGTACCGTGAGTTTCTGTTCGGAGGGTGGTGCCATGGCTGGTCCCGCTGGATAGACCTGGCCCTCCCCTTTCCAACAAAAGAATACCGATTTCATATTTTCTCGTGCGCTCGGTACCAACAGAATTACTGTTTCCTGTGGGTACCTGCCATACTAATACTTAAACCCACCCCAACCCAATCTAACTATCCCCCCCTCCACAAGCCCACCACCTGCAGCTACGGGACCAGTCAGAACTCTGGTCCCGGTAGTGGCAGAAACGGCAAACCACCTCCTCCAAGACGGAGCTTGTTCAGCGCCAACCGGGATACAGCCATACAGCACAAAAACAAATGGGGCCTGCAGCTGTGGATCCCTGGTCGTGGTCAGCTGATGCTGCCACAGCCGAGACTCGATGCAGACATTGCCGTCCCCCAGCGGTACTCCCGGCCAGAGCCGGACTGGCGCACCCGGGGAATCGAACCCCGGCCGCTGTGGACAACCTGCACTCCAGGGGGACCTACTAGCAGGTCATTTTATCCTTTGGTTATTTCACAATGTACAGCGAGGAACCCCTCGCCCCGACAGTAAATGAGCAAAATATGTCAACATTACAGATGGAATGGAACCTATGGCATCATTACATGGGGGAAAAAACATCTGAAAGAACTTTACCTCGGAAGCACGATATATGCAGTACATGTTGGATTCTTTTGGTTGGTTTTGGCAAGCCTTTTTGAAAGAATTGTGAGGCCAACATCATCAGCAGTTCACATTAACACCTGTCTGTACTGGAGCCTAAATATCATTGTATGACTAAAAAAATCCAACGAAAGGTGTTTTAGCTGGTCACACCAAACAGACCTCAAAATGAAATCTTAGTCTGTCCCATTTATGCATTGGCCCATCCTAGGTGCTCAGTTTAAAAAAGAAAGAAAGAACAAAATGAACCTCCCTTTTCGTGTGATTGCTCATTTTGTATCAGGTTTCTGGTGGTAATAGCAGCCCTTAGAGGAAGGATGTCCATTTGGCTGTTACAGTCTGGAGGGAGGAGATAAAGTGAGGTGAGCTTGTGAGCAGAGTGTGCACTCAACCCCGCACTAACAGACGAGTGCAGTAATTCACAGGAGACCTGTCGAGAAACCACACATTCGGCAGACTGCACACCGGCTCTCGGCCAGCCATGTCATCTGCGTGCGCTCCACACTTCAGTGATCCCTCCGTTTCTGAGTCGAGTTCTCTCAGCAAAAGCGGCACGGACCCTGCCGTGAATGCAAACAGATTCAATGCAGCAGAGGTGGCTGGACTGTAATTTGCTGTGCTTGCAATCCCATGGGTAATTACAGGTAACAACCAACATAAAATAAACATTGCCAAAAAGGTTCAATGAGCACTGGCATAGATTCTACAGGTGCTTGGAACTTGAAGGCATGCAATACCATTCTTCTACAAGAAACTCCATTATTTGGTGTTTTGTCAATGGAGGTGGAAAACACTGTCTCAGGCAGCACTCCAGAATCTCCCATAAGTGTTCAATTGGGTTGAGATCTGGTTACTTAGACGGCCATGGCATATGATTTACACTGTTTTCATGCTCATGTTCTCAAACCATTCAGTGACCACTCGTGCTCTGTGGATGGGGGCATTGTCATCCTGGAAGAGACCACTCCCAGTAGGATAGAAATGCTTCACCACAGAATGAAGGTGATCACTCAATGCTTTTGTGTTTATTGGCAGTTACCTTGCCCACTAAGGGGTAAAGTGGACTTTAACCATGCCAGGACAATGCACCCCACACCATAATAGAGCCATCAGAGCCCTTCATTTACTCAAGTGTTTCCTTTATTTTGGCAGTTACCTGTACTTCAAAGGACAGCACCTGGTATACATTGACCAAAAGAACTATCGATAGTGATCATATTCCACGTCAAGCCTGTGTGAATAATTCAGTCTCATTTAACCATTTACTTGCTGGTTTTGCAAAAAGATAGAAAACCAAAATCAACCAATCACATCCTTTCCCATTTTAGAGCTTCCACACTGCTACAAAGCATGATCATGATAAAAACCAGGAACTAGACCAACCCCTGGTCAGACCATGACCTGAGTCTAACCGTGACCGTGTTTTGGACTGTAGAGGGCAGACGCCATCCTGAATACCCTCTGTAAAAACTGCACACTGCTGCAGACTGGCTGTTCAGTGCTCTAATACTGATTCTGTTTGCCAGAATTATAAAGGAGAAAGTGTGACATTTGGTCAGTGACAGTGAAGGGACCAGCTGGGCTGGTGACTCACAGTCTGCGGTAGCAGCCCATTGCTCGAGCAGCAGTATGATCAGCCCAGTTGCCTGACAAACAGATCCCCTCAGGTAACATCTGGGAACACAGGTAACACATTGGCAAACACTGCAGAATCCAAGCCAGACCACTGTATTCACTGTTAATGAAGAGGGCTTGTAACTCAGAGACTGCAGATTCAATTCTGAAGAGCGCCACTGGTGTTGTACCCTTGAACAAGGTACTTGCTTAGGTAAATGGTCAAATCTTTATGTGTATTCATAAATTGCAACATATCCCCAGAACTTACAAACTACATCCTCCTATAGTTAAGAAGTGGAGAGGGTGGTAATAATCATAATAATTACAATAATAAAAACTTTACTTGTATAGCACCTTGTATGCATGCCAAAGTGCTTCACAGACACAAGAGTAAAATACAGAATAAACAAATAATGGATCTAACAAAAGACAAAAATAATAAAAAGTACATTTTAAAAAAGTTTTTAAGTACAAGAATAAAAAGTAGACATATATGGCTATCTCCCGCATTCATACCTTCCTGGTAGGAATACAGGAGCTAGCCATCTGGTTGGTATACAAAATCTGTGGCGCAAAGCCCCACCCACAGGGGCATGGTCTCCATAGCCAGGCAGGCGGGTCTCTCATACCTGTAGCAGTGGGGCGGCGCTGTCGTGGATGGACAGGATGTGTGTGATGTTGTGTCTCGCTAGCTGCTCTCTGTCTCGTGCATCTGAGGTCAAAGTAACAATAATACAATACGGCCATTTGTTCAGACTGTTCCAAAAATGAATACCACAAACTTGTTGATTTTATATATTTAATAGCTGTAAATATGCTGTTATTGCAAGTCATCTGTAATCAGACCATGGAGAAGAGTCCAAATTGTGATCTTAATCAGAAAGTGATGTCTGTGAAATATATACATTTTGCCCGTAGAAATAATAATAAAATAAATTATTGTTAAAATTAGTATGATACTTTATAGTTATAGTATAAGTTGAAAGATCCTGTTCATTTGATCAAACATTCTTATGTTATCAACCCTACCCTTCCTAATGTCTAATCATACAAAACAGTACCTGGCGAAGTGTAGAAATATGAGAATGAACGTACCTTTAAAATTCCCCAGGTACAGCCCAGGAAGGACCTAAAAAAGCACGGTAAATGGGGTTTATGTTTGACCCCCTTTGTAACTAGCAGAATGGGATGTTCCAGACAGTTTCTCAAAAAACAAAAACATTTGTTAACTATACCCATAATCATTTATAACTATGGAGTATTTTTGTTGCAAAACACTCTCTCTCTTTCCGTATTTCTATATATACAGGTGACTGGCAAAATAAAGGAAACACTTGAGTAAATGAATGGTTCTGATGGCTCTATGGTGTGGGGTGCATTTTCCTGGCATGGATTAGGTCCACTCAACCCCTTAGTGGGCAAGGTAACCACCAAAAAACACAAAGGCATTGAGTGATCACCTTCATTCTATGGTGAAGCACTTCTATCCTACTGGGAGTGGTCTCTTCCAGGATGACAATGCCCCCATCCACAGAGCAAAAGTGGTTACTGATTGCTGAATGGTTTGATGAGCATGAAAATAATGTAAATTCACGACAGGGTCAGTGCTGCTTTTGCAGAGAGAAGCTGCCATTTATTCAAACATGAAAAGTAGCTATAGTGCCTGAAATATACTTTTACAAAAATGTGTGGTTCATGACTGAAAGACCACACTGTGTGTGAGTAAGTCTTACCATGCCACCAACTACAGGAGAACCACAATCACAGACATGCGCTCTCTGCCCAATGTTGGGTTATCCAGTTATCCAGGTTATTGCTGCTGTAAGCTGCTCTGTGACCGAACCCTGAAATCAGGAGCTCACTGTAGAAGGGGGTCAGTTATTTTCCCGACCCCCGACTCTCTGAAAACTGCATGAGATGCAGCTCTTGGTATGGTAATACCATGTACAGAGCAGTACCTTAGCCTAACTTCTATTCTGTAGAGTCTCAACCTCGTTCCCTGGGAATGGCTGTTAAATCTGGTTTTAGTTCAAACTCATTTAATAGAATTAGCTTGATTCAGCTTGTCAGAACAGTGAAGTTGAATAAAAATGGTCTATTCCCTGAATCCAGTAGCCAAGTCAAATACACAGTCAAATGCCCTTGTTTAAAGTTCAGCACTGTGAATACTGAACACAAGTGGTATTATGTATTAAAACCCCTCAATTATCCTACATGTAAAATATATATATATATATATTTTAATATAAAAATTACTACACAGGATACCAATTATAAATGAAATCAAATTCGTTGATAGGCAGAGCAACTGCTCAGGTAGAACCCTGAAATTGTTGTGTGTGACATAGGCTTGTAAGTTTGGTGTGCTGATCTACTGGCTGCGCTGGCTGCCAAATCTATATACCTTAGTGCCCTGGTTTCATTCAAAGAGTAATGAACTTGTAAATGATGGCACCATGTTTGTTTATGAGAATTTAGGTTAGGCTGGGCCACATTATGTTAGCCTGTGCAGGATGACCAAAATGCACCTCCCTGACAAGCTGTATTAAATACTGGTCCAATTTTAGCATATCTGCCTGCTGCAAGTCCCAATTCAAATAAATGTGAGGTTGGAGGCATATTTGTGCTACTAAATCCTACAAGTACAGATGTTTTATTCAAGGTACTTTTGCCCAGTACCTCTTCAAACAAAAATATACTTTAGATTAAGCTTACTAAGTCGTTCATTTAATTATCTGGAACCTGGAAGTGTACACCAAATAACTAACCCAATTAATCTGATTAGTGCATTATTGTTGTTCAATTAAGGTACGCAAATGGAAATAATTAATTTGAAGACGGAACTTTACCTGTACCTTCCTATGAGCACAAACATTCTTCTATTGAGTGTTGGGAGGGTAAGGCAAAATCTTTAGATAGATTAAACCATGTTGCTCATTAAATAAGAGTAAATAATGGCTATACTCACTATGGAAGGCATTTCTGGACTCTGTGCAAACTTATGCTCTTAATTATTGAATTAGCCCAATCATTTATGTAATCTGACATTTTATCTAAGTTTCTTGATAACCACAATAATGAAAGCAGAAGACTGTTCTGTGTCCCTTATAAAGTAAACAGGCATTGGTATATACAATTAATTTGATAATTGATCCAGAGTATTTGGTGGAAACAAAAACTTGTACTAAGGCTAGCAAACTGGCATTGACACAAATAGTACATTTTTGTCCTTAGTGACTAGTTAGTTGTAAAAAGCCAGTTGGCAGTTTTTTTTTTTCTTCTTCTTCCAAAACTGTGAGTTGCTGTTGAGTTGAACTTGAGTGGTTTCTGCATCTTTGGCTGCCAGATGACACCATGTTGCCTTGGGATTTTTGAGTCAGGCTGGAAACCCTGACCAGCATTCACATGCGTGTCACAGAGGACTGGAATTCAGAGCCTGAATGCTCTAAACCCACTATGCTATTCCTACATAAATAAATAGGCCCAGTCCCCTAAGCACAGCACTGTGGACAAATTACACTGTTTACACTGTATTACATTACATTAGAATAGTGGTCTCACACTCAGTGCCATGTGTATGCTGGTTTTTACTCCAGCCTCCACTCTTGATTAGGTCATTAGTTCCATTATTTGCTAAATTACCCTGTTGGTTTACACATAATGCATATAAAGTGACGAGGTTGGTTAAATGTAACGGAATGCATTATGCTAAATTGTTACAATAGCAGTAGCAACATTTCAGTGAACATGCCATTTTAATGTCCACCTGATGCAGAGTACACAGTTGGACACCATGTATTCTGCACAGACAGTGTTTCCGCAAAACAGCATCGATTCATGACACAAGACTGGGTTAAATAATGACTTCTGTTTAATGGCCGAATAGAATGCACTGAATTATAAGTAGTGTTTGTTAATGGGATTAATTAATGTAATAATTGTGAAGATTCGGGTAACTTTTAAGGTTATGGGTTTTTTACTGATGGCTCTACAAGTAAGGAGGCGGTATCACCATTTTGCCGCTGGAAGACTGAATTACAGGCTAAAAATTCGGGCTGCTGGACGCATTTTGCATTTCTCACTGCACTGTTTTCAGTCGTGCCTGAGGAATTCTCTTGACACTAGCCTACGTCCCCCCGTCCAAGCACGTGTCCCTTAAAAGTCTTTACTCAAGGTCTGTTAAGAATCAACTTCGTGCGTCTGATGCTTTGAGTGCAGCGCCTAAGCTGCCAGTAATGATTAAATATTGTAAAAGAAACACATAGTGAGGTGACAGGCACAAAATGTTATATTACCAGCACTGAAATCAAATGGCCACTTAGCGAAGTACTTCGTTATATTCTGACTTCACATATATTTGATCATAGGCTATGTAGACAAGCTGCTGTATTGATTGCACGTATTCAAGTTTTAAGGCATGCAGCCATGAGCAAGCGAAAACGTTTCAAGAGCACAGCGTGATACTCGCATGCACAACGAAACAGTGGAGTTCACCGCCCACAAGTGAACCAACTGAGTGGGTGTCTGTGATAGACAGCTAAATACTAGATTACACTAGATACTAGATAACGCTAACACACTTATGTAATGACAGAATTTTCTCTACGAAGAACATCGCTAGCGACAATGGTGACTCAAATGGGGACGATTCATTCATTTAGCTATAATATACATATTGCAATCATGCAACATTCATTGACTACAATTTGCGAAATCATATGAATCGGTTTGATTCAATAGAATGTTTTATTCTTAATATAGCTTACATATCTACGGCCAACAAAAGTGTTGTTTTTGGAGCCACAACAACAACAAAAACTTCGCACAGAGAAAAGTACCTGACATAGGCACGGCTGAAAGACTCTCCCAACTTAAGCACCAGTAATTAATCAACGCACTGCCAACAGATACGTGAAATACCTTGTTTACTCCGTTTCCCATCTTCACTAAAGGTGCCAGTATTTTATACAGCCGACGTTGAAATGTAGCGTTGACTGTTGTCCAGTCTCGACGTGCTTATAAGAAACACTAGACTATTACTATTGCTACACCATATGAATAAATTCGGCTAGTTCCTCGCTGCTGGCTGTCAAGCCTCAAGAGAAAGTGAATGTTTCTGAGGGTTTCTGGGATGTGTAGTCCTCCAGGTGCATATTCGCTTTCGTTGAGTGGTTACGTGAACTACATTTACCAGACGTAATAATATTGTAAGACGTCCTTGGTTTTAAATGTATGAGTGTGTAGGATGGTGTAGTGCAAGGTGAAGACGATGCCAACGTTGACTTCGAGGCGAGCTAAACTGTGATGTTATCCCAGAATCTGGTACTGAATGTTCCTGATCATGTTGCATTATGCAATAGGACATCCCCCATTAAAATAAACAAAATATAATGCATTTTAAATTACAAGAATGTTTTCTGTCCTTCCTTAGTTGATGGGAGTAGATGGGATGTGATCTGGGTGTGCTACAATTTACCAGTATTACACCTGTACAGAGGTACAGGTAGGTAGGCCACCTCTAATGGGACATTGCCAGAATATAATTTTTTTTAAACTTTACGTCAATACCGCTCAATACCATGCATATGTGTATGTGTACAGTGTGAGTGAATGTGCTTTGCTCCTCCCAGCTTCAGATTGCGATTTTGGGTGTGACACCCAAGTCAGCAGTGACACTGTGTAGCGTAAGGCAGAGGCAGGGAAGAGTTAATGCACTGTAGCGCTTACGTAATGGCATAGCTCATTCACTGTGTCCTTGACAGTACACAACAGCAAATGGAGCCAGGCTTCCCTAGGAAGAGCACAACTAGGCAGCATGAATCTCATTTATAGCAAAGGCCCTGTGTGCCACCATAGCAATGTTGTAAAGAATGTTCCTTTCAGTATAACTAAAAATGCAATGAGACTGTATGCATGATCCAGTATATTCTGTCAGTATGGACAAATACTGCTGGCCAGGGCTGGACTGGCTATATAGTCTACCGGGCCGATTCCCGGTGGGCCGGTCTAGTTTTGGGCCGGTAGGGCCGGTATAATTATTATTTTTAATTAAAAAAATATAAATATATATATTTTTGTCATCTAACGGCCAACAAAAAATGGACAGCGGCCCATTGGTTCATTTTTAATATATAATTTGTTTTATGTTTTGATATTGTTTACCAAAATTTTTATTAAATACTTTGAATTATTCCTACGACTTTGAGCAGAGCTTTTTCTTTAACAATTACTTAACAGTATGAGTATGGGTATTGTTTGCTTAGCAGCCACGTCTCATCACCTTGGAATAAGTCAACAGTGAGTGAGTACACTGGTCCACACTTGCATTGGTATACTTGATCTGTCCATGACACTGATGATTTGATAAATGGTAGATATACATCATATGCATATTGAACAGACTGCAAGGATGTCGTAGTGATGGGCGGTGTCCGACCGATTGTGATGGGCCGGTCTGAGCCAAATGGCAGGGCCTATTTTTTGTCCCAGTCCAGCCCTGCTGCTGGCTACTCAGTCTGTCTGCAATACATTGAAGAAAGAATTATTAACCTCATGTGGAATTACACTTTGTTTGTGTACTGCTTTGTCAAGCAGAGGGCAGGGGGAGGGGGAGAACAGGCACTTCTGAGTCATAAGAGCAAATGTTGTTTTGGCTTTTCCACCTTTGAGTCCTCCTGATGCGTACACCTGGTTGTTGTATAGCTATCACAACTCAATCACCAAGCGCCGGATATGCAACTCTCTTGTTTTGTCTACACTAGTGTGACGGTGTTGGTTCTGCCCGCAGCGAGTTTCGAACGAAAGCAAGCACAGGTGCCAAAACCAATATGCTGACAATGTCTTTCCTGTAAACCTTTCTGCATTTGCACTCTGCATATCACCCTTAAATTATTTTTCCACGTATCAAGATATGCCTGTGCCTGATATGAGTCTGTGGTCAAGGCATGTCTGTGATTTCAGTGTACTTTCATTGGAGCCCCCGGGTTGCGCAACCAGTAAAGGTACTTGCATGGAGTGCAGGTTATCCACTGCTGCCGGGGTTCAATTCCCTGGCTCTGACCATGAGTCCTGCTCCGGCTGTCCGCCCCAGAGGGAGGGAAACCAGCACAAGTTCGTCGTATGCACAGAAAGCTTCCCTGTGGGTGTGTATTGGAATCACTGGTGACGGCTAGGTGAGTTCCGTCTCGAAGGAGGCGGTTCGTTGCTAACGTCATTGCCGGTCCCAGGGCAGTGTTTGGTCCCGTAGTTGTAGGCAGAGGGCTCATGGAGGGGAAATTGAATCAATAGAGGGTACAATTGACCACCAAATTGGGAGAAAAATTGGGAAAAATCAAACTGTAAAAAAAAGAACAATTTAAAATGTTCTTTGAGTGAAAGCAAGGGCTGCAGCATAAGCATTTACTCTATGTAGCACAGATTATAATTTTTTTAAATTATGTCTTAGTGTCAGTGCGCATCTTATTATTGATATGTTGAGGATCATTTTTGTTTTCAGAATTATACAGAAAGATGTACTGTCGCATTATTTAAATATATTAGACTTCCTTCAATTTCAAAATGTCTTAATCAAGGATGGGCCATTGAAAGAATGGGTCATTGGGGGAAATATCTGTCACTAAAACCAGAAGACTTTTCTTTCTAACTCTTTGTAAATAAGTAAAGTTATCATGAGCTTTTCTGTTCAAGCTGTGGAGATAACTTAATCTACGGAGGACAATAAAGCTTTAAACCTTGTGTAATCTGATAAACACGAATCTAATCCAGTCAAGGAAAACAGTATTTTACCTTGCAGTTTGCTGTTTTGTTGTGAATATGAGAAGGTGAGTGTGGATATTAGAGTGCATGTACAGTAGGCTAAGTCATTTCCAGTAGCTTTATGTTTCATACTCTTCCATTACATTATCTAGTTGCTCTATTTTTAGCTATCCTTTGTTGTTTCAGTTTGTGGCAGTAAATTCAGACGCACAGAAGTAAACAGAAAGGGGGAGGTGGGCGTTTCCAGAAACCAGCAAATGTTTTGCAGCATTCAAGTGCAGTTCGCTGCCGCGATGGTCACGTCACAGATATTTTGAAGAAAATTCCACCACGGTGGTTTCCCGCGCCTTGTTGGGGAGAGAGAGAGACTGAAATTTTATCAATGAGTGATCTCACCTTTTTTGTTGTTTTACTCGTAATCTGGTTTAGTCATACTTCCAGTAAATTCAACTGATTGTTTTGCTCTTTTCTTTAGCATGAAAAAAAAGAAAGTTAGCGACATTGTTGTTTTCAATCAAAAGTCTTTTCATCAAAGCACAAAAATAATTTTTGTTCTTTGATTAATGAACATACATTTTCCAGTGTATGGTGGGTGAATTGTGTCAAAAATAAGAAGAAAAAGGAAAAGAGAATAAGAAATCGAAAAAGAGGAAGAGAAATATGAAAAGGGGAAAGGAAACACAAAATATATATTTTTTAACAAGTACAATTTCCTTTCTCTCTTTTTCCTTTTCTCTATTTCCCATTATATTTTTCTTGTTTTATTATTTATTTATTTATTTTACAGAAATCCTCCTCCATAACAGTGGATGCATGACTGCAACTGCCTGATTTGTTTGGTCTGATTCCATTGGCTACTATTGAAATAGTGATTTTGGTTGAAATGGTTGCAGAGTAGTCATTCTAGGGGGTTGAATCACCGCTACCATCAGCAGAAACCCAAGGCCTGTGTGTGAATTAAACTGACAGATACTGGCACAGTGCTCTGAATATCGATTCAGTAGGCATGCAGGAAGATACAGATTTCCTGGTATACAGAGTGCTGCTTCCTCTGAGTTTCACATAAACCACTGGCATAACTCACTGGAAGGTACACCACAGAACAGTGTTTTTTGAACTGATGTTCTGGCGGCCCAACGAGGTCAGGTGGAGCGCACCCCCCCACCTCCCCCCACAAGCATGCTCTCAGGGGTGTCAGCATCTGGGTGCTGAATCACGCGCAGTGCAGCAGGAGGCGGGGGATTTCAAATGCGGACGCATGGTGGGGGCGTCTGGCAGGAAGCAGGGAGCGGGCGTGGGAAGCTGTCAGGTGAGGCAGGAGAGGGTGGCTCACTGAAAAGCTCACGGAACGCTTCTCAAAAGTTTCATCGTGCGGTGGAATGCGCGGAAATACAGCTGCCGCATCTAGGAAAGCTAGCAAAGTTTTTCGAACTTGAGGGCCGTCCAAGTGTAACAGTGAACGGGATTCCCCTCTTTCAGTTCCAAAACAAGAGAGTAAACGTGTGCACCTTATAGTCAGGTTCCTTGTGTAATGTTGTTCAAGTTTTATGGAGATTTGCAAACCTATACATTTCTCGAAACTACATAGAACAACAAATCAGAAAACAGTTGTTGTCATTTCCCCATCTGTCAATATGGTGGCTATCTTGAATTTTTCAAAATGACCACCCCAAAATGCGAATTGTCCAATATCTCAGCTTATAGATGAGATAGAGTCAAGATTCTGGAGGCTAAACCCACATTTTCAGGGTCAAGGAATGTACAGATGATTAAAGTCATAGTTTATCGAAGTCATCTTGAATTTTGAAGTGCATTGAATGGAAATATGCATTTTAAAAGCTATCGGCTTCTCGAGACGACCTAAACCTTTGATGATATTAGCTAAACCCACATTTTCAGGACAGTTGATTAAATGAAAATGCTGTAAGTGTGCTATATAATCAGGAACTATGTATTTTAGGATTATCTTGGCTTATTAACAATAATATTAACAATGGTTCCTTTAATGGTTCCCATTGCTGTATTTTCAGGCAACAGAGCACCATGAGTAAGATACCACAGCTTAGTCAACTTGGGAGAGAGGGAGGGAAAACAAACAACAAACTGGAAGCCAGTGAGCCCAAGAAAGGACTTTGGTTTTACAGCCAAGACTTGATGCATGCTTAAATTTGCTGCGAGCAGTGGAAGATAGGGCAAGTTTACATGATGGTAACTTTGTGGAAATTTAACAAAGGCTTAAAGACAGCACACAAGAAACATTATGCCAACACAATGCAACCTGGCATCGCAGCTGCTACACTAGTGTAACTACATTGATACAGCGTGCCCAGGAATTCACTCTTATCCACAGGCCGGCCTTTGACCCAAGTTGGAGCAATGAATGTAGCAATTTACAATGAATAAACAAAACATTTTAATGAAAATTAAACTTGAATTTAAGGTTCTATGACAGATCCTGAATTGCACATTGGATTTGTAAAACACAGAATTCTGAAAACGAAATATGAAAAAACAAGTTGAATATAAACTTGTAAAACATAAGCATATACTGTACTGTAGTGCAACGCAAATATAAAATAATACAGTTTGAAGCAAATTCATTCAACCCCAAACAAATTATGTTGGGAAAATGCATGTAACCGCTAGATGGCGATAGTGGCGTATTTTTCACCGGGTGTCCCACATTTGGTTATTCTGCCTCATCACCAAGAAAAAACTTTTTCATGTATAATGCTGTACACATATTTCTGAATATATGTTATATAGCCTACATCCTATATATTTATACATGCAATTGAATATATTAAAGTTGGAATAATTAATAGTATAATAATATTATGAATTATATATTTTATATCTCATATTTACCACTTTTCATTCAGTAAGGAGGTCATGATGGTGTGTATATATTAGTATATGTAGCTTTTTATCAAAAGCAGGGGACAGACACTGTTGTATAGCTACATCTTCATCATTCAACAGTGAGTATACATGTCTACAAATTGTTATTGGGCAGTACGCAGAATTAAGAACGTGGATTATGATGTCAAACTAAATTAACGGGACTTCTTCCAACATCAGAAAATAACCTTTGCGTCACCTCTTATTTCATGCAGCTTCTGCAACATGTTCGTGGGTGTAGAGGATGTGGTGTCTAGATCTTTGTCTCAGGGTTTCAGCGACAGCGGCACAAAACGTTCCACAGTTAGTCTGTTGAAAGAGAACAAACTGTACCCTTAAGTTACATTATCATAACAAAAATGTCATATCATAATTTATATTTAGGCTACGTTGTATGTTAATCATTAAAGTGGACAATGATGACGATGATGATTGTTATTGGCGTTATTATCAAATATATTATTATCATATTATCATATACTCTGATAATACACTACAATCTCTGGGCGAATAAATCTGTGACTCTGGTTTCGATTGCATGTGCCTTCGGTGTAGAGAAAGTCTTCCTGGAGTTTTCTACAACTGTACTTTCAGTTTCAATTGGACACGGTTCGTCAGGAAGTATCAAAGTTCTATAGGTCGGTGTTATGTGAAAAGGTAGGCTGCTTTATTTAAAATTTGTAATCAATGCAGCGTTTATTGTATTCGGTTAAAGAATGTATCTCATGGCGTTAGAAATAAGTGTTTTGAAGTAGGAAGGAGCACGATAAACTACATTATTTAGTTTAGTCTTTGTGCATAATTCATAATGACTGCATATGATCTGTTGCCATAACAGCAAAACGATACGATACCTTCCACAAAATATTAAGTTTAAGTTAAATATACAGGTAGCTAACTAGCTAAAGTGTTTAATTTAGCTAAACTTAAAGCGTGTAAATGTGCAGCGTTGTCTGAATTCTGGTGATCGTAATAGGCGTGTCGCTTTTACTGTCATTAATAGAAACATTTCAAAATTATTTTGTTTTAATAAGACGAGGGACTATAGACTATTATAGTCAGACTATTGTTATTGGCTTTGGTGAACGATAACATAACAATGAACGAATTGTTGAGTTTTGATGAAGCCAACTCCAGTCAGACAATGTACATACATTCTACGGGGTTTGTGTTTTCGTTTGCAGCTGCAGTTTTTATTGCTCCCTGAGAGTTCAAATCTTGTACACAGCAAGAAATTCCGCGGTTCACAACAGCGGAATTTCAACATGGCATGGCTAAGGAACAGTCTAGAACGGCCAATATCCACCATTGCCCTTTTGTAGGTTTGTATAATTATCACTGAGTACTTCCGCATTCAACCATGGCTTATAAAGCAGGCACTTGTTACTTCGTAGAATCGTTACAGCATCGCCGACAAATTTTCCCTGCGATTTGGTATAGGCTAACTGATACCTTCACGCCAACTTCCGGGGATGGCTTTGCTTATAAACCAATGGGAAGTTACTTTTGATTAATCCCGCAATGCTTTTGGGAATTGATAAAGTGCCTACAACAATCAAATCCGCTATAAGAAATCTTCTGGCACCCATCAGATTGCAGGAAGCCTAGGCCAGGAAAGTTAACAAAGTTATACAGATGTTCCACCTACCAGATAATTCACATCTGGAGTTCAGATTAGCTACTTCATAAGTGGTTGCTTCTACAGTCTGTCTGATGAAAGTCTTGGCACTTGGGTCTAATAGATTTTTCTTGACTACAAAAACAAAATGCCCCCAATAACTCCACGATGAGGCAAATTAGCAGGTAAATGTACTTATTTTACACACAAAAAATGCATTTCAGGATACATGTCCAAGATTCCCTGTCAGGGAAAATTCCGTTTTGTTAAACATTTTCAGCATCTGACTTGTTTGAACCAATTCCAAAACACTACTTGTCGCAACAAATCAAAATGGTTTGTTCGAATTAGTGAGTTACTTGTAGCATATAGTAGCTTCACCCATTTTTGGTGTCATTATGCATCATTGTGATGTGTTAACCTACCATTCATTGTCATTCATTGCCTCTCTTGTCAGAAGATTTGTGACCTCAGTCAGTATGGTCTGAGCTCCAACAGTTTTTCCCGCTCTAACGGGGCAGGTGTAGATGGTACTTGCCTGTGAGAACTTGTTTGAAGACAGTGTTTTAGCATTTTTCTTCCTAATGGTTAAGGTTAGGATTTTTGGTAAAAGTAGCTGATCCTGTGTACGTGTAGGTGTATGTGTAGGGGCAACTTCATTCTTGATCAATGGCATAAGCATGGAGACCATCATCATTTGACACACAATATGACACAGGAGTTATATGTCCTGAAAATATATATCTGAGTTTCAGGAGTCTTTGTAATAAGAACGCAGGGTTGGGCCAGTGTTGGGACAGTCTGAGACATGTTCATCAACCAAAACTTTGTTTCAACTTTGTTGAGGTTCCATTTGTTGGAATGGCTAATTTGCTGCCCGGTTTGTCATCAATGAGTGGATACATAGCTGTCCTAGCCCTGTTTTATAAACATGCAGACATACTGTCTGTCCTAGCCCTGTTTTATAAACATGCAGACATACTGTCTGTCCTAGTCCTGTTTTATAAACCCTGGTTGAAATGCACAAATGCTCAGGGTGGTAACATTAGGTTCTTCTGTGTCATCTATGGAAACCTCCACCTCGACAGCAAAGTGTTCCTCTCTTGAAATTAAGTTATCATAGCATGCCTTGTATATAAGTAATGTACTTTTTTTCATTCAGTTTAACAGTAGTATTTATAACTCATTGTTCTGAGCAGAACTTTCTGCCATAAAAAAGGTTGCCCATTGTGCCAGTTAAGAGGACCTATGCCATTGCTCAATGCTGAAACCAGTGTCTGTGGGCTGCACTTCCATATTTGAAGAATGAACCGACATGACGTTACATGTCTGGAGTTCCCCACCTCACGGATGGCACAGCGTTTCTTCTGGCTTCTTCTGTCGGGAGAGAAAGACGGAGCGGGCCCGTAGCGGGAACGGGAGAGAGTATTGAGATTTGTTTCTTGGCAGGAGGATCGCGTGGACAGCCATGGCCGCGTCACCAGAATCCATTTACATGAACTCCGCAGACCTCATCAAGAAGGAGCCCTTGGACTACGGCGGCTTTGGTCAGGTGTACCTGTGTTACCACAAGACGCACGGCCAAGTGGTTCTGAAGACCGTGTACACTGGACCCCCACGAAACGAGTAAGTGACCCCAGACCCCCCCGCCCCAGGCAGTGTGTAGGCTACACTGTGAGGGCGCTTCACACCTCTGACTTAACTACATAACAGACAGGTATGGTTTCAAAATCCCAAACCAATGTGACGTACTCTGTGTTACTGACAAGCCAAAACCCACGACTTTGCACTGCCAAAATATGTAGATATTTGCTTGGTTTGTAAATGGCTTGGTTTATTTAGCTTTAAGTTCTAATGTCAGTCAGTTAAGACATAACTTCAGTTGACTGTTGAAATCCCAAGCCAATGTGACGTACTCTGTGTACCTGACAATCGAAAACCATGATGCTGCACTGCCAAAATATGTAGATATTTGTTTGGTTTGTGAATGGTTTTGTTTATTTAGATTTTTTTTTCCTGATTGTTGAAAATAAAATCCAAAAAGTTACTCATTAAAAAGGATCAAGTCCTTTTTGTATGACTTTTTCCTATTAACCTTTGCACTTCAATTTATATTTTTTATTCGTATAAAAAATCTGAAATATCACTATGATATCCAATAAGTTAGAGGATTAGTGTGGCATAGTGGTGAATATCTACACATGCATACCTATACATTTAACAATTCACATTACAAATCATTTTTTGATATATGGCATATTTGTCATTATTATTGAAATTCAAAGTCCAGCATAGCACATGGAGTTCCCTTTACCATACTGCTTATACAGGGAAGTTCTTCTTTAAGTTTGGTTTCCTTGGGAATGGACATACGGACATATTTTACACCATTTCATATCAACAGTACTATACATATGGTGTAGCACTCTGTTCCAACTCAGTTTAATCCTTTTCAGATTTTCCTCAATTGCCCTATCAAAAATACTCAAATACTGTGTTTATCAGATTAATTTTACTCTTCCCCACACTTTTAAAAGCAGCTGGCTTTCTGAAATAGTTTATTTTTGATGTACTAAAATGACGTTGGCATAGTCTCACGATACTGAAATGGGCTCAGGGGACACATTGGCCTATGTGTGTGAGAAGGACTGGACCGTCATGTGCTTCCTCTTTCAAATAGCACAAAGGAAGAAATGCGGATGTGTAATTTTAACAGAAATTCTCAAATTCATCACAGGCATAGATAAAGTTTCAACGTGATCTACTTTACTTCAGGGAGTGTCATCTTTGGTTTAACACCACTTATCTTATCTGTTATCTCACAGAGCTTGATTCAGCTTGGGGACTGAACCACACCATTTAGTGCCAATGTCATTGCGGGGGGAGGCTGACAAGAGGATTAACAAAGATTTTTTAACATGAGTTCAGTTAGCGGTACAAGAGGGCACAGGTGGAAATGAGTTAAAAGCAAATTCTGCACGGGTATAAGTATTTTTTTACACAGACAGTTGTCAATGCATGGAACAGCTTGCCAGGTCAGGTAGTGGAGGCAGAAACACTTGGGGCATTCAAGTCCTGGCTTGATGCAGTACTGTATATTCTTCACACTGGACTTATTTATTAACCCTAAAGCTAGTTGCCCTGATTGGACGACTGCTTTTCTTTCTTCCTCAGGGGAAATAAGCGATCACTGATGGAGGAGGGCAGCCTGATGCATAAACTGAACCACGAGCGCATCGTCAAGCTGCTGGGGGTGATTTTGGAGGATGGGGCGTACTCTCTGGTCATGGAGCTGATCCCCAAAGGAAACCTGCTTTCCATGTTGCAGGAAGTAAGAGTCCCTCACTGTGCTGGGGGTGTTGGAGGGGCAAAAATAGGTCAGATATAATGCAAAAAATGTTATGTAAATACAGGTAACTGGCAAAATAAAGGCAACACTTGGGAGATTAGCTTTAAACGGATGCCTTAACATGGCAGGTACCGGCAGATCTGCCCGCTCCTCCCCTTTCCGACGGGCTAGGACTCTCAGGATAGGGCCATTTGAGTGACCGTTTGAGTGTTTTCAAATAAGTTAAATGAGAATAGCTTTTATTTTATCATTAAAAAAATTATTTGACACCCTTTCAGGCAGCTGTTCCAATATCCATCAAGGGGAGGATTATTCTGGAGATCCTGGAGGGCATGGTGTACTTAACCAGGAACAACATCATACACAAGGACCTGAAACCAGAGAACATTCTGGTAGACAAGGACTTTCACATAAAGGTACTGCCTGATGCTCCACAATTCGGTGCACAAATCCTGAATTTCTGGTGAATAATTACAAATTCAAAAACATTTTCACTTTGCCTTGGAGGAGATAGTCACTAATTGTGGAATGAATGTAGAGTAAATTCATTAGAAATAAATAAAATTAGTTGTACAGCAAATGAGTAGACGTAATTCATGAATTGTTTTAGAAATTGTAGAAGGGTTAGTATCGCAGAAATGTAGACATTACCGTTTTCCTGGTAAAAATTCTACTCAGTTTCATATGCGGTTGTAATGCTTTTTTGTGTTCTCTCTCTGTGTGTGCATGTACACATGATTGTGCGTGTGTGTGTGTGTGTACGTGTTTGTGTGCGCCCAGATCGCAGACCTGGGTCTGGCTATCTGTCAGAGCTGGAGCCGGCTGACTAAAGAGGAGTCCCGCCGGCAGAGCCGCAAAGGGGGGCGGAGCTCCATCCGAACGGCGGGAACGCTGTGCTACATGGCCCCGGAGCACCTGGACAGCATACACACCCTCTCCTCGGAGAAGTCTGACGTCTACAGCTTTTCCATCGTCGTCTGGGTCATCCTCACCTGCCAGGAGCCGTACGAGAGTGAGCGCTAGCGGCCCGCCGTTAACACTGCCCTCGATTTGTGATCGTTTTTATTGAAAAAGATGTTATATCGGATAATTAATTACATTACATTCTTTATTTAAGCCTGTGTAGATTTAAAGGAGTTCTAGAAACTATGGCCCTGTAATACAGGGTAAAATAAAGTTAATACAGGGACCTAAAATAAAGCCTATTAAAACCTAAGAACAACCTCTTAAAACCTGGGTTTTCTGGAAAAAATTTGAGGTAAATTTCAGCGAATCACAGCGCATTTCATTTCGCAAAATGGGTAAACGTCACTCCAGGTCTTAATGGGTTAAATGGGTGCAGTACCGTGAGTGTACTTCATGGGGTGTCTGACAGGCCCAGCCCTTCCTTTTTCAACAATCCCACTCCCCACTTGGCTGGGACTCTCCTAGCCCGGCAGTTTGAGTTTCTCCGCAGGTTACCAAAGTGTTGCCTTTATTTGTTGGCCGTTACCTGTAATCTGCACACAAGGTTGCAGGCTAAAGATGAGGCTCAAGATTCAAACTTAGCAGTGTACTGCCTGCGACAGTGAACTAACTGCTTTATGACATCATGCTCAGTCATCAACGTAATGCTCCATACATATCGCACAAATGATGGAGTTTGACAGGAGCTTGTTCCTCTTTCCACGCTGTTGAAAGATGCCCGGAGTGAAGACCATATATGTCAGTGTGTCCGGAAAGGCGACCGTCCGGATGAAAGTGCCATTCCTCCCTCAACCCCCCAGGAGATTATAACAATGATGAAGCAATGCTGGCATCACAAACCAGAGCAGCGGCCAACATTTGCAGGTGATTGACCCACCCTCGCCCCCAATCAGCCAGGGGCTATGTAAAGTGGACAGCTGGTATTCTGATTGGTCAAGAGCTCTGCAGTATGATCAAGTGGTATCCTGATGGGTCAGGGACATTGCAACACAGTAAATTGGTGTATAGTATGCATATATGTACATACCCACACATATTAAACCCCAAAAGTATGTTTTTTGAGAGATTGTTGGCAAAAGCCAAAGACAGGAAATTTGTTAAGTATTTGGTTGTGTGCTTAAAATTGACCAATGTCGGCGCCTCCTGCGTGGTCTAGTGGTTTCAACGTCCTTCGCTGACTACGGCGACCGGAGTTTGATTCCCCGTCGCGCCAGAGTCGGCTCTGGCCGGGAGTGCTACCGGGGGTGGCAATTGGCTGTCCGTCCCAGGGAAGGGGGAGGGAAGCCAACACAGTTCGCTGCGCACAGGAGTGGTTCTGATGTTGCCGGCTAACAGACATGCTAACTTTTCATCGCTCATTGTTAACGGAGCCTCATTTCCGTACATCTCAATTTTAATAAAAACCGTGGCATGTGAAACTCCGATGTTTTCTAATTCGGTGAGAAACTATGTTTCATATATGTTTTAAGAATTTGTTTTCAGACCAGATGAGGCCTTGTAAAGTGTATTTACCTTTAATGGGGATCCATCCCCTGTGGTAGTATGAACTATTCACATTTACTACATGGTGGAATTTAGCTTATATGACTGTTGTAACTCAATTACGCTGTCTTTGTGCAGAGAGCCATGACTCTTTCGAGCCCTTCTACAGGGAAAATTTAGAAAAAGATGTGAAGAAAGATTCCTCTCATCTTATGGTAAGTGTTTTGGAAAAAATCATGATTCAAACCTTTTTTTAATGCATGTTTAGTGCTAAAGTCCTTGACTGGAGTTTAATAAAAATGATTTTTAAAACTTGTTTGTGTTGGGACATAGTTAATTCATTTGAATTAACTAGGCAGGGTTCCTCAAATCACGGTCCCCATGGGCCGAGCACTGCTGTTTTTCCACCCTTCCTTTACCTGGGACTCAGGTGTGAATTATTTGTTCAATTAACTACCTGAGAGAAAGGAAAACCAGGACTGACTGGATTTGTGGGCCAGATTTGAGGAACACTGAACTAGGGGGTTTGTTCATTATGCACTCTAGCTCTCAATATCAATCAGTTTGAGAGCTGTATGGACATTGCCCATCTTAGAGTAAAATACAAGAGATGACATCCTTAAACTAGATATAAAACTAGATTTGTCTGTGCCTTTTGTATTTGTTTGTTGTATGAATGCAAACAAAGTGGTCCACTTCGGGTTCACAAACCAAACCATGCGAACCCCAGTTGTGGTATTTCTGTTTCTGTGGTGCGTTTCTGATGTGACTCTTTTCCAATTTACCTACAGGCCACATATGAAGGTCCGGACCACTTTTTGGAAACTATGAAATCTGTCTCTGAAAACGTTTCTCTGGGAAGACTGAGCTTGCCAGCAGGTACATGCCGCGGAGTTAGAAAGCACTACAGCTTCACCACAGTGCCAGTGGAGAAGGCATATGAGTGGTGGATTCTACACTGCAGAGCTACGGAGCGCCTAGCAGTCTTATGATGAAGTCTTAAATGTGTGCTCTGTCAGTGAACTCTGTGTCATGAACTCTGTAACAGGTGGCTCGGGTCCAAAGCTACGCTTGTGGCCTTTTGTCATATATACTGAACATAAGATTAAGAACATAACTTCCATTTTTAATTTTAATTAAAAAATTATTTTCTTTACACAGAGTTGTCAATTTGTGGAACAGCTTGCCAGGTCAGGTAGTAGTGGCAAAGGCTTGTGGAGGCTGTGTAGTATAATGGTTAGGGAATTGGGAATTAGAATTGTAACACAAAGGTTGCAGGTTTGATTCACAGGTTGTACCCTTGAGCAAGGTACTTAACCTGAATTGCTTCAATCAATATCCAGCAGTATAAATGGATTGGAAGGAAATGTAAACTAAGTTTCTCTGGATAAGAGTGTCTGATAAATGCCTGTAATGTAATGAATGTAATGTAATGAATGTAATGTAATGCTTGATGCAGTACTGGATATTCTTTAGACGAGGAAATTACAAGCCTAGATGGGCCGAACAGCCTGTTTTCTTCATTATGTATTCTTATGTACTTAAGTAATAAGACCATACATTGGTATTAAGGTCATAAACGTTCGGGGTATCCCATCTATTGTGGAGCTGAGTACATGGATGTAAGGTTCTCAATTTATGTCTTTTTTTTATTTATTTTTAATGCGCAAGATCCGCCAGCCCCGTTGCGTAGCTCGGACAGTATGCCCATCGAGGCCAGCATCGAGGACCTTGTGCTCTCGGAGGAGGGGCGGGAGTCATCTATTCAGGCTGATGCTGCCCCCCTGGTTCCCAGGGACCTGAAACAGAAACTGGACCAGGAGCTGGACTACCACCAGCGTGGCAGCTACAGCTGCGTGGACCACTCGCCCCACCTCCACCCCGCCCCCCCCGAGGAGAGGGGTATCCCGCAGCAGGTATCCTCTGTCCAGTCCTGGTCCTCGATCCCAAAGGCCAGGGAGGACCTCGCCCCGCTGTTCGCGGTGCCTTCCAGGTCAGATTACAGAGCCGCTCCCATAATACAAACCCCCTCACCCAGCAGCCTTGGGCTTTCTCCAGTCAGCCCGTACTCACCACTGCACCACCATCCTGCGTTCCATCGCCTCCACTCCTGCCCAGCCAATCCAGTACCAGAATCTGAGGCACCCGACTTTGCGGCCGGAACATGCCACAACTCGGCTAAGATGCCATCTCCAGACCAAGGTAACTCTCATAAGATACGTCCACCAGACCCTGGTAATTTAAATTCGTACTTTATACTTTATGACTGACATAACTACTGTTAGATTATAGTTAATGGTCTACTTCACACTACAAAATATAGCCTATTCTTTCAAAAAGTATCAGACTTTGAGTAAATGTAATCCGTTTTTATTTCTGGTTATGATATATAAATTGAGTATATCGGTATTTTAAGATTCTAAGGTTCCCGTTTTGGAGCACCTCATAGACCATAAAGCACATGTTGTGGCTTCCAACAGCAGACTTTCACTTTCTCTGTCTCTGTTGTTTTCCACAGGAAGTCTGTACATACAAAACGCCAGCGGGATACAGATCGGCCACAACAACCACCTGAGTATCAGGAGCCAGGATTCAGGTTCGAGCAGCTACCAGCACAGCACGCAGAGCAGCAAACACCTGTACAAAGAGCTTCTACAGCAGTACGGTAAAAGCTCACACTTTTTTCCACAATGATCATCTTAATTACGATTTAGATTAAGTCCAGAACCAACACTATCAAATCCCCCCAGTGTTTTCAGTAAACCTGCCATCCTTTTTGACCGGGCAATATGGTACCATGTAAATTAAAAATTGAATGATGTATTTCTGAATATGTCTAATATGAATCTAGGATGCATGCCAAAATAAATGTTATGTAATGGAAAATGCACAAGTTATGTTGGCGAATAGTTTTTGACTGAGTGGCACATGCATGTCCGCTCCATGAGGGTTCTGGCATGGTCACTGTGACTAAATGGCGCCCGCGTTGTGGTGAGGTCCCGACAAAGCGGGAGCGTGCGGTTGTGCCCTGACGCTCTTGTTTTTGCCATGCGCAGAGGACTGGCCGGTAAGCGAGGAGCACCTGGACGTGCTGCGGGAGAACATCGGCGCCCAGTGGAAGCACTGCGCCCGACGACTCGGCCTAACAGAGACAGAGGTGGAGACCATCGACCACGACTACGCCCGTGACGGACTGAAGGAGAAGGTGTACCAGATGCTGGAGAGGTGGAGGATGAAGGAGGGCTTCGTGGGCTGCACCGTGGGGAGGCTGTGCCGCGCACTCAGCGACTCCATTAAGGTGGACCAGCAATGCCGGCTGCTGCACCTCTGCAAAAAACCCACCTCCCCCTAGACCCGCCCCCTCATTATACTCACCTCCCCATAGACCCACCTCCTCAAACACCCACCTCCCCATAGACCCACCACCTCCTCACCCACCTCCCCATAGACCCACCACCTCCTCACCCACCTCCCCATAGACCTGCCCCCATAGACCCAGATTTGTTTCATAGACTCACTTCATCGTAAACTCACCTCTCCATAGACCTTACCTCCTCATATGCTCTCATTTTACAAAAATTAGGCCATGGGCCCACCCCTATAGATCCACCTATACAAATACCTGCCTCTATATAGGCCTGACCCCCAATTTATTAGTCATAGACAAAATAAATAATTGTTCTTCCTTGACAATCAAAAGGGGATTTTATTGTTCTTTTATCTGGAGTCTACTACACACCAAATTAACATTGTTTCCGGGTTTTATATTTGCTATGCGAGAGGTTTTGTCCATCATATCGTCTAAATTTATGAATAAATTATGTAATAAATTGAATAAATGGTGTAGCAGGAGGACCACTGACATTTCTCACTGCACCTGGACTGTGCCGCCATCCTTACTGCACAGCCGCAAGGGCATGCTCGTAGTCTGACGTGAAGCAAGCAACAAAGCTGAATTTCTGGTGAAGTTAATGGTATGTGTGTGTAAAAAATATGCTTCACACTGTTTAGTGCAGCATTTGTAGGTCTGCGCAGTCAATAGATGCCACCCCGGGAGTGGAGGCATTTGGGGTAGACTGATGCAGAGGGAGTTATTTTTGCTCTGCATTTATGGTTTTGTTGTTTTCTTTTAAGCAAGGTCGATTTCCATGAACTTGGATTGGTTTACATAGCGTTTTTTGCATGCTATCAGTCTAGCCCAAGTTTATTTAGCGTTTTATCAGCAGTGGTAGGCATGTAGCCTACCCCTCCTACCAAGTCCACTGTTGCAGCTGTTCCACTGATATAAACTGCATTCAGATGTTCACTTCCAAATGCAGTAGACGTATAAACATGCACTGTTCACCGCTGCTCGAGTGAGAAGGGGAGATGTCGTAGAGACACTGAAGGAAGAGGGAGTCGCAATCGAATAGCAACATGTGAGACTCTACAGCCAGGGTGAAACATGCGCGAATCACATGAGCCAATGGCGCTCCCACCAAACCGTAGTCAACTGCAAAAAAAAAAAAATATTGTACGACCCACCTGCAACAAGAAGGCTCCATAACCACAAACTGAAGCAGTGTTGTTGCAGCGACGTTAACAGTCGTAGCAGATTTAGAGGCACAAAGTTCTTACTGGGTACGTTTACATTACTCTTGAAACCCAGATACTACCGTGTATACATTGCTAAAGGCTTAAATGTACTTCACTTAGTCACGTGTATGCCACGCGAGTAGCTTTGTCACATACTCCACTGCATACTTTTTGTCTGTCTGAATGCTTAAAAGCTATATCCACTAGGGGGCAGGTCAGAGCCGAAACAAATGATTCTTCACAACAACACAACAATAAACATAAACAGCGACAGTGGAGGAGGTTGTTTTGATGTATATCTTGAGAAGACGGCAGAAACAGAGGCAGCAGCGCCAACGTGTACATCGGGATGTAACCATGCATTGTCTTTTTTAAAAGTGAAATGTCAAATAAACTAAACTAAACAACACAGATGGTATATGTGACCATTAGATGTATCCCGGTGTAACGACGGAGAGTATGTTTCTCTCATTCTACAGATGAGAGAAATTGACGATAAAAAGCATCATCAGTATTTCCGTATGTCCGCCAGGACATTTGATGACTTGCTTCATCGGGTGGCCCCGCTCATTACACATCAAAACACACACAGTGAGCCAGTGGGTGAAGCAGAGCGGCTTTCCATTACCCTCCGCTATCTTGCCTGCCCCCACAATTTATGATGGTATTGCACTTTGCGTACGTGTAACGTTAATTTCTTGAGGACGTGCACAAATGGCGCTCCCAACGACAGGTGGCATCGTACGCAAGATGACTGCCACGCGTATTCTGCGCACGCGTATTTAAAGTGAAGTATATTTAAGCCTTAACAGTACAGTAGCATTTGATTAGACAGAGTGACGTGAGAACATGCCTCCCCGTGAAACTGTGCCCCCAGCATGTTATTATGGCATGGTTCCATCAGAATGTACCTTCGCTTTTCTGTTCATTGCTAGCCTATAACTAAGTGCAATAAAAGCGCTAGCTAGTTAGCTGTAAACTCAAACAAAAGCTAGCTAGCAAACGTAAGCTCCATGTAGGTTTATCCGTTGCTTGCTAACTAAGATTGTATCGTCGAGTTCCTCTCAGCACCGATGTTCCATCAAAACGAACTAATGTGGCAATGTTCTCACTTGTAAAAAGGAGAGAAACGCATTGATGGAACATTGGTACTGAGGGGAACTCGACTCACTGCAGAAAGATGAAATGAAGTACGTCACAATAACTGGTGTCCAATCATATTCGATATTAGTTGAATCTGTTCACCTGATTTAACTAATCAAATTGAATCAGGCATTTTAGTGCTGGGCTAGAACAAAATCCTGCACCCATACAGCACTTTTCCGATAAGATTGAACAGATCCATATATCGCTACATATGTTCTCATGCATTCTAGAAGTGTAGTCATGTATGTGGATATGCATCTGCATGTTTTTCAGCACAGCAGTGCAAGGCTTTATTGTAATATGAGGTCAGTTATCTTGCACAGCTGTGGACTAGAACAGTGGTTTTCAATCCTGGTCCAGGGGTACCCCTGTGTGTGCGGTTACAGCCAATCTCTTGATCAATTAAGGTGGTTTCATAATTTTCCCTTAAACTTATTAACATAATACAGGTTCGGCTTATTGCCATTTGCTCCGTGTGACAAAGCTGGCCGTTGCTTTGCACACCATATTTTTTAAAAACATTGAGATATGGAGTTAAAAGTTTTAGAACAGCCCCATTTTCCAGTTGTTACTGAAATTTAAGCAGTTCAAGTCCAGTGAATTACCTGAAATGGTACAAAGTCAAGCGGTAAACTGGCAGAGGTTAAGAAAAATAAAGTTTAGGTTACCAAAAACAGAAAAATAATGTACAGTTCAGAGTTATTTAAAAAAAGAAGCAATTTTCAGGGAATGAGTTAACAGTCACTCTGTGCAAGTCGCCGACTCTGGATCCAGCAAAAGAGCCACAGACCATCACGCTGCGTCCGTCATGTTTGACAGTTGGTGTCACACACTGAGGAACCATCATTTTGCCTACTCGACAGCCTATGAAAACCTTTCAAAATTTCAAGATTTCAAATTTTGATTCGTTGGTCCATAAGACCTTCTTCCAGTCTTCAGTAGTTCACTGGCGGTGCTTCATGGCCCAGGCAAGCCTTTTTGAATTATTTTGAAGTTCTTACTGCCACTCGGCCTGTCAAACCTGCAGCTTGAAGTCTTCTCTTCACAGTTGAAACAGACTTCCTTACTTAGACCAGTGTTAAGCTGTGCTTGAAGCTGTTGTCTTGTGAGCCGCCTGTCACGCAAGCTGTTGACTCAGAAACTTGTCTTCTGATTTTGTTGTGGGTTTGGGTCTGCCAGACCTCTTCCTGTCAGAGTTTCCTCCAGTTTCCAAGTGCTTTTGATGGTGTAGGAAACTACTCACTGCCCAAACATTTACATTATTTCTCAGTTTTTGGTTACCTAAACTTGTTTTTAAAAATCTTTTAACCTTCAGGTTATTCACTGGACTTGAACTGCTTAAATTTCAGTAAAAACTGGAAAATGGGGGTGTTCTAAAACTTTTGACCAGTAGTGTATATTATTCAAAACAGAAACAGACTTCCCACAATACAAAGACCCAAACATGCCTTTACTTTGCTTTACAAAATAGAGTCTCAGTCTCTCCCACACACCTGATTTTAAATGCTGGTTAATTAAATTACAATCAGGTGTGTGATTGTCTTCACTCCTATCAGCCTGTTACACAGATCCAACAATGAGAAAGACAATGAATCATTTCATGATTGAAACAGAATATGCTAGTGGATACAGAATTGGTTGGAAAGTGAAGACATTTGAGCATTTTAGAAATATTTAATGACAGTTAGACATGTAACAAATTACAAATTAAAATTAAATTAAAAAGTTCAATTTTGTGAAGATGTGGCCACCAGCTCCACACTTTGTATTTGAATTCTTCATTTTCAACAAATGGTTTAGTTTCATTGGCCAGGTTTCAGCAATTAGGCCCACAGTTTCAACAATTAGGACCACACTGATTTTCACCTGATTTCACTAATTTCAGTCTCTAATTTAATAAATTGCAACCTCTTTCCAAAGGCATCATTTACCATACACCACATTGCAGAAAATGAAAGCATTCATTTATCTGACTGATTAAGTCTTGGGATATGAATATGGGACATTCTTCATGGCATGCATAACTATTTCTGACATAACGTGGCCTTAAGAAGTTAAATCATCCATTCAATAAATATTAAAAATGCCTAATTGAGGATGTTACAATTAGGGGATTGCTGCCATGGTTGGAACAAAAGCCAGCACACACGGGTCCCCACAGGACCAGGATTGAGAACTACTGGACTAGAATATCAAATAAACTAATTACATTTATCCATCATTCTCCAGGTGCCTCATAAACTTTTAACGGGTGAAATAAATGTCTGCACACTAATTATTTTGAAGTTGAGCCGTTTAGTGAACGTTATTCTTTTGTGATAAATAAAAAATATGCAAATACATTGCTTTTAATTGTGTCCATTTTAGCTTTCTTTTCTTTTTTTTCTACCCATTTATGTCATGTTTAGAATATTAAAATGGACTGTTTTAATAGTAATATACATATGAAGCTATTTGAATAGGCCTGTATTTTTGGCTGCAAGCTCATTTGTTGTGTGCGGTACATTCCATATGTATTACTTGTTAATTAACTGCACAGGTTGATAAGCTTAGCCTACCTCTAGTGTTAACTGTTCTTCTTATTTTCATTTGTACTACTGTACTTTGCTGTAGCTTTCTTCAACATTGACCTTTTCGCTTTCAGTGTTACAGCTTAGTTTCTCATTTTACCCATTTATTTCTATTTTATGAAATTCCTTTGTAATATATGCTATAATCTTCACTTTTAGGCACATACAAATGTTTACTAAGTGACAAACAATAAAATAATGCCATATAAATTAAAACTGGACAATCTGTGCACTTATAGTGTACTCCTCATGGAAACAATTAAACCAACATGATGTATTTGATCCAAAACCTAAACTGAGGTTAATAATAGAAAATAGATACAAATGTGGAAAATACAGTATTTTTATCTCACATTTGACATAGTCCGATATTTAACCTACAGCAAATTCTTCTTCCCCAACTACTATTAACAGGGTTCCACATATCTGGCCCACAAATCGAAATTTGGTCCTGGTTTTCATTTCCCTCAGGTAGTTAATTGAACAGTTAATGCAGTGCTCGGCCCATGAGGACCGTGTTTTCAGGAACCCTGCACTGTAACATGGTTTTTACAGTTGTGTCTTTTGTGGAATGGCCACTTGAGGGCAGCAGACATTATCACCCATTATGAGGTAATTGTCGGTCACACCTTTGCATGTTCTGCAGAATCTGATTGGACCAGGTGAGCCTCCTTAATTGTGGTTAATGATAGAACCTTTAGGTGCTTTGGATCTCGTTAATAAATACTAGATCACTTTTTTAATAGAGGTGAAGGTGGGGTGATAATGAGACTCTTTTCCGGTTTTTTTCCCAATTTAGTGGCCAATTATACCTTCCATTTATTTTGATTTGCCTTCCCCACACAAATTTGCCGCTTGTTTCTATGAGGCAAGCTAATTCTCTGAGGGCAGTGAACTCCGCTTCCTTCGAGACAGAATTCGCCCACCCACGTTCTGGAGTCACCCTTAAGCGCTTCTCAGCGAACTCGTGCTGGCTCAGCAAATGCTGACAGCCAAACGCCGCCCCCGATCGGGGCTCCCCACCAGAGCCGGTCTGGTACATGCGGGTTTTGAACCACAACTGTGATAGGCAGCTCACACTCATAAAGGACCAGCCAATACAGGTGCGTTAGACCGCTACGCTATTGGATGCCCCCAACCAATTTCTTAATGATTATTTTCATTATTAGTCTTAAGTTACTTAGGAGTGAATGTAGTTACATTTCTATGTGGTTCTGTGTGGCTCAGTAGGTAGAGCATGGTGTTGACAATGCTTAGGTTGTGGGTTTGATTCCCATTGGAACCACATACACTGAAAAATGCATTCACTACTGTAAGTCGCTTTGAATAAAAGCATCTGCTAAATGGCATATATTATGTATGGAATGTGGTGTTTTTTGAAATGGCTTAAAATGGCTACATGCTGTTGCTTTTTTTTTTTTAGCTACCTTGATTATTATGTCCTTTTATTTTTGGGCATGCTTTCTTTATTTGATGTGGAAAATGCTCAGTTTGAATTCAATAAAGCAAACATTTTAAATAAAAACCACAACTTAATGTACAGAATTGTCATGTTTTATGTTCTGTGTTTACCAATAAACATTCAAATAAAGATAAAATTGATTTAAATAAGCAAACGTTGGTATTAAACCTGCAATGTCCAAAGTAATCAACTGCCCCTCAAGACAATTCATATTTGACTCAGGTGTGTTTGTGATGGACTGGAACCAAACTTGGACACCCAGGTTTGGTTTGGTTTGGTTTTGGGGACATTTTGTTGTATTGTGCGGTCCCACAATGTAAGTGTAGACCCACCCCAATATACCGTATATGACTTCATGTATTGCCAAATCACAGGATTTGTTTTAATATTGTGTCTTCGGGTTAAATTTAAGAAAAAGAAAACGATACGTACACCTCTTAAAACAAATCTATCGATGTAGCCTAAATTTAAAAAACCTGTTGGACAAAATCTGTAGAAAGTATAAACCATGGCAATAAATTACTTAAATTACTTTAAGCAAGCTGTAGTCCATGAATGCGAATCATAGATGAAATGAGAACCATTAACCTGCAATCTGAAACTTAATTAAACCCAAACACTTTCACATGAGAGATAGTTCGGCAAAAGCCTAAAAATATGGAAATGTCACATTACATGTTTTATGTTTATACATATTGTATATGGAGATAGGTGTTGGAAATTAGCTTGTGCATTTAACATTGCATCAATGCTTGTTTGCTATGTCTCTGACAAATAATCAAATAAATATAGGGTGCATGCAATTATTTGCGTAGAAAAACATGTAATCGACCTAAATTATTTCAAATGGAAGCCTGAAGACCTTATGCTGTAAAGGTATAACTTGGGGGAAGGAACACCCAATTTAGTGAACGACATTCATTAATGTCCTGTTTTTTTCTGACATTTTATACTGAATGGCTGTTTCATCGAGAGACCTTTGAGAGAATTGCCATTACCGTATTCTGCCACAAGATGGGAGCAAAAGCTCGCGATTACTTACGGTGACATCGCCTCTGGGTACAACCTGCACAAGAGCGTTCGATAGATAGACTACATATATTAAATAAATGTTAATGCTACAACGCGATTGTACGCTGGATTTCTTCTTTGACTTGAAGGTCACATAGGTTATCACGTGGTAATGTTTGCAATGTCACATGCGTACATGAAAAGACCGCGTTATATATCCGCATTTTGGCGAATAAAAAGGATAAATATATACGACTACTGGGTATGGCTTGTGTACAGCCACGATACCTATCATTTGCAATGCTCAAATACAAAAAAAGATTTAACTGAATTAAGCTTCGCGGATTTCAACAGCCTATTTTATTCTACGAATGAAAAAGTATGGTACAGTCTATCCATGTAAAGTGCCATTGCGTGTGGTGCGCGTTAATATGCGGGCTTAGTACGCGTTCATCGAAACATGAGTAAATTATTGATTGAATATTTTATCAGTTAGTTTATAATGTTCAGTTCGTTAAATTATGTCACTGGAACTTAAAATGACAAATATTAATTGTATTTATATATGGTCTATTTGTATCTGAGAAAAGTAGTGACACTAGGTTCAGTCAGTGGAATGTAGGGGGTAAAAACACTATCACGCATTGTGTTGGATTCTGCAATGCGCTAACCAATTCGCGTTTTATCTTATTTATAGAAATAATTATTTCTGGGTTTTGGCGATAGCAAGGAACGAAGAAGAAAATGTAATGCTTCACATGTGTCTCTCTCCTGCTTTCTACGAAACTCTAACAATATCGGCAGAATGTACGGCTACGCGGCTACCCAAGCACAACCTTCTTCGTCAGAGAATGCCAGCGCGACGGACGTTTATATTAACCGAACAACCTGTCTGTGTTCGGATATGAAAACGGAATCTCTAGGAGCGAGGAACCACTCCAAACCGCAAGTGAAATCTATGTAAATTGTTCGACTTCTAGGCGATAGCGTTGGAGATGTAGCCTGTTCTCCAGGCACGTTCGTTCGAAGGGAAAGGACAATCTGAGCGCAGTGTATTTCGGTGGAAGCATCATTGCGAATGAGAGAGAGCGATAGAGAGAGAGGGGGGGGAGAAGGGGGGTGGGCATTGGGAGAATTAACTGGGCCACCTATCGATTGATGGTTTCGTCTCTTTAACTCCCCTGCAGCAGCTGAAGAGTGCTGAGATCATGTGGGCCAAACCCACTGATCTGAGGTATATATGAGCCGAGGACGCCTATATAAACCCTGACACTTCTGCCAGGGTATCAGAAACAGGCTGTTAAACCTCAGTCTAAGGAATTTTACTCTGTAGGTTAAACGCTGTGGGTAGTCGCCACTTTGTCACCATGTCTCACGCCTGGGGATATGCGCCGCACAACGGTGAGACTCGCGACCGTCTGCCATTGATTGCATTTGACGCCAAATGCCCGTTCACTGTGAATAAAATGTTGAATGGAATGCATTTCCACGTTATTGCAATTGTGGATTAACTTGCTTCGTTACTAAATTCTGCTTCAGTGTGCCATTCTGTAAGGATATAAAGACGCCCAATGCAGTGTCTCGTTTGTTTTGGGCATGCATGCTATATACCACGCTAATCTTGACACATATTTGCCGGCGTGTACATTGTACATTTTGAAGGTGCAGAAAACTCAATGCCAGGGTTGAAAGGTCCTTTCTCGAGGTTTGCTGTGACTTTGAGTCTTTTAAAAATAGACTTATGTATTCATAAAACAAGTTAATAAATACAATAGCACCTGTTAATGATTTGCACCAAAACGTGATTTCCTTGTGTCATTGATTTTTTTTCTCTTTCCAAAGACAGAAATAACTTGTTCCTTCTGTGTGTTTTTAACTCCAGGACCAGACCATTGGTTTAAGAACTTCCCTATTGCTGACGGACCCAGGCAGTCTCCCATTGACATCGTCCCTGCCCAAGCCAAGTACGACGCTGCTCTGAAGCCGTTGAATTTGAAGTACGACCCGCGCACGTCCAACGGAATTCTCAACAATGGACATTCCTTCCAAGTAGACTTCGTTGACGACAACGACAGTTCAAGTTAGTACATTTTCATTCTTCTTCAGGATTATTTTGAGAACGCCTCTAAATACAGAAACGGTTACTGTGACTATATTTGTCATTATCCCTCTTGCAAAAAAAAACTAAACAGAATGCTTGTCTACACTAAACCCATGCTACATTAATTAATTGTGTTACAATGCAGATATCGTGCAGGTGAAAGCATTGGGCATCATGCGTCATACAATTAAAAGGTGTCAGGTAGCCTCATATATGTGTTCAATATGTCACAAACACGTTCCAGAAAATACCCTACCGTTTACTGCATTTTTGTACACATGCAGGAATTAATGCATTTTCATTGGGGACAATAATATAGGCAGTGTAGCATGCGTAAATTGCGTTTACATACAAAGTATGTGAGTGAATTGGAGCAAGAGAAAGTTGCCCTAATATATGTGCTTTTTGCCGCGGTAACCTCGTTACACATTAACCCGTTACCTTGCAAGCTGGGGAAACCCGAAAACGGAGTTACCGAAACCGCGTGTTTTTTTTCTTTCTTTTAATACATTTTACAGTAACCTATTCAATTTTCAATGTGCCAAATTGCCAATGCAGGCACGAGAACAGAAACGTGCGCCCCTTTTCTTTTCATATTATTCTTTGTTCCCATCCTTATTTTCACGCCTGGGGAATGTCGTTCGCTTTTATTGCGCATCGTAGCTATAATGGAACAGCAATTCGTGACCGTGGCTTCTCGGTAATTGATGTTATAACTTTTCCATAATGCTTGTTGATTTCGACTAACAAATATTGCTCATCCCTGCACCGAATGGATAATGTAGAGGTTTAAAACGACTGAGTGTGACTGTATTATGCTAACCCGTGCTTCTGTTTGTGATTAGGCTATGTGTTGCTGGGTTCACGTAGCTTTATCTGTGTCTACAGAGTATATGCTCTGTTGAGGGTCATTTCTTCGTTTGTTTAGCCTTGGCTTTGGGTGATATTTTCCCATGTAATCTTATTGTACCTAAAAGCCAGTTAGATTAGATATCCTTGGTGAGGCAAGGTGTATTTCAAGTAAAAATTTCAACAAAAAACCATTCTCTAGTGTTCTCTATAGCTCTCTGTCGTCTAATGTTGTCTGACTTTGGTGAGATTTTTTTATTTATTAATATCTAGATGAAATATCATGAAAACTGTTTTGCAAGTGATTATAATTAGTATATGAAAAATGGTGCGCCCTGGTGCTTTGCTAAGGTACTGATACAGTTACTGGTGTGAAGTCTGAGCTGGATTCGGTTACATATGAATTGGTGAGGATCAACTGTATGCACACACTTTGCCGGGAGGTTCAAGGGCTTGATGGTTCTGAGGACGGCATTAGTGCGTACGATCGCTAGGAGCTAGATTGAGGACAGCTTTAGTTCTGTGCACTAGCCCGTTAGCGTAGCTTCGGGTGTTCCATCAATCGGAGATAGATTCAGGACAGATTTGTTTTGTGCACTAGTAGCCCGTTAGCATAGCTTCGTGTGTACCGTCAGTCGGAGATAGATATAGCACAGCCTTGTTTTGTGTGCCTGCCTGTCAGCACGGACGTGAAGAACACCAGGATTTGATGGAATTGATATGAGTAAAGTGGCATTCATTGACAGGAGAGGGTGATGAGAAGGTTACCTCTGCATTCTTGTACTATTTTTGCATTTTTGCATTAATTTCCCCTCAGGAATCAATAAGGTATCTATCTATCTATATCTATCTATGTATCACACATATTTCCCTCACTCACAGGCATGCACACGCACACACACACGTGCACGTACACACACGCACTCATGAATCTGTACTGTTCCCTCAGCTCTGACAGGGGGCCAACCTCTGGCACATACAGGCTGAAGCAGTTCCACTTCCACTGGGGTGCCAGCGATGACAAGGGCTCTGAGCACACCGTGGGGGGAACCAAGTTCCCCTGTGAGGTACTGAACCATCCAAACCTCCATCCTCTGTTCACCACCTCTACCAGCCTTAAATTACCATATTCCAGTGGTTCTTAATCCTGATCCTGGAGGGCCGCCGGTTATGCAGGTTTTCCTCTTCCTCAGCACTTAACTGATCAATTGAAGCGGTTGCATAATTAACTCGCCTCACCTGGTTTCTTGTGCCCTCCAGGACCAGGATTGATAAATGCTGCCTTATTTATTAGCTTGGTAGCTGCCTTACCCAGGGCTACTTACATAGCATACATGTTCACATTTGCCTTATTATTATTATTATTATTACTATTATTATCTATTCATTTAGCTGGATATATGATGAAGTAATTCAGGCCAGGGACCTTGCTCAAACAAACAACCTTCTGGTTAGTCCCGCTGTCAGTGTGCCACTCCGCTGCCGCCAGTTTGCCACATCTGGCCTTCCTGACCCGTCACTAACATCCATATGTACCGTGTGTCTGACTCCGTCTCTCCTCCCCAGCTCCACCTGGTGCACTGGAACACCAAGTACCCTAGCTTTGGTGACGCTGCCAGCAAACCAGACGGCCTTGCTGTGGTCGGAGTCTTCCTTAAGGTGGGCATTAGCCTTGCTCGGTTCTATAGATACAGGTTACTGCCAAAGTAAAGGCAGCAATCTGAAAGCTTCATGAGATACTTGTGCATGGTGTGGACAAAGTGTCACCTGGTGCAAAGGGCCCTGAGCCTCTTTACTGGAAATCTTTGGCTGTAGGCTTTGATATGACAATCACATTTAGTGCCCTGTAAACAAACCTATTGCCTTGGCAATGTGTGCATTTCCAAAAGATGCAGGAAGGCGAGATGTAAACTGAATAAAACTCAAACCAAAGTTGATCTGAAAGGCAAAGCAGGCCTGGTGTGGAGACCTTGAACATGGTGTTGTTTTCTTTCCTCAGATTGGCGAAGCCAATCCCCAGCTGCAGGCAGTTCTAGATGCTCTGGATAGCATCAAGGCCAAGGTGAGAGCGCGTCGATCATAGATTCATTTTAACCTCAAAAAGAGTAAGTGGCATTTTACTCTGCAAGTGTCTGGCTCATCCCTAGCTGTTGTCTTCTGTTTTTTCACTCCAGGGCAAGCAGACCACCTTTGCCAACTTTGACCCCAAGGTTCTGCTCCCTGGCTCTCTGGACTACTGGACATACGACGGGTCCCTGACCACACCCCCTCTACTGGAGAGTGTCACCTGGATTGTTCTGAAGGAGCCAATCAGTGTCAGCTCCGCCCAGGTACTGTACATACCCCATCTAATCAGTGTTTATTTTGGGAAAATAAATACACAACATCCCTGTGTAAGATGTATAAATAAGTGTTCTAGGACTGTTTAATTGGTGTGTACGAGGGATGTTCTTTTCCTTTTCCTTGTTGTGAAAATGTTTATGTTTATGCTGTGTCTGTTTGATACAATAGCTGCAAGGTAAACTGATTTTTTTTGAGAATAGCCCTAGGTGCCCTTTCTGTTTTTTTTGTTTTTTTTTGCAGTGGACCACAACCGTAGCCAACAGCCACCCCCATAGTTACCCTTCTGTCTGTACGCAAACAGAAACACCACACACACACACACACACACACACACACACACACACACACACACACACACACACACACACACACACACATAATGAATGAAGAGGCTCAAGTGACAATGGCTGAAGGCACACAATAAATGCTTGACTTATTGCATAGAGGTCAATATAGAATATTTACCAGTGCATCCACCAGCATATTTCCCTGACGTCCAAAGCCATAGTACACCATTAGTCATCTAGAAGTCAGTGGTTTATTTTTTTAACGATTTGCAGCTAGAGCTTTCCAGACTAGTCCTTTATTAAAGTGTATTGGGCAGAAATTGTAGTGCTGCATTAAAAATATATAAACCAGTCACGATGACCGATTGTAAAGTAAGAAACTGAGAAAATATTGTGAACCGTGCTACAGACACTGGTAAGGTGGAGACAAATAAACATTTGACATAAATAGCATTGATCAATAGCTTTATAGACTAAAATCCAGCCATGCTGAGTCACGTCAATGAAATAACCCCTATTCTCTTCCTGTCCATGAGTCTGAAGTCTGTGGTGGTGTGTGTTTAAATAGAGTCAGTTACTAAACATGGTCATTTTCAGTCACAGCGAAGCGAGGTTTGCGCTACATGTAATTAAGTCTTAACAGCAGTCTTCTTTTCTCCCCTCCCTTTTGTTCTCTCGTTCCCTCTCTCCTCACCTTTCTCTCTTTCGCTCTCTCTCTCTCTTGGCCCTGATGCCCTCTGACGTCCTGCAATGATGCTGCCACCAAGGCACGTGGCTTATCATGTAGACTTTTGACATTTTTTGTTGGCGTGCTTCCCACCCACCCCCCTGTAATCCTAGATTACTTTATTTATCTAAGTGCTGTGTAATGCTACAGCCTCGCTTTCTCTCGGCCTCTGAGCTCCCCCCTCCCCACCAGGAACACAGGAGCTACCATCCCACATTAGAATTACATCACAGGGCTGTTTATATGGGCCTGTTTTCATTCATTTCCTGCTGGTTGGGTTTAAATGGCTAAATTGCTGCTGGAACACCTACAAATCCCCCCTCTAAAACACACACACACACACACACACACACACTGTTAGAAAACCACCACCTCCCACCAGTGAAATGCAAAGTTGGAGTCAGCGTCTAGTCTGGAAACTAAATCCAAAACAAGCTTTTAAATAATGCATAATGTGAAGTAAGAGTCTTCTGCTTTTAACCCAGCAGCCTCCGACTGACCCCAGGCTAGTTTCTTCTCATTCACCGACTCTGCCTTCGGCTCATACTCTTGGCATTTTGCTTGACTGACACCTCAATGCGTCTCCATGGTGAAGTGGCCACAAAAAGCCTCATTGTAAAAGAGTTCTTCCTTTTCCTTACCTTTACAGAACCGAACATCAGGCCCCCATGTTCACATTGTGGATTTTCTATAATGCTTTCTTACACACAACAGTTTCATCTTCCTTCCTTCCTTCATCTAACTCACCTCAAATTTAGAGGGTCTGGTTGCGTGCAACAGCTATGGAATGGAAATGTTAATTCTTTTGAAATGAGCGTAGGTTCTCTTTAATAGATGAGATTAGATTAAAACTGTATGGCTCCAGGATGTTGTGGCAAAGGGGGGGAACTCCAGAGCAAGGCAACGCAGCGGATGTTGAGTTGTCTCAAGGCATCTAGTGGTTTTAGTTCTCAGGTTGTTTTTCTCCAAAACTGACATCACCCCCCGCAATGTGCCCACACTTTTCCCACGCTGTCTCAGCGTGCCTGCATTAACTGGTATATCTGCGTTGATGGACAGTAATGGTCAACACAGAAGAGACTCCCTGACGGATTTGTGGATTTCATTGATTAGCTCCCTTCCTCAACCAAGGAGGGGGTCTCTTTGAAAACACCTGGTGTAGTGCATAGGTTGCAACAAAAACCTGCATACACTCGGCCCTTGATGGAATGAGTTTGTCACCCCTGATATAGACTGAGTTTGTGTGCATGGGTGTGTGTATGCGCATTGCACATATGTGCAAAGACAGGAAGTGACTACTGACAGCATGTATGGGCAACATTGATTTATTGACCACCAAGGCGTGCCTAATGCCTGACAAGGTCATGCCCAGCGGACACAATATTCAAAGTAGCACAAAGGCCACATATCCTCACAACAACTCAACAAATACAAATGTGCCTGTTATTTAACTAAAATAAATCAAAAATATTAAAAAAGTGATTGTCAAGTAGATCAATCACAATTGAAAAATAATAGCATTTTAAGGGAGAGCCAACATGGTTTTCTCAAAGGGAGGTCATGCCTAACAAACCTCCTGGACTTTTTCGAAGAGGCTACAAAGTGTGTTGACCTGAACCAGGCTTATGATATTATATATTTGGACTTTCAGAAAGCATTTGACAAGGTACCACATGAGAGGCTCATTGCTAAAATGAATTCAGTAGGAATTGCAGGAGTAGTTTCAGAGTGGGTTCATAATTGGCTGCAAGGGGCGAATACAAAGAGTAACAGTAGGTGGAGCTGTATCTGACCTCAGTGCTGTGGGCAGTGGTGTCCCGCAGGGATCGGTGCTGGGACCTCTGCTCTTCCTTATTTACATAAATGATCTTGATATGGACGTTAGTAGCAAAATAGTTAAATTTGCAGATGATACTAAACTTGGGGGTTTGGCAAACTGTTTGGAATCGACTAAAGTAATCCAAGATGATTTAAACAAAATCCAAAAATGGGCAGATACATGACAGATGGCATTCAATATTGCTAAATATAAAGTTATGCATGTGGGAAATAAAAACATTAGACAGGAGTATTTTATGGGAGGAGAAAAATTAGTAGGTGTTCAATTTGAAAAAGACTTAGGAATTGTAGTTGATCAAAGCCTATCTGCATCAAAGCAGTGTGCTGCAGCAGTGGAAAAAAGCCAACAGGATGCTGGGATACATAGTAAAAAGTATTGAGTATAAATCAAAGGAGGTTATATTAATGTTATATAATGCCTTTGTCAGACCTCACTTAGAATACTGTGTGCAGTTCTGGGCACCACACTACAAGAAAGATATAGAAGCTCTTGAAAAAGTCCAAAGAAGGGCAACTAAACTGATACCTGGTATGAAAGGTAAAAGTTATGACAATAGACTTAAGGCACTCAATCTATTTAAACTTAGCAAACGGAGACTTGGGGGGGATTTGATTGAGGTTTTTAAATTCCTAAAAGGGATTAACAAAGTAAAATACCAAAGATTTTTTAAGATAAGTGGGGTCAGCAGAACAAGAGGCCACAGGTGGAAATTAGTTAAAGGCAAATTCCGCACAGATATTAGGACGTTTCTCTTTACACAGAGAGTTGTCAATGCCTGGAACAGCTTGCCAGGTCAGGTAGTAGAGGCAGAAACGCTTGGGCTATTCAAGTCCAGGCTAGATGTAGTACTAGATACTCTTTAGATTAGGACATGACGAGCCTAGATGGGCCGAACGCCCCATTCTCATCATTATGTATTCTTATGTTCTTATGATTAATGATATCAATTACAATTTCATTAAAACGAATTAGCCGATCTCTAAATAATCAGCTGAGCACAATTGACACAATTGTGCTCTGATTATGATGCTATTATCAATAGCTTTGAAGTGCTATAAGGTTAAGACTTGTGTCTCCATTTCCAAAAGCAATTGATGCAGATTCTGGGAAGTGCTATAGTGGTGCTGTAACTTTAGTCCTGCATACTAAAATTCTAACTAACATGGCATTAGCCTAACGACCTCCAACAACAGCAATAGACAGGCTGAATCAAGGCGTTGGGGTTTTCCGTGTCGTTTGTTTTTGCTTTATTGTTCTGTGTTCATCCTGAGTAGGATGCCCTCCAGCGCACATCTGTCCTCCAGGGCTCCCATCTCTCATTCATAAAATGCTCTGTCGTCGAGAATGTCAGCTGATGCCTCTAGCGAAAGGGACTAAAATAGGCCCAGCCTATGGGGGCGTAAGCTTCAGACAGTCATTCAAACACCCGACACGTCAAGCAGTCGCTCACATCTGTTTGAGTGGAGCGAGCCATTTCCATCTCTCCCTTCTCTTGCTCTCTAACACACAAGCACACACGCACGCACGCACACACACACACACACGCACATACACACACATCAGCATGTACTGTTCCGTTAGGAGTTCTTAGAGGGCAAATACAAATGTATATAACAACATGTTTTTTTATAGTGGTTTTATTGCTGGTGTATGTGGAAAATGTGGTCAAAGACACTTTAGATTGCTGTGAAGTTCCTTCTTGGCTCTCTCCGTCTGTCTTTCTCTCTCTCTCTCTGTCTCTGTCTCTCTCTCTCTCTCTCTCTCTCTCTCTCTCTCTCTCTCTCTCTCTCAGTCCAATTCAAAATGCAACACAGTACATATTGCTTTAGCATATAAATCCTGCAAGGCAAGACAGCATGCAGTAACAACAAAATGTAACACACTCTCCCTTCCTCTCCCCTCCCTCCCTCCCTCTCTCTCTCCCTCCCTTCCTCCTCCCTCCCTGTCTGTCCACCTCCTTCCAGATGGCTACGTTCCGCAGCCTGCTGTTCACTCCTGATGGGGAGGCGCCGTGCTGCATGGTGGACAACTACCGCCCCCCCCAGCCCCTGAGAGGGCGCAAGGTCCGTGCCTCCTTCAAGTGAACATGCCCCCTCCCCACCCACCCCAGTGCCCCCCTCCCCAAAAGCCTGCCTGCAGTTAGATTTAGGCTCAGAAATCTACAGAGAAGAGCACATTATCAATTAATGCACATTTGTCCTACAGCGTGATATGTGGTATTCCTCACCCATTCATGTTCTGTACGGATTTGCTGGGATTTTAAATTACTATTATTATTATTATTATTATTGTTATTATTATTATTATTCTTCTTCTTCAGTGTTTAGATCCAGTCTAAATCAGAAGGACAGATTTACAGGCTAATTCTTTTTTTAAATCAGGTGCCAATTTTGTTTTTTTTTTCTGCATATTGTTTCTCAGCTCTGTGGGCCACTGTAAACAAAGGTGTAGGCAAAAAAATCGAAATAAAAATAAATCATTAACAAGACACAAACACACGCACACACACACATCTGTATGGGCAGAGCCTCTACACTTTATCTCGTCTGCCCGTAATCTCCAACCACCGATGTCAGAACTCATCAAGTTAATAGCACGCAGTAGTCAGTGTGGCCACGCCCGTCCCCATCAAATCACTGCTGGACCCTTTAAACTGAATTTCATTCCACAGTAGAACTAGCATGTGAGCCCATGTGTCAGTGCAGTGGCTTTGTCTCATCGCTATTACCCCTGTGTTATCTGCTAGAATGCCATTTCTGTTTTAGTCTAGCAGCTTGTGCAAAAGAAAAAATGTAAAGCAAAATGTGATGATTTATGACTGAAGTCCCTTTTCTGTGCATCCTTGTGGTATCTTGAAAAATTGTGACTTGACTTTGTTGCCCCATAACTCTTCACTCTCAGAAACAAAGGTACCATGTTGTACCTATTAAAGTACAAATACTTGTCACTGTGGTAGTACCTCTGTAGGGTGCTGAATTGTACCTTTAGTCATAAGAACATAGCAGTACCTTTGCAAGAAAAATTATGTTTCTTGCAGTACAAGCCTCATTTTCATTCCAATATGGCTGCCAGTGTGAATAAGGATTCGTTACTCGACCTGGGTACATATCTGTACCTTTCCTCAATTTGTACCTTTTTCACTGGGAAAAGGTACAAAATCGTATCTTATGTGTACTTTTGAAGGTATTTCAGAATAGTTTTTTACTCTGAGGAACTAAAGTGCACCCTAATTCACCCTGTTCAGCAGCTGGCAGCCTGCCAAAGTGATGCCAGCAGGGTGCCGTGGTGCCAAGCTTGACAGACACCGGCTAACAGATACACACATACAGATTACATAGTCCTCAGGTATTCTCAATCCTTTCCTGTGGGTAACCAGCCATCCCCTGAACATTGGGCCCCAACATGGGTGTGTCATATAGGGGTCATCTTTTTCAAATTGGTTTATAAAAAGAATGGAGGAGCCATATAATTGTGTCCCATCAATTTGTTCATTTTTCAAAATGCTGACTTGTATTTCTAAGCCTTGAGCAATATTATTCCTTGGTTACACTGGGAGTGAAAGTTTTCTGTTTTTGTTTTCTTTATCGTTCCCTGTCGTTTTGGCAGTGGAAGGACATTTTATTGACTGAATAAAATATATTTTATGACTATGAGCGTGTCCTGCGTCTTTCAATTTCTCCTTTGAGTTTACACTACAGTATGTGGCTTGGTGACTGCATCAATCAGTGTGAAACGCTTCAGAACCAGAGTTGAAACCAGAAAACCAAAACAATCACATTCACCAAATACAAGAAACACATTCTTAGTAATTGTACAATTATACAATTCTAATGGAACAATGCAAATACGGCTACAGTGCCCTTCAGAATTATTGCCTATCTTTGTTAAAGATGAGCAAAAAAAAATAAATATATTTGTCATTCATCAGCTTGATCTTACACTCAAAATATGAGAGAAATATAACCTTTAATTGAAATCAAATTATTCAAAGAAAAAATTATTCTTATCAAAAAATAAAAAGAATTCTCAAAAACATGTGTCAAAATTATTAGTACCCCTGCATTTAATACTTTGTGCACCCCCCCCCTTGCCAAGATAACAGTACAGAGTCTTCTATAAAACCTGATGAGGTGGGAGAACACAAAGCAAGGGATCTGAGATCATTCCTCCATACAGAATCACTCCTGATCCTTCAGTCCTTGGTCCTCACTTGTGGACTCTCCTCTTCAGCTCACTTGCAGGTTTTCAATGGGGTTTAGGTCAAGGGACTGGGATAGCCATTGCAAAAGCTTGATTCTGTGGTCAGTGAACCAATTTTGTGTGGATTTGGAGGTATGCCATGGATCATTGTCCTGCTGGAAGATCTAACCATGACCCAGTTTTAGCCTCCTGACAGAGGCAGTCAGGTTTTGTTCTAAAATCTCCTGTTACTTGTTGGAGACCATGATGCTATGTATCCTAACAAGGTTCCCAGAGCCTTTGGAAGTAAAACAGCCCCACAACCATACTTCACATTGCGGATTAGGTTCTATTCTGCATGGCCATCACTCTTTTTATTAAATAATTTGTTTCAGATTTTATGCCATTTTCCCCCAATTTCATAGCCAATTACACCCATTTTTCATATCAATCCCCCTCGTATTGTGAGTTCACTGCCGTAGCCCTGGGACCGGCAGTGACAAAGGTGAAGTATCATCTCCTCCGAGACGGCACTCACCAAGCCGTTGACCGGTGCTAACTCCAGAGTACTCCAGAGCCACTCCTATACGCAGCGAACTCATGTCGGCTTCCCTCCCCCCTCCGTGGGGCGGACAGCCAATTGCCGCCCCCTAGTGGCATTCCCAGCCAGAGCTGACTGGCGTGGCTGGTGGAATCAAACCCCGGTCGTTGTAACCGCTAGACCACTCGGGTGGCCCGACCATCCCTCTTTTTATGCCAAACCCACCTCTGGTGTTTATTGGCAAATAGCTATATTTTTGTCTCATCTGACCATAGAATCCGGTTCCACTCAAAGTTCCAGTGACGTTTAACAAACTCCAGATGCTTACGTTTGTGGTTTGATAACAGCAGAGGCTTTCTTCTGGCAAGCCTTCCAAATAGCTTGTTGGCATGGAGGTGGCATCTAATTGTAGTTTTGGAGACTTGGTGACCTCAAGATGCAACCAACTTCTGCACTTCTCCAACTGTGATCCTTGGAGAAATGTTTGCCTCAAACCATCCTCCTCACTGTGCGTGGGGGCAAAATACACTTGCGTCCTCTATCGGGCAGGTTCATCACAGCTCCAGTTATTTTAAACTTCTTAATTATTGCCCTAATAGTGGAGATGGGTATCCTCTGGCGTGTAGCTATTTTTTATAGCCATTGCCTGATTTATGAAGGTCAACAACCTTTTGTCTCATTTCATTTGTGTATTCTCTGATCTTCCCCATGTTGATGGATGACTAAAGGAGTTTGGCCTGTGTCACCTCATATTTATACCCCATTTAAACAGGAAGTCACGGATGAGCAGTTAAGAGTTCCTAAAGACTCAAGTGAACCAGAAAAAAAGAAATACATATATATAAATGAGAATATACTTCCTTTAGATTTTGTTCATAAGAATTTCTAAGTGTGCAAAAATTGTGACATACGTGTTTTTAAATAAAATGTTTTGGTTTTTTTCTTTTAATAATTTGACTTCAATAGGTTAGATTTCTCTCATATTTTGAGTGTAAGATCAAGCTGATGAACCTTTTTTGCTAATCTTTACCAAGGGCGCCAATAATTCTGGAGGGCACTGTACTTTCACACATTTAAGTGTGTATCTATTTACACACAATTTAAGTTGCACAATACAGCTTGCATATAATGTAATGTATGGCCGTAGGTTTACAAATATATCAACAAATATCAAAACATAATGGAATATCCAGAACGACTTGCATAAAAAATTGCATAAAATACAGGCTAGGCAACCAGAAGCAACGATTCTGAGATATTAGTTACACAGCCCAACATATGCATCATTACACACCTTACCAAATAGTCAGTGAGTGGGCTCACAGGCATCGGAGAGAATTAGCTTTAGCTGCAGTGCTCCTTGTGAGGGTGCAGGTTGGGCACAATCGGTTATTCCACACTAGTGATGGGATGTTCAATTATGTTTCCTAACTCGTTTGCGAACGATTCATTCAGTGAAAAGAACACATCTCGTTCATTCAGTGGAGTGGGGATAGCCGTTCATTGGCATGATATATTAACTTGGCCCATGAGTGCTAAACCATTGCAATGCATCGTTCTGATAGCAAACACAACTAGATAATGTACCCAATTAGAAGAACTGGAGTTGTTATTCTCAAGCCCTGAAAGAGTTGTGATTGTCCTTGATTTTGTTCAGTAGCCTAGGGTAATGGCCATTTGTTCACTCATAAAACACGAGTTTAGGCAGGCAGTCAGGTTTACTTTTGGTTTTACAATGTTATGTCCTGCAACGCAACGTTGCGTAATTTATGCTTTTGCACAATGCGATAAATTGTCTCTCTCCTCCCATTCCTCTCCAAAACACTAGAGCGGGCTGTCTATAACCAACATCTCATCTCCTACAGAATGACCTGCTTGATCCTAACCAATCTGGGTTCAAGGCAGGCCACTCCACAGAGACTGCTCTCATTGCGGTCACTGAGGCTCTTCAAACGGCTAAGTCCCAATCCCTTAGCGCTGTCCTCCTCCTCCTCGACCTGTCAGCTGCATTTGACACCATGGACCACCAGATCCTGGTTTCAGGAGAGATCCTGCCCGCATCTCTCGTCGAGATGGGAATCTCTGGATCTGCACTGACATGGTTAAAGTCCTACCTGGCTGACCTTTCCTACCAGGTGGCCTGGAGAGGGTCCCTCTCCTCTCCCCACACCCTTTCTACAGGAGTCCCGCAGGGCTCGATGCTAGACCCCATCCTATTTTCCCTGTACACCAAGTCACTTGGTTCTGTTATCTCTGCTCATGGTTTTTCTTACCACTGTTATGCCGACGACACTCAACTCTTTCTCTCCATCTGAGACGCAAGTCCCGGCACGGATCTCTGCATGTCTAGCTGACATCTCTGCCTGGATGTCCACCCACCACCTGAAGCTGAACCTGGGGAAGACTGAGCTGCTCTTACTCCCAGCGAAGGGCTCCCCGATGATTGATACTTCAATCACCGTGGAAGGCTCCATAGTGTATCCGTCCCAGTCTGCTAGGAGTCTTGCCCTACGGTCTAACAGCGGGCGATACTAGGCAATAAATTGCCCAGTGGGCGTTCACCACGCTTGACTGGCGTCCTCAAAAATGCTTCCGACGTGCGTACAATTTTTTGGCATGGTAAACGAATAGTTCATCATAGATTTTGAGAATCTTTATTGTAAATATTAGTTGGCTAGCAGTATTGTTTCCTTCAATTATGAACCGCAAACTCAAACTCAGAAGGCTTTTTGCAATTACGGCCATATACTTGCGCTGGAAACAGCTCGCAATTTCTCTCGGTGCGTTTTCCAAATGTACCCATGCGATAAAAAAATAGCCTTTTAACCTACACAAACATTAAATAAGATGTATGTAGGCCATATAAGTTTAGCTAGCTATAAATATTTATGCTTTTAGGATTAAATAAAGTATGGGGTACTGCAGACCGCTGTTAAGTTTCTCCTCATTCATGTTGAAGTGTCGGAACTAGGAACACAATTTTTGCATGGTAAACGAATAGTTCATCATAGATTTTGAGAATCTTTATTATAAATATTAGTTGGCTAGCAGTATTGTTTCCTTCAATTATGAACCGCAAACTCAAACTCAGAAGGCTTTTTGCAATTACGGCCATATACTTGCTCTGGAAACAGCTCGAAATTTCTCTCCAGTGCGTTTTCCAAACGTTTTTCCAAACGTACCCATGCGATAAAAAATAGCCTTTTAACCAACACAAACATTAAATAAGATGTATGTAGGCCATATAAGTTTAGCTAGCTATAAATATTTATGCTTTTAGGATTAAATAAAGTATGGGTACTGCAGACCGCTGTTAACAGTTTCTCCTCACTCATGTTGAAGTGTCAGAACTAGGAACAAAATTTCGGTGTTGTGTTGGTTTCCGCGTGGTAGGTAAAAAGAGCAAGACATGAATTTGACTGGCTCTTACCGGGCAACATTGCCCGAAAGTTCAGAATTTTCAACTTTTCTGGGACACCGAAACACCCACAAATCGGGCAATGGGTCAGGCACCGGAAGTCGCTCACTCTCATAGAGAATCAATGCATTTCCGGCAACTAGTTGCCGAATCGCCCGCTGTTAGACCGTAGGGTTGGAGTGACCCTGGACAACCAGCTGTGCTTCTGAGGCCACATCGCAGCAATCACACGGACCTGCCGATTCTCCCTCCACAAAATCTGGAGGATCCGACCATTCCTCACCCAAGAGGCTACACAACACCTGGTCCAGGCCCTGGTGATCTTGCGTCTGGACTACTGCAACTCCTTGCTGGCAGGCCTACTGGCCTGTGCCATCAAGTCACTGCAACTAGTCCAGAACGCTGCCGCACGTCTGGTGTTCAATCAACCAAAGTTCACCCACATCACCGCTCTACTCTCCTCTCTGCACTGGCTCCCTATCGCAGCACCCTACACCCACCCTCAGCCTCCTCTGGCAAACTGCTCCCATCCCTCCGGGTGCCCTCGCCTCTTCTCTCCTCTTCCCTCGGTGGTGGAATGACCTTACACAATTGGTCAGGACCGCGGAATCACTTGCAATCTTCCGCAAAAGACTCAAAACCCACCTTTTCAGACTCCACTGCCACTGAATTCCTTACATCTACCCAATTGTCATCACCACTGCCTACTTGCTCAACACTTCTTGTATATGTATCCCTGCCTACTCATTTAATAAATACATTTAAAAAATTTAATGTACTAACCATTTTCCTTCCCAGTGTTACAGGTATGGTATGCAGCTGCTTACAATGATGTCTATCATGGTATTACTGCACTGATCTCTTGCGCGAACTATGATTGTTCCTATCATGTATTAATGCACATCTTGTAAATCGCTCTGGATAAGAGCGTCTGCTAAATTCTTAAAATGTAAAATGTAAATGATTGTAATGGTGAGCAGCTAGCTTAGCCACAGGAATGCTAGCTGCCTTCCATTTAGTTGTGTGTAGCATGTTAGGTGGCTACATATTTGTAGGCTATGGGCTACGAAGTCATCACATGTACAAGCTTACCTTGCTCCTGGTTTGGCGGCGTGGACAACACGGAGCACTTTTTCCCCCCAATAGTGAGCCAGAGATGAAGCTGCTGGGCAAAATATATGCTGAAGCAGCTCAAATGGTTGCTGCTGTGAACAACCTAGCCTCATCCCTGTCAGAGCTATTGATGGGTAAGACCTCCCTTGGTGAAGTAGAGGTGACAGAAGTTTGTCATCTCACTGGCATCGCCCTTCACCTCACAAATGGTGATTGGCGTGTGCGCAGGGCGCATGATGGCCTAGGTTTCAGTCGCAGCCAGACATACATGGCTCTGTACGACTGCCATGACCGAGTTGCAGAAGGTGACTCTTTTAAATGCACCACTCTCCAGAACAGGCCTGTTTGGCTCGGCGATGGAGGCGGCGGCACAGCTTTTTAAACAAGAGCCTTTCCAGTGGGAAATGGCACTCCCTCAAATGGTGGTGTCATCAGCTGGAAGAGTGCTCACTTCAGCAACCAGACGGAGAGCAAGATGCAGAGTGGTTACAACCCCTTTGGGGGGCGTCACTGGTGGAAGCAAGGAAGAGGGATGCTGTTACAAGTGTAACATTCGCACCCTCTGCCTGTATAGTTTATTTTATACAGCCCTTTTTACTCATCTTTATCAAGAGTGTGAATAATTTGAGTTTACTGCATATATTGTAAAACGCATTGGGTGGTGGGTTTTCCATTTAATGTCAAAGGCACCCAGTACCTAACTTTGGCTAGGAACTGTATAAAACAGTTGCTGCTGGTGTCAACACAAAAGAAAATCATGGGGGTGGGGGGGATGGTGTACATCCTAACAGGGCTGGTCTTCCATTTGGCAAGCGGTGCATGCAATTGTGAACTGGCATGTTTGTGACCCCAATATCTCGACTGGAGCTTGCATAACATGTCTCCTTGGTCTTACACTGCACAATCCCTTTTTGGTTGCCTTCCTGTCCCAACAGCTCTGGAGGCAAAAGTGCAATTTTGTTACGCGGAGATTCATGGTCCCTTATGGCCGATTGCCAGTCTGCACATCACAAGATGGGTGCCAGTTTCCTGGACCCCAGAAGATAAGCCCCATACCCACACAGTTTGAAGAAAGCCTTCAATATAGCAAATGATAGAGCAAAACATCTGCCTGAACCAGTAAAAGGAACAAGAGGGCTTGTGTCAAAATAAAGGTCTCCTAGGAGAGCAGGACATGCATACAGGTTATATCGTCATTGCGTTAACGAGTCGGGATGACATGCGCATTAAAATATGTTGCACGGAATTGCATGCATTCTCATAGGCAAACGTTACTGTGACAGATAAAACAAGACACCTAGCTAGTAGTGATGGGAGGTATGGTTCCTTTCAGGGACATGGATTCTTTGACTCAGTTCCCTAAAAGTATTCGTTTACGGATTCGTTCACAAGTTCCTTTGCTGCTATCGCTCAGACTCCCGCGAATGAGAACGAGAGTTATGCAGTGACTGGGTCCGACTCTGTCTGTAAATATTGTTTAACTGAGTCAATTATTCCGTTTAAATTATAATAATTTTTTTCAGGGACCGTGTAACAATAGGATACATAAAAACAATAAAAGCATAATATCAACAACAATGATAATATTTAATTGGCAACATGGATCAAACAGCCTAAAAATAAAAGCCTTTCATGGTTAATTTCTCAGATCAGAAGGAACATCTCCAAATTAAAAAATCATAAACAAATACTTGAATGGACAACCTTTCTAAGTAGGCTACATATTACCAAGTGATCATTCACATGGACAAAAACATCCATTCATAAATTTAGCCTATGTGCCATCTATGTAGGCCTATTATTTACGTTGGCTAATGTAAGGTGTGACTTGCATTGTGTCGGTTTCCTGCATCATAGCCTACATTTTCAACAAGCTACCTGCACCAATGTTAAAACAATGTTGACCTCTACAATTATGTGGTGATAAATTCATATAACCTAGCCTAGCATATTATGTTTGAATAAAGGAATATAATGATGTGGTTTCATTTCTCAAGTGACGAGGGTCTTCATAGGAAGTGTTGTCAAAATGTATTTTGAAAGAGAGTCCTGAACAAGTTACACAACCCCAGTGCATATTATAACAGCAGTGTTAGTGTTAGTGGCTGGGTGGTTCATCATGAAATCCTGATCGTGCCAATACCAACCCAGGGTTTTCCTGCCTGTCTAATGCTTAGGCGGGCCGCCTAACTGTTTTCTTCGACTGCCTAAAATAAATGGATAGTATAATAATACATTTTTTAATTCTGGCATTAATACATGGAGGCTTTAACCACTGCAGTGTTTGCTCTGACTCGCTACTAGGCGATGGCATAAAATAAATAGAAAATAGGCTATCATTAAAAAATTGACTTAATCTACTGCAGTGTCATAATTCTTACATGACACGTGCTACCAGATTTGGTGTTCTTGTGGATATAGAGTTGCCAATTTTATTCATTTGGATGCAACACCGCTACGAATGACAGAGATTGCAAATAATTGTTAACGTTAGATTGTAGCTAGCCTACATAGATAGTGTATTGTAGCTAGCCTACATAGATTTTCTAGTGTAAAATTATAGTGTAGGATAACGCTGACAGTGACAAGTTTATTCCTTCATTCCGTGAACAGAGCTAGCAAGTGTGATCAACTTATTTATCAACTTGTCTTACCTCTATATTGTACCCCCGCAGTGTCTGCCACCACATACGCCCTAAAAAATGCCAGGGAAAACCCTGCAACTGTGGCCGGCAGCCCTCCAGGAGAGCATTTAACCAGCGCCCAGTGTCTGCCAGAATTTTCACTGTTTTATTCTGCACCAGCAGCTCCCTAAAAATGCAGTGGGAAAACCCTGCAAGGTCTCGGGTTGAATCCAGGCCGGGGGCCTTTCAGTTTGCATGTTCTCCCGTGTCAGCGTGGGTTTCCTAACCAGCTCCCACAGTCCAAAGACATGCACGGTTGCTGGAGAGTCTAAATTTAGGTATGGGTTTCAGTGGGGAGAAGACGAAGCCTTTTTCACTGTTTTGAAAAATAATGTGCACTGGCAGACCAAGCTCCTCTGGTCAATCTGTGGCAATAGCAGAAACAGTGTACATTATATTACAAGCATTTAGCAGACGCTCTTATCCAGAGTGACTTTTACACAGTTTACATTTCTTACATACATACAATCCATTTATACAGCTGGATACTTTTATTGTATTTTACTATTTTATTTATATACAATATTATTTTATTGTATTATATTTTTATATGTTCTGGCTACTGGCAGTCTGTGCAGCATTGTGAGGGGCTCTGAGGAATTCTGTCAATACTGTTTACTATCTCTGTGGATGGCACTGCAGCACCCGGGGGTCAGTAATTAAGTGCCTTATTCTGAGGCACTGAGAGCTTCCAAAAGCGCATGAACCAGGGCCAGGGTTCTCAAGCTTCCAGCGTTAGCTGGGGTCCATCCATTCAGGAAATGAACTGAAAGTCAATTAATTAATTAATTATCTGGAAAATCCTCATAGAACATTATGGGCATTTTTTTCAATCTATGAATTGAATTTAGATTAATTTCCTGAATTGACCGAGTTTAAATGGAATTGAGCCCAACCCTTTGTTACCACACTTCCGAAATTTGCATCATGATCCGAGGGCTTTGTGCCACAGTTGCCATTGGAAATCAACCGTAATTGATTTACTTGATGTGTACCAACACCAACAGCGATTTGATACCTGAAATCAATTGTAAGTGAGTTTGATAGTGAGTTTGATTGATTTGTTTGTTTGTTTTGTAATTGATTTGCCTAATAATGTTGACTGGAGGGGTAGACACTATAGATATGGATAGAATTTGAATAATACTTCATTCAAAAAGGGTGGAAGTGTGGAGTAGTGGTTATGGAACAGTCAGATCTTGCAGGCTCAAATCTCAGGTGGGGCATTGTTGTTGTACCCTTGGCCAATGCCTGAGGTGGATAACAATATTGAAGTGTATTAATGTATATATTGAGTAGGCTGAATATAGATTAAATTCAGCCTACCCACAATGCAAAACTCCTTGATTAAGAAATGTAAGTGTAATCTTTTTACATTACATTTTAAGCATTTAGCAGACCGGTAAAATGTAAATGTAACGTAAAATGTTATCTTTTTCATTTCCCCCTCAATACTTTTTTCAGAATTTAAACAGCTGTAAAGTTTTTTTGCACAAAATAGGAAAAAGTAACACATGCTCAAGCTAATTCCAAGAGTGAAACCTAGTAGCGCATTGAGATGAGGTGTTTTGTATGTTTAGCCGCTTTTTGCAGGAAAACATATCCAGTATGAGCAGGGAAAAAAACCCTTGTAAACCTCAAAGGAAAATGAGAAAAAAAACACAAAACAACCACTCTTTGTTCTTTGCTCGACACTGCTGCGAATATGAATTCAAATCCAGCCCTCATTAATGCCTGAAACGAGAATGATTATTTATTTTGTTCTCATCTCCAATGAATGGGTCCGATCCGTCTCCCTGGTTACGCAACCGGTCGTTTGCGTTTCCTCGGTTACTCCTGCCAGAGATTCTTTCCCAGGGAGACCCTCTATGTGGGTCATCGTTCCCCTGTGGAGGTCCGCACTGGCGCACAGGCAGGCTCACCATGCGAACCCAAAGGAAACAGAGATGAGGGAATGGGTGGACTCCGATCTTCAGAAAACAGGATGGTTTAAATGTTAAAATGTGGTTTAAAGGGTACCTCAACCTGTTCTCAAACCATATCAGTCACGTACCTCACGACTATCATTCATGCATTTAATCAGCTTCAATTTAATTTTGACATGTTATTGGCAATATTATAAGCCAATAGCAATTATGTTTGGGGAATATATACGAATGGTTGATCTGTGCAACCAAAGAGTTTCCCTGAATTTGAATCTCCCATAGCCAAGCATCTGGTCCTCTCCATGGTAATGGTCTGTTCACACTGCTGTTCTACATGCCTCCTACACACTGCTGCTCCACACTTCTGCTCACTGCTGCTCCACACTGCTGCTCTATACTGCTGCTCTGCACTGTGCTCCACATTGTTGCTCTATACTGCTGCTCCACACTGCAGCTGTATACTGCTGCTCTACACTGCTGCTCCAGAATGCTGCTGACTGCTACATTGTATTATGGAGACAGGCTGTTGTGGAGCTATATTGTACACAGGTCACACAAAGAGGGAACAGATGAATTAGACCCAGAGGAGACAGCATATTAACATGGTCTACCATGGGGCTGTGGCTGACTCTCTCTGCATGACTGTGAAGGTGACATTGGCCATCGTTGTATTGCTGAATCGGCATACAGAGAAAGAGACAGAGAGTATGTGTGTACTTGGATGTGTGTGTGTGTGTGTATGTTTATCCATGTGTGACTGAGTGTATGTTTTGTGCATATGTGCATGTTTGAGTATGTATGTGAGTGTGCATGAGTATGAGTATGTGTGCATGTGTGTGTGTGTGTGCATGTGTGCGAGTGTTTTAATGTGTGTGTGTGTGTGTGGATGAGTGGATGTGTGCACATGTGTGTGTGTGTATGTGTGTGAGTGTTTGAATATGTGTGTGTGTGTGTGTGTGTTTGTGTGTGTGTGAGTGTATGAGTATATGTGTGTGTGCTCACAGCATGTCTGTTCTTCCATCCAAATCGGTGTGTATTATAGAATAACGTGCCTCATATCACCAGAGTGAATTGCGGAAATAGAAGAGAAAAAAATGTAGGCAATTGATGAATTTGTTACACAAAATGAATGCTAATATTGATTGCAGCTAATGCACTTTGTCCATCGGTGTACAACTGTAATGCATGTGCAAGGACACTCATTTATTCTTGGCTCCAGAGACAAATGACAGGACTGAGCCAGCTCTGTCTGCAGAAAGATTGCACTGGTGTTTGTGTGTGTGTGTGTGAAAGAAAGAGAGAGAGAGGTGTGGATGGGTATTTTTCTTACATGCCCCGTTGTGAGGAGTATAAAATCAGACAAGTAAAGGTGCAACTGTATTTTTACTGACACCGGCAGGTGAGTTCCTTTCACCCCCAAGCTGCCGTGGTGCTGATAAAATAAAAAAACATCACTTTGCATTATGTTCTTCAAGTATGCCCACACGCACGTGTTACATCTCCGTGTTGGCAGCAGCCTTTGAGAGGCTACAAGAGAGCAGGAGAGTGGACGCTTCTGTGACTTTTCACCCTAGCAAGGATCAATAATAGAGAAGCAACAGGTGTTATATGTCATTCAGAACCTTATTGGTCAGGTCGTAGAACATTATGCCACTGAGGAAATACAACAATGAGAGGGGAAAGTGTGTGCTGCCAGCAGCAGAGTTTATAATGGCCTGGCACAGCATAAGAGACAATGAGTGTGACACACACGTTGACACAAAGCACTCAAAACTCCACAGGCCCAAACCCATTTCACTTTAGATTGATTGCTGTTTTTACTTCATTTGCCTTTGTGCAACATGTGTAACTAATTAAATCTTTCATTGTATTATTTCTTATTTATGTGTTTATTTTCCTTTAATCTTTTAAATATTTTATATTATATATATATACACTACCGGTCAAAACACCCCCATTTTCCAGTTTTTACTCAAATTTAAGCAGTTCAAGTCCAGTGAATAACCTGAAATGGTACAAAGGTAAGCGGTAAACTGCCAGAGGTTAAAAAATAACTGAAAAATAATGTAAATTTTTTGACAGTGAGTACAGTTTCCTACACCATCAAAAGGCACTTGGAAAATGGAGGAAACTGACAGGAAGAGGTCTGGCAGACCCAAAGCCGAAAATAATGTAAATTTCAGAGTTATGAAAAAAGGCCCTTTTCAGGGAACAAGTAATAGGTTAACGTGGGTTAACAGTCACTCTGGATCCAGCAAAAGAGCCCCAGACCATCACACTTGCTCTTCCATGTTGGTGTCACACACTGAGGAGCCATCCTTTCGCCTACTCAATGGCCTACAAAAACCTTTCAGAATTTCAAGATTTCTAATTTTGATTAATCGGTCCATAAGACCTCCTTCCAGTCTTCAGTAGTCCACTGGCAGTGCTTCATGGCCCATGCAAGCCTCTTCTTCTTATTTTGCCATCTTAGCAATGGCTTTTTTACTGCCACTCGACCTGTCAAACCTGCAGTTTGAAGTATTCTCTTCACAGTTGAAACTGAGACTTCCTTACTTGGACCAGTGTTAAGCTGTGCTTGAAGCTGTTGTCCTGTGAGCCACCTATCACGTAAACTGTTGACTCTCAGAAACTTGTCTTCTGATTTTGTTGTGGCTTTGGGTCTTCCAGACCTCTTCCTGTCATAGTTTCCTCCAGTTTCCAAGTGCCTTTTGAGGGTGTAGGAAACTACTCACTGCCAAACAATTGAAATTATTTTTCAGTTTTTGGTAATCTAAACTTTTTTTTTTAACCTCTGGCAGTTTACCGCTTTCCTTTGTACCATTTCAGGTTATTCACTGGACTTGAACTGCTTACATTTCAGTAAAAGCTGGAAAATGGGGGTGTTCTAAAACTTTTGACCAGTAGTGTATAGAACAGAGCAGCAGGACCCAGGGAATGGAGTTAACGGTCCAGAAACTGGATATTTATTAATGCTCTTCCCCAGGCACGGGGAAGAAAGAGAGAGAGAGAAAGAGAGAGAGAGAAAGAGAGCACAGTTAAATAAAACAAGTAAAAATCTTCAGCCTTCGCCCTTTTGGGTTTGGGTTACAAAAAAACTAACCAAAATAACAAACTAAACAAAAAGCACCTTTCAGCAAAACATTTAACACACACAGAGACGTTCGCAACTTTTTCAGTGGCACTCTCCAGCATCAGTGTTTTCGCTCTCACCAGGCTTCTCCCCGTGTTCCAGACCCCTACTAAGAGAGCAGAGCAGTTTTATGCACACAGGTACGATTAGACAATAGCAAATCGGTGTGTGCACTGGTTGCTCTGCCAGTAGGCATGGCCGCAAATCGCCCTGATTCTGCTGCCGAGACTGACGCCTTCCACAATCAGTAAATACATTATTGAATTTTTTTTATATATAAACACATTTATATTCAGTGGAAAGGTTAATGTTTGTCAACCCATTCTGTGACAGCAGGTCAACGTGTGGACTTGATCCATATTTTGATTCTATCTCACTCTGCCTCTGGAGATGATTCTATGGTACGCCAACTTGTGTGTGTGTGCATGTGTGTGCTCCAAGCGGCGCAGCTATGGTTCCTATGCACAATGCCTTGGGGCAAGATCAGGACAGAGTGGCAGGGTACTTTCATATTGCGTTTGACTGAGTCCCACCTGCCAGGGCTCTGTTTTAGAAATGTCTGAAGAGATGTTTCCATAGCTACCCTCCAACACTACCCATCAGCAGCACCTCTTATGCCTAACTGTCAGTCTTGTCTTAACTGGACCAATGGATCTGGCAAGGTCTACTCCAAGGTGTGAGATCTGCAATTGCCAAAATGAACTTGTCAAACTGTTGGTTGCATTTCATTGTAATTGTCAAAGTAAAGTTCAGGGATACATTTTGATTGAATCAGGGCCTTTACTCTGCTTTGAAGGAATCTGTGGCCAGTTTTCAACAAATATCTGCACAAACAAGTGAACAAAAGGTCTCCAGTGTTGCCTCAAGACTCGGAGACCTTGCTCAAGACTGTGTGTAATTAATATCTGACCCATAGAGAGATAACCCCTCCTTATCTGACACGGTGAGACTCCGGCTGACGTCACTCATTTGGGAAAGGACTGTCCTTATGTCCTTGTGCCATGGGATTAGAGAAAACGAACTATCTCAAACGTTTGTGAGAGAGAGATGCCCTCTGATCCCTAATGTATGACACACAGAGGGAGGGAGGGAGGAAGAGAAACACTTCACAAAGAAAGGAAGGGAAACATCAGGGTGCATGTGCATGCATGTGTGCATTTGTGTCCGCGTCCTTGCATTCATGGCTGTGTTTGTGTGTGTGTGTGTGTGTGTGTGTGTGTGTGTGTGTGGGTGCATGCATGCATTCATGTGCTGTGTTGTGCCAGCCCTACAGCAAGTCAGGTAGCACTATAGGCAAATATGTACATTGAGGCGAAGAAATACGTGTGCCATTGTGGGGCTGAGTATGCTTTGGAGCATTTGACTTTCCTGATCACCTTTCCATAATGCATTTACAAACTGCAGTGTAGTGTCCTGCAACTTATATTTTGTAGGTTCAAATCCCAGAAGGAGCAATGCCATTGCACCCTTGAGCGAGGTGCTTAACCCAAATTGATACTGTAAAATGTCCAGCTGTATGAATGGAGAGCATGTAAAAAATGTTAACTGTGTAAGTCACATTGGATAACAGTGTCTGCTAAGGAAATAACGAATGAAAATGAATAATGTAATACAATGTAACCTTCCAAAGCACAGTGTGGAAAACTCATTGGAGCTTGCAGTGGCATTTAGCCAGTAAGGGCGTGCTTTAGACAATCAGGCCTTTGACTTCAGAGTGGGATTTAAGGACATAGGTCTGTTCTTATGTTACTTTCATTTCAAGGAGGAAGGGAATGTGATCCTCTGCTCCCGGGTGCTCTGATTCGCAGGTCTCTGTGTGAAATGAAGGGTGAAGCTTCCTGTAGTCGAGGCCAGCCTCTAATGTGTACAGTCTATATCTAAATATATGGGCTCGGATTCAATCAGCATTTTGTCCTTAGCTTTGATTTAAATTCAAGTCTTAATAAAACTAACAACTGCATTTAACTGTAATCTGTAAACTGTGAATCCAGGCCATGGGTTGGAAGGCATACTTGGAGAGTTTTCTACCTGCAGCAGGTAGCTCCAGGTTTAAATGAAATGGGATAGTTTGTGAATATGTGTGCTTACACTTTTAATATAGATAGATAGATAGAGAGAGAGACAGAGGGGGGAAATATGAACAGAATAAACCTCATAAAAATGCTTCAATTCATCAGGAAGAGCCGGATATTTATTTCAAATGTCAACAATAATGTTATCCTACAGTAAACTAATCTGTTGGTAGCTAAATTGCTGGGATATATCTATCACACAAAACAGACAGAACGTTTTGCTAATAGACAGAAAAATGTAAATATTTGTTCTAGGTTGAGAATTAGCCGGTTTCATAAACATGAGATTTTATTTTACCACAAATCTGTCAATTCAGTCAACAGACACGTAAGAAACTGTTTGAATTGATATTGGTTACAGGAAATTAAGAGTGCTTAAAGTTATTTTAATACTTATCCATTTTTATGTGAAAAAGAAACAAAAAACCAACAAAGAAAAACATTGAAATCTACATTTTGGTTGCTGCAGTCATTGTACGTCTTTATACAGTTCAGTCATGATGATAAAATAGATTTTTAATCAGACGCGCTTTGTAGGCCTGAACAAATTTGCATCATATTATTTTCCTTTCCACCACATAAATATTTCCCAATAAATAAAAAAATCCCAAATAAAGACAGCTGACAGAACATAAACTTTCACCATGGGAGTTCAGCTGCAGTAGTCATGAAAACACCAGAAAGTAGGAATATGGAGTGAACATTCTGTTCATGCAGACAACATGAAGCATGTCCCGGAAAAGAAACCACACCACACAAAATTGCTAAATTGAATTTAGTAAAATGAAGGGTTTGTCTGTAAAATCCAGTGGAGAGTTTGGGGGGGGGTGGTTCTGTTTCGTCCTGTACTTAGTGGTGATAGAATGACAAATATTTCGGCATGACCACATGCTTTCTTGTGTAAAAATCGGGATATGGGATATTGGTGGGGGACAGAAATCATGTTAGTTATTGTGTGTGTTCAGGATACCCCTCGATATCTCCCTACAGTCTTTAGAACAATTACATCACATCATGTCCCACCAAATTTGCTAACTGACTATACAGACTGCTTAAATGAGGATATCTGTAACCTCAGAGTAAATTGTGGAGAAGAGGATGGATGGACAACAGAAAGTAAAAATGTGTAAACCCAGCTGTAATGATGAATGATGCAGGGAAACCCCTTTAGTTACAGGAGATAAAAGGCAGGAGAGGCCATCATAGCAGGAGGGGGTGCTACTATTGCGCCCCTACTGCCTCTCCTGAGGCACAGATCCCCGCCCCCCCCCACACACGGGTTAATTTATACAGCACTCCTCCGACTAATGCTGGAGAGGGGGGTTCTTGGATGATGTCATTCATTCTAAAAGTTCTGCGTGATGTAACTTCCTCTATTCAGCCTACTGGTGAACCGTGCTAACCCAAAGTCAGAGGTCATGTGTCCATTTAGTGATTGGACACGATAGCAGTCAAATAACTTTGACTATATCTAAATAGCACTGGCCACAGAAAGATACCCCCAACTGTTTTGTCTAACAACACTTTGCACGTACAATCACTAATATTAGAAAGCCACTAATTAGCTCAAGAGTTTTTTCTAGCTCAAGAGACATTTCTGTGAATGGTGAATTTTCAGTAAAATTAAGACGGTGGTTTATGTTAGATATGGTTAATGGTTAATGGTGATGAAATAAAATATACATACAGTTTATAGAAACTTATCCCAAAGAACAGCATGATGAGCTCATAATGTTTCACTATAAAAGTTAATGCAAAATATGATGGAACTATTGTGATTATTAGAATGGGGATGATGACGACAATGACAACGATTATTATTATTACTATTATTATTTGTTGATGTTTTAGATGCTTAACTCATGCAAATTATTCCAGCTGAACGGCTTTGAAGCCTGATAAAAATTAAGATTCCATATTTAACAGAAACATTGCAAATATATTTTCTCCATATAAGGATTTGCATGGTGTACATCAAACGTGTCTCCTTGACACACTGCAAATATTGAATTATGAAATTCTGATGTCACAGATACAGTTACATTTGCTGTGGTATTTTAAGATGCCCTCAATATATTTACATGTTGACATGGAGAGTTTGAGCAGTTGATGTTCTGAGGGCGTGCTCTAACTTTGCTGCTATCAACTGCACACAGAGGGGTAATCAAACCTGCCATACATCATTTATTGGAGTACTGTAGGTATCGTGCCCACACACTCATGGACATGGACACACACTTATGAAAATAAACACACCACACACACATACATGGACACACACACACACACAAACATGGACATGCACATATAAAAATACACACACACAGACACACACCACAAACATGGACATGGACACGCACACATGAAAATACGCAGACACACATCCGCATCCACACACACACACATACTCACAATACTGAAAATATTGCATAGATTCATACAAATGTAGATGGAAATCTACTCAGAATGTTCTCGTCAACACACATCTATGGAAACAGTGATCATGAACGAAGCACTGATATATCTCTGAGCAGTTAATTTGGTTTGGGGAATAAACTACTTCAGAAGTCATTAAAGTGGAACATTTGTCTTTTTGTTCGATGTGGTGCATTTGCCTGTAAAGAGCAGCCATCGTGTGGGCAGATTACCATAAAATTAGATTAAACTGCAACTCAACGCGCACAACCAAAACATAGCTGATGGCAAACGCACCTGAGATAGTTTAGCACAATAATGACAATAATTCCAAAATGAACTATATACATCCAAATAGACAGCGTAGAGTATTTTATTTGACCTGTTGGGAGGTTTGAAATTGAGTGGGAGTTTACACTTGACAAGAGTAATTTGTGAGTAAGAGTGTACATAATATGTACACTGACACATTCTGAGAAATATGTTGTTTGCATCACTGAAAGTTTTTATCTTATTTCTGACCCCAAGGAAAATAAATTGTAAAAAAAATCTAATCAAAATCAAATTCAATCAAACCCACAATGATAGCGTAACAGTGTGCGATACTAAGGCCGAGATTCAATGAACTGTCTTTAACTGTTTTTAACATATTTCCTGAGTTCAGTGATCACCAAAACTGTCTTGGAAAACTGTGTTTGTGAGGAAAGAATTTAACATGCGCATTTAATTGTAAGTCAAATGTTGATTGAATCCAGGCCTAACATTGCATCAAAGCCATACATACTAAATATATATATACCGTATGTTTATGTCGCACACCATGCAACAATAACCAGGCAGGGAACAGAACAGCAGGACGCAGGGATTGACACGTGATTGACCTGTGGACCGGTGTTTTTATTCTTTCTCGCGCTGGGAGGGAAGGAGGTAGAAAGAGAGAGAGAAAGAGAGAGCATGTATAGGAAACAAAATACACAAAATAAAACTTCAGCTGTCCCCCTCGTAGGTTCTGGTCAGAAACAATGAATAAAAATAATAAACTCATTAAAAAATGAAACAAAACCCTACACATTCACACACAGACAGACATTTCTGTTGCATTCTCTTTGGTCACAGTGCTCTCTCTTCAGCATTCACCTCATGGCATGGCATGTTAACTACCCTATTCTAGGGTATTCTACCCTGCCTAGACTGATGCCTTCCACAGTTTCCTTACAGAACAAGGTAATAGTTTTACAGATGTATGTCACTGTAGTGCACAATAATCTCTGTGTTCATATGGGAAAAATGAGAATCATTCTTATCATCATTATAAAGGAGTTCCACATTATTAAACTGTCATTGTAGCTATCTATCCATCTGTCGGCTTTTACACACCTAACAAACTGCATCCAATCAAGCCTATATATTATATGTAGGTTCGTGTCATATTTGCTCACACTTGTGTTATCTCTGTGGGAGATAATTACATCATATATGGGTAGATACAACGTGTTCTCACATGGTCAGATTTATAGCGATCATTATTCTCGTGGGAAAAACCACTGATAACACATATGAGATGTATTTATTGGGCGAGGAGACATTTCCTCATAATGAGGACATGCCCATCACTCACTGTAGTCTTTGACTGCAAGACTGCCCTGTGGAGCAAATTTTTAGAGCCGTCTCGTCATGTGACTGAAAGCCATGAGAGGTATGTTATGTGGTTCTGTGTGGCTCAGTAGGTAAAGCGTGGCGCTGACAACCCTTAGGTTGTGGGTTCAATTCCCATTGCGACCACATATACTGAAAAATGTATGCATTCACTACTGTAAGTTGCTTTCGATAAAAGTGTCTGATAAAATGGCATATATCATTATAATTCTCGTTCTCGGGGGAACTGTTTAATGTGGGTTTAAGTCTAACATTTAGATTTTTATTTGTATCCCTGTGCAGGAGAGCTGGTGCATATGATGATGGATTGTTATAATTGTAGCATTAAAGAAACGTGCTATAATATTTATTAACCTTTTGAAAAAGAAGAGAGACAAGTTATTTATTCCTATTTTCATTCTATGATAAAGATAAATGTAAACATTAACTTAATTAAGTTAATGGACTAATTACAATTAATTGGAATTGCTACTCTACTTAAAAAAAACTGGGTTGAAATGGCCTTTTGTCCTTTTTTTAATTTTTAAAATTTTTATTTATTATTTATTTTGTTTATTTCTACGCTAAACACAAATGCAACATTAACTGAAATAAGTTAATCTATTCATGAAAATTAATTGAAACTGTTACTAAAAATAAATAAATAAATAAAAATCTCTGATACATTATGTAGAAGTACTTTGCATTATCCACTGGACTGAAATGAAACACCTTTTTTGTCCTCTCTGTGATTGGCCCCTGTTATTCCTGTCCAGGCTCACCGTGTGACCTGTGTGTGACCTTTGACCTTTAAGCAGTTTGCTGGGGGCCTCAATCAACAGTCAGGAAGAAAATCCTTTTGAGATCAATTCAGTTTGTGCATGTCTATTACTTTGCTCTGTGCAATATAGTGGACTCAGAACTGGCTCATTAAACTCAGCTGATAAAAAAGAACATATTCATTCTTGAAAAATGATGACAAAACACGTCACATGTGTGGTTGCAAATGCATGCCAAAAACAGGAAATCACACTGCAGCACTCAAAATAAGCAAAACGGCATTGGCAAACCCAGTGGCATGGGTAATTGGCTGTAACCACAGGGCTGTTGATTTAAATAATGGTATTAATATATATTCTCAAGCAGCACATTGCAGACACAAACCTTATTAGTAAAACCTTGCTTCATCAGCACTTAGCTGTTGCTGCAAAGTTAAGTAGCCATTCATAAATAATTTTTAGACTCCATCATTGGAAAGTTAATGGGAGTTACTTAATATATTTTTTAAAGCAAACTTACATTAAATATGTTTTTTTCCCCTTATTTTTTTTGTTTTTCAGCCTCTAGAGTTACCACCAGACCACCTCCACCCACACATCAGGAGCACTGCAGCTGAAGCATGTGCATTCCTCTCTGATAAACTTGCAGGCCAGTGATATATCTAGAAAGCATATTTAAATACAATTCAAATAATATATCACGTTATACTTCAAATTCATTTTTACATTGTTGAGCAACCTCTTCTCCTTCGTAAATCTCACAGTGGAAGGCTATTGAGAATGCTGGTGGCTAACACTTCCTAACATTCTGTTGCCCTGGAGACTTATTGAGATCCGGGACACACTCATGTCAAGTTTTAAAATATTTGTCGTCAAGGTCAAACTTACACTTTCATCCCCATCTTCACGGTTTTCCCTCATGGTTTCGAAGACTACACATGTCAGTGCACTTAAGTCCATTTGCAACCAGCCCTGGCTCATAATCTATAACTATTTTACACCCTACAGTCCACACATAACTACAGGAGAGCCAGCACTAATGAAGGAAGTGTATCTCTCACTGGCTACAACTGGGAGGAACTAATCCCGCTGTCAGTCATAGCCGAGGCTCAAACCAGTGAGGTCCAGCCCACGTTCATGGTGAGTGCCTTTACCGACCGGTGGATCTTCAGCAGGGAAAAGGTGCAGCAACTGAGTGCAAAAACTATTATAAAAAACAACTGGGCAATTTGATATCTGTGTCCCTGACTTGACAGGGATTGAAAGTTCCATTTATAACCCTTTCTGTGGGACAGAGACACGCAAAATGTTCCTGATACAAACTCACGTGCTCAAGTGGAAGTGTGGTCCAGTGATTGAGGACCTGTGCCAGTAACACATACAGTAATACAATTTCCATATTTGTTTCTCAGGTGGGGCCCTGCTGTTGTACTGTTGAGCAAAAATGTTATCTCAAGATTATGTGAAAAAATGTGAGAAATATTCACATTTTAAATGTGTGGATAAGGTCGTTTGCAACATAGTTGTGCTCTTTTGATATTCCCCCAAAGAAACTGCACGTTTGTTTCAGTTTTAGATTTTTAAACAAAGGTGCTCTTTGAGTAACAGGAACCCTTTTCCACTGGTTTATAATGCCGTGTCTGACCAGCGTCTTACTGCGGTATCGAGACTGCATTACCCGATTGCTGAGTTAGCACAGAAACATGAGAAACGTGCTGCAAGGTGATCTCTGTTCAAGGTTGGTCTGCAGGAATCCAGAGTCTAAATTAGGTACTATAGGGGTTAATGGCTGACCCTCAATCTTTTTACAATAATAAGAACAGCTCATTCATGGGGAACATTTTGCTAGATGGATTGAATACAGACACTGAATTGGTGGTATTGTTCGATAATGATAACAAGACTGAAAATATGTATGTGTGTACAATAATCTCAAGAGCTACAATTTTTTCAATTGATGATTTTCTTTTTCTACATCAGTCTTCTTCGGGGGATGCATTGCTTTTCATTCACAAGCATGCCTAGTGTCTAATTCGCCCAGACAGAGGGATTAAAAAAGAATATATATATATATATACACAAACACATATATATGTACATATATATTGTGGTGTCCCCAGGGGTTGGGCGACACTCACGGACCTTGCAGAGGGCGTAAGCAAGTTCAAGAACCCAGAGGAGGCAGTATTCAAACACAAAACAATGATTTATTAAACTAATACTGACAAACACAAAACAAAGGGTGGGGTCTTCAGGGGAATACAAACACACAAAGTCCACAATCCTTATCTTGTTGTCAATGTTCAAAATCCAGTCCACAAATCCAGTTCAGTTCCGTAATCCAGTCTGTAGTCAAAATCCAAAGGGGGTCCTCAAACAATCCGGTCAAACTCCAAAACACTCTCTCCTCAAATACTGGCTGGTCAAAGACTTCACAGTACTCATTCACTCACTCTCCAAACACACTCAACTCCTTCCCAAACACGTTCCTACTCCTCTCAATGTGTGTCCCAGGATCAGCCCTTTAAATAGGCCTCGAAATGGCTTTCAGCTGGTCGTTAGTCTCCATTGCTTGACTCGGCTCAGGTGTAACTGTGGCCTGCTGGGAAATGTAGTGTTTCCTGGCTCCCATGTGTTGTAGGCCAGGCAGCCATTTCCTTGTGCAGCCCCTTGGGCTGCCACAATATATATAAATAAATAAATAAATAAATTATTTAAATATTTAAAAATATTTTCAGATAAAATCTAATCTAAACTCCAATCTAAAACTTTATTTCATTGTATTATTTTTGAATGTCATACACAACTTGCACCATGCAATGTGTGCAAAAAGTATTTCTGGTTCAGTGCACATCATGCTTGCTATGTTAGTAGTGTCCTTTCAGCAATAAAAATAAAAATGAGGTGGAAGAAAGAAAATGACAGCCTGACTGACACGCTTTATGTTATCTGTGATTGCCTATCACAGGAACTGTGATGACGCAACTACGCCTACAAAAAAGTGGAGGAAAAATTTGGTTTTCTTACAAAAGTTCATTCAATGGGCATCCGAGAAGTGCATGCAGCCACAGAACATTTGAAAGAAGTATACCCACATGATCTTGAGAATGACTTTACAGAGGAGATTCAGCTCAGTTCAGCTCAATGGTAAAGGTTGAACAATCATTGATGGGCATGTATAAGAAGCTCAGAGAGCTAGCCCTGGGCGATGCATTCCTCAACGTGGAAATATGCCTATGCATGTATCTGGCATTATTGATTGCAAATTGCTCTAGCAAATTGCTCTGGCGAAAGGTCGTTTTTCCTCATTGAAACGTACCTGAGAAACTGAACGTGTTTGCGTTGTTGGCGATTGAGAACAAATTTAGCACTTCCCTGTATTATGATGAAAGTCAGGAGAAAGCATCTGCAAATGTGAGTACACTTTCCATTTAAATACCTAACTATGAATAAATAAATAAAATCAAATGTAAAATGCAACTAAATAAATGAAACGTATTTGCCTATACCCCTATAAATACATGAGTATTAAATTGTGTATAAATACCTAAATATAAATGAACCACAACAAAGTAAAATATATATACCTACCTAAACTAATAAGAATAAGAATAATATGTGGCAGTTAATGTGGTTGTTGGGTATGTTTACAAAGTATCAAAATGGGGCCGGGGGGTGTTGCCTAGTGAAGTCCATCCATTTAATCCCACAGATGTGTCACATGAGAATTTTGGACCAATCAGGGGGCGGTGCGAATAACATGCAAGGACCAAAGCAATTTGCCCATATGAAAGTGAGATATAGTTCATTATGACTAGTGGGTTTTAGAGCTGCAGGGAGGGCTGATGTTTGCATTTGCATTGCCAAAGATCATTTCATAGCAATTTAAACGCAAGTACTTACACAGTATATAAAAATTGTGGGAGGACAGATGTGGGAATGTTTTTGTGACAGGGAGGGAATGTTTTAAATCTACAAATTATTGGGGAGGACATATATGACTGTTTTGAATATTGGAGGGGATATACTCCTATGGCCTGACCCCAGGTACCAGTAGTAGTACTCAACACCCTACCTGGCATCAAAGTGCGGAACATGCCCCTGCCGAAATCTTTGGTAGGTTATTAAACAAGAAAGGGCACAGAGGGTGTTGCACACACACACACATGCACACACACACAGCACTGCCCCAACTCCCCAGACGATTGCTGGGTGGGTGGGTGAGGGTGGGGTCACCACCATGTGCTAATTTGCCTGTGGGCGTAGTGTGCCTGCCCCTGATATGGTGGTTATAGCACAAGCAGCTTATCAGCTGATTAAAGGCCACAGCCTGAAGACGTTCACATGTATGTGGAGGAGGAACGCTGGGGGACAGGAGGACTCATACCATTGTGTGTGCTTTACACCGCCCCCTGCTGGCTGCTGTCAGACATCGTGGCCTGAGTTGCAGCACAGTGGTGACGGAGCTTTGGTGTTTATTTTATAGACTGTTTCAATGAGGTAAACAATAAAAAAAGCTACTGTGCATGTCCGTTCCTAGAACATTTCTGGTGGCACCATAAACAAAATCAAAAATGACTAACTCATATTTCTTGAGTCTCCCAAAGAGAGAACAAGCAAGATATGTGCAAATATGATCAATAAATGGTCAATTGTCATGACCAAATCCATTGAACAAAGTCTGGAGACAATATTGTTTTTCCACCGACTTTTTACCTTAGGTGACTGTTTATCATTACCTTGTCGATACGGAGTGTGTTTACACTAGAGAGGCAGTGAAGGCTTACCGTAGCTTGGATGCTTATGTCTATTTTCTTCACGGAAAAGTCCTTGAAAAGTTGGAGCAGGTCAAACTCTGTCTAAAACTTACTCTGCATGGTTTGACGCTAAAGACCTCTACATGGTCAAACGACAACAATGCGACAGCAACACAACCAGGGCTCTGCAACATCAATGCCACCTTTGCGACATACACAAAGGGGTTTTCAGAGGGTGCCGCGTACCTCACACAAAAATCTAACTTGCGACCACAGCGCAACCGTTCACATAGATGTTGTGCATCGTTGATTGGTTGGTTAGCGAATGGAGGAGGAGCTGTCATAGTCATCGAGCTAGTAGCTAACGATATAGATAGCTAGCATCATTTGTTCTACATGGTATAAAATGAACCAGCTTCAGGAAAGATTGGCTGGAGAAGATTGTTGGTATAGGAGTTTCCCTGCTTTCATAAAAACTTACCGACCTTGTTCAATACATCTACTAGTGTACAGAAGTGTAAGCACACCATGTTGCATAGGCTGCGCATAGCCTTTGCAGAGGTATAAATTGCAGAGTGCTTGCAACATTGTTGCATTGCACGAACCGCGAAGAAGTCGCACAAGTTACGCAGAAACATGTAGAGGCCTTAAGAAGGAAGGGGTGGCCGTCAATGGACACTGTACATGCATGGCTGGGTGTGCTAGATAGTTAGCTTGTTTGGTCAATGAATACATGTTGTAGCCTACTAGTAATGAGACGATATGCAGTCCATACTGAACTAAGTCTGAAATGTTATGTGTTTGATTTTTAGGTTAGGTGAGGTTTATACCCATGCTATTCTTGTTGCAGTGGAGCAATGTATTCAAAGGGTTTAAATGTCTGTGACATCTGAGCCCTGTACATGGTTACACACAAACAAAATAATATGTTTAAGTTTACTACAATTGTGAGCTTCATTGAAAAATAGCCAGACACCAGTCTTGGAATGACAACAAGAGTATTGTTCTAATTGCATTTTTGCCAGAATAGCCTAACGTTATCGGTGGGCATGTAACCGTGGCTTTGCAAGAACTTGTTCAATACACATCGACATTAACAGATTTGAAACAACATCACAGACATGAGTAGTTAGCTAGCTGCCTTTTATTAGCACATATTTTGCATGAGAAAATATAAACATTCAAAGCACAACCTTATGTTTGAAACAGTAACCTTACTGCTAGTTGTATTTGTCACTTAACAAGCTGTTAGATGACCTATGTAGACAAGCTTACATGAGCACTGTGTACAAGTTAAGCTGTTTAAGTTACATTCCATATAGTTGACCAGTGATGAAAAAGGTGCTACAGATCCTGGAGTAGCTAGTAGGTATCCAGCTATCTCGTTTTACTGCAGCGATCCAAGCGTTTTGTTGTGCTTTGTCTTTTGGGAAACGATACACTAATCTCTGAAAGCAAGTTTGTGCCTGGCCTAAGGGAGCACCCAACAACCAAACAACACGGTCCAAAAGAAATGTTATCCAGTTTGCCGCCTTTGTTTTGAGTGTTTATCGTTTACCGCCAACAAGAAACTAGGAACAGATGACATCACTTTCTACACTCATGAATATTCGCTTGAAATGATCTATAGACACAGTGTTACAGTGTGCCATTTTAGAAATAATGAGGGATTTATGTTTTGTAAATATATTGTGCAGATTTTTTGCCCCAGGTGTTCTATATAGCTACTATTATATTGATTTACATTCAGTGCGTTATTTTCCCTGAAATGATTTGCTGAAAACTGGCAGAATGTTCCAGCAGGATTTATCATTAGTATACTGGGTAAAATCCAGAAATGTTGTAAAGTGCCAGACGTCATGGTTGTGTAAGGGAATTAGGAAAGGCACATCAACACTTCATTTGGTGAATGTCCAAGGATAAGGAGAGCCCCTGGGGGAGGGGGGACAGCAGCTGTCCAACCAGATGGATGCAAAAACTCACAGATTCTCATTTTATGATTATCATCAGGCAATTTTTTGTTCTCTGACCTGTTTCTATAAAAAAAAACAAGCAAAATGAATGCTGCTCCCTCTCTCTGCAAATTGAGGTTTTCTCTTGTTCTACACGTGAACTAAAGATGTACTCTGAGAATCTAATTTGTTATTCACGCTTTTACGGTAATATATGTTCGATTGTATATTTTGCTTTTTTCCTAGCAACCAAAGACAAGCAAGCAAGCAAGCAAACACAAAACATAAAAACAGAGTAGAGGCAGGCAGTGTGGTATAATGGTTAGGAAACTGGGCTTGTAACTTTCAGGTTGCAGGTTCAATCCCCAGGTGGGACACTGCCGTTGTACCCTTGAGCAAGGTACTTAACCTGAATTGCTTCAGTTAATATCCAGCTGTATAAATGGATTGTAAAGAAATGTAAACTGTAAGTCGCTCTGGATAAGAGTGTCTGCTAAATGCCTGTAATGTAATGCAATGTAATGTAGTAAAGGAAAAAAGACAGAAAAGGAAGTAGATGCGGAAATTGACTAAACTGAATTGAAGGTTCATTTTCACTTTCAGTCACTGCTCAAACAGTTAAACAAAATAGTTATTTTAACAATTTTGTAATCTTCTTTGTTTTATTATTTAGTAGTCTCAATTAAAGAACAATTAAACACAGCAGTTTAATTTATTTAATCTTTTTCTCTTGACATCTTTCTGCATTGTGCTCTACACACACACACACCACACACAGACACAGACACACCCATCCACCCCCTGTTCTGTCTCCGGAGGAGCAGTGGCGTCCCCAGACTGTTTTGACTGGGGTGGCCCAAGTGGGGCACTGACCGGGGGGCAGGGGGTGTACGCAAAAAAGCTGAGACCCGTTCATTTATTTCGCGGCCCGAGGGGGTGCATGGGGAAAAAAATGCAAAAAAGGGTTCGGGACCGCAGCCCTAACTGTGTTTTTTTTTCTTCTTCTTAAATTTTGCGCCCCTCGGAATTTTGCGCCCGGTGCGCCCGCAGCATCTGGGGTGGCCAATCAGATTCCAGGGGTGGCACGTGCCACCCTAGGCCACTCCCTAAACACGCCCCTGCGGAGGAGTACCTGGTAAAGTAAGGTGTTTATGAGCTGTGAGCGACACCAATCTCACATGTATTTTTAATGATGCTCTCCTCTCATCATCGCCTTGAAAACGGGGTGATTAGTGATATCACTGCCATAACTCACGCAACATTTAGGCTGGGCTTTTCCCTCTTCGGTGTTGAGCTAATAAGCTGTAGCCTCAAACTGCATCAGCCCTTGACCTCAGGAAAAGTACAATGTGCACCAGACTTAAACAACATATTCCCCAAGAAGATGGATAAACGAGGGAGAGTCACCAAAACGACGGATCCAGTTGATGAACTGTCACAGGGGAGACCAGGTGTGACGTAAAACACACATTAAAAAGATCACACTGTAGTGCAACAATACATTTATAACCAGTGTCTACTTAGTATTTTCTATGTTTGGGACCTTTGGCGGATGTTCCAGGGAGATATCCGGACCTCTTCGCAGCCAATGAGTGCAAGCGTCACCCTTTAAAATGTCACTGAACTGCACCTTCATCACGCGGTTTCAGAAATCTCCCACACCTCCTCTCTTCTGTCACCTCCTCCTCCTTCAGCAATCCAACCCCCCAAAATGTGGCATTGCCACCAAGTTTACTCCTTGTAACCATGCGCCCCACACGTTACAGAACCACCAGAACCTTCCACTGTTAAAATTTGAATTGACATGTTCAAATTGACATTGACATGTTTTCTGTTCACTACCTGCATTAAGCATGCGCTGAAAAGATGGGTGTACCGTGTACAATGCCAAAGCGTCTAGATACCCTGTAGTTCCCGACTACAGGATAAAAATTGGGTTTTGTCACTTCAACATGCATTCGCATGTTTACTACTCGACTACCCATAATGCAGCATGCTACAGTTTGCTCAATCTCCCTGACTTTATCATTAACATAAAGAAATAATTGTAGACTAGTACACAGGCATTCTGAGAAACTGTAATCGTCAGGAGAGCAGGGATTAGAAGAGCAGACCTTTAATCTTTAGTCTTTAATCTCGGATTTAAGTCTGAAATTCCCAGTTCGCAGCAGAAACAGTGCTGATTAAGGGGAGACTGGGTGATGAGAGGGATTAAAGTGGGAGGTAATATTGGCCCAGGATCCAGTCCCATTTAGCTCCTCCATTTCAGATGATTTAAAACTGATGGTAAGAGTGCAAGTGCCGCTCGAGCTGATGAAGCTAATGTGTGCAATTAAAAATGCATCAGTCTGCTGAATGTATAAACATAAATCATCATTTCAGTGCGGTGTGTAGAGAATCTGGGCATCCATATACTGTATATTGAGATTCGCATCATGTGATGTAGTGCATGTTTCTTACGTTTGTACCTGGTCTAGGAAGCCACCCACACACATGCATACTGTATGCGTACACACACACACACACACGCACAAGCCAACACACATGCACACACAATGCACATGCGCACAATGCCAATGCATATGCGCATGCAAACATACACACAAGCGCATGCATGCACGCACAGACGCACAAACACACACAACACACACACACACACACACACACACACACACACACACACACACACACACACACACACACACACACACACACACACTGTAGTTGTAATAAAGAATTCAAGTGAAAGGAGGAAGAACAGAAATGTGTTTCTCTCATTCCAGCTGGCAAAGCCATCACTGTGCTTCTCAGGAATGCCAGGCAGAGTAAAAGTTCAAGCGTAACAAAAGATTACATAACAGCGTAAGGAGAAAAGAGCCGGGTTACTCTGCATGTCTCGGAAAGTAAAATAGGTCGAGCACAGCCAACAGCTGAAAATGTGTCAAAAGTTGAAACCTATATACAGATATGACCACCGTTCCAGAATGTCCGGAAAATGCCATTATGACAGTTCTTTGGTTGTATTTCTATAGACTTTATATTCTGTGTGAGACACATGACAGCCCAACAGTAGTGATGCTTATGTGTGCTGAATCTTGACAAGACATATTTAATTGGAGGAGGCAATGCATTAAGCAAAACAGTTAAGTTACAGGAATAGAATAGAACAGCAAATAATAAAATATAATAAAACAGAGCTAAATATAACAGAGTAGAACAGCATGCACTGGGGAATGATCCAGAATGTAATCCAGGAAAAAGGATAACTTTTTATTGTGGAGTTTGCGAAGAAGGCAATGAATACAGAATATGTGGCAGAATACATCATTGTACGGCTTGCACATTACAGCTTGCATAAATGTTCGTGATGTTCTTAGATAAACTCGCACATGCACAAGTATTTGGTGTGATTTATATACATACCAGTATGGATACAGATTTTCTGGGGTTCATTTATATGTGTCAGACTTACGAAAATATATACAGTCCCCCACCAAAGTGATCAGGTAATTATGGGGCAACCTGTATTTATATCTGAAATAAAAATACATTTCTCCCAGTTGAACAGACTTGCTTCATGACCATGTCCATATTGTGGTGAGTGAAATAGAAGAAGGATTCAGTATTATAACGTTATATTTTTTCATTTATTTCAGCACCCTAAGTCAAAACACCTTAAAAAACCTACTCCCTCCTAGTGTGACCAAACACAGTCCATTAAATAGGCCTCTATATTGCCTTCAGCTGTCCGTAGTCCTCCGGCTTTACGGGCTTCAGCAGTGGGACTGCCGGGCTGCTGGGAAATGCAGTCTTTTCACTGGAGCCCAGTGGTTCCAATGATTTAAAGGGCCAGGCAGAAATTTCCTTGGGCAGCCCCCTGGGCTGCCACACACCCTCCTCCTCAACACTGACCTAGAGAGGGGGCTTTGCCAGTTTCTCATGGCTCTGCCAGTGATCTTTGTGCAGCCTCTCACTCCGTGCTCTGCTCTTTGGCCTTTTCTGCCACTTCCGGACTGCTTCCAGGTGGTCAGGCTTGGCAACCAGGGAAAACATGTTCTTCAAAACCCAGTTAACTTTATCCTTTAATGTCTTTTCCACATTTGAATTTTTCCATAAATGCTTTCTATGATCCTTTCCTTTAACTGTCAACCTGTTCGGTTTCTTATTTATTTTCAAGGGAGAACCTCCAATATCCACTTTTCTTCTCTGTCTCTTCCATTTTAGTGAGAGGGTCGGGTGTTCCACCAGGCCTCAGCCATAGTTAAAAGGCTTTCTTCCCCACTATGGTCCCATTATAGCTCATCCCCAGTGTGCTGTTTCTCCAGTTCACCTCCAAGGTCCGGCCGGCTGAGTGGGACTGAGGACCATCGCTCCCACTTCGATTCCCCCATCTGGTCATCATCTCCTGTCAGCTTCACTGGCTACAAGATCTCCACCTGGGTGCCAGAATCTTTTACAACGGGCATACGGGTCACACGTTCTAATTCCACATTCATCCTTTCCAGTTGATCCTGTAGATAAATCAGATTTTTGGTTTGGATTTTCAAGGTGCCAACAAAGGAGGTTGCTGTGGCCTGGTGCTGGGCTTCTTTTTGGTCCAGGCTCTCATTTAAGTCCCTCAGGATAGGGAGCTCTTCATTTCTACTTTGTTCTAGCAGGAATGCTTTAGAGGTGGTTTGGTGGATTTCCTGAAAAAACTGAATTTTCCCCTCTTGTTTTAACACAAGGGTCTTCACCTGCTCCAGCTGTGTCTCTAGCTCCCGCCGTCACTCACTCTCCTCCTCCACTTGGCTCCAGAGTTGCTCTGCCTCTGGATGCATGGGCCTCCGCTGCTCTCCTCAGCTCCAGTCTGTGGGCCTCGACATGCCTCACCTTCATCACACTCTCCTCAACCACCAACCTACTCCCTCCTAGTATGGCCAAACACAGTCCTTTAAATAGGCTTCTATATTGCCTTCAGCTGTCTGTAGTCCTCCAGCTTTAAGGGCTTCAGCTGTGGGACTGCAGGCTGCTGGGAAATGCAGTATTTTCTGGCTCCAGTGGCTCCAACAATTTAAAGGGCCAGGCAGAAATTTCCTTGGGCAGCCCCCTAGGCTGCCACAGTATACAGAATGTAAAACTGTCTGCTAAAATACCTAACATGGAAGGAAATGCTCTATAAAGACGTGGATATGATAAAACAGTCTATGATTAAAAAAATGATAAACGCTTCAGCCCTCAGAAAAGTGCAGCAAATCCACCATCTGCAGTTAGCAGGAAAAACTCTATGCTGAAATATGCAATGATAGAAGTGCATCATGTAAGAGTCAGTCATGGCAGAGTTTTAAAGTATGGCAATTATTCTCTGCACCTTGCCTCCCTTAGAGGTGATAAAGTAAATTGTGTGTGTGTGTGTCTGTGTGTGTGTCTATGGACGGAATCAGTATTAACATTCCACTGTTCAAAGAATGCGTTCAAATAAATGTTGGATAATTTCCATGCAGTCCCTATGTAAATGCATCCTTAGCTTCAGCGAGCTGTGACCTGTCTCAAAAGAACGTATCTACAATACAGTACTTAGTAGCTTTTACTACTGTACACCTCTGATGTGGATAGCCGATGCAGGCAATTTAAAGTGGAAAGTATGGTTTCTTGAACTCTCCTTGAAACTTGTCCTTGTCTGGATACACTACAACACACACACACACACACACACACACACATGCACATGCAGACAAACATCAGAAGCGTGCACATGATTTTAGTTGTCAGATCTGTCAGATTGATATAATAAGCATGCAGGGCTTATCTCAGTGTTAGTGAAGTGGACACAAATACTGCTGTTTGATGCTTAACCCTCAGTTCCCAAGGGCATCATGATTTAAGAACTTCTTGGGTTGAGTGTGTGTGTGCATCTATGTGCATGTGCACATTATTGTGTGTATGTGTGTGTGTGTGTTTATGTGCATGTGAATATCTGTGTGTGTGTGTGTGTGTGTGTGCGTGTACAAGTGTGTGTATGTGTCTGTACATGTGCACGACTGCACATAGCCACACAAACACACACAATGTGTGTTTATGTGTGTATGTATGTATGTATACGTGTGTGTGTGCATGCGCATATCTTTATATACATATGTTTCTATGTTTGTGTGTGTGGCCTTCTGAAACCTCCAGGGACAAAGTGTTAAGCTGGCTACCACCAAGCACCATCACTACACTGCTACACAAAGGGGAGGCAATTGTTTCAGACTTGTTTCATTACACCACCCTATTCTTTGGCTCGACAGAAACCCTTATCCAGAAGGACTTTCATAGATTAGGTTTTGTTTCACACTATCCATTTATGCAGCTGGATATTTACTGAAACAACCCAAGTTGTGTGCCTTTATCAAAGGTGCAAGTGTTGACTGTGATTAGAGCCTGCAGCCATGCAATTAGAGTACCTGTCCTTCTGCTTCAAGTTGTGTGCCATTGTACCACACCTGTCCTTCTGCTTGAAACAAACCGGCAAAGGCTACCACACCTGTCCTTCTGCTTTGGCCTACCACACTAGGACACCGCAAACACTGAGCCATTATTGTATGGCAGGTGACCTAAACAAAGGCGCACGCTTATACACACAAAAGAGCGGACATGCCCCTTGGTCCTGGTATGAGGTGATGACATCTCCACGCCCTCGGGGAGTGGCGAGCTGTGATGGGCGATTCTCCACATGATTATCCCTGGTGGCCACGGCACGCAGGTGGGGAACAAGAGTGGGTGCAAGCAAACAAGGCTAAGTGTGGAGACATCGTTTGCTGAGGGAGTTTAGCTCAGCTCTCCGTGGCATTGGAGGATCCGACCGTTCCTCACCCAACAGGCCACACAACTCCTGGTCCAGGCCCTGGTTTTCTCACGTCTCGACTACTGCAATTCCTTGCTGGCAGGCCTACTGGCCTGTGCCATCAAGTCACTGCAACTAGTCCAGAATGCTGCCGCACGTCTGGTGTTCAATCAACCGAAGTTCACCCACTTCACCCTTCTACTCTCCTCTCTGCCCTGGCTCCCTATCGCAGCATCCTACACCGCAGCCAGACCCCTCCGCTCTGCCTCCTCTGGCAAACTGACTGTCCCATCGGTCTCGCCTCTTCTCTGTCCTGACCCCTCGGTGGTGGAACGACCTTCCACAATCGGTCAGGACCGCGGAATCACTTGCGATCTTCTACAAGAGGCTCAAAACCCACCTCCACTACCATTGAATTCTGTACATCTAGCCAATTGTCATCACCACTGCCTACTTGCTCAACACTTCTTGTATATGTATCCCTGCTTACTCCTCATAATAAAAAAATAAAAAACTTTTCCTTGTATGGTACGCAGCTGCCTGCAATGATGTCTATCGCTGTATTACTGCACTGATCTCTTACGCAAACTATGATTGTTCCTACCATGTATTAATGCACATCTTGTAAGTCGCTCTGGATTAGAGCATCTGCTAAATGCTTAAAATGTAAAATGTAAATGTGAACAGCCTGAATTCTTTGTGGCACGGATTCAACAAGGTGCTGGAAACATTCCTCAGAGATTCTGGTCCATGTTGACATGATAGCATCACACAGTGGCCGCAGGTTTGTCGGTGCTCTATTGGACTGAGATCTGGTGACTGTGGAGGTAATTGGAGTACACTATACTCATTGTCATGCTCTTGGAACCAGCTTGAGATGACATGTGCTTTGTGACATGGCGCACTTTCTTGCTGGATTAGAAGATGAAATGATGCTCAGTTGGTATTAAGGGGCCTAATGTGTGCCAAGAAAACATTCCCCACACCATTACACCACCAGCACCAGCCTGAACTGTTGACACAAGGGCGTCTCATTCAAGCGTCTCAACAAGACGTTTTCACCCACAGAACTGCCGCTCACTGGATGGTTTTTGTTTTTCTCACCATTCTCTGTAAACTCTAGAGGCTGTTGTGCATGAAAATCCCATGAGATCAGCAGGTTCTGAGATACTCACACCACCCCATCTGGCACCAACCATCATTTCACGGTCGAAGTCACTTATATCACATTTCTTCCCCATTAAGATTTTTGGTCTGAACAACAACTGAACCTCTTGCCCATTTGAGTTGCTGCCACATGATTAGCTGATTAGATCATTGCATTAACAAGCAGGTGTACAGGTGTACCTAATAAAGTGGCCACTGAGTGTATATACAGTATATATTGTTGCATCCCAAGGGGCAGCCCGGGGCAATGGCTGCCTGCCCCTTTAATGCTTGTGAGCCACTAGAGCTGTCGAGACTACAGCTCCCAGCAATCTGCAGTCCCACACCGAGCCACCAGCTGAAGCAAATTAGATAATGGGCACTACTGGCAGCTGACTTCAATTTGGGCCTCAATAGAAGGACTGAGTGTGCCGCATTGATGGGGGAGAGTGGAAGAGAGGTTGGAGGGCAGCAAGTTGTGCTGCAGGCCTCATGCCCTAATGTTTTGATGTTGGAGTTGTGGTTTTTTTTTTTTGAGAAGATTCTTTGAAGTGTAAAATTATTGATTACTTTATTTTAGTTTTGGAACAATCATTTTTTTAAATTAGTATTTTGTTTTGGAATCCTACCTCTTCTCTGCATTTATTTGCTTGCCTACACCCTATGAAAAGGTTATTGTGTGTCCCCCACCCCCAGTGACACTACAATATATACACTACCAGTCAAAAGTTTTAGAACACACATTTTTCCAGTTTTTATTGAAATTTACGCAGTTTAATGTTTCAATTTACTCTGAAATTAAAGCATAGAACAAATAAACAATTGGAGATCAAAAAGAAATCATGGAATCATTTTGTTTAACAAAATGTAATCTAAATTTTTTATTAATCAAAGTAGCCACCTTTTGCAGATAACAGCCGAACACACTTGTGGGATTCTTTCTACAATGGAAATCAAATATTGTTCGGAAAGTTCTTCCAAGGTGTGCAGGTGTGTTGCACTTGTAGGTTGCTTTGCTTTCACCCTTCTGTCCAGTTCATCCCAAACCAGCTCAATGGGGTTTAGGTCTGGAGACTGCTGGCCATTCTATGATTTGAAGCGTACCATCTTGTTCTTTTCTTCTAAGGTAGTTCTGACATGCCTGGAGGTATGTTGTGGGTCATTATCTTGCTGTAGGATGAACCCCTGACCAACTAGGCATAGACCAGAGGGTATTGCATGGCACTGCAAAATGCTGTGGTAGCCCTTTTGGTTCAGGGTGCCAGTCACTCTGCGCAAGTCACTGACTCTGGATCCAGCAAAAGAGCCCCAGCTGCAAATTTCAAGATTTCAAATTTTGATTCATTCATTCCAGTCTTCAGTAGTCCACTGGTGGTGCTTCATGGCCCAGGCAAGCCTCTTTTTCTTATTTTGCCATCTTAGCAATGGCTTTCTTACTGCCACTTGACCTGTCAAACCTGTAGCTCAAAGTCTTCTCTTCACAGTTGAAACTGAGACTTCCTTACTTCGACCAGTGTTAAGCTGTGCTTGAAGCTGTTGTCCTGTGAGCCACCTATCATGCAAGCTGTTGACTCTCAGAAACTTGTCTTTTGATTTTGTTGTGGCTTTGGGTCTGCCAGACCTCTTCCTGTCAGTTTCCTCCATTTTCCAAGTGCCTTTTGATGGTGTAGGAAACTGTACTCACTGCCAAAAAATTAACATTATTTTTCAGTTATTTTTTAACCTCTGGCAGTTTACTGCTTACCTTTGTACCATTTCAGGTTATTCACTGGAATTGAACAGCTTAAATTTCAGTAAAAACTGGAAAAATGGGGTGTTCTAAAACTTTTAACCAGTAGTGTACATATATATAATTGTTATTTTTATTTAAAGCATACAACTTTTTAATGCTGGGACATCTCAGCTGGCACAGAGATCATGTGATCCCTGCTTGTGTTGTTGGTGTTGGCTATAAAATATAATTGTGGCGATTATATACAAACGCCCTGTTTGTATCACCAGTTCTGTATTTTGTCATTAATTAAAGCTCCTTTTTGTTTGCTGAGGCACTTTTGTTGTCTCTGCTAACAAAAGGCCTGAGTGAAGGACTGCAGCAATTAATTCAGAGTATTGTGAGGTCATTCTCTGGATAAATTCATCCATCCAACACATTTCCTCATTCTCAGTTGAAATACAATACTTTATTATTTTGACATTATTGTGCATTATTTTTACACAATAGCATTTCTATAATACTGTGTTTTGGGGTGAAAACATGGCCGTGAATTGAACTACATGATTATATTTGAGTGTGATCATAGGCGCCGATTTATGTTAATGCCCGTGTCTGGGCTATGCTAGGTTTTGCTATCAAATCAATGTAAATTTGGATAATTTTCCCCGTGGGTGCTCTGCCTTCTATTGATTATAGTTAGGGTTAGGGTTAGTCCCGGGGCCCGAGCACCCACGGGATCGGCGCCTATGAGATATCCTCTGTGTAATTGTCTGGACTTTTTTTCTTCCAAAAAGCATACCTTGATATTTTACGCTTCTAATGTTTCTGAGGAAGATAAGAGATTGCAGAACATCTAAAACGCATGCACTACTTAAACTACATTCCACTGATTTTGTTTTATACATATATAGTACTGATTACTGTCAAAATAAAGGCAACACTTTGGTAACCCTGGTGGCACACTAAAACACTGGACTTGTAACTCAGAGGTTTCTGGCACACTTGTACCAGCCGTGGGCTTTTTTGAGATTATGAAGTTAGCTCAGTGGTGGTTTTGTTTGATTCTTTCCCTGTCTTTATCTGATCCTTACACACTGTTCGGAAAGTGTGAATGCCGAATACAGGTCAGAGAAGACAGAGCCTCAGCACTGTGCGATTCCTCTTCTCTCACCTTAAAGATGCAGCTGTGGTCCTGAATATGCAAACCTTGTGATTCTCAACTTTTTCTCATGAAGTCCACACTGTCAGTACCGTTGGGTGACACATGCTGTGTTTACAGACAGAGGAGTGCCTCTTTCACATGCCAATGACATTCATCTGTGGATTATAATCTTATTTGAACGACAGCAACACTATTTCACTGATTAAGGCAGCATGAAAAACACATTGGATGATAAACCTTAACTTTATTTTTCCCAAACAGATCTTGAGTGCAAATCACCTATGACTTAAATGTGTTACACATGACAAATATAACTACTGTGGACTGTCCCTAAAAAGACGCTTTGGTTGAAATCATGTAAAGAGGTTATTTTCTGCCTCTCATTACTCAAATACCAGATATCACTAAATATCAAATTAAAATGCTGAAAAGTCACCATTCCAACAAAGCTAAGCGGGCAGTTCTTACTGTAAATATGTGGATCCAATCACCCAATTTTTGTCCAATAAGCTTAATTGATTTAGCTAACACAGTGTCCACTAGTTACTGTACTGTACCCTGGTGTACTCTACCACCAACTAAAAGACTGGAAAATAATCTTTTGACCATTAACTATAATCAATTTACCTAACACAGTCTCCATTAGTCAATGTACTGTGCT